>CM065710.1:28966935-29002740 GCA_017654935.2 Phymorhynchus buccinoides
GTGAATCCTGAGTCATAGATCACCGAGCTTCGATCTTCTACTCTTGTGCTGCAAAACCAACGCCACGATAGATAATAAATCATTGTGTTAAAAGCTATTTTCACACACACACACGCGCACACACACAAAAAAATCAGTATTTTTTTAAAGCTATTTTCACATACACACATGAGAGAGAGATGTTCTCAATTTCCAATCAATAGGGCCTACTTCTCTGCCTGCTGCAACCGTAGATCAAAATGGCAGCTAGACAGCAAAGGCACAACCTACTATATATTGTCTGCAAGGCGTCTTCTGATAAATAGGTCTGTACAGTAACAAAGCCATCGAACAGTTCTTATTATCTTCTTTGTTGCAGGCAACGAGACACACAATCAACAATAGGAATTGTTCAGAAATAATGAAGGAGTAATCTTATGGTGTATGGGAGTGATCTTGCCTAATTCAATCAGGTCAAACAGGGGAAGCTACTCTACCAACAGGCAGATCCCCAAAAATAGGGATGATTACCCTTACCATACTGCCCGGGGGAGGGGGCAATTGCTATCGTGTATATTTTTGACATCTGTAGAGTCGCCCCTTTCCAACAAGTAATGCACGATAGCAATCTGAAAGTAATAACTTTCTGTCTGTTTCCTCAGAAATTCTCCACAACTAAACAAAGGGGTAAAGAAGCCAGAAGACAGGGTTTATATAAACCCTGATTTGACGCCTCTTGAAAGGAGACAGAACAAGGCTCTGAGAGACGAACTGAAGTCCCGTAGGAGTGGAGGGGAACCTGATCTTGTGATCAGGAATGGGGCAATAGTTCAGAAAGCGCCCAGTCAAGAACAGGGAGACAAAAAAATGACTGAACAAAAAGACTTGTGTACATAGTTTTAGCAGTACATGTAAAGAAAATAAACCAGGTTTTAAAGCTCTTAACTCTAATGTAAATTTAAGGGTGAATGTTGATCCAGGTAGCATTTTTACTAGCGACTGTTCTAATGATTCTATTTGTTCTAGCAATGTACATATTTCTAACTGTTTTAGCAAGGACATGGAGCCAGGTCTAACGGTTTTAGACACAAATGCTGATGGTCTGTTAAATAAGAAAGACGAACTTCTCTTACTAATTGATGAAGTTAAACCAAAAATCATTGCTGTTACAGAAACTGCCCAAAAAAGTAAGTGATTTTGTACTGTCAGAATATGGGCTGGACACCTTTGAAATGTTTCACAACGAAAATCCCAATAGGGGGGTGGCTTTGTTTTTTGACAGAACATTGCATGCACAGGAATGTACCACTTTGAATAAAAGCAAATTTAAAGAGGCAATATGGTGCCATTTCCAAACAAAGGAAAAAGATAAGGTGTTAGTGGGTTGTGTGTACAAAAGTCCTAACACGACGGACGAGAATTTACTGGAACTAAACAACTTAATTCAAGATAATGAGATACAGAAATATGATAAGGTTTGTATCATGGGGGATTTTAATTTTCCAGATATAAAGTGGGATGGCCAGTGGACATCACAAAGAGAAAATGACTTTATTGAAGCCACAAGAGACGCATATTTATTTCAAATGGTTAATAAACCAACACGAACAAGGGAAGGTCAAAAGATTAGATTTGATCTTAGTAAATGATGACCAATTAATATCCGACATTACTCACTCATGTCCCCTAGGCAAAAGTGACCATCAAGTGCTTATGTTTCATATGTATGGCAACTTAAGCAATACAGATCAAAGTCTTAAAATTCAATTTGAATAAAGCGAACTTTGCACAAATGAAAGACGAGATTGGTTCACAGACATGGGAGCACTTATACAGCTTGAGTGTTGACGACTGTTCGGCAAAACATTAGAGATAAAATACATAACTCAATGGATAATCACATTCGGATTCCTAAGGCAAAAGCAAATGTTTCTCAGAAACACAAGAAGCATAAACCTTATTGGATGTCACTGGGGTTGAGGAAGAGTGTCAAGAGGAAATCCAAACTCTATAGAAGACATTTAGAAAATGGCAAGTCAAAAGCGAGTAAACGCTATAAAAAATATGTGGAAACAAGGGATAATTGTTTCAAAACAACTAAAGAAAGAAAGAAAAATTCATGAGAAAAATATTGCCGATAATTGTAAATTTAACCCAAAAATGTTTTGGAAATATATAAATTCACCGCTAAAAACGAATACAGGTATTGGTATGGAGCCCAGCAAAGGTGCAACTGAACGGACTATAGCCTATGAGATATGAGACAGAAAAAGACCATTGAACATTTTCTTCTTATTGCAGGCTGCAGGACGGCAACTGTAACAGACAGCAGCGAAGGAGGGATAACCACAGGCAGACCTCCCAGCACTGGAGAGAGAGAGAGAGATAATGCATGCAAAGGTCAATGTAAAGGAGAGGAAGTGAATGAAAATAGGAAACAAGACTCCCCCAAAAAAAGTTTCCGACACTAAAGGAAACATACAGCTCTGATCTCCGGCTTTAAAAAATACCAAAAAAAATACAGGTATTGGTCCACTAAGGGATCAACATGGAAATCTTGTTACAACTGATGAAGACAAAGCAAATGTTCTTAATGACTTTTTTGCTAGCGTTTTTACTAAAGAGGATACAGAGTCACTACCAAAACTAACTAATGAGCCACCTGCTTACTGTACAGATGTGAGAGTTACCGTTGAAGCGGTTAAAAAAAAAGTTGAAAGAATTGGACGTTAACAAGGCCCAGGGGCCTGACAAGGTACCAGCCAGAGTTCTAAAACTTTGCATAGAAAAACTCTCTACACCGATTGGTTTTTTTTCCCCACAACAAGCCACTACAAAAGCAAAGTCAATGGCAAATTTGTGATCTAAGGTAGCGATTTACTTCCCTTGAAACAAATGCATCAAATTGACAGCTATCTATTAATTCCTGACATATATGGCCGGAACGACTTGAATGAGTTAACAAAGTCGCAAGTTTTATGTTTTGTGTGTGACTGTGTAACACAATCCTCTCTGATGCGTGTGAAAATTCACTTATTAACCCCTTGACTGCCAGAGAATATTAAAGAAAAAATCATTGGACAAATCATGACATGAAAAAGACAACTGATAGAGCCAATCTGGCAAAATGGTCTGGGGATATAACTCTCTTGACTGTGTTAGAGCAAAAAGCCAGCATATCAGAGTTATTCCTCTTCATCTGATGATGGCATCAGTGATGTCATCAAGTCAGTACGTAATACGTTATATGGCAGTCAAGGGGTAAGCTTCACTATAAAATATAATCGGTAGGGGAAGACGGGGTAAAAAGCGCATGGGCGGGTAAGAAGCCCACCCCAATTATCTCATGAAATAAAGAAAATTTCAGTCAAATTTGCCCATGAGACGAATGCTAGACAGTAAACGCTCGTCTCATGGGCAAAATGAGACTGAAATTTGCTTCATTATCATGAGATAATTGGGGTGGGCTTCTTACCCGCCCATGCGCTTTTTACCCCGTCTTCCCCTACTGTGTTGTTGTTTTTATGGGTGGATCCTGCTATTACAAACGACTGAAGACACTAAGTTAATGGTCCAATATTAAAATGATATAGGTACAATTTTACAACCAGAGTCTTGATATTGGATCATTTCTTGCATTTTGATTTTCAAGCAATATGTTCTTTCGTAAATAGAAGTTAATGGTTGCAACAGGTTATACAGATCTGTGAGTTTCTGAACCAACCTAGTTCATTCGACTAAGTTTAACTTAGAGTTTATAATAAATTATAGACATTTGTTTTTTAGGGGGTAAATGTTAAAGCCTTTATACCTAATTGGTTATAAAGAAATTTATGGACTCTCTCTCTCTCTCTCTCTCTCTCTCTCTCTCTCTCTCTCTCTCTCTCTCTCTCTCTCTCTCTCTCTCATATACATTTGGTATTAAACGTCTATTTAACGTAAGCATTAAAACACCAACCACGTTGATATATTGTGAAACAGGAAGGTATCCACTATGCATAACTACGTATACAAAATTGTGTAAAATATTGGTTAAAAATAACTAGAATGCTTGAACATCGTATTCCTTTAAAAGCCTACAAAATGTTATATGATTTCCTTTGTAGAAATAAAACTAATTGGGCATCACGCATTTGTTTTACTTTATACAGATATGGTTTTGGTTATGTTTGGGAAAACCAGGGAGTTGAAAATGTTAAGAAATTCTTATATACTTTTAAAAGGAGATTGTTTGATTGTCATTTGCAAGGTCATAACTCATGAACGATATTCATTGTAATCTACATTTATGCAGTTACAAGACCCACCATAATACGTGAACTTAATTAAAATTCTTTCATACGAAATTTTTTCACGAGAATTAGATTGGGTGTATCTCCTTTAAAACCACATCGATTAAGATATTCAAACGTTCAAAATGATTTATCCTGTATTTTTTCCCAGGTATAGAAGAATTGGAATTGCATTTTATTTTAATATGTCCTGCTTATAAAACTTTTAGAGAGCAACTATAATTCCCCCAAATACTACAATCATCCCAATGCTTTTAAATTAGTTGTATTATTTACTTATATTAAAGCATGCTCATCTCTTTCTCTTTTTCTATCTAAGACGTTTGCTTTTAGAAGTCAATCAATTGCTTGTCTCTGGATAAATTCTTGTTCTCAAATTATTTCTCCCAATTTATGGATTAAATGTATGTACATGATTTTTTTGTTCTAGTTTACATTTATTTATTGATAAAAAGTATTGATACGGGCAGAGAGGCCTAATCAATAAAAACTTCAGACTTCTCTCTCTCTCTCTCTCTCTCTCTCTCTCTCTCTCTCTCTCTCTCTCTCTCTCTCTCTCTCTCTCTCTCTCTCTCTCTCTCTCACACACACACACACACACACATCACCACTCACACAAGCGAAACAGAAAGAATGTTTTCTTTTGTTCACCAGAACCGATGAAACAAACAAACAACACACGCATGCGCGCGCGCACACACATACACACACAAACGCACTTGCTTAAGCACCAAACAAATTTACAGCTAGTAAAGGGCTGATGACCAGATACAAAAATAACATTCAACTTTAATTTCAATAGAGCCAGAATAGCAAATGCAACAGCTTCTTGAATTGGTCGACTTTTGTTTGTGTGCAGAGAGCTCTTAAAACAAACTAATTCCCCACGTGATATTGTCATGACAGACCAAACAGCGTACAGATGCCTGTTTAAATTGACACCAATCTGCACAAAACAAAAATATTGTCCCTAGGGACCTGGATTTGGATCAACATCGATACACGTCACAGACCAAGGCCGATTCTTACTATACGAGGGGCACTCCATATATTTTGCAATGTGGAAAACTGGCAGTGTGCATCCCCCTTCTGGCTAGTCCAACTTTTAGAAGAGTCTCTCACTAGAACACATGCACGTGAATATCCTTTCAAACCAAACGGTTATGGCACCAGACCAGCTCAACTGAAGTATGTCAAAAATAGTGCCCTCGACGAATGCTCAAGCATCTTCAACAATCTATAATTGCTTGCTTCCTTCACCAGTGCTTCACATACGATAGTAAGAACAAGAAACAAGGGACTAAGTAAAAACAATTAAATGGGTGGGAGACTGGACAAACTCTGCAAAAGTCTGTTTTCTTGCAAAATGTCTAAAGTAGCTGCAGCAGTGTGGTCACTTGCGCCACACAAATACACAAATACCAACATGTTCTTGTGAATTACTACATTTATAGTCCTTCAAATCTCAAATCTTCAAATGTTTTTAGTCACACCGTCTAAAAAGACTATAAGTGACTTGAGGTTGCGCAATGCTTCCTAATTTGTATTAGGGGGAAAAAAAGTCTGTTTACTCCTATCTCCAATTGTGTGTGTGTGTGTAAAGATGCATATTTATAGACCATAGACCTTTGTTTCGCGGTATCCAGGCAAGACCAATCCGGCTACCATAGAGGTCCCCGGGGCAAGCCCCGACCGGCACAGCTCCTGCTCTTCATTTACCACTACTTTATCTATGGCCCCCTAACCCTATCTTGAATTTTAAAATGACATGTTGTTGAGCTCCCTCTTGACTGATACCAAAGAGGGAGCCTCAACTACTACAGCCGGGAGAGAATTCCACACAGGAATGGTCCTAGGGAAAAAAATGTACTTGAGTGTGTTTGTCCTTGTTGATATTTGTTGGAATTTAAGGGAGTGGTTTGATTTTGTGCGGGTGTTTCCTGGAAGGAGGTATTTCTTGGCTTGGATGTCAACAAGGGCGTTCACAATCTTATACATCATGATGGTCTGATGTTTGGTACGCCTTGATTCTAGGGATTCCCACTGAAGGTTTGTGATCATAGCTGTGACGCTGCTGGTGTAGTCATAGCAGCCAGCTACATATATTGCTGCTCTTCGCTGCACAGCTTCAACTTTCTTAGTAATTTCTTTGGTGTGGGGATTCCATATTATAGAACAATGCTTGAGATGGGGACGCACAAGAGAGTTATATGCGTTTGATTTTGTTGTTCTGTTTGATGTTTTTAGATTTCTTTGAAGGAATCCCACCATGCTGTTAGCCTTCTTCGTGATTGTATTTGCGCAGGCTTTCCAGCTAAGATCAAAAGAAATCTCCACTCCAAGATACTTGGTGCTGGCGTTTTTCTCTAAGCAGTGACCTTTTAGGTGGTAGTCAAAGGTCACTGGCTTGCGGGCCCTGTGGATGGAATTCCATGCCCCATCATTTATCCCAAGTAGCTAAGGTGCTTAGATCTTCTTGGAGGGTTCTACAGTCGTCTTTGCCATTGATCTCTCTGTATGCGATACAATCATCAGCGAAAAGGCGTGTTCTGGATTTCAGCTGGTCGGGTAGATCATTGATGAACATCAGGAATAATAGAGGGCCGAGGACTGTTCCTTGTGGGACACCACTGAAAACTGCTGTTATGTCTGATTTGGCGCTGTAGATGATGACCTGCTGGGTGCGACTTGACAGGACTGCCCTGATCCACATGAACGCGGTTCCCTGGATACCATAGTGATGGATCTTATGGAGTAGGCACTCATGGGGGACTTTGTCAAAGGCCTTCGAGAAGTCCAGAACGATCATATCAGTTTGGGTGCCTTTGTTCAGATTGGAAGCAATTTCATGTACCATAACCATACGCCTGTTCTTTGACACATAAACACCATGGAAGGTGGGGCTGCTGTCAGAAGCGCTTTTCAGTCAGCTGTGACGGTCAGCCCTACACTCTTGAAGTGAAATGCGTCCAAGCATAGGATATATTTAAGATTTTCGTTGGATTTAAATTATGTAATGTGTATATTTGAAAAATCATAGTATTTGTTGGTTGCGATTACATTATTAAGCTAATTAATTCTTTACCAATTACGTCTATGATTATGCATTCGTGCAAACATGCTGTCAATGTCAGAATCTAATTATTGTATGCACCTACAAAGTTATTTTTTATGTTAACTATGGGTTGCTATGCAACAGAAATTAACATTGTTTTTCATATAAATAATATTATAATTTATATTGGCACTTTAATAAAGTTGCCCATTCTCACTCAAACTATTGAGTTGAAGCCTAGTTTCTCTTGGACACTCTAATAATAGCAGGACACATAGCGTCACCATTGCACTGGTCAATATAAAGCGGAAATGACCAAGAGTATCACATCCACTCTATGCAAGGGAAATGACTCTCGCGTCCTGAGACGCTTTTATCACAACACTCTTTGACTTTGATCAAAAAGGGGATTTGTGT
This sequence comes from Phymorhynchus buccinoides, assembly GCA_017654935.2. Lineage (NCBI taxonomy): Eukaryota > Metazoa > Mollusca > Gastropoda > Neogastropoda > Raphitomidae > Phymorhynchus > Phymorhynchus buccinoides. Next base: position 28,974,679 of record CM065710.1, read on the forward strand.
CTCTTGCATCCACATAAAACCTTTTTTGTCAAAGGTTAAAACCCCCCACAAGATTTAGAGAGAGAATGGGCAACTTTATTAAAGTGCCAAATAAAGTGTTATTTTATGATGCATAACATTATTTTCTATTGCATGACAGTCAAGAATCAGCATACAATAAATTGGTTATAACACTCACAAGAAAATTATAATACTTGTAATCACGTAAGTTTGTATGTGCATAACAATCATTAGATTATAATCATAGACAGAGTGTTTAATTCAATGCATAATAGTAGACTTATTTGGTAGAGAATCAATCAGCTTAACAATGTAATTGCAACAAGCAATAACACTGATGATTTTACAGAAACATATTGGTACAGATTACATAATGCAGAATCCAAGACAATTTGAAATGTTCCTGTACTTGTAAGCATTTTACTTTAAGATTGTGGGGCTGACCGCCACAGCTGGTAAAACTTCAGGTCAGCCACAGCTGAATGACGAAGCCCATTGTCTCTAAGAAAAGGGAAATGACTCTCACGGAACGAGACCAATTCGAATGACATGACAAAACATAGCAACAAACTTCTTCGACTTGATACGAAAAAGGGGATATCTCATGACACTATTCATTTTTTTGTGTGATGTTTACAGAATCTTCACATTGCAAAATATATGGAGTGCCCCTCGTGTAGTTGCAACCTAAAATGGAAATCCTTTCTTTGAGGCTGGTGAAGTAAATAGCAAAGCTGGTACAATGCATCTGCCCATTTCCATTTTAACACTACACCTGCTGTTGTCTACTCAGTGTAGTGCTTTAAGCGCCAGCAGAGAGCATGCTGTAGATCCTTTAAACAGGACGTTTGCTCAGTTCATGAAATCTACTCTTGAACACCAAGACAGCTTGAACCTGACGACCCTCCATTTGGCACAGTGCACGAGGGAGAATCAAACGGTGATGGTGAACCTAACCCAGGACCTCACTGTAACTTATTCTCAACCTGAAACACAATTTCAAGAACCAGAGTTGAACTATTCCTTGTCCAGTCTCCTCTGCTGGTTCAATGTGTCCACTTTGGAGAAAGAAAGAGCCGTGAAGATGACCTTTCTTCAGCAGACGTGTTCCCAGGACAACTTTCTCCCTGTGGTCATTCAGGTCAATGACAGTGCAGAGTTCCAGGACAGGAGGACCGGCTGTGAAGACATCAGGTCCCCTCTCTTCATGGACTGGGTCAGCAGACGACGTTTTGTTCTCTTTGCTATCATGGTCCACAATGTTCTTCTTGCTTTCACTGTCAAAGTGAAGATGGAGGTTGTGAACTTTGAGGAGAAAACACGATTGCAGCTGAAAGAACTCGCACCCACATCAGGTAAATTTCAGATGTACGAATCAACAAATCTGAGTGTAAACGAATAAACTTGGTCTGCTTACTTCTAAAAAAAATATTCATTATGATGAAGGATTTACTAAAAGAAGATCAACAGCAGTTATGGGGAAATCAGGACGATGTAAATACAGGGTCAGTTAAAATGGTACTCTTTCTCATTCCCTCTCTCTCTCTCTCTTCCATCTCCCTCTTATCCCCCCCCACCCCCCCCCCCCCCCCCCCCCCCCAGTTATTGGGAAATCAGGGCGATGTAAATACAGGGTCAATTAAAATGGTACTCTTTCTCATTCCTTCTCTCTCTCTCTCTCTCTCTCTCTCTCTCTCTCTCTCTCTCTCTCTCTCTCTCTCTCTCTCTCTCTCTCTCTCTCTCTCTCTCCATCTCCCTCTTACCCCCCCCCCCCCCCTCTCTCTGTGTCTTTCTCTATAATAAAGTTTCTGAAATCTGAAGTCTCACACAGAAAACACTTACGAATATAATATGAACGTATCAGCAAATCTACACATACACACAGTGGTACTGGTGCACTGAGGATATAAATCAGTGAGTAATAAATGAGAAGAGACTGAATAAAACTGTCTGGATTACTGAGGTGTCCATGATACAGGGGTGTCTGTTAGGCAGGGTTTGCCAGGACCTTAATGACAAATATTAGTTGTAACGATGTCTGCCATACAAACAACAGACGAAGACCAGATGACAATTCCAGACAGTGTTTACTCAACTCTCTGAGGTGCAGTACATGTCTGCTGGCCCACACCATCTGTCCACCCCAAACTATGCAAATAAAGAACTTAACTGTTTCACATCTTCCTTCTCAAGGAATTTTGTTTAAGAACATCCAACACAAGGTTATTGAACAAAATATTAATTAAACTACGGTCACCAAAGCTTTTTCTTGTGCTGGAACCACAATCATTGTGTCTTTCATATGCTTGATTCAAAGTTATAGTGTCTTTCTCATACTGGAACCACAATAAGTGTCTTTCTTATGCTGGAACCACAATAAGTGTCTTTCTTATTTCCTTTACTCTCTCCAAATACTCAAATTTGAACTTTAGATTACAAAGGAATTTCTTAATCGAGACTAAAAGTGAATAAACAACAATAACAAAAATTATTACATGTAATGTAAACTATAAAGGCACAAACAAAACTCACTGAATTAAATAAGGTTTTAAAATACAACAGAAACCCCCTAAGTAACAGACTATCAGGGAATTTAATCAGCAAGCACTTAAGTGTTCAGGTATCTGGGGTTTGGCTTCACAACTCTTCCGTAGCGGGTGACCACCGGCTGGGTTGAAGTCTGGATCTGGCCCGGACCGTTGGGTGTGGCCTCAGTATGGAGTGGAGTCGGATCTGCCTGGTTGTAGGCAGCGGCAGGAGGTGGGGGCTGCATGGGACCAGAGGCGTCGTACTGGATGGACGTCTGCTGACCACTGAGTCGCTTTGGGATGCTGGGGTGGGGGTTGCTTTGGGGAACTTGGGTTTGGTGGGCGCTTCAAGGAGCAGGGGGTAAGCGGTTGATTTGGGGTGGTAAGGGAAATGGACCGCTGCCCAGCTGTGCTGGCTGGGGCTCGGGTGGCTGTTGCTGGGTAGGGCATGGGGGCTGTCAGTGAGGCACCAACACCACCAGTTGGGTTCATCAGGCTGCTGCCGGGGCTGGGGGTTGGTGGTCTGGGCTCGTTGACTGGCAGAAGGTGTAGGCAGTTCAACACGTAGTCCCTCCCTGATGATGTGACAACGTAGAATCGAGGAGAGTCACGAGCTGACTTCACTACCGCCAGTCTCTGGAAGCCCTTAGGTGTCTGCATTCGCACCACTTCATGTGGCTTCAGGGGCCTCCAATCCCTCGCTGACTTGTCATGGTTGCGCTTCTGTTGCTGACGGGCCTTCTTCAGCTGTGCGGCGACCTTCAATGTTGTCAGCGCTTTGGGTTTCAGCAACTTTGTTGAAGTCGGGAGGGTGGTGCGGGTGCGTCTGGATAGGAGGTGTTGGGCAGGTGAGCTCATGCTGTCCCGTGGTGTATTTCTCAGGTTGAGGAGGCCCAGGAGAACGTCAGACCCGTCTTTCCTGCTCTTTTCCAGGAGTTGTTTGGCCTGCTTGACTGCATTTTCTGCAAGGCCATTTGATCTGGGGTAGTATGGGCTGCTTGTCACGTGAGTGAAGTTCCATACATTTGCAAAGCCTTTGAACTCGTGGCTCACAAACTGTCGCCCATTGTCAGTTATCAGCTTCTCAGAGATTCCGTGTGTGGCAAAGAGTCTCTTCAATTTGCCAATCACCGCATGGGATGTTATTTCAGGGAGAGAGTCCATCTCGAACCATCCCGAGAAAGAGTCCACAACCACCAGGTACTGCTGGTTGTTCCAGTCGAAGATGTCAGCTCCTAGCGTTGACCATGGGAGCTCAGGAACTGGGTGGTTGATGAGGGGCTGCTTCTGAAGATGAGCTTTGAAGCTGTTGCGGGCAGAGCATTGGGAAACGGCGTTCTCAATGTCCTGGCGCATTTGTGGTCAGTACACAACATCACTAGCCAGTTGTCTGGTACGGTCGACGCCCATGTAACCTTTGTGCAGAATGGCAATGTATGTGGATTGCAATGCCTTTGGTACTACTGCTTTCTGTCCCTTCAGGATGATGTCACCTTCTATCACCAGCTCATCCTGGAAGGGAAAGAACGTTTTGATCTCTTTCGGTACTTTGCGTCCATGAGCAGGCCATCCATCTCTGATGAATCGTGCAAGCTTCTGCAGGGTAGGGTCAGCCAAAGTTTCCCGTTGTAGCTCAGTTATTCTGGCAGGTGAGATGGAGAGAACTGTCATGACGTCAAAGTCAAATTCGGTTTCTTCAGCAGTGTCACCGGGATAAGCTCTGGACAGTGTGTCTGCAATGAAAAGCTCCCTCCCTCTTTTGTAGACAAACTCCAGATCGTATCTCTGGAGTTGGAGTAGCATCCTTTGCAGTCTTGCTGGAGCAGCATGTAGTGGCTTCTTCATGATGGTGATCAAAGGTTTATGGTCCGTCTCAATGGTCACCCTGCGGCCATAGGCAAAGTCATGGAACTTCTTGCAGGCGAAGACTGCAGCCAGGAGTTCCTTTTTGATCTGCGCATATTGAGTTTCGGCGTCTGAGAGGGCTCGCGATGCAAATGCTACTGGTGACTCGTTCTGAAGACATGCAGCTCTGAGTCCGCTTTTGGATGAGTCCACTGACAGTGTAACAGGCTTGGATGGATCAAAAAATTTCAAGACTGGAGGACTGATGAGGTCATTCTTCAATCCATCAAATGCATGCTGGTGCGCGTCTGTCCAACACCATGCAATGTCGTTACGAAGAAGTTCTCGCAGTAAAGCCGTTTTCTGGCTGTAGTTTTTGATGAACTTGTTCAGGTAGTTGATCATGCCCAAGAATCTTTGCAGTGCCGCCTTGTCTTCTGGAGCCGGCATGTGTCTGATGGTGTCCGTCTTTTCCGTGTCAGGCTTCAGACCTTCTGAGGTGAACCTGTGTCCAACAAATATGGTGCTATCCTTCCCGAATTTGCACTTTTTTAGGTTCAGTTTCAGACCAATCTGTCGAGCCCTGTCCAGAACCACTTTGAGGTTGGCGTCATGCTCTTCAACTGTTGATCCCCAGATGAGAATGTCATCGATGATGATGGCACATGGACACCCTTCAAACAGTCTCTCCATAGTCTGCTGGAAGACCTCTGGGGCTGTGTTAATGCCAAAAAGCATGTGCAGAAATCTGTATCTGCCGTACGGTGTGATGAAAGCCGTTTGCCGAGAAGATTCACTGTCCAGTGGGATTTGCCAAATCCTGTTTTTGCATCCAATGTGGTAAATAACTTTGCATTTCCAATCCTAGATGCAACATCATCAGCTGTGCGCATGGGATAGTGGGGGCGTTGCAAGGCTTTGTTCAAGTCTCTTGGATCGAGGCAGATCCTGATATCACCATTCTTCTTCTTAACTGCAACCATCTGCGACACCCATTTTGTTGGCTCAGTTTCTCGTATGATGACGCCTTTCTCTATCATGCTTTCCAGTTTAACTTTTGCTTCCATAGCTTGGGGAACTTTCTGCGCTGGTTTGATGACCGGGGTGATCTGGGGATTGACTCTCATCCTGTACCTTGTAGGCAATGTTCCAAGTTGGTCGTCGAACAGATCAGCATATGCTGTCGTGATTTGGTCACGGAGAGGATCTTCTGACCCCATGTTCACTTCGTAGATCCTCTTTTCCAAGCCAATGAGTCGCAGTCGCAGTGCATCATTCAGGCCTAGGATGGAAGAGGCTTGTCTGTTGATGATATGGAAGGTGATGAGTTCTGTCATATCTCCAATCTTGCAAAGCAGATCTGCTGTACCAGGTGTAGAAAATCTGTCGCCTCCGTATGCAACCAGGTTAACAACCCTAGACTTGTTGATTGTTTCATTCTTCTTGACCTTCTGAAACTGTGAGATGGGCAGGACATAGCATTTGGCACCCGTGTCAATTTTCAACCGTATGTCACAGGCATTGACAGTGGCTGTGCAATGTATCTCACTGCGGCTTGATGTCTGGTTGACGGTATGGATTTCGAAGGTTGCCTCTGGGTCATCGTTGTCATCAAAGTTGTCTTCATCAACTGCATTCACAGATCTGTTTCTCAGTGATCTTCGCTTTCCAGACTTGCAAACGTTTGCAAAGTGATGCATCTTCATGCATGTATTGCACTTCTTCCCATATGCAGGACATGATTCTTTCCTTGGTGCATGCCTACATCCACAGTAGATGCAAGGTTTATCAATGCTTGCCCCTTGCTTCAATATGGGAGAAAAAACGTTGACTTCTTGATCAGTTGACACCTGGCTGGTGTGTTTCTCTGCAGCTTCATGAATCTGGCAAGTCTGGATCGCTTTGTGGAGGCTCACCTCTCGTTCTTTAAGCAACTGTTTGCGCAGGATGTCTGAGACCACACCGCAAACAATCCTATCCCTGATGAGGGAGTCCTTCAAGTCTCCAAATTCACATGTGTCTGCTAAGATCCTAAGAGCGGTCACGAAGCTCTGGATGCTTTCAGAAGGTTCCTGGGACCTGATATTGAATTTGTGTCTTTCAATGATGACGTTGATCAAAGGATTGCAAAGCTCCCGGAATTTAGCTTTAAGCACCACAACGCTTTCACGGTTTTCAGCTGCTTGAGTGATGGTCCCCTCTGCGTTTCTTATTTCTGGAGCGTAGGTAAATGTTTTTTCTTTCTCTATGGCTTCTCTGCCTGCCAGATTCAGCAAGATATAGGCCCTGGTTCGGTCATTCTTACCACCATAAGCAGCCTCAACAAAGATATCGAACTCAGCTTCAAAGTGTCTCCAATTCTCAGCTACATTGCCTTCAAAAGACAGTGGTTGTGGTTTTCGCAAACAATCCATTTTGACGAGCTAGCCAAAAAATATGTACCACTGAACCACGCAGTGCTGCAAAAAAAATCTTGTGCTGCGACGTCACTGCCACGTGGAGTGTTGTTGGTATCGGAGTATGCAAATTTGCATTGAACAAACGCTGGTTATCGAATCACACCGATTAGATCTATACAGTCAGTGACAAACAGTGTCCAATGTTTATCAATTCAACGATGAGCTACTGACTTGATCGTAGGCTGTGTTAACATGACGATTGCATCGTGGGCTGGTTCGTTTTACTTCTGACACCATGTAACGATGTCTGCCATACAAGCAACAGACGAAGACCAGATGACAATTCCAGACAGTGTTTACTCGACTCTCCGAGGTGCAGTACATGTCTGCCGGCCCACGCCGTCTGTCCACCCCAAACTATACAAATAAAGAACTTAACTGTTTCACATTAGTTATAAGCACCTTGGATATCAAAATCCTTATCCCAATGCTTTTGTTTTAGGTGTGTTACAGTCCCCAGGATGGCACCCCAAAGCTGGTGTGATGCACCCCAAGTTTCTTGGCAGAATTGTCAGTGAACACAAGATGTACATCCCTGGTGGCCACATCGCAATGAACAGCTTCATATATTATTTCAAAAATGCACAACGACACATAGCTTTCATCTATCAGAACAGGTACTACTACTCGTATTCATTTATGGAGCCTTTCCTGTTTTCTGGCAGCACACATCCAGTGGTTTTGCAGTACCGGGTATACATTCGTGACCTGCCCGATCCAGGATTCCGGTTTCTCTTTAGCGTCCACAAGGTGAGGATGGTGGTGAATTTGAAGTCTGATGTATATTGTATCAGTCATGTCCCTAGGCCCAGGTCATTTTAGGACTATGTCATAGGACATACCGTAGTCTATTAACATTAAGAATATCCTGTTTTCCTTGTCAGGACAAATGTCCCATTAAAATTTAGCTCAGGAAGTCTTTGTCCTGCTGGTTTCTGCAAGAGCCAGAACATTTTGCCCTCTTGATTTTCTTGTTTGAGGACAGTTTGCCCTGTCACTTTTCCATCCTTTATGTTGCATCACTGATATTGAGAAAGAACATGCATGTAATGTAATAGCCCTGCATCTGCATGGGGTTGGATTAATGTGCTGCCCCCTATAGTGACGGATCCCAGAAGTCAGCTACTTGTGAACAATAGCAATTGTTCGGAAATAGGTAAGGGGAGCAATTTCACGTCACATTTTGCAAGTTCTATCGGTTTACTGATACCGTCCACCCCTCATTTTTCTAAAAAATGTGTTTTGAAGTCGCTGACTCGCATCCTGCGATTTCAAGCTTCACCGCCATGCCGCCATTGTTGCTATGGTTTTTACCGAGTAAGTCGAAGTAATTAACTCTAATTTTCACGAAGTGCTCTCCCCTAGTTTTTTTGTGTCTATTGTGTAGCTGCTCTCCTTGGGGTAATTCCATCACTAGGCTATGATTGGGCATTTGATTGTGTAGCATGCTGAGGCCCCCATCACACATAATGAAGACCCTGCTACGATATCATGATGCGCAAAATGTCAGTAGATTGTGGCGAGGTTGTGGAAACCCTCCAGTTTGATGGCAACCACAGTGCTCACGATGTACCGAGGAGAACTGAGGAGTTGCTGGTCGAGACATCCTCATTAGTGCGGGCCCAGGGGCGGACCAAATGATTCGTAGGGGGGGGGGGGGGGTCCATGGGAGTCCAGGGAGCTGCATAGGTCCTAAGTTAAGGTGTAGTGGCCTTGCGGGGGCTCAGGGGGCGAAGCTTGCGGAAACGATTGCAACTTAGTTTTTAGTAAAGCAAACATCGCGACATTTTCTTACTTTGTACCTTTGTATAAGGTACATGCTTGGGGCAAAGCGGGGGTTTCCCGAACACCCCCCACCCCCAGATCCTCCCCTGGAGCCCTACGCTGCCGCTATTCTCTCAATGCTCTGCCACGACCATGCATATGCATGGTTGTCCCAGTTCTCACAACGCAACCACCAGGCTGTTTCTGCTCTCACTATGATCTCGACACGCTTCCTTTTCCACCACGAACTCCCTATAATGGCTTTTGAGCATTTTCAATACACCATATACTAAGACCACGACAATGCTATGCTCAACCACGTTCTGTCTGATCCGCTTTGGCTGATCTTTGAAGTCGTAGCAAGGTCGTGGCCTGAATCTGATTATATACGCTGAGCTGTCCTTCCGGACACTTATACAGCGTTGTGCATTGCGGCAGGAAGGAAAACAAACAAAACTAAAGATCAACAGAAAACCAAAGAGACAAAAAGTAGATGTCTCCCCAGCGTTTCATGACTCAGGTCAGGCCAATCCGGCTACCGTAGAGGCCCCCCGGGGACAACCCCCGACCGGCACAGCCCCAACCTTCAGCCTATATGTGACGGGGATGTAACTTATGGCTAGGTCAATGTAATGTTGTGGAAAAGCTTCAGCAGGAAACTGGGATATCAAACACTTGTACACAAATACAGTCGAACCTCAGCATGCGACCACCGTACAGATTGGTCAAAATTGTGCATAATCGCGAGATGGTCGTTATACTGGAGACTGTTTCAGTAATGCACAAGAAGAGACGAGACTGGGGGCCGTTTCACAAGGGCTAACGTTGCGTTGCGCTCGCTCAAATCGGCAAAAAACGGTCTAAGAAACTACCTTCGTTTGCCGATAGTTCGCGTGGCGTTTTGTTCTTACCAAACACCGAGCAAGCGGTGAACTATCTGGAACTAGTAGGGGGTGAATATGTTTCTTGTTGTTGATTGGTCCGTTAAAGTTTTTTTTTTTTTTTTTTTTACCAATCAGACAAGAGCTTGTAACATTCTTCCGCGAACGTTTTCTAAAGCGTTTCTTAGGCCCCGTTTGGCGTAAGCATTATTCGCGCGGCGACCGTTATGTAGAGAAATTCGACCCATAATATAACTGTCCCGAGTACCAGGTTGTCCGCGATACCGGGGTGTCCGTTAAGTGGGGTTCGACTGTACACGCATACGCATAATTATAAGTCTGTACCGTGCCCTTTACAAGATCACTTAAAATGGGGAAAATATATTTGAATGTCTTGCAGAGGAGGATTGAAGAGGTCGTGAAGCTGTTTGTGTTACGAAGTGGACACGATTTTGCCTGACTAACTGCACAGACCCAAAACTGCTCATTTCACAAAAGCAGGAATGGTTTTGTTTGTTTCATGACACTAGAAAACTTGTCACTTGCTCCATTTCTTCTTAAATCTTCTTCTTCGATCGCTCAGACAGTTTCCTGTCAATTATGAGCGCAGATGCATCAGGCTGCCATTATGCGCCTAATTAAGAAATAGTTAGGCCCAGCAAATTCGACATCGTCTGAGGAAATCTTTTTGAATGTGTTTCTGAAAAAAAAAGGCAGGAAAATGGACCATGCAGTAATTAAGGCAGAAAGATAGTAGATGACAGTAAGCAAAGGGATCGGAAAGACAGAGTCAAAGAGAGTGACAGATTAGAGGAAGTTGCAAGCACAGAACTTCCAGAAGGTGGGGGAATTACTTATGCCAAAGAACACCTACCCTCCGGTATCCCCCCGGGCCCCAGGGGGGACTTGCTCCATTTTAAATCGACAAACATCTTCATAAATTCGTCATAGGCCTAATACAAACGTTCGCAAATTTAGTGTTGCATAAAGATTTATAACTGTCATGATATTCTGTTCATATGTAATGTATTATGAGTCTATGGCATGTTTGTTTAACCAGCCACAAAGCGAAGCTGGTAACGTTTTCACTGATGTTTGTCTGTTTGTTCCTGACTATGTATGTACGTATGTATGTAGGGTACACTTAAGGATAGAGATTTCTATCTCAAGGGCACATAATCCGAAAGCTATAAAACTTTCAACATGGATACTGCTGGTAGAGAGCTATAACTGTATGCTATTAGGGTACACTTATTGATATAGTAGGCCTACCTCTTAAGGATAGAGATCTCTATCTCAAGGGCAGATAATCTGAAAGCTATAAAACTGTCAACATGGATACTGCTGGTAGAGAGCTATAACTGTATACTATAATTACAAGATAAGGTTTATGCTTTTGGCTTAATAGTAAGAAAACGTTTTTCTTCAAAAGGTACGAATTACAAGACATGTTACAGAATTCGTACCACCAAGTTACTGATATCGTACCAGGGGGTCCATAGCACTAATTCAACTGTCGGATTCTCGTGACTTGGCTTTAACTATAGGCCTAGGCCATTGTTTCTTCTAATTTTTCCAGTTAGTTTCTGTGACGTCGAAATAAATCTTATGTCATTTTCTCATCCAAAGTTTGAAGTCACTTAAAACAGAATTTTGAATGCATTTTTGACGCTGCGCCATTGAAAAGACGAAGGAGGTACGAATTACATGACAGAGGTACGAATTGCATATTCATGGCTCAATTATTTTTGCTTTGAATATTTTAATGTACAAAATGGACAACATTGACCCTAACACTTTAAAGATTTGTTGAGTGGCATTTAGAGTTTTAATTTTTGTATTCGTGCATTGAATAGTAAATTTAAAAAAAAGCATTACCACAAAATAACATCAGATGCTGCCAAAATGAATTTTCGTTTGACTTACAAACGGTTTTCCGCTTTGCTGCTTTTTGGTTGTGATAAAATATTACCAATTCATTGTCCAAACTTCACACACAATTATTAACCTTCAATCGTCTACCGTTTGCTAGGAAACCAGGTGATACGAATGGCATGACAGGTACTATATCAATAAGCCTCCCCTATATATGTATGTATGTATGTATGTAAGTATGTATGTATGTATGTATGTATGTATGTATGTATGTATGTATGTATGTATGTATGTATGTATGTATGTATGTATGTATGTATGTATGCATGCATGCATGCATGCATGTATGTCTGTATGTATGTGTGTATGTATGTATGTATGTATGTATGTATGTATGTATGTATGTATGTATGTATGTATGTATGTATGTGTGTAATGACTTTCTGATTAATAATTATCCACCAGGCTTCAAACGCACCGAAACAAACGAACACAATTAAGTGGAACTGTTCATCAGACAACTGGTCCACCTTCAAACTCCACCTGGCCTGCAACCTGTTCACAGAATGTGAGGATGGCAGAGATGAAGACGAAAACTGCGACCATCCAACCTGTCACAATGGGGGAGGAATTGAGATCAGCGGACGGTGCTACTTTGTCGGTTTGGTGAAGGAGCGTGTGTTTTGGTTCAAACTCATCGCCAACTGTGAAGCCAGGGGCATGCAGACAGCCAGCTTGGGTTCTGCGCGTGAGTTTGACACCGTTCTGGGTGCGTTGTGGACATACAAGCAGTTTAACGTGTTCTTCGGTATGTTTACCCCGCCTGTGGATCTTGCTAACTAGTAAGTAGTGTCTTCTGGAGTTCTTGTATTCCATAGATAAGTCTACATACACAAGCGTGTGTACATACATATTATGCTGCATTCAAACAAAATAATTAAAGTGTTGATTGTGGCCACACATAGCTAAGAAGAAGAACATCTGCAAGTCTCTCTCTCTCTCTCTCTCTCTCTCTCTCTCTCTCTCTCTCTCTCTCTCTCTCTCTCTCTCTCTCTCTCTCTCTCTCTCTCTCTCTCCCATGGGCTTTTTGACCTGTCTTACACAAGTAATGGTAGTAGAAGAAGTAAATTGTAGTGAAAGATGTGTTTTTCATCCAATTATTTGTTTATTTGGTTGGTTAGTTTTCTATTTGTGTGTGTTTTAATTGCTGATGTTGATGCTCTGACTACCATGTCCATAATGTTCATTACATTTTATAGTAGTAGTTATGTATTGCATGTTTAGAACCAAGGACAGAATGGAAGACTAGGCCCAGCCTAAATTCTTTTCCTTGTAAAATACAGTTTCTGAGTCTGAGTCTATGAGTCTGAGTCTCTCTCTCTCTCTCTCTCTCTCTCTCTCTCTCTCTCTCTCTCTCTCTCTCTCTCTCTCTCACACACACACACACACACACACACGCACACACGCACACACGCACACACACACACACACACACACACACAGACACACACACACACACACACACACACACACACACACACACACACACACACACACACACACACACACACACACACACACACACACACACACACACACACACACACACACACAGACACGCACGGACACATTTAGTAAACAAACCAAACACATAGAACACAAACGGCTGTCTACAATCTTGAAACGAACTGGACCATTTAAAAATTAACAGTTCAAATGACTGACAGGATGGATGTCATGTGTCAGCTTTCAAACCAATTTCAATTGTTGCATTTCCTACATCTGTAGGAGAATGTTGAGTTCCTCAAAACCCTGTGCGTTTTTCTGTCTCTTCCGTGTGTCTATCCGCATTCATAGCTCTACTGAAAGTACTGAATCAATCATTGTGGAAAATGGCTGAATGATGTCCATTATGTTGGCTTTACTAAATGGCAAACTGAACGCGCCAACGCTCATTGGAGAGAAAACAAAAGCTAAATATTTTTTAATAAAATGATGAACACCATGAACATTTGGAAATATAAAAGATGCGGAAATTGTTAACTAGCAATTGGGATAAAAACCCTATGGGCAGAATGCTTGCAAATCCACCTCAAATGTACCACTGGACACTGTTTCAGTGAGAGAGTATGTGATTTCAGTTTATTGTTAAGTATTCTTCTTTTCGTAGGTGGATTAACAAACCAAAGCAGAAAACTGAAAGTTATATTAGTGTTTTATGGTTTTATTTTGCACAACCTAGACAGTTAACTGTTCATCAGATTTCCTAAAAGCAAAACTACTGCATTAAAATGTTCAATAAGTTTTTCTGACTTTGCAAGAAAACGTGTGCGTTACAGCTATCGCCTGACGCCAATTTGGGCAGACAAAACAGTAGCCTATTCTTTGCTGTACTACACTTCTTCCTTTTTTCTACCAATTTTTAAGAGTTTATGCGGAGTTCTTAGAGGTTGGCCAGGGTCCAGTGAGGTTCCCCCCAAATCCCTCTTTCTGAGAGCGTGCACTGCCAGAGCAGACAAATCATCTGTGTATCTGTGTGAACACAACAAACCTTCCCCTTCTCAGTCTGCTCAACCCACAGAATCTGTGACACTGGCCACCCTGAACACAGACAACACCAGAGCAGGGTTGACGGTTTGTCCTTCTAACCACACGGTTCACCGTTTTCTGGCTTGTGATTCCACCAGCCATTGCTGGGCCCAAGACTCCCTGTTCTACGGAAACAGCCCCGAGTCCTGGGATATCCCGTCATCCCTCACGTGTCCGGTGACAATGACGTCACTTCCTCCTTCCTACGGGTGTCGTGCAGGGGGGCAGAGAGTTCCTTACAGCCTGGTCTGTGACCATCGTCAGGACTGTGTGGACAACAGTGATGAAGACTTCTGTGTTCACCGGCCCTGTCCTTTGCACACGATCAGATGCCCCAGCAATAAGCAGGTATATATATTGCAGTACCTCCAGGATCGACCCACTATCTTCACTTGTATTTCAATGCCCCATATGTACCTATACCTCCTGGTCGGAGCACGTTAAATACATTTTCTTCAAGCAGGATCGTTGTAATTAATTAGCGATGGGAGAAAAAGAAAGGGAAGGTAGTGCCGAAAAACGCAGAGAGAGAGAGAGAGAGAGAGAGAGAGAGAGAGAGAGAGAGATGGTTGGTTTTAAAGAATTGTTTTCTAAACCCATTCACACTTTCATAGTCACAGAAGGGATGGTTAAGCCAACACACCATGACATTTGTACACTGTCTTCATTATTAAAGTGCAACTTGGCAAAAGATTTTCTTGAAAACAGAATTTAGTGAAACGATGGTATTGGTATATTTGCACAGTGTTACAGCCCTACTGAGAAGTGTGATGAACAGACTGACTGTTTGAGTGCTGAAGATGAAAAGTGTAGGTGGTCGCTTTCCGTAACTTCTTTCAGATTTTTCAAAGAACCGGGATACTACATTCGCAGAGATTGTTCGTCGTGTTACAATGTGATCCCTCCTCCCCCTCCAACAGTGATCACATTCAACAAGCACCAGGTTTCGATGCTTCCCTTTAACTTGATTCCTGGTGCTCCAGGAGACTTATGTCCAGAAACACACTTCCAGTGCCATGAGGGTCACTGTGTTCCAGTGTTCACCAGGTGCAATGGGGCCTATGACTGCCCAGACAAACAGGATGAATCAGGCTGTGACCACGTTCAGTGTCCAGGGTACTACCGCTGTCATGGCTCTTCCAACTGTCTGCACCCTTCCCACCTGTGTGACGGCATGTACCACTGTCCACAGTCTGATGATGAACTGTTCTGTGACCTGCACTGCCCCATGGTGTGCACGTGCCATGGCCTGGCTTTCACGTGCCCTGGCTGGTTCCCTGCTGACCGGTATCCAGAGCTGAGATACCTGAAAGCTCGTGGCAGTGGGATGAAGATGGAGCAGCTGACGTCCAACGTGATGCTGGTCTACCTCAGCCTGGCCAGCTACCAACTGTCTGTCCTGGGAAACTTCTCCTTCCCCAACCTGGTCACCCTGGACCTCAGTGACAACCACATCACCTCTCTCACCAATGTTTTACAGGGAATGGGTAACCTACAGGTTTTGTTTCTCTCCAACAATCCCCTGTCTGACTTCTTACAGGAAGACACTTCACAAAGCCATGGTCACACAGACGTTGTCTTGGAACAGGTTAGTATTCTATACCTGTCAGGAATCAGTCTTCCCACATTCAGTTTAAGAGTAGGGACTCTGTTCCCTGGTGTCCAGAAACTGAATGCTTCAGGTTGTGGCACACGTAGCATCTTGGAACAAAGCTTTGGGCTGATGACACATCTCCAAGCATTGGACATGACAGGCTGTGTGCTTGATGACATTCAAAAAGATATTTTCCAATGTTCAACACCACTTGAAGAGGTGCATGCTGACAACTATAAACTCTGCTGCAGTGCTAGGAAAATACATCATTTTGATGTCCATAATTGCCATGCTCCCAAGAGTGAACTCTCGTCATGCACTGACTTACTTCAGTCCAATGTGTACCGAGGAGTGTTAGTGATGTTTTCCTTACTTGCCATATTGGGCAATCTTGTCAGTGGTGCATTTCGCATAGTGAGCATGAAACAAGGAGGAGCCACAGGCTTCAACGTGTTTGTGGTTCACCTGTGTGTGTCCGACTTTCTAATGGGACTGTACCTAGCAGTGATAGGAGTGGCTGACAGGGTATATCAGGACATCTATGTCTGGCAGGACGTGTCGTGGAGACACAGTGCAGTGTGTCAGCTGGCAGGTTCTCTGGCAATGCTTTCCTCTGAAGTGTCTGCCTCTATAGTCTGCCTCATCACGCTGGATCGTTTCCTGGCTGTGAAATTCCCCCTGAAATTTCTAAACTTCAACGGTGTTCAAGCACAAGTGGTGAGTAGTGTGTGCTGGTTTATAGGCATTGTGCTGGCCGCTGTTCCTGTGTTCCCCAGTCACGCGCACTGGGAGTTCTACAGTCAGACAGGCATCTGCATCCCTCTGCCAATAACCAGAAAACAGTTCGCTGGGCATGAGTACGTCTTTGCTATCATGATTATTCTGAACTTTGTCTTATTCCTTTTTATTGCAGTGGGTCAAACCAGTATACTTTACTCCGTGAAAACCAATAAGATGTCAGTTGCACGAACAAACAAGAAGTCACATGATACTAATATGGCTCAACGCCTGTTTACCATTGCCATGTCAAATTTTCTGTGCTGGTTCCCCATCGGTCTGCTGGGTGTCCTGGCCTCTCAGGGCGTGCCTGTGTCTGGAGAGGTCAACGTTGCCATGGCAATCTTCATCTTACCCCTGAACTCTGCCATCAACCCTTTCCTGTACACCCTGAATGTGTTGATGGAGAAACGACGTCAGGTCAACGAGGACACACTGCTCCAATGGATTGAAACACAGAGATAAAAGACAAAATCTACGTTTTCAAGAAACAAGTGCGAAATCTTTCAGTATCCATGTCAATTAACTGTCTAAAAAAGATTGAGTGTCTCTTCCATAGATTGAGATGTATTTCGAGAGAAACTATCGCACACCTGAGACAGACAGACCGAAAAACATACAAGAATTCTCCATGGCGGAGATAATAAAACAGGTTTCGCAGCTCTGGGCAAATGGCGTCTGTTTTTGCGTTTAACAATCAATTATCATGTCAGCTGAAGAGATGGATTTTGTACATGTGTTAGTTTTTTCTGTTTTTGTGTGAATTTGTGAAAACGTTATAAGAAATCGATGAAAGGATTTTGGATAGAGGGGAGGGGTGAGCTATAGTTTCACCCAAAAGAACCCATTCCATTCAACTAAGAAATGTATCCACATTGTCAACGACTCAGGGGCGACCTATGACAAATGTAAATGAATTTAAATTTGCTTAAAGCCAGTCAGCCACTCGGTCTAAAGATAAACGAATGCAACATTCGGGATGTTTGAATAATAATCCAGATTTAAATGTAAATGAATTTAATTTTGCTTAAAGCCAGTCAGCCACTCAGTCTAAAGATAAACGAATGGAACATTAGGGATTTTGAATAATAATCCAGATTCAAATAATTCCCAAATCCAGAGATACAAATGCAGGCAGAGTGTTATCATGGAAACGTATTTTGTGGAGCTCTCCAAGGTATCTTGGAAAAACACAATCTGTTGTAACATTTCTCACATTGAATCTTCTTCAGAAACATGAAAAATCAATGTTACATTGAAAAGTTATAATAGTGGTCACATTTTTAAAGTCACCCTTTATAAGCATTCCCCCCATGCCTTATCTACCGCTTAGTCCCACTCTTACCCCTCTGACAGCCCTTTGAGCCAAACATATATCCCCTTTTTGATCAAAGTCAAAGAGTGTTGTGATAAAAACCGGCGGGTTTCCTGACGCAAGAGTTGTTTCCCTTGCATAGAGTGGATGTGATACACTTGATCTTTTCCGCTTCAAATTGACCAGTGCAATGTTGCAGCTATGTCCTGCTACTATTAGAGTTTCCAAGAGAAACTAGGCTTCAACTCAATAATTTACCCGCCTTCCACCCCCAGTCTCCTTCTCATAATTTTGGTTGGGTGTGTCTGACTAGAAGGGTTTTTTCTCCGGGCACTCCGGTTTTCCTTCTCACCCCTTGGTGTCAGGTGTGGGGAAACCCCCCTGGGGTCAGACATGTGTTGGTTGCATTAGGCATCAACCCACCCAACACCCTCTCCAAGTTTCACATAATTATGCTTACACTTCCTATCAATATTTTTTATTTAGAATCGTTCACTACAAATTGTGTGATGCATTCTACCATATTTACATTGTTGGCATTTCCTTATTCAGAACAAAATAAAAATGTGATGGGGTGGTAAGGGTTAGGGATAGGGATAAGGAGGAGTTGATGAGGGATAAGGATCAGGATAAGGATTGGAGGGTGTTGATCAGCACACACACAGGCCAGGAACATATAGAGGAAACCAGACAGTTGTTTGATTTTGTTTATTTATTGGGAAAGATAGCTAGGAAAGACTAAGGAAGACAGTGCAGCAAAATACATCAGTAGTCACTGTAGTGACATGGTAGATTCACATCAACAGCATGAATGGGCAGGCACATCAGTCAGTCGTGGCAATAGACATCAATGTTCACAGGCTAGGCCTAACATCGGTTCCGCAGTAAAAGTTCATGCCGTTTACCGTTAGAGTTCATGCACAGCATCGATAGTCAGGGCGAAAGCCGCACACACACAAAAATGAACCCTAACTACTAAGAAACACATGTTATGAGAATAACACAATTAGCCTAGCCTACGTCACTAATAGGCCTATGTCACAAGAAGGCAGGCCAAGATCGAGCAGCCGATAGTGAGTGAGCCAAAGTGGAGCTTCACTGAAAAAAGTTACTAACCCTGATACTAAAATAATAACTATTGACTAAAAAAGTGTGAACCCAAATTTAGAGAGAGAGAGAGAGAGAGAGAGAGAGAGAGAGAGAGAGAGAGAGAGAGAGAGAGAGAGAGAGAGATTTAACGCCTTCTGGGCCAAAGGGCCATTTGTGGCACTTGAAATTATAAAGATCCTGGAAAAAAGAAGATTTTGATCAAAAATACAGATAGTTTTTGTTTTGTTTTTTAAATTGTAAAGATTTGGTAGAGAAAAATTCAAAGTAGAAATTGTTTTTATTTTCAGTTTTTTGAAAAACTTTAAGAGAAACAAGTTGAGTTTTTGTGTAAAATCTAAATTTATAGTGATAAAAGTGTTTATTTAAAAGATATTTAGCAGTTTGCTATTTACATGTCTGGCAGGCAGAGGAAATCTATGATTAAAACCCCCCAGGGCTACAGTTAAAATTTTTTATATTGTGCTCAAGGAGCTTTATTTATAAAATTTTAAAAGGAGGCAAAGGCCTTCATAACTTTTTATACAATATTTACATTTAAGTTAATGGTTAAGGTCCGTTATGCAAGTTAAGTGACCAGAGGGTCACAGGACATAATGTTTAAAAACAGTTTTTTATTGTTAAAAACCTTTAGCTTAATACAGAGCAGCACTAGACTGCTATAGGGTTACTCTAAACATTACATGATCAAGTGATCACGGAGTACCCTAGTTTAAAAGAACTATTAAAAAGTTTGTATGTGCAAAAATATATACATCAGAGTTTTGTACATATGTTCGTGACTTTATCAGGTTTAATTAGGGTTTTATTTTTAGTGACAAGTAAAAATGGTTTCTTTTGGTTAGATTTGCCCCTAGCTACATCTCTGACATGCTTTCTGTCTATACTCCATCAAGGCAATTGCGGTCATCTTCAGATTCCAAAATTCTCTGTGTTCCTAGTACACGAACAAAAATGTTTGGTGAGCGCTCCTTTTCCTTTTCGGCCCCATCAGTTTGGAACTCCTTACCACGCGAAATTCGCCATATCCAGTCCTTGCAATGTTTCAAATCAGCTCTCAAGACCCACCTATTCAAGCTACATCACAACCTTTAGGCCACATTACTTCTGGACTCTATTCTCACACCCCCCCCCCCCCCCCCCCTCCCCCTCCCCCCATATTAGTTTCACTGTGTGTTGACTGCAATGTCTACGTCAGCTTTGTTGCGAGAGAGAGACGAGGAGAGAGAGAGAGAGAGAGAGAGAGAGAGAGAGAGAGAGAGAGAGAGAGAGAGAGAGAGAGAGAGAGAGAGTGCGTGTGTTGATGCTTTATTCAACTGATTGTATTTTGTATTGTGTTTTTGGGTGGGGTGAGTGGTGGTGATGGTAACGGTGTGTGTGTGTGTGTGTGAGTGCGTGTGTGTGTGTGTGTGTGTGTGTGTGCGTGTGCGTGTGCGTGTGCGTGCGTACGTGCGTGTATGTGTGTGGTGGGGTATGTGTATGCCTATTATTAACTTTATTATTATTTCAACAAATAGAGCACCCAAGGGCTCAATATTATCTGAAAATTTACAAGATTAGTCTCGATTTTAAATGTGAAAATTTTATTCAACTACGTATTTATCTCAAAAGTTTTAGATGTCTTATAATATTAAATTTTAGTGTCTTTCTACTAAATACAATTTAATTTAAATTTTATTATCTATCAAGTCTTTATTTTAATAAAATTTTACATTGTCTCTGAGGAGGAAAAGGTTTCACCAATATGATAGAAGTTCCTAATTTCCTAAATTTTTAGAGTCTTACACTAGGCTAGTTTAGTTGTTAGGCTTGCACACAAATCCCCCAACAATTTAGGGGGCTGGCAAGAACAAAACAACCCTAAAGAAGAAGGAACTACCCTACAGAACCTACTCTTTGATGACCGAGCCCACTGGCAAAAAGCCTACGAATGGGGGGTTTGGACAAACAAAAGATAAAAAAAAGATAGTGAGGAAAGATTCAAAAGTGAAAAAAACAGTGAAAGCTAACTTGCTAAGGTCCTAGTCCCTAACCCCGGGAGTTCTGCTGTGCAAGGGCTCGGGTGGCCAGCGCAGTCCTCCCAGGGATACCACTTTTGTGGTATGTCCTAATACCGCAGCAACTAGGCAGCCGAATAAAACATCGTACTGCAGAAAATAAATGAAAAAACCCAAAACCTTAGTGCCCTATTAATGCTTGCAAGGAAAGTTCCAACGACGTGAAGTGAGGAGCAGAAGGAGACGTCATTGGTGGAGGCAGAGGTAGAAGATAGTCGTGAGGGAAGGTGGTCCTAGGTCAGCCTCAGATTCCAACGTAGGACAACAACCATGGAATGAGCGTCATGGGATGTCTACTTCTCGTACGGCGGCGCTGGCAGAAGGGGTCCAAAGTAGATGTGTCCACGCCTCTGTCAGGAAGCCGTCGTACTGTGGTGTAGTATTGCTGTCAAATCAAAAGGCCAGCGTAGCAAGCATCAGGTCGCACCCTCTCTGTTCGGCAAGTCGATGCTGAATGAAACTGACGTGGAGACTGATGACTGATGATGACGAATGATGAAAATGATGAAAACTGACGATGAGGTCTGAATGAATGAACCCAAAAATTAGAGAGAGAGAGAAAGATAGAGATTTTACGCCCTCTGAGCCAAAAGACTATTTGAGGCATTTTAATTTATAAAGATCCTAGAAAAAAGATGGATTTTAAGTTTTATAAGATGAAATTTTGAAAGAAGAAGTTATTTATTTTATTTTATCAGAGTTTATAAGGAATTTTTTAATTTATTTTAATAGCGCAAGCTGAAGAATATAAAATTTTAAGTTTGTGATAAAATATTTTAATTTAAAAGATATTTAGCTGTTTGCTTTTAAATCTGACAGATTGGAGGAGGTCTGATTAAAAAACCCCAGGGCTACAGTTAAAATTCATGCATTTTAGGCTCAACTGAGCAATTGGATAAAAACAATCCGTGTTTGTGCTCGGAACGAGCTTTATTATTAAAATTCTTGACAGGCAGAAGCCTGTGTTCAAGTTAATATACAGTTTAAAAAACTTTTCAAAAAAGTTATGAAAAGTTACAAGTTATTCTTTTATTTCCTTTTTGTATATGTACACATTTTTTTTATTATATAAGGCTATCCTATTAGGTTTTGGTCCCTTGGGACCAAACACAACCAATAGTTACCTAGGTTTTTAATTATAAATTTATTTGGTACAAAGACAACTGTCAAAAAAGTTTTTGGCCATAAGGCTATTAATATTAATATGTATATTGTTATTATGTACACCACTTTTACAGACAAACTGTTTAAACTTTTTACAAGTGACGTTATTGTTTAATATTTCAATTATAACTAAGTTGAATTTTTAAACTATGTTAAAGTTTTAACAAGTATTTAGTTTATTTAATATTGTCCATAGGGCAAAGTATAATGTTATTTTCACGTATGTGAATTTATAAAATTTTGTGTTAAAAATTTATATTCTACTCTAGTCAAGCTACGGGACTAAACCCTATAGCTTTAAAATTGTTTTGTTAAAATCTATGTCTTAAAATTGTTTAATATGTAAAATAAGTTAAGATTTGATTAAAAAGACAAGTTTATAACTATTAAGGTTCCATAGTTATATTAAAAGTTGCTATTAAAATCTAGTTTGTTTTATGTATGTTTTGGTCTAACCTGACCATATGTGATTTTAGTTATTTAACTAGATGAAGTCTAGTGAGAAGTCATTATTTTATATAAAGTTATTTATGAATAGGGGAACATACCGCCAGAGGCCACCATTGTTATAAATAATCTTATGTGTTCCATCTGATCCCAGGGGGGGTAGCTACAAAGACTCCCCCGCCCCTGATGTCACGGTGGAATGTGAAATAAGTGAAATTAATAAAAGTTGTTATTTTATGGTTAGATGGTTTTTAAGAGGATGGTATAAGAGTTGAGGGTGGGGATGGTTAACGACTCCTGTATGCTCGGGACGGAGGGAGGGAGGGGAAGGGACCCCTCCTCTCCGCCCCGAGCAGTGACAGGACACCGCATGGGCAGTCCCAAAAAAGGGGGGGGAGCACAAGCGTTAAACGCAACGGCTACGAAAGATACCTCCGTTGTGTGTGCCGGACACCCATCTGCATAGGAGAAGGGTTTTTTAAAAAATAGTGGGCTCAAAAGAGTCACTTCAGCCCACCGGCACATATTTTAGATAAAAAGGGAAGTGGGGGTAAAGGGGGCGGGAATGCAGACAGGTATACGGCCCACACACCAGGGGGACTCTATTCCCACCAGTAAAAATAGTTAGATTTAAACAAGGTGTTTGAATGACACCTGGCCGATTGCCTCAGCGAGCCAAACCATTGGTGACCAACCTAATTTATGATGTTTGTTTAAAATGTTCTTTTCATTATATATTAAGTTGTTTTGTTTGCATTTGTTTATAACAGGTTGTAATTCCTTTTTTATTTGACTACAGGGGTCAAACATGTGCTTCAGACTAAATATTTTTCCACATTTACATGGGGTGTCCCTAAATTTACATCGAATAGAGTTAGTATAGAATCTGTTGATTCTGCCTTGAATTTTATGGGGAACGGGCAGGTGAAGACCACCACTGATAAATTTCCTGTACCGGAGTTGGGCTTCTAAATAGGAATCCAATTCCTCCGCCCATCTCCGGTACACACAACGTTTTAAATGGTTTTTAATCTCTAACCCAAAAATTTGAGCACTTTTTTATATATACGCTTGAGAGCCGGACCGCAAGGACAGCAGTCGCTGGATGCAGCGAGGATGGCTCTGTGGGTGGCGAGAGTGACCAGATTTGTGTTTGTTTGGGTTTAGTCCAACACAGATATCTATGCCACTAATCATTAAACCCTGGCATGTTGCATATGCGAAGAAAGAGGATGAACTAAGCTCTATTCTGACTACTATTATAATAAGGAAATCTAACTATATATTTATAATAATTATGAAAAACCTTGTATTTTAGACCCCACTGAAACAGGTTCAAGCTACTAAATAATTAATTTATCTAAACTCATATCACATTACACCGATCTTTCATAATGGATTAATACACTAAAATAATACCTTTCTATACATATACTATGTCACTATGTTAGATGACACAGTTAAAATATAATTAGCATTCAATGTCCAGTAACAAAGATAAGCTAGCCGAAAACCCGGTTTTAGAACTGAGTCGACACCGGTGTGACCAAGAGAAGACTGTGACGTTGACACAGCGTCGGTGTAGCTTTCCTCAATGTTCTATTTTGACGTCAAATAAAAGTAGCTAATTTGTTTGTAGGACATTGAAAGAGTTGTTTAGTAACAAAATTATGAAAGGATGGCTTTGATCAAATAGGTTTTATAGAGATAAGAGGTGACATAACTTGGCCGGTTAAATTGCCAGATTTTAGGAGAAATCAGCCATTCAATGTCTTAATTAGCAAACTAATAAAGTGATTGGCATAACCACAATAAGATTTTATTATTGGAATGAAAATCAAAGAGAGGAAACAGGCTAAATTATAAGTTTATTATTACTACTAGTTGGCCTGAGATTTCAGTTTGGAGGCCGTTGGATATTTGAAAAGCCAGGTCGCGTGACACGATTTGAAAAGTGACACGTCTAAAAATAGATATGACGTCATATAGCGAGGCGCGCGTGACTTGGGAAAAAGGGCCTAGGCACACTTGTCGTATGTTAAATTGTATTGCGTGACAGGTAGGCCTTATGAAATACGGCACACTGTTCTTGTGATTGCACATCCTTTCTGTGCAGTATTTGCAAGTGTGTGGCGGGGCGGTCATCCCCACAATCTTAAAGTAAAATGCTTACAAGTACAGGAACATTTGAAATTGTCTTGGATTCTGCATTATGTAATCTATAACAATATGTTTCTGTACAATCATCAGTGTTATTGCTTGTTGCAATTACATTGCTAAGCTGATTGATTCTCTACTAAATAAGTCTACTATTATGCGTTGAATTAAACACTCTGTCTATGATTATAATCTAATGATTGTTATGCACATACGAACTTACGTGATTACAAGTATTATCATTTTCTGGTGAGTGTTATAACCAATTTATTGTATGCTGATTATTGGCTGTCATACAATAGAAAATAATGTTATGCATAATAAAATAATTTATTTGGCACTTTAATAAAGTTGCCCATTCTCTCTCTAAATCTTGTGTTTCTTTGTCTTTTAACAAAACAAAGGTTTTGTGTGGATGCAAGAGACACAAAAACGTTTTTTGCTACAAGAAACAAACTGTTAAAGTCATACCAGTACACTTTTTATAACCATGGCTGCGAGTTGGCACTCAGAATGAGAGGGGTGTGAGCAACGCCACTGTACGACCCAGAAGATAAGACGCCTAAGAAAAAAACACTTTTGTAGACACTCTTTGTACAAAAAACTGGGACTCAAACGTTCGAAATGCCTATCACACCAAGTATCTTTTTTAATACCTCTTTTTCATCTCAACTAATATATGGACCATTTTTCCAAAACTGTTTTAGGCATATACAAATCCTAATCATACATTTTGAAAGTAACATGGCTTCTTCTGCTACAAGTCACATTGCTTTCAACATTTTGATTTTGTGTGGTTTAATCAGATATCTGACAATATGTTGTTATAGCCATAGTGGATAAACAAACGCACGGTTCACAACAGCCTCGTAAAATAGTGCTGGGTTTCTTCCATCAGTCTAATTCAACGAATACTGAGAAAACACATGAGAATTCACAAACGTTCTCTTCAGATACAAACACAACACCACTAAGCACCGTCCAGCAATCGGGTGAAACATTACAAACATCAGACTTTCTTCATGCGTTGCAGCCCTCAAAAGATAATCTTATACGATTGTCAGGCAAATCCCTGGAGACTCTCGAAAAGACACCAACATCAGAAGTAAAAGAGAGCAGTTCAACGGAAAAACCATTGTACAAACGGCCGACATGTTGGACTGTATGTTTTCTGGAAGCAGGAGACTGGAATTTGCGGTATCTAGCAACATCACAGTTCGTTTTAACACATTACACGTCAACATTAGCCGGGCGATAAAAAAGTTACATTGCCTTCTTGTCTTCTGCTTGGGAAGGTGGGAGCCAGCCAGCAAAGCCTTGCACGTGCATTTTCACCACCAGACTTGCACATTTACAAACTCCATTCACATCCAAGAGAAATATGACATCCACAGTTCAACTGTTCCTGGTTCAAAAATAGCCTGCGAGAACCGCGTCACGTGGACAGGATGTGAGCCAGACTATGATCCCCAGCCTGAGTATGTAGTGCGAGAGAAATCCGTTCATATCAAGTTGCAGGTGAATGACTTCAGTGAAGATTACCGCGTGGCCTTGTCTGTTATTTCGCAAGTTAACAAGCCTCCTAAGCGACAGCTGGAAGTTGTTTACGTATCACTGACAGGAGGTATGTCTAAATTCTGCGTTTGGGTAGTAATGGACAACTGGTTTTGCTTCTTGAAGTGATAACGGTCTATAAAAATGTCTTCTGGCATGCCTGTTCACACTGTTCCATAATATATAATAATTATTATTTTGTGCTTGATCCTTGGAAGGAAGAAAATATTATTAATCTCGGGCCTGGTTAATGCTGGGATATTCATCATGAAAGGAAGCGTAGAATACAGACCTGTCATGCAGTCTCAGACCAATACGGAACTCCATAGCATCAATCAGCATCATCATTGTCATCCGCCTCATTTCCATCAATCATTAAAAAAAAGGAAAAACAATGCCTCAAATTCTGTGGCTTTGCGACAACAACAAAAATCTTATTACAGATCAATTAAAATGAAAGAGAAGAAAAAAATATGCTTAACGTCCTCCGGTCTGGAGCAGTCACATATGGGACATTAGTAGATGTAAAGATGTTGGGAACGATCCTGGAGACAAATGCCTGGAGGCAGTGCAAACACCAGTAAAGTCCCGATTTTTTAAACAATACAGATAGTTGTCGCAGTAAACCACGCCTCGGTTAAACCTTATGGCCTAGAAGAAGAAATGGTGTTTTATGTCCGCTTGGTCTGAATCAGACACATTTTATGGGACATTTGTAGATACAAATAGGTTGGGAACGATACTGGAGGCAATGTTCGGAGGCAGTGCAACACCAGTAAAAAGTCCAGATTTTTTAACAATACAGATAGGTGTAGCAGTTAAACCACTCTTCGGTTAAACCTCATCGGCTATAAATTTTTATTTTGCCCAAACGGCAAGCCATATCAACGTAATCCCTGTGAATTAGATTTGAATATTACAAAGACGCTGATAATTTCAAAGATAATAGATGGATGCAAACCAAAATATGCATGGTGAAAAAGTGTCAGAAATGAAATGTTTATTTTTTATTGTGTACATTTTTTATGTAATTACTCCGATACAGATACAGGATTTAAAAACAAAAAACAAAAACAGACTCGCAATAACCCAAGAGTAAAAATTATCTCCCTTCACTTTTTTCAGTCACTGGGAGTAGAGTTTATTTACATTATGGCTCTGCCATCTTGACATGCTGAATGAGGCTTTATACTGAAAATTATCTAGCCCCTGTCTCGTGCACCGAGATGCGTGCGCCATCTACATAAGATTATCGTCCTCGCTCCTCATGAAGTAGTAGTTTATAGCCACAAAAAAGTATCTGCTCCAGACTCGTCAGTAGGTAGCATCGGCAATTCGGGCCTAAAATGGTCTCCCCTTTCGTGTCGGCAAGAAGTAGCATAAAGCCCCATTAAAAATGGTGTGTTTTGGTGACTGTATTGTGCTTGCATGAGACCAAGTTTTGTAAATTCTCTTAACGAAGAAATAAAGTTATTTTTGACTTTGACTTTGAGGGGACTTTGTTCCTTTGTGTTTTTAGGGTTCGTCCAGACAGCAGGGTTCAGCCCAGAATCTTTGATCTACAGAAACTTTGGAAAAAAGCTCCAGAAAACCCAGCTTTCAGTTCCGCCCTCTCACAGTGTTATACTCAGCGATGTTCACGCTTACACAGACGAAAAAGTGACGCTCAGCCTTTATAGCTACCACAACTTCACTAAGACAATGATGTGGGCTGTGACGAGATGTCAGTACCCTCCCTTGCCGGACCTTTACAGCCAGATACAGTCACTGGGCTTCGAGTTCAGAGACAGGTCTTCAACGAGAAGAAGAACATACTACAAGTCAGAATTTCACGTGAATTATGAAGATGACGGTTGGACTTCTGACTTCAGAATCATGTTTACCTTCCATTCAGTGAGGAGGGAGTGAGCTTACATATGTGTAGTCCATTCTATAAGGAACGGGACACA
>CM065710.1:29003240-29044645 GCA_017654935.2 Phymorhynchus buccinoides
GAAGCAGTACAACCATCCAAATATTGTTTCCTTGATCGGCATCGCCGCCCAGAGGCAGCCCGTTATCGGCATGGAGTATGTGCCAGGTGAGGTGTTGTTTGTTGTTGTTGTCACTGTTGTTGTTGTTGTCATTACTGAAGCAGTACAACCACCCCAACATCATTTCCTTGATCGGCATCGCCGCCCAGAGGCAGCTTGTCATGGAGTATGTGCCAGGTGAGGTGTTGTTGTTATCGTTGTGGTGGTGGTTATTGAAGCAGTACAACCACCCCAACATCGTTTCCTTGATCAGCATCGCCGCGCAGCGACAGCCCGTCATGATCGCCATGGAGTATGTGTCGGGTGAGTTGTTGTTGTCGTCGTTATTGAAGCAGTACAACCATCCCAACATCGTTTCCTTGATCGGCATCGCTGCACAGCGACAGTCCGTCATGATTGTCACTTTTGTGCGTTGACGATGTGTGTGCCCGCTATTTTTTTAAACATTTTCTGATTTGACTGGGCCGATTTCAGGCGGGGCCTTGCTGTCTTTGCTGCATAAGAGCGGCAAGCAGCAGAGTCGTCAGCAGCTGTCTCAAGATGTGTTTGAAGATCATGTGTATGTGTGTGCACGCTTTAATTTTTCATTTTCTGATTTGATTGAGTCGATTTCATCTTTAACTATCTTTCCTGCGTAAGAGCGGCAAGCAGCAAAATCGTCAGCAGCTGTCTCGGATGTGTGTGTGTGTGTGTTTGCTTGCACTTTTTTTGCGTTGACGATGTGTGTGGCCGCTATTTTTTAATATTTTCTGATTTGATTGGGTTGATTGCTATCTTTCCTACATAAAAGCAGCAAGCAGCAGAGTCGGCGGCAGCTGACTCAAGATGTGTTTGAAGATCATGTGTATGTGTGTGCATGCTTTCATTTTTCGTTTTCTGATTTGTGTCAAATCCTCATGCGCATAATTTAAAACAAACAATTTCTATAAAACAAAAACAAAATGAAAGATCCAATGTACCTGACAATTTGATTGGGCTGATTTCAGGCATATCTTTCCTGCGTAAGAGCGGCAAGCAGCAAAATCGTCAGCAGCTGTCTCGGATGTGTGTCTGTGTGTTTGCTTGCACTTTTGTGCGTTGACGATGTGTGTGCCTGCTATTTTTAAGAATGTTCCGATTTGACTGGGCTGATTTCAGGCGGGGCCTTGCTGTCTTTCCTGCGTAAGAGCGGCAAGCAGCAGAGTCGGCGGCAGCTGACTCAGATGTGTGTGGACACTGCCAACGGAATGGCCTACCTGGAGAGCAGAGGCTGCATCCACAGGTGACACGGGGGTGGGGTTACGTGGGGTGAAAGGGGTGGCTCCATCTCTCCCCGTGGGGATACCGGAGGGGGGGTCTTTCGTTAAAAAAATAGTTCAATCTGAAAGTTCTGTGCTTGTGACTTCCTCTAATCTGCCACTCTCTTTGACTCTGCCTTTTCCCTTTGCTTTCTATCATCTACTATCTTTCTGACTTATTGGCTCATTCTCCTGTCTTTTTTTCTCAGAAAAATCTTCCAAATAATTATTCTCCCTTGAGCTCCTCCGAAATCGGAATGTGTCAGCTGTATGCAGTGGGGAGACCGGTGAAAACTGAAAAACGGACACATACATACCTTGGCCATATGGCCTGGGAACGCAGAAGAAGAAGAAGCTCCATCTTACCTCTGCGACAATATTTTCATTTATTGTCCAGCTCGCACGTTACGTTCAGTCTCCGACCCTCTATCTCTCCAGATCCCTAGGCATAAGCTTTCAACTGTCGGTCGGCGCTCTTTTGCTGTTTCAGGACCGTCCTCCTGGAACAAACTTCCTCTCTCCCTCCGTCAGCGACCGACCCTCTCTGCTTTCAAATCAAACCTCAAAACCCACCTATCTATTCTATCATGTTACCGTTTCACTACGAATGAGTTATTCCTTCCAATTTGGAGCAAATGCCAATTTACCAAAGACCAAAAAGTTATAGTCTTAACAAGACTAGATTACTTCCCTTGGTCTACACAGCCAATACCACTAAGCTGCCGTGGATCCCACTCGCTACGTCACTTCCGGGGAGGCAACTTTAAATCATAATAAATTTTTTCCAACTTGGAGCAGCCATGTTGTTCTTTGCTCTTGCTATTATTTCGTTTATGTAATTTATTCTAGCCGCCACCTGTTTCCCTCCCTGTCATTGAAGTTCATTCTCTCTTTTCCTCCTCTTTCTTGCCTTTAGGTCTATTTCTCAAATGTGTGTGTGTGTCTCTTCTTGTTCGTCTTTGTATAGTGTCTTTGTTTGAATGCGTTGTGAATGTTTAATGTGTGTGTGCTTACGCTTCAATTTGATTTCTATCTATTAATATCCGAAGGTAATAGAGAATCTATGTCTTTTAAACTTTAAACGCTTGTAAGGGAGGTAGAAGGCTGTCTATATTTGGGGGGGCAAAACTTGTCTATTATAATTCTTCATGTAACTGGTATGTCTATGGCAGTATGATTTTCACTGGTCTCCCCGCTGCGTACAGCCGGCACATTCCGATTTCGGAGGAGCTCAAAGGAGAAAAATTATTTGGAAGATGTTTTTTGAGAAAAGGCAGGAGAATGGGCCAATAAGTCAGAAAGTTAGTAGATGATAAAAAGCAAAGGGAAAAGGCAGAGTATGTTATCATCATCTTCATCATCATCATCATCATCATCATCAGTGAGAATGTGTTTTCTGTGTGTTTGATGAAATGTGTGTGGGTCTGTGTGTGTATGTCTGTGTGCAAGAACGCGTTCACTCGCGTGCGTGCACGTACGTGCGTGTGTATCTGTTGTGGGTGTGTGAGTGTTTCAATACTGATTGTAAAGCGCTTTGTGCTAGATAAAAAGCGCTATATAAGTGTCCGCTTATTATTATTATTATTATTATATATTTTATCAGCATCGTCATCTTTATCTTCTCCATCATCGTCATCATCATCATCATCGTCATAATCATCATCATCTTCTTCATCATCATCTGTGCGCCATGGTCGCTGTCACCAGAGACCTGGCGGCTCGTAACTGCCTGGTCGGGGAGAGCAACGTGATCATCAATCCGTCATCAATTATCATCTTCTTCATCATCATCTCTGCATTATGGTCATTGTCACCAGAGACCTGGCGGCTCGCAACTGCCTGGTCGGGGAGAGCAACGTGATCAAGATCTCCGACTTTGGGATGTCGCGGGAGGAGGAGGAGTACACCGTGTCCGAGGGCATGAAGCAGATCCCCATCAAGTGGACCGCCCCGGAGGCCCTCAATTACGGTACGTGGACACATCGCTTTTGGTTTGTGCCTGCTATGACCTGCCCCCACCCCCCACCCCTGTTTTATGTTGCCCTTTTGAATTAATCTGCTCCCAAATGCCTTGGTTATATTATGGAAAGATCTGGGTTTTTGGTTTTTTACTTGTGGTTCAACCAATTCCGCCTTCCTCTCTCCTTGTACAATGGACCCGCCCCAAGTAGGCCCTCCAGTTATGGCTTGCGTGGACTACATTCCCTTTGGTTTGTTGCCTGCTGTGACCCCCCCCCGCGTATTCTCACGTTCCTGTTTCATGTTGCCCCTTTCGAATTAAGCTGCTCCCAATTGCCTTAAATACTTCTTGCTGTAACTAAGCATACATTTTATATTTTTGTGTTTCTTGTGCGCACAAGGTAGGCAAAATCTATAGGGCTTGTCTGTTTGAAACTTTGTTTCAACGTTTTTGTTTGAAAGTGTCAAACTGTGTGTTATACTGGTGCGGCGTGATATGTGATATAAATACGGCTAAATTTGTAAGTGCTAACGGCTTTCCGCGATGAATAAACCTCGAATAATATCGCTACTCTTAGCGGTCGACGTATATATGAATAGCGACAATATCGCTACTTAGCGGCGACGTATATATATAGGTTGGTGGCAAGTACCTATAGCGCTATAGAGGAAGTATATATACGTCGGTGGCAAGTTACTGGAGCGCTATAGAGGACGTATATATACGCTCAGTGGCAAGTACTGAATCGTTATAGTAGACTTATATATACGTCGGTGGCAAGGTACTGAAGCGCTATAGGGACGGTGTAGGTATACGAAAGCGCTATCGCGTTGGTGGCAGTACTTGCAGTGCTATAGCGGCGACGTATATATTCGTCTGTGGCAAGTACTGAAGCGCTATTGAGGACGTATATATACGTCGGTGGCCAGAACTGAAGCGCTATAGAGGAACGTATTATACTGTGCTAGTGGGCAAGTACTCTGAAGCACCATAGAGTGACCGTATATATACGGTCAGTGACTAAGTACTGAAGCACTATAGAGGACGTATATATACGTCGGTGGCATGTACTGAAGCGCTATAGAGGACATATATACATCGGTGGCAAGTACTGACTCGAAGCGCTATAGAGGACCAGTATCATATACGGTCGTGGCAAGTACTATAGAGACGTTTATACGTCGGTGGCAAGTACTGAAGCATTATAGAGGACGTATTATACGTCGGTGGCAAGTACTGAGCGCTATAGAGGAAAATGTCGGTGGCAAGTACTGAAGCGCTATAAGAGGACGTATATATACTTTGTGGGCAGCGAAGGGCTAAGGGATGCTGCTTATATACAGGTGCGCCTTATAGTCCAGTTCTTACTGTGCTACTTTGCTGGAACTGTTCTAATTGCAGGTAAATACACCTCTCTGTGTGACGTGTGGAGCTGTGGTATCCTGATGTGGGAGATTTTAAATCTCATTGTCAATCTGATTACTGTACTGCTTTGCTGGAACTGTTCTAATTGCAGGTAAATACACCTCTCTGTGTGACGTGTGGAGCTGTGGTATCCTGATGTGGGAGATTTTAAATCTCATTGTCAATCTGATTACTGTACTGCTTTGCTGGAACTGTTCTAATTGCAGGTAAATACACCTCTCTGTGTGATGTGTGGAGCTGTGGTATCCTGATGTGGGAGATTTTAAATCTCATTGTCAATCTGATTACTGTACTGCTTTGCTGGAACTGTTCTAATTGCAGGTAAATACACCTCTCTGTGTGACGTGTGGAGCTGTGGTATCCTGATGTGGGAGATTTTGAATCTCATTGTTAATCTGATTACTGTACTGCTTTGCTGGAACTGTTACAATTGCAGGTAAATACACCTCTCTGTGTGACGTGTGGAGCTATGGTATCCTGATGTGGGAGATCTTCTCTGGAGGGCAGCAGCCCTACCCAGGAATGACCAATGCACAGGCCAGACAGAGGATTGAAGACGGTAAGACGCGCTTGCCATCTCTCTCTCTCTCTCTCATCTCTCTCTCTCTCCTCTCTCTCTCTCTCTCTCTCTCTCTCTCTCTCTCTCTCTCTCTCTCTCTCTCTCTCTCTCTGTCTCTCTCTGTGTGTCTCTGTCTCTCTGTGTCTCTGTCTCTCTCTCTGTCTTTCTCTCTCTCTGTCTCTCTCTTCTCTGCCGTCTATCTGTCCCTGTGTCTATCTCTCTGTATGCCTCTCTCTCTCTCTCTCTCTCTACTCTCCTCTCTCTCTCTCTCTCTCTCTCTCATCTCTCTCTCTCTCTCTCTGCCTCTCTATCTCTCTTCTGTCTGCCTCTCTCTCTGTCTGTCTGAACCTCTCTCTCTCTCTCTCTCTCCTCTCTCTCTCTCCCTCTCTCTGTCTCTCTCTGCCTCTCTCTCTGTCTGCCTCTCTCTCTCGTGTTATCGGTGTGTGTCTGTATGCCTGTGTGTGTGTGACTTGTCTGCGTGTGTACGTTATGTGTGTGGGTGTACTTGTATGTGTATCCTCTAACATTTGTGTATATTTGTGTGTTGGTGTATGTGGTCAGTCCGTGCAACTCAGTTGCTATGGCTTACTGAATGAAAGATGAATAATGAGTCGGTGTCGATAAATGTGTGTGTGTGTGTGTGAGAGAGAGAGAGAGTTGCTTTGTATATATATATGCGTTGTTGCTGGTTTTTGTGTCATTCTTAAACACTATTTTTGTTTATGAAATTGAACAAAGGGGGAGAACTCTCTTACTAATTAACTCCCCTCCACCAAAGTTGACCACGATACCAATCATCTAGCAATGCGTGGATCAGAACTTTGGTGGAGGGGAGTTAATTAGTAAGAGAGTTCTCCCCCTTTGTTTGATTTCGTTATTATCCTCTCTTGGCCTCACTATTTCATTCTTCCTCTATTTTTGTTTATTTGTTGATGAATATTTGATTGTAAAGCGCTTTGGGCTCATTTGAGGTAAAGCGCTATATAAATGTACTTTTATTATTATGGCAAATGTTAAGAAAAGCTCCCTCCTCTGCCCCTTCCATCCATTTCGGGTTAGGGTTAGGAATAGGGATAGGGTTAGGGTCAGCTTAGTCATCAACTTTTATTTGTTGTGTATTTGACACTAAACTGACCCTAAGCCTATTCCTAACCCTAGCCCTAGCCCTAGCCTGAAACCGTCTAATCCACAAAATAAATAAAAAACACTTAACTGACCCTAAACCTATCCCTAACCCTATCCCTAACCTGAAACCGTCTAATCCACAAAATAAATAAAAACACTTAACTGACCCTAAACCTATACCTAACCCTATCCGTAACCTGAAACCGTCTAATCCACAAAAATAAATAAAAACACTTAACTGACCTATCCCTAACCCTATCCCAAACCCTATTCCTAACCCTAACCCTAACTGTGAAACCGTCTGAAATGAATGGAAGGGGCAGAGGGAGGGAGCTGTTCTTAACCCTCTGGGCACGACGTATAATAAAACGTGTAGGCTAAAAGACAGGTGTAAGATTGAAGACTGCAGAAACGTCAACCGGTACTTCTTGTTTTCACTTTTCATCTCTCATACAAACATTTGACTGGGAAACCTATACACTTTTAGAAAGAAGAAAGCTTGAATTTTGCAATGAAAGTAAAGAAAACAACTTGCCTTGAATATGGTGACAGCAGTAATCCAGTAAAGCACTTTCACTGTGGCTGCAGCTAACCCCACCCCCTACCCCCATCCCACGATGATCTGTCACTGCTACTCGTGTCAGACATCACAAAACCATGCAGTCGAACCCTTTTCCTTCACTTTGCAACACGAATACAAGCCTAGTTACCTTCCTAGTCTCCATCAGAGTAGCTATCGGCAACATACTCATCACTGGTGTCATCCTCATCCTCACAATCACCACTTTCATCATCTTTTTCACACACAAAATTGCAAACCGGTCGATAAAATGGCTAGATTAAGACAACAGGAAGTCGTACGAGTGCTACGAGCTTTCTGATTCGCTTATTGGATTCAGACCTGCCTACCCATACGATTTTTCCGTATTTTGTACACGATTTTGAGCCCCAGTACTGCAGTATGGTAAATGGAAAATTAATACTGGCAAAAATTTGAACTTAAGGTCTTCTAAGATCGGTCAAAATCGAGTGTTTTTCGTCATTTCGCATGGCGGTTTAATGTTCTGTAATGTTCCGTTTTTGGGTCTCCTTGCAAAATACGGAATTTTGAGAAAAAGTACGGAATTTTATTTCGTGGAGTACCTAAAAAAGAAATTGGGGGTAGGCAGGTCTGAAAGTTCAGCGCGAAATATGAACTGAGCCGAACTGAGCCATGATCGTGGCCCATCGTGCTCATCCGGGGGAGCCCCGATCGTGGCTCATCGTGCCCAGAGGGTTAACATTTGCCATTATTATTATGATTATTATTTTATTTTTTGGGGGTCACAGGCTATCGTCTGCAGCAGAACCCCCAGACGCCAGACGCTGTCTACAAGCTGATGCTGAAGTGCTGGGAGTACGTCCCCGAGAAGAGGCCCCTCTTCAAGGACATCCACGACAAACTCAAGGACATTGTGCAGAGGCTCTGAAACCCTGTCAGATGCAACCACCACCACCCCTCCCTTTCCACCCCCTCCACCCCCCCACCCCCCTTCTCATCTCTTTCTAGTCCCATGCAGTTGTGCGTCGGGCTGTGAGCGATAACTGTACAACTCCCCCCACCCCGGTACTGCTACCCATGCCCTCCCGCTTTTTCGTTTCCATCCCGCTCTTCGTATCGACTGAACCATTTTCCATCCCAATGTGTTTGTGCAGAGACTATGAGGATACATTTCTGATCAACGCCCCTCCCCCCACCCCTCCCACGCCCCACTCCCACCCCCACAACCTCTTCCCTCCCTTTCCCACCCCACTCTGTTGTGTGTTGTGTGTGCGTGCGTGTGTGTAGAGACTGTGAAAGATAACAGACAGCCACCGTCCCCCCAAAACCTAACCCACCCCTTTTTCCAATCCCACTCTGTTGAGGATACATGAAATACAGCGCCACCCCACCACCCCCCATCCCCTCCACTCCTTCCCCATCCCTTTCTCACCCTACTCCATTGTGTGCGCAGTACAACCACCAAGTCAAAGAGTGACAGATTAGAGGAAGTTACCAGCACAGAACTTCCAGAAGGTGGGGGTCTATTTGTACTGAAAGACACACACACACCCTCCTACCCCAGTTTTCCCACAGGGGGAGAGACTCATGGAGGGGTGGGTGGGGTGGGGGAGAGTCGTCCAGCTCCCCGTATGGAGGCACGAGGCATCCACCCACCGCCCCAGCATAGATTGTTCAAATAAGATAAATCCTCCCCCCATGGGGATACCGGGGGGTCTTTTTTATAAATAGTTCCCCCACCTTCTGGAAGTTCTGTGCTTGTTAACTTCCTCTAATCTGTCACTCTCTTTGACTCTGCCTTTTCCCTTTGCTTTATGTCATCTACTATCTTTCTGCCTTACTCGGGTCCATTCTCCTGCCTTTTTTTTTTCAAGAAAAACACTTTCAAAAAGATTTCCTCCTACAGCCAAAGTCGGACTTGCTGGGCCCGAACTATTTCTTAGTTAGGCGCATAACGGCAGCATGACGCATCTGCGCTCATAATTGACAGGAAACTGAGCGATCGAAGAAGAAGATAAATCCTCCCCCACCCCCACCCCCACCCCCGCAGCTTCCTCCCCCACCTCCCATCCCTCTTGAGTCCCCTCACCCCACCCTTAAAACCCTGTGATGATTTTTATTTTTTTATATTTTTTTCAAATGTGAAATGTTATTAAGCTCACACTCATTCTTCTCTCTTTTTCTTGTTGCTCTGTTTCAAACTCTCATTTTGCTTTTAGACCAGTAATGATGTTTGTTTGTTGTTGGAGAGGCTTTTCTTCAAGCTTTGACCACCACCAGCCACAACAAAAATGTCGTTGAGTTGCATTGCAGAGAGGTGGAAAGGTTTGGACAATTGTCATTTCCCCCCTTTTTGGGGGTGGGGGGGCGGGGCGGGGGGTATGTGTACGTTTAAATTCATCATTTCCTTCTTTGTCTTAATTCGTTTTTTGGTGGTTTTTTTATGTTTTTGAATTTTGTGAGGTGCCAGGATTGAACATTTTAAATCTCTTTCTTTCTGTCTGTCTGTCCGTCTCTCTCCCTATTTCTAATTGTGCGTCTGTCTGTCTGTCTCTGTCTCTCGTTCACTATAAACCCCTGTCAAAAAAGGGGCCTGGGCCTTTTGATTAAAATATCTGTATCCGTCTCTCTCTCTCTCTCTCTCTCTCTCCATCTCTCTCTCTCTCTCTCTCTTCTCTCTCTCTCTCTCTCTCTCCCACACCCCCCCCCTCCCCCCCCCCTTTCTGTGATACTGAAAGATTGCCAGTACATTTAGTGAGTGCCCTGTTTTGACTCCTCTACTGAACTGGGTGCCTCCCCTTTTTACAGACTCCTGCCCATATACCCCCTCTCCCTCCCCCCCCCCCCCACACTTCCCCTCTCTTCTTCTCACCCCCCCCCCACCCCCCACCCCCCCCACCCCTCCATCTTAGTTTACATACGAGTAGTCTGCATACATTTTAGAACAATATTTCCGAGTCTACCTGTGGTCGGTTCAGCACAGGATTGCAAGGGGGTCGTATCAAAGTTGCAGCGTGTGCCGCGGAGCTCTGCGATTTTTACTGCAACTTACGGTATGACACCAGTTGTATGTAGGTGCAACTAATTTGTGGTAGCGTGTGCCGAAGCCTTTTACCAGCGATATAAGAGAGAAAACACGTGAAAACCCTCATTTTCTTACTTGGGCGTGGTGGGTCTTTAAAAGTATAGCATCCTCCGAAGTCGGGAGTGTGGCTGCCCACATGGCGGGGTAATCAAAAAACGGTGTCCCTGGCTGGTGCATTTGTGCACCGATAGATTGGCTTCGGCTGTTGGGACAGGGGTCGCGCTAGTGTTTTTGAAAACGCGTTTTGCTTACGCGACGTTGGCAAAAAAATGCGTAAGGGAAGCAAAAAATCGCGTCAAAGAACAAAATGATAAATCCAAGCTAAAAACAATGAAAACAAGACCAGCAACAAAAACATGCATTTTTATTCACTAACCAGTCATTTCGGCGATCACGCCGATACAGTGATTTTCCCGCCACACTGCACTGCGCCTACTGGAAAGCAGTACTGGAAAGCAGTGGCACTTTTCTATAGTCTGTTCCAATGTTTGGTGTAGCAGAACCACTATACGTGTAGGGACCGTAGGACTTCTAATGTCTGATTCACCATCTAGACTCAGATGCGATTTTGAGCGGACGTCATTTTGCGTACGGGTTACGCGTAAGCGCCGTAAAAATGCGTCAGCGATTTTTAAAACGTGTCAAATATGCAAGAAACATGCGTTAGCGCGACCCCTGTGGGATGGTCCCTGGAGTCTTTAAGCCAGGGTAAGACAACAACAACAGCAAAAAGCATGGCCTGGAAGGGCTCGCTCAGTGTTTAGAACCAGAACCTGAATATTTTCACCGAGAAGCAACATCCTGCCGTTCTCTGGGGCAAAGGGATAGGGTTAGGATCAGCCTAGGGTCGTTGTCATGAAAACTGAAAGAAGCAGACTTTGAGATTCGAGGGTCGTAAATGTGAGGGGTGTGGTGTTTAAAGTACAACTTTTGCCCAAAGTCTTTTTTATAGATTTTTCTTGTGTTTTGTTTTTATACCACCACACACCCCTTTTTTTCTCTTCCTTCTCTTCACCCATCTATTATCTCGCCCGCCAACTCTCTCCCCCCCCCCCCCACCCCCCCCCCCGAGACGGAACCCTCACCCCCTCCAACCCCAAGTTTTTATATTTCTCTCTGCCGTCCACGACGAGTTTTTCTTTCTTTTTTCTCTGTGAGAGAAAAGGTATTCTGTGATCGGTCTGTTATATATTCTAGAGGATGCCTTACTCTGTACTTCATATCATGAAAGAGAAAGAAAGAGAACGGTTATTGTGTGTATATTCTGTTATTTTCCTGAGATCTTGACAGCTCTTCGGTTGATGCCCATTGCGATTAAAGGTGGACCGCTGATGGAAGAGTTTTTTTTTTCCCATTAAACAACTGAAGAGGGACGTGTAGTGGGGAGGTCGAGATCACCAGAAAGACAGCCTTTTCAAGGATCGGAAAAGACTCGCTTTAACTCAAGAAGTTTCCTAGAAATTAAACCGTCAAAACGGCGATTCCTCCTTGGCGGAGATGCCGGAGAGAGTAGCCATTTTGGATGGGGGTGGGTGGAGGTCACTCATTGTGGTTGAAGCTTTTTTCTTTTTTTGTAGTGCAGTAGCCAAAAAAAATTGGAGCTATTTCCTTTGTTGTGAGCAAAACTAGGGGGGTGGGGACTCCTTGTATAAAATTTCTATAAAAAAAAAAAAAAAAAAGGCTTGTATTGTGAAATTTTCATGCAAACAATTTGGCGGCCATTAGAAAAGAGACGGCACACGCCTTCTCTTTTGGGTTTTTAAAGAATCTGATTTCCAGCACCTCCGCCAAGGAGGAATCGCCGATTTGACGGTTTGATTTCTAGGAAACCAGAGCAAAGTGAGTGTTGCGATCTCTGTAAAGGGTGTTTTCCTGGTGATCTCGACGTGTTTCTTGCAAAAAACTCATCCGTCAGGGTGCCCCTTTAAAGCAGGATGATGCGATAATGTACAATGATACGCTTAGGGTAAATTTTTATCAGCGTTAAGCAAACCTCTTAACCCCTTGACTGCCCCCAACGTATTACGTACTGACCTGATGAGTTGAAAAAAACATCAGTGTGGATGATGATGTCATCAGATGAAGAGGAATCAACCCTGATATGCTGGCTGTTTGCCTCTAAACATAAGTCAAGCGAGTAATATATCCCCAGACCATTTTCTGAGACTTGTCCTTTTCATCGGTCATGATTTGATGCGCGAATGGATTTTTCTTTTGATGATCTCTGGCAGTCAAGTCAGTGGTGTTAAAGTTATTTTACCCCACCCCCCCACCCCCGAGTTTGTGACATTTCATAGTGCTTCCTGCGTGAAATTATTTAACCCTTTCGCCACCGATGTCGGTATTTCCCACAGCGTGTTTTCCGTCCCACACAAAGTCGAGTTATTCAGTTAAAAGACTGAATCTAGACATTTTAGATTTTAAAAAAAAAGAAGAACCAAGTACGTCCTTTAAATATTTTGGCTGTACGTACTAAAATAAGAAATGTTGAAAAACAGGGTTGATATGAATCTCTCTCTCTCTCTCTCTCTTGTCCGTCCTGGGTCTCTCTCTGTGGAAGAAATAGGCTTGGCCTAAAATCTCAATCCTTGTGTAGTAAAGTTTTCAGTCTTCAGTCTCTCTCTCTCTCTCTCTCTCTCTCTCTCTCTATCTCTCTCTCTCTCTCTATCTCTCTCTCTCTCTCTCTCGCCCTCTTGTTCACCCCAGTCCCTTGATATGTATTGTGGCCACAAGGCCGATATACATTAAACCATTTCCGAGTTCCGAGTTCTCTCTCTCTCTCTCTCTCTCTCCCCTCTCTCTCCTCTCTCTCTCCCTCTCCCACTCTCCCCCCCCCCCCCCGCCCTCTCTCTCTCTCTCTCTCTCTCTCAGGCGCTGAATGTAGAGCCAACTTCAGTCAGGATTTGGGAGGTTTCTTTTTTTTTTTTTTCCTTCCCTTTCTCTTGTGATTTCATCATTTTTTTTCTCTATTGATTGATCTTGGCAGCTTTGACCACTTGTTAACACTACCCGCCTTCAATAATTACTGAAATGTAGATCACAATTTACTAACCTGTTGTTAGTGTTATTGCTTGCGTGTTGCCTTTTTCGGTTAAGATGCATATCAACACCCCCACCCACCCACCCCTTGAAGTCTTGGTTCATTGCGGTTTTTCCAGTCGCGCCTTTATATTCTACTACTATAGCAAATGCATGTTTTTTTAATTGTTTAACCCTTTCATCGCCACTGTCACCTCTTGGCACCACAATGATTTAACACCCATGTCACTGAAAGGCATCAAATGAGGGTCTGGTATCCAGTGACCTTATGTTCTTAATTTTGGGAGGTAAGGATAGGCCCTATTTTAGGCATGTCACAGAGGAATCCCCAATATTGCAGACAGAATATTTTCTCTACCCGGGTAAGTTTAATGGTAAGTTTGGCTGAGGAATGGCTAGCGTTGAAAGGGTTAAAGGGATGAAAATTAACTTTAACTCTTTCGCCGCCAGCCATTTTTCAGCAAAAAAAAACCCCATTAAACTTGGTCTGGGTAGAGAAGAAAAAAAAATCTGCAATATTGGGAATTCCTCTGTGACATGCATAACATTAGGCCTATCCTTACCTCCAAAAATTATGAAAATAGGGTCTTCGGATAACAGGCCCTGATTTGATGCCTTTTAGTGACATGGGTGTTAAACCCATTGTGGTGCTAACATGCAACACTGGCGGTGAAAGGGTTAACTTTAAATATTGAAAAACGAACGAGGCTTATTGTGTGCTTAATCTGCAGTAAGAAAGGCAAGACTGGAAAGAACCGAAAAAATAGAGGGGTGGGGGTGGGTGGGTGTAGATTCAACATGAGGTGCTTTTTTTAATTTTAATTTCTCTCTACATCAGCGTGATTCGTGTGAGAAAAGAGAAGAAACCCCCCCACAAAAAGTGAAGCTTGTAAGTTTTGTACAGTACAACTTGAAAAAATTTCGATGGTTTGGAGTCAAAACGGACTATCTTTATAAAGATAGTCCATTGATGTATTATTGAACTTATTGTGAAAACTAATAACTTGTTTAAAAAAAAAGACTGCAGAAATATAAAAAGCATAATCCCCATTTTATATTATTTGCAGTCTTTTTTTTAAATACAAGTTATTAGTTTTTGCAATAAGTTCAACAATAAGTCAATGGACTATCTAAAATATAGTCCGTTTTGACTCTAAGCCATCGAATCTTTCGCTTCCACAGATTAGCTGCTGAGTTTTCTCGATACTGTTTTTAATTAGTGTGTGTGTGCGTCTGTGGAGAGGAAGAGAGAGTTAGTGTTTGTATGGGGGGGGGGGAGGGGGGGGGGGGGGGGGTGCGTTTGTGCATGCATGTGTGTTGACGTGGGTGTGCCTAGAGCACGTTTCGATGTAGACATTTCAAGGAACAGTGTTTCCATTTTGTGTGGTTATGCCAAATACGGTACAAACAATGTACATATCTTTCTCTCTCTCTCACCCACCC
This sequence comes from Phymorhynchus buccinoides, assembly GCA_017654935.2. Lineage (NCBI taxonomy): Eukaryota > Metazoa > Mollusca > Gastropoda > Neogastropoda > Raphitomidae > Phymorhynchus > Phymorhynchus buccinoides. Next base: position 29,017,734 of record CM065710.1, read on the forward strand.
ACCCACCCACCCCGCCTTTCGCTCGTCGCTTTAATTTTTTTCCTTGGTATATGCAAATCTAAAAGAAACTTCATCATCAGCATTGCCCTCTATTGGCCTCTGCAACTAGGGTTGCTTAAACGCCCTTGACAGTGAGAATGAAGTCCCTTGTTGGTCAGTACTGAAAAGGGAATTCACTCTTGCGAAAGGCAGCCATTTAGTGGCCTCAAATGGGGTTATTGGCGAGAGTTATCCCCTTGTTTGGTCAGTACTCAAGCATCTACCAAGGGCATTCACTCTAGCAAGCAAAACATGGTTGTTGCAATGGCCAATAGTCTTGGTTCCATGATTATATATAGAGAAAAGTGTACATATCTTTTTCTTTCTTTTTTTCCTCTTAACTCGCTGTTTTGTGATTTGTGTGTGAGATATTGATGTCATACCGTTATTTAACGTATATTATGAGGAATTCTGTGGGTTAATCCAAACAAGGTGGATTTTTTTATCTGCGATTTGTATATTTTTGTACTGTGTGTGTTTTGACTCAGAATAAAATAGAGTGTGTGAGTGCGTGCGTGTGGGTATATGTGTGTGCCTGTGTATAATGTATGTGTGTTTGAGAGAGAGAGAGAGAGAGAGAGAGAGAGAGAGAGAGAGAGAGAGAGATGCTTTGTATATGCGTTGTTGCTGGTTGGTGTCATTCTTGAATGCTGTTTTTGGTTGTCTATTGTTGATGAATAATTGATTGTAAAGCGCTTGGGCTCATCTGAGGTGAAGCGCTATATAAATGTACTATTATTATTATTTGCACGTGCATGTGTGTTTATCTTAAGCTAAGATTACTGGTAAATCTTTTTGGTCAGCAGGTATGAAAGTCTTGTAAGTAATATTTTCATTAAGACGTAGTTAACTTTAATCGCAGGACACAGTTTGTTATCATAAAAATCCAAAAGTAACATCACGGTGAAGCAACCGTCATTTGTTGTATCTCTTTAGTGAACATAACCACTTTGCGAAAAAACAAACCAAAAAGTGTGACACCTTTTTTGAAGTAAATGATCTCCCCTTTTCTTTTCTTTTTTCACCCAAAGACCTAACCTGTCATTTGGTTGGCTTACCCTGGCTAAAGGACTCCAGGGATCATCCCAACAGCGGAAGCACTGAACACTATGGTTTCCTTTTTTTTTTTTTTTTTTTTTGCGGCTACAAATGCATCAGTTAGGGATGAGAACATTACATGTGTGTGACCGTTTTTGATTACCCCGCAGTGTGGGCAGCCAGACTCCGACTTTGGAAGATTTTGGGAGACTGGTGATGTTATGCTAGGAGTTTGTCATGGCTAAAGACAATCCCTGCATAACTATGCAAAGCATAGCAACATTTTGATGTAGCCTTGGTGTTCTAGCCTATGTCAATTGGTCTGACACAGCCTTAAGCCAAGGCGAGGTGTTGTTGATAACTTCCTTAATATTTTTGGGGGGGGGACTTCGAAAGAAAGGGTTCATTTTTGTGTGTGTGTGTGTGTTTCTCTTGTGCTTATGTGTTGTTTTTAAATTTGAAATTTTTGTTTCCTTCCTAGAGTTGGATCAGGTGTAGCAGAGCTTACATGTTGCAGAAATGAAAGTGTAAGAAGAATGTGTGTTTTTTATTGTTATTCTTATTATCATATCACAGTTTATGCATATGCAATTTACGTTTATATGTGGGTTTTTTGTTTTAATTGTGTACTTTTTAAACGTGTTTTGTTAGCGACAAGGATTTTGTTCCGTTTTGGTATTTGTTACTTTATAGTCACAGAGGTGTCTCTGTGAAATTTGGGTTGCTCCCACCTGGAGAGCGCGCCGCAGCCAGAGGCGCACCACCCTATTTTTTTAAAATTTGCATGCAGTTTTATGTGACTGGCTGCGTACCGCGCTCTCCCAAGTGTGGGGAGGGGGGAGGCAAACCCGAATTTCACAGACGCCTCTGTGACTATAAAGTACCTAATACTACTAAATGAGTGAAATTTTCACTTTGTCCAATGCCATTTCAATACTTTTAATAATTTTGTTTCAAACTGTTTCCGCGGATTTTCCGCGATTCGCGGTCTACCATGCCTGATATATATAATATATACCTTTGAATATATTAATGCGTTATTATTATTATTATCAACCTGTAAAAAACAATATCGCTTCATTAACCGAGTTCATATCTGTTGGTGCATTTAATTTCTGAATGTATTTTAACGCTTTATATGTATGCGCGTATGTGAGTGTACAATTTAAAAAAAAAATGTACAAACCAAACCTTAGCACATCAATTTGTATATAATCTGTATGAATGTGTATGTAAATGTAGAATTTGTGAACATAGGTATGTGTGCGCTTGAATGAGTAATTATCCATGTAGGTATGAGAGTGTCAGGTGTATTTTTCTATGATCTTCATTGGTTTATTTGTATAATTTTGTGAAATGATTCTGCTTTTACTATAACTTATATAATAAACAGTGCAACTCACTCCGTAGTCTTGAACTGACTCGGTAGCATTGCTTAAGAGTTTGATGTACAAATATTTTTTTATGTGTGAAATTAGATGTTCAATAACGTTTAGGATTGTTTTTTTATTTTATTTTCTCTTTCTTTTTGTTTTTGATCTCGCACATTTCAGTTGAACTGGAACAATTCATAACCTGATTTATTTAGTTAGTTTATTCGATAGAGAGACTTTAGACCAGAAACTTTAGTATCTTTGCGTCTGTTCTGATTTTAGGGTTCTGTTGCAAAATTATTTTTATATGCATGTAAAACTTTTTTTTAATGCATGTGAACATGCGCACATTTTGTGTTATTTCTCTCTCAATATTGGTTTAGCATTCAATACCGAATGATCACATGGAAAGAATGGAAGGAAAGAAAGAAAGAATGTCATGAACTAAAAAGAAATGTGACTGTGCCGTGTACTTAGGTACTTTTATGAAGTTTGCATTCAAAATGTGTGTGAAGTGCATGCACGCGTGTGTGTGTGTGCGTTTCTCTCAGAACGGTGTTGTAACCATGTTTTTTTTTATTGAATCTGAAGGAATTTAAAAACGAAATGTAGTAATTTGATTTGAAAAACAATACTACTTAATCAATCCCCCCCCCTTTGCATTGTATCAAAATGCTTCATATTGACATGCAGCGTTATTTTAACAGCTCTCTCTCTCTCGTTTTTTCTTTTCTGTTTCGTTTTAAATGTATTGTGAACATTACTCCCAAGTATTTTTCTGTTGGCTATTGATTTAAACTGAGTTTATTGATTTTTGTTATTTTCATGTAATATCCATTTTTGCATGAGATGAACAAAAAAACACCACAGGCAACGCTACTACAGTGGAACCTCCCTTATAAGACCTTAAAAAAACACATCCAAAACGAGGTCTTATAAGGGAGGTAAATTTCAATACTTGCAAAGAAGGGCAATGTCTCGGAGAAGTTAGGTCTTATGTGGGAGGGAGTGTAATAATGGGAGGTCTTATAAGGGAGTTTCCACTGTAGTAGCGTTGTGGGTGGTGTTTTTTTGTTCAATCATGCAAAAATGGATTTAAGTTGGGCGGAAAAACATGAAAATAACAAAAATCAATAAACTCAGTTTAAATCAATAGCCAACAGAAAAATACTTGGGAGTAATGTTCACAATACATTTAAAACGAAACAGAAAAGAAAAAACGAGAGAGAGAGAGCTGTTAAAATAACGCTGCATGTCAATATGAAGCATTTTGATACAATGCAAAGGGGGTGGGATTGATTAAGTAGTATTGTTTTTCAAAATTCAAATTACTACATTTCGTTTTTTAAATTCCTTCAGATTCAATTTTTTTAAAAAAAAAAAAACATGGTTACAAACACCAACGTTCTGAGAGAAAGCACACACACACACGCGTGCATGCACTTCACACACATTTTGAATGCAAACTTCATAAAAGTACCTAAGTACACGGCACAGTCACATTTCTTTTTAGTTCATGACATTCTTTCTTTCTTTCCTTCCATTCTTTCCATGTGATCATTCGGTATTGAATGCTAAACCAATATTGAGAGAGAAATAACACAAAATGTGCGCATGTTCACATGCATTAAAAAAAAGTTTTACATGCATATAAAAATAATTTTGCAACAGAACCCTAAAATCAGAACAGACGCAAAGATACTAAAGTTTCTGGTCTAAAGTCTCTCTATCGAATAAACTAACTAAATAAATCAGGTTATGAATTGTTCCAGTTCAACTGAAATGTGCGAGATCAAAAACAAAAAGAAAGAGAAAATAAAATAAAAAAACAATCCTAAACGTTATTGAACATCTAATTTCACACATAAAAAAATATTTGTACATCAAACTCTTAAGCAATGCTACCGAGTCAGTTCAAGACTACGGAGTGAGTTGCACTGTTTATTATATAAGTTATAGTAAAAGCAGAATCATTTCACAAAATTATACAAATAAACCAATGAAGATCATAGAAAAAAAAGACACCTGACACGCTAATTACCTCATGGATAATTCCCTCATTCAAAGCGCACACATACATGTCACACATTCTAATTTACATACACATTTCAACAGATTATATACAAATGATGTGCTAAGGTTGGGTGTTGTACATTTTGTTTTTTTAAATGTACACTCACATACGCGCATACAATATTAAAGCGTTAAAATACATTCAGAAATAAATGCACAACAGATTATGAAACTCGGTTAAATGAAAGCGATATTGTTTTTTACAGTTTGATAAAAGAATAAATAAGCATTAATATATTCAAAAGGTATATATTATAATATATCAGCATGTAGAACCGGAATCGCGGAAATCGCGAAAGTTTGAAACAAAAAATTATTAAAAGTATTGAAATGGCATGACAAGTGAAATTTCACTCATTTAGTAGTATTAGGTACTTCATAGTCACAGAGGCCGTACTGTGAAAATTCGGGTTGCTCCACCTGGATGAGCGCGTCGCAGCCAGTAACAAAAAACTGCCATGCAACTTTTAAAAAAATAGGGTGGCGCGCCTCTGGCCTGCGGCGTCGCTCTCAGGTGGGAGCAAGCAACCCAAAATTTCACAGAGACACCTCTCCGTGTGTGACTATAAAGTAACAAATACCAAAACGGAACAAAATCCTTGTCGCAACAAAACACGTTTTTAAAAAGTACACAATGAAAAACAAAAAACCCACATATAAACGTAAATTGCATATGCATTATAAACTGTGATATGATAATAAGAAATAACAATTAAAAAACACACATTCTCTTACACTTCATTTTGCAACATGTAGCTTCTGCTACACCTGATCCAAACTCGTAGGAAGGAAACAAAAATTTCAAATTAAAAACAACACATAAGCACAAGAGAAACACACACACACACAAAAAAATGAACCTTTCTTTCGAAGTCCCCCCCCAAAAATATTAAGGAAAAAAAAAAACAAAAAAAAAAAAAAGGGGGGGGTTATCAACAACACCTGCCTTGGGCGTACGGCTGTGTCAGACCAGTTGACATGAGCTAGAACACCAAGGCTACATGAAATTGTTGTTATGCTATGCATAGTTTTGCGGGGGTTGTCTTTAGCCATGACAAAACTCCTAGCATAACATCATCACTCTCCCAAATCTTCCAAAGTCGGAGTCTGGCTGCCCACACGGCGGGGTAATCAAAAACAGTCACACAATTAATGTTCTCATCCCTAGCCGGTGCATTTGTTACAATGTGTTCAAGTGCTTCAGCTGTTGGGATTATCCCTGGATTCTTTTAGCCAGGGTAAGCCAACCAAATGACAGGTTAGGTCTTTGGGTGAAAAAAGAAAAGAAAAGGGGATGATTCATTTACTTCAAAAAAGGTGTCACACTTTTTGGTTTGTTTTTTCGCAAAGTGGTTATGTTCACTAAAGAGATACAACAAATGACGGTTGCTTCACCGTGATGTTACTTTTGGATTTTTATGATAACAAACTGTGTCCTGCGATTAAAGTTAACTACGTCTTAATGAAAATATTACTTACAAGACTTTCATACCTGCTGACCAAAAAGATTTACCAGTAATCTTAGCTTAAGATGATAAACACACATGCACGTAGTGCAAATAATAATAATATTACATTTTTATATAGCGCTTTACATCAGATGAACCAAAAGCGCTTTACAATCAATTATTCATCACAACAAATAGACACCAAAAAACAGCATTCAAGAATGACACAAACAGCAGACAACAAAAATACAAAGCTACTCTCTCTCTCTCTCTCTCTCTCTCCTCTCTCTACTCTCTCTCTCTCTAAACACACATACACTTATACCACAGGCCACACACATATACCCACACAGCACGGCACCTCACCACCACTCTAGTTTATTCTGAGTCAAAACACACACAGTACAAAAATATACAAATCGCAGATAAAAAAATCCACCTTGTTTGGATTAACCCACAGAATTCCTCATAATATACGTTAAATAACGGTATGACATCAATATCTCACACACAAATCACAAAACAGCGAGTTAAGAGGAAAAAAAGAAAGAAAAAGATATGTACACTTTTCTCTATATATAATCATGGAACCAAGACTATTGGCCATTGCAACAACCATGTTTTGCTATGCAAGATAGTCGAATGCCCTTGGTTTGGTAGATGCTTGAGTTATGACCAAACAAGGGAAAAAACTCTTGCCAATAACCCCATTTGAGGCCACTAAATGGCCGCCTTTCGCAAGAATGAATGCCCTTTTTTCCCTATTAATTCTGACCAACAAGGGATTCACTCTCACTGTCCTCAAGGGGGTTAATAACCCTAGTTGCAGAGGCCAATAGAGGGCAATGCTTGATGAAGTTTCTTTTAGATTTGCATATACCAAGGAAAAAAAAAAATTAAAGATGTTTTTTTCCTTTCTTAACGAGCGAAAGGCTGGGGGTTGGACGTGGGTGTGCGCGCGCTTGAGACGCGAGAGAACAGAGTACCACAGTACGAGTATGTTGTTCTGAACCGTCGCTATTTGGCATACTAGCCACCCATCAAAATGGTGCTAAACACTGGTTCCTTGAAAGTAAGGTCTACATGCGAAACGGGTGCTCTAGGCACACCCACGCCAACCACAAACCCATGCATGCACAACAAACCCCCCCCGCCACCTCCCCCCCCCACCCCCCCCACCCCCCCAGATAACAACATAACTCTTCTCTTCCTCTCCACAGACGCACACACACACTAATTAAAAACAGTATCGAGAAAACTCAGCAGCTAATCTGTGGAAGCGAAAGATTCGATGGCTTAGAGTCAAAACGGACTATCTTTAGATAGTCCATTGACTTATTGTTGATGTTGTTGCAAAAACTAAGAACTTGTATTAAAAAAAAGACTGCAGAAATAATATAAAAGGGGGTTATGCTTTTTAATTTCAGCAGTCTTTTTTTTAAACAAAGTTATTAGTTTTCACAATAAGTTCAATAATACATCAACGGACTATCTTTAAAGATAGTCCGCTTTGACTCCAAGCCATCGCTCGACATTTTCAAGTTGTACTGTACAAAACTTACAAGCTTCACTTTTTGTGGGGGGGTTTCTTCTCTTTTCTCACACGAATCACGCTGATGTAGAGAGAAATTAAAATTAAAAAAAGCACCTCATGTTGAATCTACACCCACCCACCCCCACCCCTCTATTTTTTCGGTTCTTTCCAGTCTTGCCTTTCTTACTGCAGATTAAGCACACAATAAGCCTCGTTCGTTTTTCAATATTTAAAGTTAACCCTTTCACCGCCAGTGTCGCATGTTAGCACCACAATGGTTTAACACCCATGTCACTAAAAGGGATCAAATCAGGGCCTGTTATATGAAAGACCCTATTTCCATAATTTTGGGAGGTAAGGATAGGCCTAATGTTATACATATGACAGAGAAATTCTCAATATTGCAGATTTTTTTTTTCTTCTGTACCCAGTTAAGTTCAATGCGGGTATATTTTTTGATGAAAACATGGCTGGCGGCGAAAAGGTTAAGTTAATTTCAATCCCTTTAACCCTTTCAACGCTAGCTATTCTTCAGCTAAAACCACCCACCCTTACCATTAAAACTTACCCGGGTAGAGAAAATATGTCATCTCCGCAATATTGGGGATTGCTCTGTTGGACATTGCAATAAAATAGGGGCAATCCTTTGCATCCCAAAATGAAGAAACATAAGGGTCACTGGATACCAGACCCTCATGTGATGCCTTTCAGTAACATGGGTGTTAAAATCATTGTGCTGCCAAGAGGTGACAGTGGCGATGAAAGGGTTAAACAATTAAAAACATGCATTTGCTAATAGTAATAGAATCATAAACGCAAGGCGGAAAAAACCGCAATGAACCAAGACGTTAAGGGGTTGGGTGGGTGGGGGTGTTGATATGCATCTTAACCGAAAAAGGCAACACGCAAGCAATAACACTAACAACAGGTTAGTAAATTGTGATCTACATTTCAGTAATTATTGAAGGCGGGTAGTGTTAACAAGTGGTCAAAGCTGCCAAGATCAATCAATAGAGAAAAAAAATGATGAAATCACAAGAGAAAGGGAAGGAAAAAAAAAAAGAAAACCTCCCAAATCCTGACTGGACGTTGGCTCTACATTAAGCCCTGGAGATGAGAGAGAGAAGGAGAGAGCAGGGGGGGGGGGAGAGCACGTGGATAGGATGTGGGGGGAGAAGGAGAGTATCCCGGAGTGCTAGTCGAGTGGGCTGAGAGGTGAGAGATGGGGAGGTTGGAGGAAGAGCTTATTGATGGATGAGAGTGGAGAGGAGGAGAGAGAAGCGGAGACGGTGCTGAGGGAGGACACGGGGGGAAGTCTAGAAGACTGGGAGGAGTACATTCCTGTGAGGGAGAGTGAGGAGAGAAATGGATGAGAGAAGTAGAAGACAAGAGTCGAGAGTAGAGAGGAGGGGGTAGAAAAAGAGTGTGAAGGACGGTGGAGAGAGAGGAGGGAGGAAGGGATTACCCCCACCCGACCCACCGGAGGAGTGAGGAGAGGAAAGAGAGGGAGCAGCAGAGTAGGGAGAGAACTAAGGGACGGAGGGAGGAGGGAGAAGAAGTGGGATGAGAGGGAGGAGGAAGACAGAGAGGGGAGGAGAGAAAAGAGAGAGAGAAGGAAGATGGGAGAGAGGAGAGCTGGCCGAGAAGAGGAGAGAAGAGAGAGAGAGTGAGACGAACAGAGAGATGAGTAGCTGTTGGGTTATAGTGAAAAGAGGGGGGGAGGAAAAGAAGAGAGGGGGGGAATGAGAGAGAAAAGAGAGGGAGTGAACGGAGAGACGAGGGAGAGGGATTGAGGAGTTGGAAGAGGGGGGAGAAGAAGGAGGGGAGATGAGAGAGAGGAGAAGGGAGGAGAGGAGAGGGGGAGGAGAGGAGAAGAGATAGGAGAGAGAGGAGAGAAGAGATCGAGAGTCTCGAGAGAAGAAGGATGAAGAGAGGGAGACAGAGGAGGAGATTGAGAGCGAGCAGAGAGGGGGGAGAGAAAGACGAAAGAGGAGAGGATGCAAACCCCAGATCAATGCGAGGAGACGAAGAGACGAGAGGGAGAACTCGGAAATCGGAATAATGGTTTTCCATGTATGATCGCGGACTTGGGCCACAATACATACAAGGGAGACTGGGCCGTGAACAAGTCAAGAGGGCGAAGAGAGAGATGAGAGAGAGAGATGAGGAGATGAGAGCGAGAGAGAGATGAGATGGAGAGGAGGAGAGAGAGAGAGCCCCTGAGAGAGAGATGATGACGGAGTGAGAGACGGAGGACGGAGGGAGGGGAGGGGAGTAGCGACGATAGAGACCGGAGACGAGAAGGTCCGAGAGAGAAGAGGAGAGGGAGCGGAGGAGAGAGAGCGCCGATGAGACGAGATAGAGGAGATGGATTGGAGAGGTGAGAGAGAGGACCTGACAAGGGTAGAGAGGCTGAGCCGAAAGGAGGAGAGGAGGAGAGGAGGGAGATTCGAGGGGTAGAGAGTGAGAGAGAACTGAGTGAGATGGAGAGATGTTGAGAGACTGATGAGAGAGAGTCCAGGAGTCCTTGAAGGACCGAGAGGACGACGAGGGAGGAGCTGGCGGAGAGAGAAGAGCGGATCCGAGAGTGCGATGAGCCGGAAGGAAGGGACAGCCCAGAGTGACGGACGACGCGAGAGCGCGATGAGGTAGAGAGAGGGACGTGAGGGACTCCGAAAAAGAGAGACGAGAAGGACAGGATTGAGAGGATTGAGGACGGAGGCCAAGCCTGGTTTTAGACATTCCCAGAGAGAGACCCAGTAGGGACAAGAAGATGAGAGAGAGAGAGTGACGAGAGAGGAGTAGACCCTGTTTTTCAAGCGGTAATTTTAGTACGGAGAGCCAAAATATTTAAAGGACGTGTTTGGTGCATTTTTTTTTTTAAATCTAAGATTTCTAGATTCAGGCTTTTAACTAAAAAGCTTGAATTTTGTGTGAGACGGAACAGCTGTGAGCGAGACTCATACGACACTCGGTGGCGAAAGGGTATAAATAATTTCAAGTGGCAGGGGGAGGGCGCACTATGAAAAGCAAAAACTCGGGGGAGCATGGAGGGGGGGGGTGGGCGGCGGGGAGAGTGGGGGGGGGGAGAAGCGGTTAAAAAGGTAGACTTTAACCCCTTGAACTTCTGCCAGAGAAAATCAAAGAAAAGAACTCATTGAGGCACAATCATGACATGAAAAACGGAGACAAGTCTCAGAAAATGGTCTGGGGTCCAAGATGGGATATCAGCTCTCTTGACTATGTTAGAGCAAAAAAGCCAGCATATCAGGGTTATTCCTCTTCATCTGATGACGTCATCCACTGATGTCATCAGGTCAGTACGTAATACGCTGGTGGCAGTCAAGGGAGAAGGGGTAAGAGGTTTGGCTAACGCTGATAAAAGATTTAGACCTCAGGCGTATCATTGAGGGACATTATAAGCATCAATCCTGCTTTAAAGGGGCAGACCCTGACGGATGAGTTTTGTTGAAGAAACAAGTCGAGATCACCAGGAAAACACCTTTACAGAGATCGCAACACTCACGAGTTGCTCTGGTTTTGCCAGAAATCAAGGAGTGACCAGGGAGGGTCAAATCGGCGATTCCTCCTTGAATGAGCGGAGGTGCTGGAAGTCAGATTTTTTCACCCAAAGAGAAGGCTTTTGCCGTCTCTTTTCTAATGGCCGCCAAATTTGTGTGCATGAACATTTCACAATACAAGCCTTTTTTTCTGTTTTAGAAATTGTTTATACTAGAGGATGCGCAAAGAGTTTCGCTCACAACAAAGGAAATAGCTTCAGTATTTGTTTTTGGTACTGCACTACAAACAAAGAAAACGCTCCAACCACAATGAGTGACCTCAGTCCACCCACCCCATCCAAAATGGCTAACTCTCTCCGGCATCTCCACCAAGGAGAAGTCGCCGTTCTCTGACGGTTTGATTTATAGGATGAAACTAGAGCAAAGTGAGTGTTCTGGTCCTTGGAAAGGGTGTTTTCCTGGTGATCTCGACGCGTTATTTAAGGCAAAGGACTCTTCCATCGAGGGTCCACCTTTAATCGCAATGGGCATCAACCGAAGAGCTGTCAAGATCTCAGGAAAATAACAGAATATACACACAATAACCGTTCTCTTTCTTTCTCTTTCATGATATGAAGTACAGAGTAAGGCATCCTCTAGAATATATAACAGACCGATCACAGAATACCTTTTCTCTCACAGAGAAAAAAGAAAGAAAAACTCGTCGTGGACGGCAGAGAGAGTATAAAAGATGAGAGGAGGAGTGAGGGGGGGGATGGCGGGGTGAGAGAAACAGATGAGTGATAAGGCGGAAGAGCCGAGAAGGAGTGGAGTGGTGAGATTTTTATATAGCGGGGGGGGGGGGGGGGGCAGAGAGTAGGAGAACGAGGTGAAACACAAGAAGGAAAAATGTGAGGACTGGAAGAGACCGGAAGCGGAGAGAGAGAAAAAAATCGGGATGAACGTCTGGAGAAAATAGAGACGGTTGGATAATTTAGGGGGCGCATAAAATTACTAGAATTATGCGGTACAAGGAAAAAAGAACACCTTACTCTTGTGAAAAAAAGACTTCTGGGCTCAAAAAAGTTGAGACTTTTTTTTTTTTTTTTTGAGGAGGCTGTTTAGGCGACCCGAGTTTTTTTAAACACCACACCCCTCACATTTACGACCCTTCGATCAGTAGGAGATCATTGTATGCTTTCTTTCAGTTTTCATGGTGACAACGACCTAGGCAAGGCGATCCCTAACCAGCTATCCTTTGATGCCACACGAGAACGAGCAGGATTGTGTTGCTTCTCGGTTGGAGAGAAAATATTCAGGTTCTCGGGACGTCTACAACCTGAGGCGGTGCGAGAGCCCTTCCAGAGCCATGCTTGTTTGTTTGTTGTTGTGAGACCCTGGCTTAGGACTCCAGGGACCATCCCACAGGGGTCGCGCTAACGCATGTTTCTTACGTATTTGACACGTTTTAAAAAATCGCTGACGCATTTTTACGGCGTTTACGCGTAACCCGTACGCAAAAATGACGTCCGCTCAAAATCGCATCTGAATCTAGATGGTGAATCAGACTTTAGAAGTCCAACGGTCCCTACACGTATAGTGGTTCTTCTACACCAAAGGACTGGAACAGACTATAGAAAAGTGCCAATGCTTTCAGTACTGCGGTGACGTAGGCGCAGTGCAGACTGTGGCCCGGAAGAATCACTGTAGCGGCGTGCGCGATTCGAGGAGATCAACCGAAAAAATGACTGGTTAGTGAATAAAAATGCAAATGAGGTTTTTGGGAGAGGTCAGGTTTTCATTGTTTTTAGCTTGGATTTATCATTTTGTTCTGGATTGGACCAGCGATTTTCTGCTTCCCTTACGCATTCTTTTGCCGACGTCGAGTAAGCCAAAACCCGGACTTTCAAAAAACACTAGAGCGACCCCTGTCCCAGACAGAGGAAGCCATCTATGGTGCACAAATGCACCCAGCCAAGGGACACCGTTTTTTGGGGGGATTACCCCGCCACGTGGGCAGCGAAGTCACACTCCCGACCTTCGGGCGGATGCCATTATTACTTTTAAGATACCCACCAGCCCGAAGTAAGGGAATGAGGAGTTTGTTTTCACGTTGTTTTATCTCTCTATATCGCTGGTAAAAGGCTTCCCTCTTCGGGGGACACGCTACCACAAAGTAGTTGATACAACTCGGTGTTGATACCGTCAAGTTGCAGTAACAATCGCAGAGCTCCGCACGGCACACGCTGCGTTTTTGATGCGACCCCCTTGCAATCCTATGCTAAACCGACCAGAGGTAGACTCGGAAATATTGTTCTAAAATGTATGCAGACTACTCGTATGTAAACTAAGATGGAGGGGTGGGGGGGGGTGGGCTGGCGAGGTGGGGGGGGGGGGTGATGAAGAAGAGAAGGGAAGTGTGGGGGGGGGGGGGAGGCGAGATATCCCTGTTATATGGGCAGGAGTCTGTAAAAGTCGGGAGGCAACCCAAGTTCAGTAGAGGAGTCAAAACAGGGACTCAACAAATTTACTGGCAATCTTCAGTATTCCACAGAAAGGGGGGGGGGAGAGGGGGGGGGGTGGGGGAGAGAGAGAGAGAGAGAGAGAGATTGAAGGAGAGATGAGAGGAGGAGAGACGAAGCGGGATCGAGAGAGAGGGGAGAGAGAGAGAGAGAGAGAGAGACGGATACAGATATTTTAATCAAAAGCTTGCCCAGGCCCCTTTTTGGACAGGGGTTGTATAGATGAAAACGAGCAGACAGAGGACAGACAGACAGACGAACAATTTTCCCGTCGACAGAGGAGAGGAGACGGAGACGGACAGACAGACGAGAAAGAAAGAGATTTAAAAACGTTCAATCCTGGCACCTCACAAGGATTCAAAAAACATTAAAAAAACCACCAAAAAACGAATTAAGACAAAGAAGGAATGATGAATTTAAAGTACACATACCCCCCCGCCACGCCCCCCCCCCCCAACCCAGAAAAGGTGGGGAAATGATTTCAAGAAAGGACTTTCCACCTCTCTGCAGAGGCAACTCAACGACATTTTTGTTGTGGCGTGTTGGAGAGTCAAAGCTGGAAGAAGAAGAGCCTCTCCAACAATCAACAAACACATGCATTACTGTTTAAAAAGCAAAAAGTGAGAGTTTGAACCAGAGCGACAACAAGAAAAAGAGTGAGAAGAATGCAGTGTGAGCTTAAATAACATTTCAACATTTGAAAAAAATAAAAAAAAATTAAAAATCATCACAGGTTTTAAGGTGTGGTGAGGGACTCAAGAGGGATGGGAGAGGGCGCGGAGGAAAGCTGCGGGGGGGTTGGGGTAGGGGACTGGAGAGGATTTTTTCTTCTTCTTCTTCGATCGCTCAGACCAGTTTCCTGTCAATTATGAGCGCAGATGCGTCATGCTGCCGTTATGCGCCTAAACTAAGAAATAGTTAGGCCCAGCAAGTCCGACTTTGGCTGGAGGAGGGAAATCTTTTTGAAAGTGTTTTTTCTTGAGAGAAAAAAAAAAGGCAGGAGAATGGACCAGAGTAAAGGCAGAAAGATAGTAGATGACAGTTAGCAAAGGGAAAAGGCAGAGTCAAAGAGAGTGACAGATTAGAGGAAGTTAACAAGCACAGAACATCCAGAAGGTGGGGGAACTATTTATACAAAAAGACCCCCCAGTATCCCCCATGGGGGGGGATTTATCTTATTTGAACAATCTAGTGCTGGGGCTGTGGGTGGATGCCTCGTGCCTCCATAACGGGGAGCTGAACGACTCTCACCCCCTCCACACAACCCCTCCATGAGCTCTCCCCCTGTTGGGAAACTGGGGTAGGAGGGATGGTGATGTGTGTCTTTCAGTACAAATAGACCCCCACCTTCGGGGAAGTTTATGCTGCTGGTAACTTCCGCTAATCCGTCACTACTTGAACTTGGTGGTCGTACTGCGCACACAAGGGAGCTAGGGTGAGAAAGGGATGGGGAAGGAAAGTGGAGGGGATGGGGGGTGGCGAGTGGCGCCTGTTATTAATGTATCCTCAACGAGAGTTGGGATTGGAAAAAGGGGTGGGTTAGGTTTTGGGGGGGACGGTAGCGTCTGTTTTATCTTTCACAGTCTCTACACACACGCACGCACACCACACCACACAACAGATGTGGGGGAAAGGGAAGGTGAAGAGGTTGTGCGGGGTGGGAGGTGGCGTGCGGAGGGGGGTGGGGGAGGGGCAGTGATCAGAAATGGATCCTCATAGTCTTCTGCACAAAAACACATTGGGATGGAAAATGGTTTCAGTCGATACGAAAGAGCGGCGATGGAATACGAAAAAAGCGGGAGGGCCATGGGTAGCAGCAGTACCGGGGTGGGCGGGCGTTTACGTTATCGCTCACAGCCCGACGCACACAACTGCCATCGGGACGAAGAAAGAGATGAGAAGGAGGGTGGGGGGGTGGAGGGGGTGGAAAAGGGAGGGGTGGTGGTGGTTGCATCTGACAGGGTTTCAGAGCCTCTGCACAATGTCCTTGAGTTTGTCGTGGATGTCCTTGAAGAGGGGCCTCTTCTCGGGGACGTACTCCCAGCACTTCAGCATCAGCTTGTAGACAGCGTCTGGCGTCTGGGGGTTCTGCTGCAGCTGATAGCCTGTGACCCAAAAATAATAAAATAATAATCATAATAATAATGGCAAATGTTAACCCTCTGGGCACGATGAGCCACGATCGGGGCTCCCACGGATGAGCACGATGGGCCATGAATCATGGCTCAATTCGGCTCAGTTCATATTTCGCGCTGAACTTTCAGACCTGCTTACCCCCAATTTCTTTTTTTAGGTACTCCACGAAATAAAATTCCGTACTTTTTCTCAAAATTCCGTATTTTGCAAGGAGAACCCAAAACGGAACATTACAGAACATTAAACCGCCATGCGAAATGACGAAAAAACACTTGATTTTGACAGATCTTAAAAGACCTTAAGTTCAAATCTTTGCCGTATTAATTTTCCATTTACTGTACTGCCGTACTGTGGCTCAAAATTGTGTACAAAATACAGGAAAAAATCGTATGGGTAGGCAGGTCTGAATCCAATAAGCGAGATCAAGAACGCGCGTAGCACTCGTACGACTTCCTGTTGTCTTAATCTAGCCATTTTATCGACCGGTTTGCAATTTTGTGTGTGAAAAAGATGATGAAGGTGGTGATTGTGAGGATGAGGATGACAACAGTGATGAGTATGTCGCCGATAACTACTCTGATGGAGACTAGGAAAGTAATTAGGCTTGTAGTTCGTGTTGCAAAGTGGAAGGAAAAGGGTTCGACTGCATGGTTTTGTGATGTCTGATACGAGTAGCAGTGATGGATCATCGTGGAATGGGGGTGGGGTGGGGTTAGATGCAGCCACAGTGAAAGTGCTTTACTGAAGTACTGCTGTCACCATATTCAAGGCAAATTGTTTTCTTTACTTTCATTGCAAAATTCAAGCTTTCTTCTTTCTAAGAGTGTATAGGTTTCCCAGTCAAATGTTTGTACGAGAGATGAAAAGTGAAAACAAGAAGTACCGGTTGACGTTTCTGCAGTCTTCAATCTTACACCTGTCTTTTAGCCTTACACGTTTTATTATACGTCGTTGCCCTAGAGGGTTAAGAACAGCTCCCCTCCTCTGCCCGTTCCATTCATTTCAGAACGGTTTCCATGTTAGGGTTAGGGTTAGGAATAGGGTTAGGGATAGGGTTAGG
Source organism: Phymorhynchus buccinoides (assembly GCA_017654935.2). Classification (NCBI taxonomy): domain Eukaryota; kingdom Metazoa; phylum Mollusca; class Gastropoda; order Neogastropoda; family Raphitomidae; genus Phymorhynchus; species Phymorhynchus buccinoides. Next base: position 29,034,457 of record CM065710.1, read on the forward strand.
GATAGGTCAGTTAAGTGTTTTTATTATTTGTGGATTAGACGGTTTCAGGTTACGGATAGGGTTAGGTGATAGGTTTAGGGTCAATTAAGTGTTTTTTATTTATTTTGTGGATTAGACGGTTTCAGGTTAGGGTCAGGGTTAGGATAGGTTTAGGGTCAGTTAAGTGTTTTTATTTATTTTGTGGATTAGACGGTTTCAGGCTAGGGCTAGGGCTAGGGTTAGGAATAAGTTTAGGGTCAGCTTAGTGTCAAATACACGAACAAAACAAAAAGTTGATGACTAAGCTGACCCTAACCCTATCCCTATTCCTAACCCTAACCCGAAATGGATGGAAGGCGGCAGAGGAGGGAGCTTTTCTTAACATTTGCCATAATAATAATAATAGTACATTTATATAGCGCTTTACCTCAAATGAGACCCAAAGCGCTTTACAATCAAAGATTCATCAACAAATATAAACAAAAATAGAGGAAGAATGAAAATAGTGAGGCCAAGAGAGGAGATAACAAAATTAAACAAAGGGGGAGAACTCTCTTACTAATTAACTCCCCTCCACCAAAGTTCTGATCCACGCATTGCTAGATGACTGGAATTGTAATCAACTTTGGTGGAGGGGAGTTAATTAGAAAGAGAGTTCTCCCCCTTTGTTTACTTTCATAAACAAAAACAGTGTTTTAGAATGACACAAACCAGCAACAACGCATGTATATATACAAAGCAACTCTCTCTCTCTCTAACACACACACACACATTTATCGACACCGATCCATTATTAATCTTTCATTCAGTACGCTATAGCAAATGAGTTGCACGGACTGACCACATACAACAACACACACACATATACACAAACGGTTTTAGGAGGATACACATACACAGTTACACCCACACACATTAACGTACCAAACGCAGGACAAGTCACACACAAACAGGCATACAGGGACACACACAAGAGGAGAGAGAGTGAGAGAGAGGGAGAGGACAGAGAGGAGACAGAGAGAGAGATGAAAGAGAGAGGAGCGAGAGAGAGAGGAGAAGAGAGAGAGAGAGAGAGAGGCAGGACAGGACAGAGAAGAGATTCTTTTTTACATGAGAGGGAGAGAGAGAGGCAAGAGAGAGAGCGAGAGAGACGAGAGAAGAGGGACGAGAGAGTGAGAGAGAGAGAGAGAGAGAGGAGAGAGACGAGAGCCGAGAGGCATACAGACAGAGATAGATAGATAGAGAGAGCAACATGAGACAAAGAGAGAAAGAGATAGAAAAAGAGAGAGAGACAGAGACACAGAGAGACAGAGACACAGAGAGAGACAGATGAGAGAGAGAGAGAGAGAGAGATTTGAGCATTCGACTGAGAGAAGAGAGAGAGAGAGAGAGAAGAGAGAGGAGAAAGAGAGAGAACCGAGAGAGAGAGAGGCAGCGCTGTCTTACCGTCTTCAATCCTCTGTCTGGCCTGTGCATTGGTCATTCCTGGGTAGGGCTGCTGCCCTCCAGAGAAGATCTCCCACATCAGGATACCATAGCTCCACACGTCACACAGAGAGGTGTATTTACCTGCAATTGTAACAGTTCCAGCAAAGCAGTACAGTAATCAGATTAACAATGAGATTCAAAATCTCCCACATCAGGATACCACAGCTCCACACGTCACACAGAGAGGTGTATTTACCTGCAATTAGAACAGTTCCAGCAAAGCAGTACAGTAATCAGATTGACAATGAGATTTAAAATCTCCCACATCAGGATACCACAGCTCCACACATCACACAGAGAGGTGTATTTACCTGCAATTGTAACAGTTCCAGCAAAGCAGTACAGTAATCAGATTGACAATGAGATTTAAAATCTCCCACATCAGGATACCACAGCTCCACACGTCACACAGAGAGGTGTATTTACCTGCAATTAGAACAGTTCCAGCAAAGCAGTACAGTAATCAGATTGACAATGAGATTTAAAATCTCCCACATCAGGATACCACAGCTCCACACATCACACAGAGAGGTGTATTTACCTGCAATTAGAACAGTTCCAGCAAAGTAGCACAGTAAGAACTGGACTATAAGGCGCACCTGTATATAAGCCGCATACTTTAACCCCTTCGCTGCCCACAAAGATATATTACGCCTCTATAGACGATTCAGTACTTGCCACCGACCGTATATATACGTCCTCTATAGCGCTTCAGTTCTTGCCACTGAACGTATATATACGTCTCTAAGAGCTTCAGTACTTGCCACCGAGTAGTAACTGTCCTCTATAGTACTTGCCACCGACGTTAATATACGTCATTATAGCCTGCTCAGTACTTGCCAACGACGTATACATACCGTACCGCTTTATAGCGCTTGAGTACTGCCACCGACGTATCTATTACGTCCTCTCATAGCGCTTCAGTACTTGCCACGACGTATACATACGTCCTCTATAGCGGCATTCAGTACTTGCCACCAGCGTATTAATACGTCTCTATAGCGCTTCAGGACTGTGCACCGACGTATATATACGTCCTCTAAGAGCTTCAGTACTTGCCCACCGAGTTATATATACGTCCCCTCTATAGCAATTCAGGCATTGCCACCAACGGGTATAATAAGTTCCTCTTATAGGCTTCAAGTATCTTCGCCACAGAATTATATATTACGGTCATCTATAACGCTGTCAGACTTGCCACTGACGATATATACGTCCCATCTATAGGATTCAGCACTTGCCACCGACGTATAATATACCCCTCTATAGCGCCTCGGTACTTGCCACCAAACCTGATATATACGTCGCGCTAAGTAGATGCACCGATATTGTCGGTTCAAAAAATCGCGCAAGGCGTTAAACTTACATAATATTAGGTATTATCACATATAAGCAGCAGCAGATCAATAAGCCGCCCAGAGGAAACTTATTCCAAACAAAAAGTTGACAAAGTCAAACAGAAAAAAGCAAATAGATTTTGCCTACCTGTGCTGAAGAGCAACACAAATATAAATCTATGCTAGTACAGAAGAGTATTTAAGGACTTGGGAGCAGTTTTAATTCGAAAGGGCAACATGAAACAGGAAGAGAACGGCGGGGGGGTCACAGCAGGGCACCAACCAAGGGATGTGTCCACGCCACCATAACGAGGGCTCTGGGCGGTCCATTTTACAAGGAGAGGGGATAGCAGGGTGGTTTCGACCAAAGTAAAAAAACCAAAAACCCAGATCCTCCCATAATATAACAGGCATTTGGGAGGCAGATATCAAAGGGCAACATAAACAGGGGTGTGGGGCAGGTCAATAGCAGGCACAAACCAAAAGCGATGTGTCCACTTTACCGTAATTGAGGACCTACGGGGCGGGTCCACTTGATGGGGATCTGCTTCATGCCCTCGGACACGGTGTACTCCTCCTCTCCGCGACATCCCAAAGGCGGAGATCTGATCCACGTGGCTCTCCCGACCAGGCAGTAGTTGCGAGCCGCAGGTCTCTGGTGACAATGACCATAATAGAGATGATGAGATGGAAATGATGATGATTTGACGTATGATAATAATAATAATAATAACCCCCGTGGGGATACTGCGGGGGGGTATTTTCTAAAATAGTTCCCCCACCTTCTGGAAGTTCTGTGCTTGCAACTTCCTACTAATCTGTCACTCTTTTTGATCTGCCCTTTCCTTTGCTTACTGTCATCTGATATTTACTGCTTTAACCGGGTCCATCTCTGCCTTTTTTTCACAAAACGCTTTCAAAAAACATTCCTCAGCCGAAAGTAGGACTTGCTGGGCCTTAAACTATTAAGGCGCCTAACGGCAGCATGATGCACTGCGCCTCACAATTGACAGGAAACTGTCGAGCGATGAAGAAGAAGATAATAATAATAATAATAAGAAAGTTTATGTAGCACACATTCCAGCCTAGCTTGCTCATCATGGCGCTTTTTTACAAAAATAAATTTTAAACAAACCACATCAATAACCATACTTGCAGTACACAAAGCACAGCACATGACGAAACACAGCATATAATTACACACGCACACATACATACATATGTACGTACGTGCAATACATATCATCAGGCGTGTTGTTTGCCTCAGCCTCGGTGATTCGCCCAAAATTACAAAAAAATGTCCCCTAAAAGTTAACTGTCTGTGGCCCAGTGAGCGAGGTTGTATTACCAAAGCAAGCACGAGTATGTCCGTTTTTTTTATGAACAACGAAGTGAAACAAAGTTGCTTGCACCGCATGTGACCGAGATCAAAAGCTAACTTTGTCGCGTCTGATTTGCTAGCACAAGGCCAATTGCCTCGTGAGAGGTGCTCCCTCGCTGCTTTATGGCGGGACGTTGCCACACGAGTGTGAGTCTGTGTGAATTTGGTCACCTTTAGCGCTCAGTGTTTCACTGGTTTGTGATGAAATGCCTCCAAAAGAAGAACAAAATTATAACGGGCAATCGTGCTTGGGGACGGGCAAAAAACAAAAACGCCGTCTAGGCTGTCCGTGTTGACAGATCTGGACAGAGCCAGAATGACGAGAGACTCTGAGAGGAAAAAAATGAAGTGATCTGACAGTTAAAAAAACCAAATCAAATTCATTGTCAGTGTGAGAGCTAGGGGACCGAGTGAAGAGGGCCTTAAATTGTGAAATTGGGCCTAAGGTTTTGTGGCTGCGTTTAGGCCAAAATGGCCTAAAGTGAAAAATTTCTTAGCACATCTCTGTACATACATACATACACACACACTATCCTACACACGTACAAGCACACGCACACACACTGCTGCACATGAAAAAGGCGCAAAGCACGGCACATGCCCTGATGATGGAAATGAGGCAGATAATGATCATAGTAATGATGGACATATGGCTAATGAGGATGTTGATGACGACCCCTGGATGATGGAAATATACGAGGATGATGATGTTGATAATGATGATGCTTCTTTCTTCTTCCATCACTCTGACAGTTTCCTGTCAATTATGAGCGCAGATTCGTCATGCTTCGCCGTTATGCGCCTAACTAACAAATAGGCCCAGCAAGTCTACTTCGGCTGGAGGAAAATCTTTTTGAAAGTGTTCATGAAAAATCGGCAGGAGAATGGACCCCGGATAAGGCAGAAAGATAGTAGTGAACAGCAAGTAAAGGGAAATAAGGCAGAGTCAAAGAGAGTGACAAATTAGAGGAAAGGAGGTGGGGTAAATTTTGACCAAATGACAACTTTTTTCGTGGCCACTGGGATTAATGTGTGCTAAGTGGATGCTTAGTAGGAAGATGCATGATGATGATGATGATGCATGACATGCGAAAAATCTTTCCACTCTTCTTTCACCACTCAACCTCTCGCAATCCCCCCACCCACCCCCTCCCCCCCCACCCCCCCCTAAGCCCCCCACCACAACCCCAACATACCACGCCCTCCTCAATTATCTTTTATTAACCCCTTCCCTGCAGGTCCAGGTCTACTACGGGGGCGGTGATGATGTCACGATGATGTCATTTAGCACTGGAAGATGGTTGTTTAAAAAGTCAGGAAAAGACAAGTCTCTAGACATTTTCTCCCCAAAGATGAGTCTAAAAAAAGAAAGAGAAAAAAGTAATATCGTTTGTAAATTTCATTAATAAAAAACAAATCGATAATTTCTCCGTTTTTCTCTGGCAGTGAAGGGTGTTAAACATGCGGAAATCAGCTGAAGGAGGCGGCTGTTAGGCAGAGTAAAGAAGATAGACACAATTTCCAATTAACGCAAAAGGACATTGAAAATGCGACCTCCAGAGGCGGTGGTAATATAATAATAGGAAATCATTTACATAGCGCAATCCTCCTCAATGTGGACCTCTATGCGCTTAACAACAACAAAATTAAAAATTTTTTTTTTTACGGAAAGACCCCCACCCCCCCCGTCCCCCCCCCCCCCACCCAACTCCCCCCCGGTATCCCCATGGGAGAGAAGGAGAGCCACCCTTACCCCACGTAACCCGCCCCCGTGGTAAACTGTGGATGCAGCCCTCTGCTCTCCAGGTAGGCAATTACGTTGGCAGTGTCCACACACATCTGAGTCAGCTGCCGCCGACTCTGCTGCTTGCCGCTCTTACGCAGGGAAAGACAGCAAGCGCCCCGCATGAAGAAGGCCCAATCAAATGGAACATTTAAAAAATAGCCAGGCAAACAAGTGCAAGCAAAAAACACAGACACACATCCGAGACAGTGCGAGACTCTGCTGCTTGCGCTCTACGCAGCAAAGACAGCATGCCTCCGCCTGAAATTCAGCCCAGTCAAATCAGAAAATGTTTAAAAAAAAAAAATAGCGTGGCACAACACATCGGTCAACGCACAAAAGTGACAATCATGACGGGCTGTCGCTGTGCAGCGATGCCTGCAAGGAAAACGATGTTGGATGGTTGTACTGCTCTCAAAACGACGACAAACAATCACCCGACACATAATACCATGCGATCATGACGGGCTGTCGCCTGCGCGGCGATTGCCGATAAAGGGAAACGATGTTGAGGATGGTCGTTACGCTTCAATAAGACGACAACAACAACGATTAACAACAAACACCTAACCTGGAACATACTCCATGATGAGAGCCTCTGGGCAGCGACTGCCGATCAAGGAAATGATGGTTGGGGGTGTTTTACTGGTTCAATACGACAAAACAAACAACACAGTGACAACAACAACAAACACCATCCTCACTGGCACATACTCCTTTGAATGATACATGACGGGCGGCCTCTGAGCCATCAAGGAAACAATCAGAACAGCACCTCACCGGGCACATACTCCATGATGATCAGACGGGCGGCCTCTGGGCGTGATGCCGATCAAGGAACAATCAGAAAAGCACCGCACCTGGCACATACCCCATGACGGGCTGCCTATGGGCGACGATGCCGATCCAAAGGAAACAATAGGACAGCACCTCACCTGGCCACCATACTCCAGACGATCATGACGGGCTGCCTATGGGCGGTGAGCCGATCAAGGAAACAATATTTGGCATGGTTGTACGCTATCTCACCTGGCACCATATCCATGACGATCATGACGGCGCTGCACTCTGGGCGGTGAGGTGATGCCGATCAAGGAAACAATATTGGAGGTTGTACGCTCAGCAATGACAACACCATCTCACCTGGCACAACTCCATGACGATATGACAGGCTGTCGCTGAGCGGCGATGCGATGACAGGGACACGATGTTGGGGTGGTTGTTACTGCTTGAGATCTCCCCTCCTGCAGGAACTATACGCGCGAGTCCTCGCTCAGCGTTGGTCCGGCAGTCTCCACCGCAACCACCATGTCTTCGGGTGTATCACCCCCCGGTTTACACCTCCCCGAAATTACCCTGCAACGACCAAAACAAGAGGCTACTCCAGAATAGGAATGCTCGGAAATAATTAAGGTGCGCAATTTCATGGTGTGTGGGAGGATTTGCCATTCATTCAATGGTCAAACGGGGGAAGTCACACTCTACCAATCAGCTCTCGTAGCATATATCGACTCGATCGTGTGTTTGAGCAGACGTACAGCACTTAGAAGACCGTGCGTCATACTAACAAAAATTATTCATTTATATTTGAGCCCAATTTTGCAAGTATTTTTATCAGTTTGTGGCCACTGGCCACCCATACGTTGCAAGTCGCTGACTCGCATCCGCGGTTTCAAGCTTCGATGCCATTGTTGCATTGGCTATGTATTTGACAGAGCTAATGGAGGTAAACAACTCTAATTTTCACGAAGTGCTCTCCCCTAGTTTTTTTCAGAAAATCGTCTATACTCGCATTAACAACAAGATCGATACAGCGCAGTACACCTCCCCGAAATTTACCCTGCAACGCCAAAAAAAGATGCAGGCATGTGAGAGACAAAACTTTTTTTTTTTTAAAGCGAGCGACATCACATTTTTTTTTTTAGTCGCAGCATAATTTTCCTTGTCCCGATAACAACAACATACAGTATTTATACGGCGATGAATATCACAAAGTTAGCATTCATTAAATGCATTTTTCAAACAAAACGCAATACAAAGCAAACACCAAGGAGACATAGTGTGGACTATGATAGAAACAAAATCGAAGAAGGCGACATCCCCACCCCCCCCCCCACGGGAATACCAGGGGGTCTCTTCCGACAAAAAAATGTTTTTAGTTCCCCCACCATCTGGAAGTTCCGGCCGCTGGTACTTCCCTAATCGTCTCTCTCTTTGACTCTGCCTTTCCCTTGCTTTGTGTCATCTACTATGTTCTGACTTTTGGCCCATCTCCGCCTAAAAAAAAAATCTCTGCCATATATTTATCTCCTTGAGCTTCTCCGAAATCGGAATGTGTCGGCTGAAGCAGCGAGGAGACCAGTGAGAGATGGAGAAAACGGGCCACACACGGCCTTTGGCCTTGGAACGCAGAAGGAGAAGAAGCGCACGCAAGCGGTAACATTCATAATGAATTCAAACAAAAACGCTTGACAAAAGACGAAAAGAAAAAAACAACACAAAATGTTGACATAAACAGCAACATGACAGAAATAGACCTAAAAGCAAGAGAGAGAGAGAGGAGAGGAAAAGATAGAGTGACGCTTTCATATGACAGTAGGAGAAAACAGGTGGGTTTGAGGTTTGATTGAAAGCAGAGAGGGTTTCGGTCGCGGACGGAAGGGAGAGAGGAGTTTTGTTCCAGGAAGGTCGGTCCTGAAACCATCCCCCCCCCCCCAAAAAAACAGCGCCGACCGACAGTGAAAGCTTACACCTAGGGAATTGGATGAGAGAGAGAGAGGGTCGGAGGAAACGAACGGAACGCAAAGTGCGAGATGGATACAGATGGAAAAAACAAAAGCACCAAAGGTGTTGCGTACGTCGATAAGGTCATGAAGAAACCCAGACACTTCAATACCCTCGTGAAACACAAAGGGGACCCTGACGGATTAGTTTTTGAAAGAAACACGTCGAGATACCAGGATACAACACCTTTTCAGAGACGCACACTCACTTGCTTTGGTTTCCTAGGAAATCAAAACGTCAAATCGTCAAACCTCCTGCGGAGGTGATGGAATCAAAATCCTTCACCCAAAGAGAAGGAGTGTTGCCGTCCTTCTTTTCTATATGGCGCCAAATCGTTTGCACGAAAATTTCGCAACTACAAGCTTTTTTTCTTTTTTAATTTATACAGTATCTAAAGGAGTTTCGCTCACAACAAAGGAAACAACTCCAATTTTTGTTTTTACTGCACTACAAAAAAAAGAAAACGCATTTCAACCCACATGAGTGACTCCACCACCTCTCAAAAATTGGCTACGCTTCCGGCATCTCCGCCAAGGAGGAAGCGGCCGTCGTGCCGGCCCGTAATTTCTAGAAAACCAGAAGCAAAGTGAGCGTTCCGGATCTGAAAAGGCTGGCTTTTGGTGACCGCGACGTGTTTCTTGCAAAACCCATCCGTCAGGGGTCCACCTTTACTGGATTCTAAAAAAAAAAGATAGTCCAGAATTAGAAATCAGAAAAAAAACTGCAATATGGAAATTGTCAACCAAACCTGGAACAACAAAACATTTTGAAAGAACAAAAGGTTAAAAAAAAGTGTGCGTACGTTCCAATCTTCATCTCCAGGGGATGTGGTCGTGAGCCGTCCCAGTCCTCGCGAAGGAGGCCTCTTAAGGAGGACTGTGACTGTGGTCACCGGCGGACCCGAGGGTGCTGCTTTGCTATCAGCTCCTTGATAGTGGGGAAAGAGGCCACCTTCGAACTACACCCTGTCTCCGTTGGAACAATACTGGTGTTAGGTATTTATAGTCACAGAGGGCATTCTGTGAAATAGGGTGCTCCCACCTGAGAAAGCGCGTCGAAAGCCAAGAGGCTCACCACCCTCTTTTTTTTTTTTTTTTGCATGCGTTTTTTGTGTGATTGATGAGGAAGGAAAGGGGGGGTGTTAATTTGATCAAAGACAACCTTTTTTCGTTTGCACACGAGCGAACGTGTGCTAGGGCATGGGCCAATGGGAGCTGGTTATAGTCTCATCCGAAAGAACTCCACATTCAGGACAGTAAGGCCTAGTGCAAAGTGAGAGTGAGAAACCCCTGTAGCAGGTTCGAACTCGGGGGGTTACTGACACGGAACGAACGCGTTGCCACTGTGCCACGCATTATAAACACATTACTGTGGTAGCGCATCTTGACGTGTGGTCAATTGCGTGTGCTTCGCAATCATTCTTGAATCGTGGGGAAA
>CM065710.1:29045145-29047645 GCA_017654935.2 Phymorhynchus buccinoides
ATAAGCTGCATTCATGATAGTGCTGTAGGATATTAATATGATTAAACTTGTCAGTCCTTTTCATGTTAAGGCCGGAGGCTGAACATTAAAATTGTGTTCAATTGGTTCCAATTGTTCTCTCTCTACTCTTTCTTCTCTCTCTCTCTCTCTCTCTCTCTCTCCTCTCCTCTCCTCTCTCTCTGCGTTTTTCGGCATACCTTCCCTTTCAATTTTTCTTCCATCGCTAATTAAATACAACGTACCTGCTTGAAGAAAATGTATTACGTGTTGTGTGTACCAGGAGTATAGGTAAATATGGAACATTGAAATACAAGTGAAGAAGAGGGTCGATCCTGGAGGTACTGCAATATATATACCTGCTTATGTTGGGGCATCATGATCAGTGAAAGGAAGGGCCGGTGAACAAAAGAAGTCTTCATCACTGACTGGTCCACACAGTCCTGACGATGGTACAGGGACCATGCTGTAAGGACTCTCTTGCCCCCTGCACGGACACCAGTCGGAAGGAGGAAGTGACGTCATGTCACCGACACGTGAGGGGAAGAGGGATATCCAGGGACCGGGCTGTTTCCGTAGAAACAAGGGTGTTTGGGCCCAACAATGGCTGGCTGGACTCAAAGCCAGAAACACGGTGAACCGGTGGTTAGAAGGCAAACCGTCAACCCTGCTCTGGCGTTTCTGGGTCAGGGTGGGCCAGTGTCACAGAGTCTGTGGCAGAGCAGACCCCCTCCCTATGAAAGGGAAGGTTTGTTGTGTTCACACAGATTACACAAGAATGCCGCGTAGCTCGAAGTTCACGCCTTCAGATAGAGGGATTTGGGTGGAATCTTACTGGACCATGGCCAACCTCTAAGAACTCCGCATAAACTCTTGAAATTGGTAGAAAAGGAGAAGTGTGTAGAACAAGCAAAGAATAGGCTACTGTTTGTCCTGCCAAATTGGCGTCAGGCGATAGCTGTAAACGCACACGTTTTCTTGCAGTCAGAAAAAACTATTGAAAATTCTAATGCAGTTGTTTGGCTTTTAGGAAAATATGATGACAGTTAACTGTCTAGGTTGTGTAAAATAAAACCATAAAATACTAACATAACTTTCAGTTTTCTACTTTGGTTTCTTAATCCACCTACGAAACGAAGTATACTTAGCAATAAGCTGAAATCACATACTCTCTCACTGGATTATGAACAGTGTCCAGTGGTACATTTGAGGTGAATTTGCAAGCATTCTGTCCTAGGGTTTTTATCCCAATTGCTAGTCATCAATTTTTGCATCTTTTATATTTCCAAATGTTAATTTTAAGAAGACATGCATGATGTCCATTGTCACGGCCAGCCGTGACTGTTCCATAGTCCAGTGTAATATTAGTTAGTTTAACTTTATAGATGTTTAGGAGTTTTTACCCCAATACTTTTAGTTTTAAATACATTAAATTTTGTATTTCTCTTCTTTTTTCTTTTCCCTCTGTGTGCTCTATTCTTTTACTTCGTTCTCACTCGCCATGCACGGTTTGTTTCTCCAACTCTCCTCTTCCCCCTTCCCCACTTTTTCTCGTTTGTCTCGTTGTTTTGTCACAGCACGTTTTGTTCGTGCTGGTGAAACCGTTTGGTTTCTGCCGAGGGTGAGCTGCTTTCTGGCAGACTTTGCTGGACCGTCGAAGTGGATAGAAGGGCGTGACAAGACTTGACTTTGTTAACAACTAAATGTATAGGTGTTTAATTCTCTAAGCGACCCATGCGCTTCGGAAGGGAATTATTGTAATTGTAGTTTCGTTGTACGTGGTTCCTCGTAACTACGGCCACCAGCCCCGTCTGGAGGTTTTTGTTAGGCTCTGTAGCAGCCTCTTTGTCAGGACGCCCGAAATCGCCTCTGCGGGGCTGGTTGCAGCCTTTGGGGAGGGATGGAGTTCTGAGTCTGTCCTTGTTCGTCCGACAACTGATTACTGACCTACGCCAGCCTTTTCCTTTCACCGGCTTTTCTGGTAACGTAAACTGTTCTAGAACTTTCAATCTTTTTCTTTCCCTTTCTTGCCCTCCTTCCCCTAGTCTCTCCCCATTCCTCTATTCGTCAGCCCTACCCCATTAGTATAAATTCGTAGCATAGGAATAGCTTAGATAAGTTCCCTCCCTTGTAGTTTTGCTCTATATATCTGTTTGTTGACAATGTTTGTGTGTGCATGGTGTTCGGTCCAGTGGTGTAGGGAAGTTTGTCTGTTTGTTTGTGTTTGGATTTGTGACCACTCAACAATTGGCTGGTGCGCATTTGTAAGTTTTAATTTTTGGGATTAATTTTGTAGATACGCGCGCACTGACCTTAACGATTACGTTTAATGTGAATGGAGTGCACTAGTTTGGGAGAAATTCACTATGTGTGCAAGTTAGTGGCAGTGATTATTAGATGGCCTCGCTCATTATCTCTCCTCCCACCCCAACTCTACTTGTGGACAGTCCTCGACCGCATTTATCTTTTTTAGCGTTTGGACGCTCGTTAAATGTGAATCCTT
>CM065710.1:29052645-29077645 GCA_017654935.2 Phymorhynchus buccinoides
GCTGTGCCATGTTCCTGTTTGTAGATCTGCCCTTCGAATGAAAAGAAATTGTTCTGGAGAATGTGAGAGACGACGTCTACAATGAGTGGAGTTGGTGGGGTGTTGTCAGGATGGTGTAGCCGCAGGAAGTGCTCGATGGCCTCCAGCATGTCCTTGTGAGGTATGTTCGTGTATAACCCCACAACGTCTATTGTCACAAGGGTGGCCTCGGGGTTGAAAGGTCCATGCCGGATGTTCAACTCCTCCAGGGTTCTCAGCATAGCTGTTGAGTCCTGGATATAGCTGGGGAGAGCGACTACCAGGTCCTGCAGCCAGGAGTCCACCAGCTGAGATAGGTTGACTGTGGGGCCCTCCACTCCAGAGACAATGGGCCTTCCTGGAGGTTTGTTCAACGTTTTATGGATTTTAGGGAGATGATAAAAACGCTGGGTCCGTGTTTTGTTTGGTTCTACAAGCGCCCATCTGTGAGTTTGGTCATCTATGTGCTTGTTGTCATGGAGTTGGTTCACAAGTTGGTTTGACTTTTTTGCCACCTGCACCGTGGGATCCTTGGGGACCTTGCTGTAGTGAAGCTGGTTGTTCAGTTGACGTTCCGCTTCCTGCACATAGTCAGTCACGTTCTGGATGACCACAGCCCCACCCTTATCTGCTGTACTAATACGGATATCCCTATCCGAAACCAACTTCCCCAGTTGTTGCAGGGCCTTTCTCTCGTTCTGGGTCAAATTGTCTTTGGGTTTTCTTGTGTTCGTATATGAGGCTGCTTTCAGCTGTAAGTTCTGGCAGTACGTATCTAGAGCTGTATCCCTTCCTTTTCCAGGTTTAAAGTATGTCTTTTTGTAGAAACGTGGTGGGGGAGTTGGGTCCATCATGTTCTCAGCCTCTTCATCAAAAAACAGTTCTTTCAGTCTCACTAGTCTGCATCCCTCTTCTACATCCTCCTCTAGCTGTTTCTGGTTGAATGTCATGGGTGTAGGAACGAACTTAGGGCCTAAACTGAGCGCTTTCACTTGATCTCCCCCCCCCCCCCCCCCCCCCCCCCCCCCCCCCCCCCCCCCCCCCCCCCCCCCCCCCCCCCCCCCCCTCAGTCAGCGTAGCACTGGACAGGTTGACCACCAGGGTGTCGTCCACTGCATTGTTCTCCTTTCTTTGATGTCGCCTTTTGAATCTTCTGCACTTACGTTTGTGCTGGACATTTTCTGTGCGCTGGTTAGGTTGTTTCTGCTCTGTTTGACGCAGAGTTGCTAGTTTCTTTTTCTTGTTTATCCAGAGTTTCTTTTCAAGCTGTTTTGATTGTCTGTTTACGTCGTTCAAAACTGCTTCAAACTGATAAAAATCACAGTTCTGCTGAATGTTGTACAAACACTGGTGTAGTACTGACCGTTCTTCCGTAACTAGGGATTTGTATGTTTGTAAACAAACATCCAAGACGTCACGTGAAGCATTGTGCATTGTGTCCTTAACATGTCTATGGAGGTATTCGCATTTGGGAAGAGCATCAATACCAAATTTTATTCTCATGCCCTTTGGTATGATGCCCTCAGATGCACAAATAGAAAGAAAACGAACGTGCGACTCATACCTTGCAACTTTAGAAATAGTCCACCCCAACGATTGCATGTTGGGGGCCTGGTCAGTCATCCTGTTGGATCCTGTGAAGGATGCAATGGAGATCAGTAGTACTAGTGTGATTAAACAACAGTTGATCACCTCTTTCAAGTCTATGTGTTTGCTGTTGGATCCGTCCACGGTGGAAAGATACATTGAATTTTTCAGAAAAGTTATTACATAAAAATATTGAGTGAAAAAATCAAAACAACAACAAAACTTGGACGAGACGTTTCGCTTTATAGCTTTATCGATCTACATTCTAAGTTACAAGAATGATTGACGTACTGTGGGGAAATGTCATCATACTGATGACAAATTCACACAAATTTGTATTCCATTTTTGACGAAATTGGATGACAAATTCACACAATGACGTCATATATATATATATAGTCCACCCCTATATATATATGTATACCGGCCTACACACATACACACACACACACGCGCGCGCGCGCGCGCGCGCACACACACACACACACACACACACACACACGCACACATGCACACACACATGCACACACACACACACACACACACACACACACACACACACACACACACACACACACACACACACACACACACACACACCTACATACGCACACACATGCACGCACGCACGCACACACGCACGCACACGCACACATATATACACACATGAACACATACACATACACCAACAAACACCCATGCCCATAGTAACCTCCCCCTCCCCCCCTCCCACACACATACGCGCGCAAGTACTTGTAATAAATGGGCTATGGGTTACTGATGAATGCTTACATACATACATACATACATACATACATACATACATGCATGCATGCATGCATGCATACATACATACATACATACATACATACATACATACATACATGCATACATGCATACATGCATACATACATACATACATACTTACATAAATCAGCACATTTTATAATCCTTTTTTTTTTCTTTTCTTTTTTTGAACACGGAACATTTCATAAAAATAACATTAACTGGTTTTGTTTTTGAGGTTCACAAATAGACATTGGATACAGAAAAGTTTTATCAAAGCAAATTATTCTGCATTTCAAATGCACTAACTTTTCAGTCCTTCAGAGTAGGATGCATGCATACATACACACATACATACATACATACATACATACATACATACATACATACATACATACATACATACATACATGCATGCATACATACATGCATGCATGCATGCATACATGCATGCATGCACGCACGCATGCATGCATGCATACATACATACATACATACATACATACATACATACATACATACATACATACATACATACATGCATACATACATACATACGTACATACATACATACATACATACATACATACATACATACATACATAGGGGAGGCTTATTGATATAGTACCTGTCCTGCAATTCGTATCACCTGGTTTCATAGCAAACGGTAGAAGATTGAGTGTTAATAAATGTGTGTGAAGTTTGGACAATGAATTGGTAATATTTTATCACAACCAAAAAGCAACAAAGCGGAAAACCGTTTGTAAGTCAAACGAAAATTCATTTTGGCAGCATCTGATGTTATTTGTGGTAATGCTTTTTTATTTGTTATTCATGTACCAATACAAAAATTAAAACTCTAAATGCCACTCAACAAATCTTTTAAAGTGTTAGGGTCAATGTTGTCCATTTTGTAATTTAAAATATTCAAAGCAAAAATAACTGAGCCATAGTTATGCAATTCGTACCTCTGTCATGTAATTCGTACCTCCTTCGTCTTTTCAATGGCGCAGCGTCAAAAATGCAATCAAAATCCTGTTTTAAGTGACTTCAAACTTTGGAAGAGAAAATGAAGTAAGATTTATTTCGACGTCATAGAAACTAACTGGAACATTTAGAAGAAACAATGGCCTAGGCCTATAGTTAAAGCCAAGTCACGAGAATCCGACAGTGGAATTAGTGCTATAAACCCCCGGGTACGATATCAGTAACTTGGTGGTACGAATTCTGTAACATGTCTTGTAATCCGTACCTTTTGAAGAAAAACGTTTTCTTACTATTAAGCCAAAAGTATAAACTTTATCTTGTAATTATAGTATACAGTTATAGCTCTCTACCAGCAGTATCCATGTTGACAGTTTTATAGCTTTCGGATTATCTGCCCTTGATATAGAGATTTCTATCCTTAAGAGGTACTATATCAATAAGTGTACCATAATAGCATACAGTTATAGCTCTCTACCAGCAGTATCCATGTTGACAGTTTTATAGCTTTCGGATTATATGCCCTTGAGATAGAAATTTCTATCCTTAAGAGGTACTATATCAATAAGTGTACCCTACATACATACGTACATACATAGTCAGGAACAAACAGACAAACATCAGTGAAAACGTTACCAGCTTCGCTTTGTGGCTGGTTAAACAAACATGCCATAGACTCATGATACATTACATATGAACAGAATATCATGACAGCTATAAATCTCTATACAACACTAAATTTGCGAACGTTTGTATTAGGACTATGACGAATTTATGAAGATGTTTGTCGATTTAAAATGAAGCAAGTCCCCCCTGGGGCCAGGGGGGATACCGGAGGGTAGGTGTTCTTTGGCATAAGTAATTCCCCCACCTTCTGGAAGTTCTATGCTTGTAACTTCCTCTACTCTGTCACTCTCTTTGACTCTGTCTTTTCGATACCTTTGCTTACTGTCATCTACTATCTTTCTGCCTTAATTACTGCACGGTCCATTTTCCTGCCTTTTTTTCAGAAACACTTTCAAAAAGATTTCCTCAGCCGAAGTCGAATTTGCTGGGCCAAACTATTTCTTAGTTAGGCGCATAACGGCAGCATGATGCAGCGGCGCTCATAATTGACAGGAAACTGTCTGAGCGATCGAAGAAGAAGAATTAAGAAGAAATGGAGCAAGTGACAAGTTTTCCAGTGTCATGAAGCAAACAAATCCATTCCTGCTTTTGTGAAATGAGCAGTTTTGGTTTGGGCAGTTACTCAGGCGAAATCGTGTCCACTTCGTAACACAAACAGCTTCACGACCTCTTCAATCCTCCTCTGCAAGACATTCAAATATATTTCCCCCATTCTTTAATATAAGACATTTTAAGTGATCTTGTAAAGGGTATGGACTTACATGCGTATGTCCGTACAGTCGAACCCCGCTTAACGGACACCCCAGTGTGAAGAGAATATTTTACCTCATAAAATAAGTACCCATTCCTCATTCGACTTGTTTGCTTGTCCGCCATTGTGAATTTTACGAAGCTAAGTGGCATGGCTTTGTACATCGATTTCTCGGCAAAGATGTAGATTTACACCCTCCTGCTCTATTTCTTGGTTCTTTCCGTGGTTATGGTTAGGGTTAGGGTTTGGATGGTTATAGTTCGCATGCGAAAGGTACTTATTTCTCTTCACACCGGTATCGCGGACACCCTGGTACTCGGGACAGTTATATTCTGGGTCGAGTTTCTTTAGATAACGGTCGCCGCGCGAATAACGCTTACGCCAAACGGGGCCTAAGAAACACTTTAGAAAACATTTGCGAAAGAATGTTACAAGCTCTTGTCTGATTGGTCCACACACACACAAATTAAGCAAACTTTAACGGACCAATCAACAACAAGAAACGTATTCACCCCCTACTAGTTCCGGATAGTTCGCCGCTTGCTCGGTGTTTGGCAAGAACAAAACGCCACGCGAACTATCAGCAAACGAAGGGTGTTTCTTAGACCGTTTTTGCCGATTTGAGCGAGCGCAACGTAACATTAGCTCTTGTGAAACGGCCCCCATGCAGTCTCCTCTCTTCTTATGTATTACTGAAAGAGTCTCAAGAATAACGACCATCTCGCGATTATGGACAATTTTGACCAATCTGTACGGTGGTCGCATACTGAGGTTCGACTGTATTTGTGTACAAGTGTTTGATATCCGAGTTTCCTGCTGAAGCTTTTCCACAACATTACATTGACCTAGCCATAAGTTACATCCCCGTCACATATAGGCTGAAGGTTGGGGCTGTACCGGTCGGGGTTTGTCCCCGGGGGCCGCTACGGTAGGGTAGCCGGATTGGCCTGACCCGAGTCATGAAACGCTGGGGAGACATCTACTTTTAGTCTCTTTGGTTTTCTGTTGATCTTTAGTTTTGTTTGTTTTCCTTCCTGCCGCAATGCACAACGCTGTGTAAGTGTCCGGAGGGACAGCTCAGCGTATATAATCAGATTCAGGCCACAACCTTAATGCTACGACTTCAAAGATCAGCCAAAGATCAGACAGAACGTGGCTGAGCATAGCATTGTCGTGGTCTTAGCATTATGGTGTATTGAAAATGCTCAAAAGCCATTATAGGGAGTTCGTGGTGGAAAAGGAAGCGTGTCGAGATCATAGTGAGAGCAGAAACAGCCTGGTGGTTGCATTGTGAGAACTGGGACAACCATGCATGGTCGTGGCAGAGCATTGAGAGAATAGCGGCAGCGTACATAGGGCTCCAGGGGAGGATCTAAGGAGGGTTTCCGGAAACCCCCGTTTTGCCCCAAGCATGTACCTTATACAAAGGTAAAAAAGTAAGAAAATGGCTCGATGTTTGCTTTACTAAAAACTAAATTGCAAATGTTTCCGCAAGCTTCGCCCCCTGAGCCCCCACCAGGCCACTACACCTGAACTTAGGACCTATGCAGCTCCCTGGACTCCCCGTGGACCCCCCCCCCCCCCTACGAATCATTTGGTCCGCCCCTGGGCCCGCACCAATGAGGGTGTCTCGACCAGCAGCTCCTCAGTTCTCCTCGGTACATCGTGAGTACTGTGGTTGCCATCAAACTGGAGAAGGGTTTCCACAACCTCGCCACACTCTATTGAAATTTTGCGCACCATGATATTATTATCGTAGCAGGGTCTTCATTGTGTGTGATGGGGGCCTCAGCATGCTACACCATCAAATGCCCAATCATAGCCTAGTGATGGAATTACCCCAAGGAGAGCAGCTACACAACAGACACAAAACAACTAGGGGAGAGCACTTCGTGAAAATTAGAGTTGATTACCTCGACTTACTCGGTCAAAACCATAGCAACAATGGCGGCATGGCGGCAAAGCTTGAAATTGCAGGATGCGAGTCAGCGACTTGAAAACATAATTTTTTGGAAAATGAACAGCGGTCAGTATCCGTAAACCGATTGAACTTGCAAAATGTGACGTAAAAATATAAATTACATCAAATTTAGAATAACGCACAGTGTTCTAAGTGATGTAAGTCTACTAAAAAAACATGAGGCGAGAGCTGGGGATCTACCTGATGGTAGAGTAGCTTTCCCTGTTTGACAGATTGAATTAGGCAAGATCACTCCTACACACCATGAAATTGCTCCCCTTAACTATTTCCGAACTATTCCTATTGTCCACTAGCAGCTGACTTCTTTGGGATCCGTCACTAGGGGGCAGCACATTGAGCCAACCCCATGCAGATGCAGGGCTATTACATTACATGCATGTTCTTTCTCAATATCAGTGATGCAACATAAAGGATGGAAAAGTGACAGGGCAAACTGTCCTCAAACAAGAAAATCAATAGGGCAAAATGTTCTAACTCTTGCAGAAACCAGCAGGACAAAGACTTACCGAGCTAAATTTTAATAAGACATTTGTCCTCACAAGGACAACACAACAGGGTATTTATAATGTTAATAGACTACGGTATGTCCTATGACATAGTCCTAAAATGACCTGGGCCTAGGGACATGACTGATGCAATATACATCAGACTTCAAATTCACCACCATCCTCACCTTGTGGAAGCTAAAGAGAAACCGGAATCCTGGATCGGGCAGGTCACGAATGTATACCCGGTACTGCAAAACCACTGGATGTGTGCTGTCAGAAAACAGGAAAGGCTCCATATATGGAATCGAGTAGTAGTACCTGTTCTGATGGATGCTAGTTGTGTATTGTTGTGCATTTTTTAAATATATGAAACTGTTCATGGTGATGTGGCCATCAGGGATGTACATCTTGTGTTCACTGACAATTCTGCCAAAAAACTTGGGGTGCATCACACCAGCTTTGGGGTTCCATCCTGGGGACTGTAACACACCTAAAACAAAAGCATTGGTATAAGGAATTTGATATTCAAGGTGCTTATAACTAATATGTGTCATTATAGGTTCAGGCGAACCATGCCTAACAGGCACCCCTGTATCATGGACACCTCAGTAATCCAGACAGTTTTATTCAGTCTCTTCTCATTTATTACTCAAAGAGTCTGGTTATCAAAGTGGGAACTGCTATATGATATACTGATTTATATCCTCAGTGTACCAGTACCACTGTGTGTATGTGTAGATTTGCTGATACGTTCATATTATATTCGTAAGTGTTTTCTGTGTGAGACTTCAGACTTCAGAAACTTTATTATACAGAAAGACAGACAGAGAGAGAGAGAGAGAGAGAGAGAGAGAGAGAGAGAGAGAGAGAGAGAGAGAGAGAGAGAGAGAGAGAGAGAGAGAGAGAGAGAGAGAGAGAGAGAGAGAGAGAGAGAGAGAGAGAGAGAGGGGGGATAAGAGGGAGAGGGAAGAGAGAGAGAGAGAGAGAGAGAGAGAGAGAGGGAATGAGAAAGAGTACCATTTTAATTGACCCTGTATTTACATCGTCCTGATTTCCCCATAACTGCTGTTAGTAAATCCTTCATCATAATAAATATTTTTTGGAGAAGTAAGCAGACCACGTTTATTCGTTTACACTAAGATTTGTTGATTCGTACATCTGAAATTTACCTGATGTTGGTGCGAGTTCTTTCAGCTGCAATCGTGTTTTCTCCTCAAAGTTCACAACCTCCATCTTCACTTTGACAGTGTAAGGAAGATGAACATTGTGGACCATGATAGCAAAGAGGACAAAACGTCGTCTGCTGATCCAGTCCATGAAGAGAGGGGACCTGATGTTTTCACAGCCAGTCCTCCTGTCCTGGAACTCTGCACTGTCATTGACCTGAATGACCACAGGGAGAAAGTTGTCCTGGGAACACGTCTGCTGAAGAAAGGTCATCTTCACGGCTCCTTCTTTCTCCAAAGTGGACACATTGAACCAGCAGAGGAGACTGGACAAGGAATCGTTCAACTCTGGTTCTTGAAGTTCTGTTTGCGATTGAGAATAAGTTACAGTGAGGTCCTGGGTTAGGTTCACCATCACCGTTTGATTCTCCCTTGTGCACTTTGCCAAATGGTGGGTCGTCAGGTTCAAGCTGTCTTGGTGTTCAAGCGCAAACTTCACAAACTGAGCAAACGGCACAGTCCTGTTCAAAGAATCTACAGCATGCTCTCTGCTGGCGTTTGAAGCACTACACTGAGTAGAAAACAGCAGGTGTAGTGTTAAAATGGAAATGGGCAGATGCATTGTACCAGCTTTGCTATTTACTTCACCAGCCTCAAAGAAAGGATTTCCATTTTAGGTTGCAACTATACGAGGGGCACTCCATATATTTTGCAATGTGAAGATTCTGTGAACATCACACAAAAAATGAATAGTGTCATGAGATATCCCCTTTTTCGTATCAAGTCGAAGAAGTTTGTTGCTATGTTTTGTCATGTCATTCGAATTGGTCTCGTTCCGTCAGAGTCATTTCCCTTTTCTTAGAGACAATGGGCTTCGTCATTCAGCTGTGGCTGACTTGAAGTTCTACCAGCTGTGGCGGTCAGCCCCACAATCTTAAAGTAAAATGCTTACAGGTACAGGAACAATTCAAATTGTCTTGGATTCTGCACTATGTAATTACCAAATAAGTATACTATTATGCGTTGAATTAAACACTCTGTCTATGATTATAATCGAATGTTATGCACATACAAACTTACGTGATTACAAGTATTATCATTTTCTTGTGAGTGTTATAACCAATTTATTGTATGCTGATTCTTAGCTGTCTTGCAATAGAAAATAATGTTATGCATAATACCAAATGTATGAAAGAGAAAGAGAGAGAGAAGAGAGAGAGAGAGAGAGAGAGAGAGAGAGAGAGAGAGAGAGAGAGA
The DNA here is from genome assembly GCA_017654935.2 of Phymorhynchus buccinoides. NCBI lineage: Eukaryota > Metazoa > Mollusca > Gastropoda > Neogastropoda > Raphitomidae > Phymorhynchus > Phymorhynchus buccinoides. Next base: position 29,062,291 of record CM065710.1, read on the forward strand.
GAGAGAGAGAGAGAGAGAGAGAGAGAGAGAGAGAGAGAGAGAAGAGAGAGAGAGAGAGAGAGAGAGAAGAGAGAGAGAGTCCATAAATTTCTTCATAACCAATTAGGTATAAAGGCTTTGATATTTACCCCCTAAAAAACAAATGTCTATAATGTCTAAACTATAAGTTAAAATTAGTCGAATGAACTAGGTTGGTTCAGAAACTCACAGATCTGTAACCTGTTGCAACCATTAACTTCTATTTACGAAAGAACATAAAATATTGATTGAAAATCAAAATGCAAGAAACTGGTTGTAAAATTGTACCTATGTCATTCTGATATTGGACCATTAATTGTAAAATTAAACTAGGCTTACGATAGGAAGCTGAAGTTTAATTTGAATTATTTTGAATCTATTGAAGGGAAGAGAAGTTACGCGAGATGCGGGAGCAGATCACGTGACGGCAAGAGTCAGGCTTTCGCGTTGTTATGTCCACTAGGCCTACGATAGGGAGGGCATGTCTAACTGAACCATTTCAAATCCAAAGAAGGGAGGGCGGGTAACTTCTCTTCCCTTCAATAGATTCAAAATAATTCAAATTAAACTTCAGCTTCCTATCGTAAGCCTAGTTTAATTTTATAATTATTTCTCATCTATTTCTCGTCCATAGAAATTACGCGAGAATTTAGAGAACCTAGTGGACAAAAACAACAAAACAAATGAAGCGTAGGCTTCAACATAAACCACCAAGCATACAAGGTTATATACACCGAACAGGGTAATGGATCATCAGCATCCAAATTATATTCTATGTATATAAGTATATATCCGCAGTTGCACAGAAACCAAAGTTTGAAACAAGAAGTAATTAAAAAATGCTTGGGTACCAGCATTAATGACAGATTAATTGAAAATATGAATTTGCCATGAAGCAGCCTCCACAGAACAGTTTAGTCATCATCCAATCAAATTTCTGTGCATAGGCACACCAATACATACACTGATACAGTGCATATATCATTATATGTACAAAATGATTACATGAAATCAAAGCAAGCAACATGCAAGAAAAAATTCAGTACTTTGTCACGAAAGTGTCCAAGACTGATTGTCCAAAATTTGGGGCGCTAGCTTTATTGTAGAACTTAGAGAAAGTCTTTTGGTTACTCCATCCAGCAGCCTTCATGATGGAAACAATGGAAGCCCCTTGGCTGGCAACTGCACTAGTACTCGCAGCCCGCGTGCTATGGCTACCATATTTGTCCGTGTCAATGCCAGCCTCTTCCAACACATGCTTCACCCAGCGAGAAAAAGTTTCCCTAGAGATAGGGCTGTGTGGCTTTATGAAATTGATGAAGAGTTTTTCCCCTTGTCTAAGCTTCTGTGTTATTTCCAAATATCTCTCTAAATGCTTCACCAAACACAACTTAGAATGTTTTGGAAAAGCTAATATTGTTGCTGGCTCTGTATGCGTTCCTGGTCGAGTGTGCTTTTGCTTGTCTGAGAAAAATATGGTGCATTTCTGCGGGTGTAATTTAACATCACTGACATTTAGTGCATACAGAGCGTGACCTCTTTGACCTGTCAACAGAGTCAACAAAATTACTGTTCTAAGAGTTAGTTGCTTTAAGGACAGGTCCTGCACATGTGGCCATTCCAGTAAATGGTCCAAAACAACATCCACACTCCACACTTCCTGATATTTTGGCAAAGCTGGTCTCATTTCAAACACGCCTTTCAAAATTCTGCATATATCTGGGTGGCTCCCTATAGAAGGTCCTTTGTCATTCTCTGGAGCTAAATAGGCACTCAAAGCACTCCTGGCAGTGTTAATCGCACTATAGCTAGCACCTTTAGAGTAAAGCAAAGCTAGGAAATTGCCTACTTGTATAGGAGTAGGTGACAATTTATCCAGAGAATTATCATATTCATACTGTTGCCATTTTTTAAATATAGCAGTCATACGCTTTTTTGGTCGCTGGTCTCCAAGATGCTAACATCAGGTCTGCTGCAGTATCTGTCAACCCTTTAACAGTGAATCTTTCCCTGATATCCTGCATAGCAGCAGGCGAAGCTTGCCCTTTTCCACAATTCGGTGTGTTTTGTCCGGATGGCTGGGCAGTATCAGGGAGTCCTTGGTCGCCGGTATAGGGACAGGCTCTGTAGTCAGCATCCTGGAGAGGAGCGGCCACCAGGTTTGCGTTGGCCACCTGGGGACCACCAGCACCCCCGTGCTCTGCTCTTGCAGCACCTTCTGCAAGACTTGCAGAATCACACTGAAAGGGGGAAAAGCATAAAATTCAGTGAGCTTCCAAGAAATGGAAAAAACGTCCACTGCATACGCCTCAGGATCTGGTCTGTAGGAAACATAGCATGGATACTGTTTGTTAATGCGAGAAGCAAACAAATCCACCGAGGGCTTGATGTTCAAGCAAGCCAAAGCTTTCTGCAGCATGTCAGGGTTGAGCTGCCATTCTGCATCCAGGTTTATTTTCCTGGACTCCGTGTCTGCTGCAGTGTTTTCCTTGCCTGGTAAGTACGCTGCTGAAAGCCATATGTCACGGGCAACACACCACTGCCAAATAGTGAAAGTGATGTCATTACATGAATCTGAGTGGCTAGTGCCAAAATGATTGATGCATGCAACAGCAGTAGTGTTATCCGCCAACACCCACACTGCTTTCCCTGAAATTTCATTCTCAAAGCATTGCAAAGCAAAAAGGATAGCTTTCAGCTCCAAATAGTTGATGTGGAACTCAACTGCTGCCGGAAGCCAGGCACCTCCAGGCCGACAGTCTGCAAGGGAACACCCCCAACCAGCTTTACTTGCATCTGAAGTAATGGTGATTTCAGGCTCTCTGTCACAAACAGAATGTTTTGCACAGTTAATGTTATCAAGCCACCACAAAATGTCATTTCTTGCAAGGGGGGAGAGGCACATAATACCATCAAAACTGCCTCTGGAGCATTTGAGTGCTGTTTTCTTATCTTCCTCTAAGTGGCGATAGTGTAATGCCCCATACTTAACAGCTGGGAAACTTGCTACCAGCATGCCCACTACTTGAGCGACCTCTCTGATTTTCGGCTGATTTTTCTTCAGCAACTGGGTTCAGCCCACTTTAATTTTCTCCTTACGCTCTTTTGTCAACTCAACTGTCATGCTCTTTGAGTCAATGATTACCCCAAGGTACTGAATAGTCTGAGAGGAACATAGGGCAGATTTATCTGGGTGAACAACAAACCCCAATGCTCTAAACAGTTTTACAGTCTCAGTGATGTTACATAGACAATCAATTTCACTTCTCGCAACCAACAAAGAGTCATCAAGATAAGAGGATGAAACATGACCTCTCTCCCTCAACGAAGCAAAAAACTGGTTTCAACAGTTTTGTGAACTTTCTAGGCGCCATTGCTATTCCACTGACCCTTCCAACTGAATCTCAACAGCTTTCTGTGAGCCTGCCATATAGGTACTGAATAATAAGCATCCTTTAAGTCTATTGAGGCCATGAAACAGTCTTTTGTAATCAATCTAAGTGCTGACTGCAACGTATCCATCTTAAAATGATGGTATGTGATTTCCCTATTCAAATGCTTCAAATTCAAAATCATTCTGTGGACGAGTGAAAATAGGTGACACAAATTGACCTGTCTCAGACACGCACTCTGAAATAACACCCTTCTGGGATAGTTTTTCTATCTCCTTATCAATTACGCAAATTTCTGGGCTAGTCGAGCTTCGTTGAGTGGGAGAGAAGTGTGGTAAATCCTCAATATCCGAAACCAGATCTTTTTGGCCCCAGTGATCAACTCAAGAATGTCGGGATCAGAGGTCAAATCTTTCCATGGAACAACATAGTGCTGCAACCTCCCAGCAGTAAACACATCAGCTTATTCTTTTATTTCCTCAGTCAGCCTTCGGAGTGTCGCATAAAATTCACTCACCTCATTGTGTGATTGTGACTCCCAGTGGGAGGGTCTCTGGCCACTCGAGCCTGCTGTTTGTTGTTCTGCCTCTTGTGGTAGGCAGGAAAGTGCTTCTTGTTCCTGTGCCACTGACTCTGAAACTGATTTTTCCGGCCTAAAAAAGATGGTTGGCCAGAAGAATGTTTGGGGCGCTTGTCATGGTATCTGGCTCCCCCAGATCTTGGGCCAGAGAGCTTGGCTCCAATGTTGTCCAGATCCTTTGCCTCCTTCACGGAGGCAGACAAATTATCCTCAAACAGTTTGTTAGTAACTGGCACACTCTCTGCACAGATGCCAGCCGCGATGTTTTGGTTTAGGTAGGGCTTTATTCCTACGCGTCGTTTGATCGAGAGCTCTTGTGACGCGTGCCCAAGCAGAGCAATGGAATCCGTTAGGTTGCTGACTGCCGTTTCAAGTAGGTCAGCCTTTTCGGTTCTCTGCGCCTCTCTGATTGCTTGCATGGCTCTCACTGATGCGCTCGTGGCACGCACTACGAAGCGTTGCGTGTGCACTGTGCAGAGGTCATTCTTTCTGGCTCTCGACGGAATCGCTTTCCAAACCGCTTTGTTGACGTTGGGAACACAGAGCTTTTCGCAGTTGGTAGGTCGGACATATTTATCGGTCAGTTTTTGCACTTTCTTATCGGACAGTTGTTTGGAGAACCACTTATTGGCGAGTTTCGTGATCGATGTTGAAACTTTAATGCTGGTCTCTTCGTCATCATCAAGCTCGTCGTCAAGCTCCTTTATTAGATCATCCTCCTCATCGCAATTGATCGACACTACGTCGTCGTTTGCTTCGGTATCGCCTTCGGCTTCAGACTCGGAGTCTGAACTTTCCTCGCTCGAAGTTTCCCGTTTCCGTTTTTTCGATTTTCTTTTGTCTTCCGAGTGCAATCCGCTTGACCCTGTTTGCGATCGAGTGGGTCCCGTGTCACAATTTGATCGTTCCGTTCGAGTCTGGGATGCCAAGCCTGCAATCAATCGGTCTAGCTTGGCATCCAGATCGTGGAATTTTCGATTCCATTTCGCATCCAAGCTCTCTAAAGACGGTGTTTCCCGCGATCCCATTGCAGTTTGCTCATGCACTGGCATCGAGCCATCAGGCCTATGGTCCAAGTCCGACATCATAAGATGCCAAGGTAAAGCCAAACACAAGTGGCAAATGTATAGATCAGCGTAAGCTGATCAGTGGAACAAAACCAGACTCAGTGGCAAAACAATTTTAACAGCGTAAGCTAAGAAATTGCACAAACTATGCGGCACAGTGTAGACTTGGGTTCGGAGAGAACACAAAAATCCCCCCCCTTTAGTGCCAGACACATTCCAGTGCACGCGCACAAACACGAGTCTTTGTGCCTACCGGTTAGGCCTAGGCGTACGGGTTATATTCCGGTTAAAAAACGACCTTACCTGTCAGAACATACCACAAAACACACACACTAATGTTAATATACAACACACTTTATTGGGACGTGAAGGGAAAGGGAAAATTATAACTAAAATTGAAAAATTCTTATCATGTGCTAATAAACCATGGCTCTGCCGCCAACGTGTTAGTGCCGACTGACTCTTGCCGTCACGTGATCTGCTCCCACATCTCGCGTAATTTCTCTGGACGAGACATAGATGAGAAATAATTTAGTGTCTTCAGTCGTTTTTGTAATAGCAGAATACACCCATAAAACACAACAACACAGTACCGATTATATTTTATTGTGAAGCTTAATAAGTGAATTTTCACACGCATCAGAGAGGATTGTGTTACGCAGTCACAAACAAAACATAAAACTTGTGATTTTGTTAACTCATTCAAGTCGTTCCGGCCATAGAGATAGCTGTCAATTTGATGCATTTGCTTCAAGGGAAGTAAATCTATATGCACACCATAGCTTGGTCACTTCTAAACTCGCTTCGCTCCCTTAGACCACAATTTTGCCTCTGACTTTGCTTTTGTTGTGGTTTGTTGTGGGGGAAACCAATCGGTGTAGAGTTTTTCTATGTAAAGTCTGTATATAAAAGAGTCTGATCTACCACTTCTCTACGTCTAAACCTGAAGTAAAAACCCATAATCTTCTTTCATTTCTCCTTTTGTTTATGTATGTTTTGTTTGTGTGTATGGCTGGAGTGATTTGTGAGTTGTTTTAAAAATAACTCAAAATCGTTACGATGCGAATGAGTTAAATAAAATGATGATGTATGCCATGTACTGCAATTCCTTATGCTGTTATAAGAGTAGAAACGCAATAGAAAATTGGTTAGTTGACATAATGCCAAGGAGCAAAATAAAATGATGATGTATGCCATGTACTGCAATTCCTTATGCTGTTATAAGAGTAGAAATGCAATAGAAAATTGGTCCGTTTATATAATGCCAAGGAGCAAAATAAAATGATGATGTATGCCATGTACTGCAATTCCTTATGCTGTTATAAGAGTAGAAATGCAATAGAAAATTGGTCCGTTTATATAATGCCAAGGAGCAAAATAAAATGATGATGTATGCCATGCACTGCAATTCCTTATGCTGTTATAAGAGTAGAAACGCAATAGAAAATTGGTTAGTTGATATAATGCCAAGGAGCAAAATAAAATGCAAGCGTAAAACAACTGACATTTAAAAAACCCAAAGGATTGTATGTCTTATCATCTTGTAAACTGAAAAGAAAAAAACAAACTTGCTTACTTTGTTCTATTTTGTCTTTGTTTTTTAAATCAATATTATGTCGATCAACCAAAGCAAAATACAACAAACAAGCAACTACACGACAAGTGTAAAGTGACGTTATTTTTATTCACAAGAGACAAAGCAAAACTACTGGATATTTCGGCGAATGCGCCTTTATCAACACAGACAAACAATTAAGCAGCAAACAGCAAATATAGCAAATATACGGGTGGGTTCACCGCCTAGCGCATCAAACAAAAGCAAAAGTTTATGACCAGAAGAACATCAAAAACATAAACATGTGAGTATAGCAGCTAGTTGACAGCCAATATATAAAAGATAGCAAAATAAAAAGAGGGTTGTCTCAAGTTCATTCATAATATCAATTGTGCTTGCGAAGAAGAGCCAGCTCTTCGATTATAGGCCTATTTGACTATATACTACTTCTTTTTAAAGAAAAACTGATTTATACGATTTTCGGGGGGAAATAGGAGAGAGCACTTCGTGAAAATTAGAATTGTTTACCTCCATTACTCGGTCAAATACCATAGCAACAATGGCGTCGAAGAGTGAAGCGAAGCGAGTGAACGATTTGCAAACATTTTTAATAGAAAGAGGAGGTACAAACTGTTCTAACTTGGAAAACGTCGAGAACTGGTAAAGAAATAAACATTGAGATTGACGCAGATGGTTGGTGGCGAGATAACATGCTAACGGACAGAAAGTTACTACTTTCAGAATGCTATCGTGCATTGTTGGAAAGGGGTGACTCTACTGATGTGAAAAACATACACATAGCAATCCCCCCCCCCCCCCCCCCCCCCTCCCCCCCACGATGGTAATCATCCCTATTTTGGGGATCTACCTGATTGTAGAGTAACTTCCCCTGTTTGACTGATTGAATTATCATATCATATCATATCATATTATGGCATATAGGTTTCCTAAATAGCCTTTAGCCTGCTATTTCCTTTTAGTTTGTAAGGAAACGCAATTTAAAACTTTTTATTTTATTTTATTTTTTTATTTTTTTTAGAGTACAACATACGGTGAAAAACAAGCAAATTGATTTGCATACTAATTATTACGATTTACGTAATAATTACGAATTAGGCAAGATCGCTCCCATACACAGTAAGATTACTCTCCTTAATTATTTCCGAACAATTCCTATTGTTGATTGTGTGTTTCGTTGCCTGCAACAATGAAGATAATAAAAACTGTTCGATGGCTTTGTTAATGTGCAGACCTATTTATCAGAGGACGCCTTACAGACTATTATAGTAGATGAATCATGCCTTTACTGCCTAGCTGCCATTTTGATCTACGGTTGCAGGAGGCAGGCTTGCAGCCAGAGAAGTAGGCCCTATTGATTGGAAATTAAGAACATCTCTCTCTCATGTGTGTGTGAAAATAGCTTTTAAAAAACAATGATTTATTTCATGCGTGTGTGTGTGTGTGTGTGTGTGTGTGTGTGTGTGTGTGTGTGTGTGCCTTTAAAAAGTAATGATTTATTTCATGTGTGTGTGCGTGTGTGTGTGTGAATACCTTTTAAAAAATAATGATTTATTTCATGTGTGTGCGTGTGTGTGTGTGTGTGTGTGTGTGTGTGTGGAAACAGCTTTAAGAAAAAGATTTATTTCATGTGTGTGGTAATGTCCCCCTGCAGCTGAAGCAAAAATTGCTTTATGAAGGTATTTTTGTTTGCTTTTTCCAATTTATACAAATGCTTATTTTAAAGTGTTTGAAAAATGCAGTAGACACAAAGATCTTGTTTGACCAACAAACAAAAAAAGGAAATTCCTTTTCTGGTAAAATTCAAAAACAGGAAATCCTTGCATACCAGGAAAAGTTGCACCTATGAGAGTGTGACCAGACCACGGAAGAGAGTGCCATTTATCTTATGGTTGAATGTTTGAAACTGAATGAAATAAATTGTTGCTTAAATGAAGCAGGAAGTGGTAAAAGAAAATATACATCTACATGACATTGTACTACCGCAAGTACCCAGCAGTGAATGGGGTACCTGATTCGTTCAGGGAAGGTTAAAGGTGATGGAAGGAGAGGGATGGGCTCTGCCTTCCATGATGTAGTGCCCATTCTTCTTCTTCTTCTTCTACGTTCCCAGGCCATATGGCCATAATGGGTACGGTACGTATGTGTCCGGTTTTCAGTTTCCACTGGTCTCCCCGCTGCGTACAGCCGCCACATTCCGATTTAGCAGGAGCTCAAAGGAGAAAAAGCCAATGGGAGAATGGGCCAATAAGTCAGAAAGATAGATGATAGAAAGCAGAGGGAAAAGGCAGAGTAAAAGAGAGTGGCAGATACAAGCACAGAACTTCCAGCAGATGGGGGAACTATTTTTGCGAAAGACCCCTCAGCATCCCCACGGGGAGAGACTCGTGGAGGAGGGGGGGGTCGTCCAGCTCCCCGTAAGGAGGCACGAGGCATCCACCCACATGCCCCAATGCCGTGCCCTTGACACGGTGAACATCCAACAGTTCACTGCCCCTACAGCCGATAGGCTATGGGACCTTTCATTTTTTTACCACCAGTACACTGACAAGTCAATTGACAAACCCATGTATGTTTTTAACTCATTCAAGTCGTTCCGGACATATATGTCCGGAATTAATAGATAGCTGTCAATTTGATGCATTTGCTTCAAGGGAAGTAAATCTGTGTGCACACTATACCTTGGTCACTTCTAAACTCGCTTCGCTCCCTTAGACCACAATTTTGCCCCTGAGTTTGCTTTTGTAGTGGTTCGTTGTGGGGTGAACCAATCGGTGCAAAGAGTTTTTCTAGATATAAAGTCTATTTTACAACTTTTTTTTACAGCGCGCCAGGTACAAATTTCATACATTTAGTGGCGAAATGGTCTGAAACCCTTAACCTCCAATGAGAGGTTTGAACCTTGGACTCAAGAGACACACATCCGTTGTTGTTGTGACTTGTCGTACCCTGGCTAAGAGACTCCAGGGATCATCCCAATCGCAGAAGCACTTGAAACACTATGGTACAAGTGCATCAGCTACGGACGAGAACATTACGCGTGTGACCGTTTAAAAAAAAACAAAAACCCGCCATGTGGCCAGCCATACTCCGACTTTGGGGGAAAAGACACACATCTGAAATTTGGTAAATAATGAACCAAACACCCCCTTTGAGAGCACGAATTTTCGACTTACGTCTTCAACCTGGTGCTGTAGAAGTGCAACCAAGACTGTGTGCCAGGTAAAAATGTGATAATCGAAGCGAAAGCTGGAAGTATGATTAATAGAAGTAGCATCTGAAATCTATCACTTCTTCTTCTTCTTCTGCGTTCCCAGGCCATATGGCCCTAATGGGTAAAGTACGCATGTGTCCGGTTTACAATTTTCACTGGTCTCCCCGCTGCGCACAGCCAACACATTCCGATTTCGGAGGAGCTCAAAGAAGAAACATTATTTGGAAGAAGTTTTTGAAAAAAAGCAGGAGAATGGGCCAATAAGTCAGAAAGACAGTAGATGATAGAAAGCAAAGGGAAAAGCCAGAGTCAAAGAGAGTGACAGATTAGAGGAAGTTACAAGCACAGAACTTCCAGAAGGTGGAGGAACTATTTTTACAAAAGACCCCCCGGTATCCCAACGGGGACAAATCCATAACTAAACTCTGGCTGGGATGCCAACTCACCCCCTAGGCATGGAGCATGCTGTGGCGGCTCACTTCTTCAGGATCTGGTGTCGCACCAGCAAAAAGGGCGCCGTAAAGCCGCTGGAGAAGAACAGGGCGAAGTACAGGGTCAGCTTGTACCGGTTGCTGATGTCAAACGGCAGGTTCTGAAACACATACACACACATTTTGATACACAGGACATATAAAGCCGCTGGAGAAGAACAGGGCGAAGTACAGGGTCAGCTTGTACCGGTTGCTGATGTCAAACGGCAGGTTCTGAAACACACACACACACACATTTTGATACACAGGACATATAAAGCCGCTGGAGAAGAACAGGGCGAAGTACAGGGTCAGCTTGTACCTGTTGCTGATGTCAAACGGCAGGTTCTGAAACACACACACACATTTTGATACACAGGACATATAAAGCCGCTGGAGAAGAACAGGGCGAAGTACAGGGTCAGCTTGTACCGGTTGCTGATGTCAAACGGCAGGTTCTGAAACACACACACACATTTTGATACACAGGACATATAAAGCCGCTGGAGAAGAACAGGGCGAAGTACAGGGTCAGCTTGTACCGGTTGCTGATGTCAAACGGCAGGTTCTGAAACACACACACACACACACAACACACACACACACACACACACACACACACACACACACACACACACACACACACACACACACACACACACACACACACATTTTGATACACAGGACATATAAAGCCGCTGGAGAAGAACAGGGCGAAGTACAGGGTCAGCTTGTACCGGTTGCTGATGTCAAACGGCAGGTTCTGAAACACACACACACACACACACACACACACACACACACACACACACACACACACACACACACACACACACACACACACACACACATTTTGATACACAGGACATATAAAGCCGCTGGAGAAGAACAGGGCGAAGTACAGGGTCAGCTTGTACCGGTTGCTGATGTCAAACGGCAGGTTCTGAAACACACACACACACACATTTTTGATACACAGGACATATAAAGCCGCTGGAGAAGAACAGGGCGAAGTACAGGGTCAGCTTGTACCGGTTGCTGATGTCAAACGGCAGGTTCTGAAACACACACACACACACACAAATATTTGTTACGCAATGACATGAATGAACCTGTTTAACCCTTTCTCCGCCAGCCGTTTTTCAGCAAAAAAATACCATCAAGCTTACCTGGGTAGAGAAAAACATCTGTCTGTAATATTGGGGATTCCTCTGTGACATATTTAAAGTAAGGCCTATCCCCACCTTCCAACATGAAGAGAATAGGGTCTTTGGATAACAGGCCCTGATTTGATGCCTTTTAGTGACATGCGTGTTAAATCAACGTGGTGCAAAAATACGACGTTGCCAGGGTTAAGAGCTGTTTGTTTCTGACTATCTGTCTGACTACAGTGGAACCTCCCTTATAAGACCTCCCATTATAAGACTCCCTCCCACATAAGACCTGCTTCTCTGAGACATTGCCCTTCTATGTAAGTATTAAAATTACCTCTCTTATGAGACCCCTTCCTTATAAGACCTCACTTTGGATGATTTTTGAAGGTCTTATAAGGGAGGTTCCACTCTATCTATCTGTTTAACTACGTGAACACGATAACGTTTGAACGGAGGGACATAGGACGCTCAAATCTTGCATGCCGATAGGTACTTAGGATATCTAGGCCAAGTCCGAAAATGAAGGTCATTGGTCAAAGGTCAAGGTCACTGAAGCCGAAAATGCTGCAGCGCATCTGCTTTTCTCTAGCGGTCAATAATGCGCGAGCTATAGTTGAGATCCTCGCTGGCGCAGGGGTACTGTAAAGTTGCAGGTGCAGACTGTTTGATCGGACTTTGGTTTCAGGGGTGTTTGTCTGTTTGTTCCTGCAAGGTCACTGGACCCGAAAATGCTGCCGCGTGGCTGGTTGATATAACGTTTTCATGCTCTTGTTCTTTCTTTTTTTCTTTTGTTGTTGTTGCTGTCCCATCTTCAGAAATGTCTTTAGGATTAGACCAGAACTGTGTCAATATTAGGACACTGATGTCTTTAAGATGTATCAGGATTAGATCATAAATATCTCTAGGATAAGACCAGGATTATGTCAGGATTACACAGAAACGTCTTTAGAGCTATACCAGAATTGTGTCAAGATTGGACCAGAAATGGCTTTAGGACTGGACCAAATTTGTCGTCAGGATTAGACCAGAAATGGCTTTATGATTGGACCAGGAATGTGTCAAGATTAGACCAGAAATGGCTATAGGATTGGACCAGGATTGTGTCAAGATACATAAGGACCAGAAATGGCTTTAGGATTGGACCAGGATTGTGTATTGATCAGACCAGAAATGGCTTTAGGATTGGACCAGGATTGTGTCAAGATAAGATCAGAAATCACTATAGGATTGGACCACGTTTGTTGTCAAGATATATAAGGACCAGAAATGGCTTTAGGATTGGACCAGGATTGTGTATTGATCAGACCAGAAATGGCTTTAGGATTGGACCAGGATTGTGTCAAGATTAGACCAGAAATGGTTTTAGGATTGGACCAAGTTTGTCGTCAGGATTAGACCAGAAATGGCTTTAGGATTGGAACAAATTTGTCGTCAGGATTAGACCAGAAATGGTTTTAGGATTGGACCAAGTTTGTCGTCAGGATTAGACCAGAAATGGTTTTAGGATTGGACCAAGTTTGTCGTCAGGATTAGACCAGAAATGGCATTAGGATTGGACCAGGACTGTGTCAAGTCCAGAAATGAGGATTGGACCAAATTAGGATTAGACCAGAAATGGCTTTAGGATTGGACCAAGTTTGTCGTCAGGATTAGACCAGAAATGGATTGGACTAGGATTGGCGTGAGCCCAGAAATGTCTTCAGAATTGGACCAAGTTTGTTGTCAAGATTAGACCAGAAATGTCTTTAAATGGATTGGACTAGGATTGCTGCGTGAGCATTAGACAAGAAATGTCTTCAGAATTGGACCAAGTTTGTTGTCAAGATTAGACCAGAAATGTCTTTAAATGGATTGGACTAGGATTGCTGCGTGAGCATTAGACAAGAAATGTCTTCAGAATTGGACCAAGTTTGTTGTCGGGATCGGACAGAAATGTCTTTAGTATCAGACCAGGGATATAACCCAGTTCCTTTTCTGTCGCACGTTCCGCCGTCTTATCAATCCCACAGCGCTGAGGAGGGTCGCTCCGTTGAAAGCGTCGGAGGAGGCGTTTGACCAGGATCGGTGAAAAACGTCTTGAGGATTGTGTCAGGATTGGACAGAAAAGTCTTCAGGATCAGACCAGGAACGTGGCCCAGCTCATTCGTTGTATCTTCTGCTGCCTTATTATTACTACGCCCGTGAAGGTTGTGCAGCGGAGGGTCGGCGGGTTGAAAGCTCCAGAGTCGCTGTTCAGAAGCGAGGCAGCGACTACCGTTTGAAGCCACTGCCCATTTCTCGCTTGACGTCTTCCGCTCCTTTGAGAGGTCTGTACGCTTCGAGCCGGAGAATGTGAATCTGAAACAAGTGCATGTGGACGTGTAACTGTAAGCCAGTTCGTCGTTTCCGACTATGACTGCCAGATAGCGGGGGGGGGGGGGGGGGGGGGGGGGGCTAAAATTTGTTTACAGTGGATAAGCCTTGCCCAGGGGTAGACCCCCAGGGTAGACCCCCACTCTTTTCGACCAGAGAGAGAGAGAGAGAGAGAGAGAGAGAGAGAGAGAGAGAGAGAGAGAGAGAGAGAGAGAGAGAGAGAGAGAGAGAGAGAGAGAGAGAGAGAGAGAGAGAGAGAGAGAGAGAGAATGACAAATACAAGCTCCTTCAAGAAGAATTAATCAATACTTAGAGCAAACTTACTTCCCCTGGCCTACCCTTGCTGGAGAAAAGTATTGTTGTTGTTGTCGTACCCTGGCTAAAAGACTCCAGGGATCATTCCAACAGCCGAAGCACTTGAACACTATGGTACAACTGCACCAGCTAGGCATGAGAACATTACGTGAGAACACTACCGTTTTGGATTACCCCCGCCACATGGGCAGCCACACTCCGACTTCGGAGGATTTTGGAGACTGATGATGTTATGCTAGGAGCTTGTCATGGCTGAAGACAGTCCCCGCACAACCGTGCATAGCATGACAACATTTTAATGTACCCTTGAGTGATGCGGATCAAGAATATGCATATAATATGGTTGTTTGGGTTCTATGGACAACGTTGGTTTTTTATAGTTAAGTCCGGAATGACAGACAGTCAGATATATATTATTATAGAGTTAAACTAGCAGTCGCTGACTCGCATCGTGCGGTTTCAAGCCATGTTGCATTGTCGCTATGGTATTTGACCGAGTGATGGAGTTAAGCAACTCTAGTTTTCACGGGGTGCTCTCGCCTGGGTTATTTTCTCTCCGAAAATCGTCTATTGAGTCTACACTAAGATGAAATCCTGTATTCAATTTTGAGACATTATTTTTTGTTCTCTCTGCTAAAAGGGATTTGCTGGTTTGGGCTTGATTACCCTTTTGATTGATTGTTTTCTTGATGCTACAGAGAGGGAGAACCCCCCCCCCCCCCCCCCCCCTGCAACCGCTTTGCGCATTGAAGTCTCGGTCAGATAGTGTGCATCGACCCCAGAAATATCGGGTATAAGGCCATGTTTATAATACTATAAGTGTAGTGGCACAGTGGTAGCGCGTTCGCTTCGTGTCAAGTAAACCCGAGTTCGAACCTGGGTACAGGGGATTTTTCCTCTCACTTTGCACTAGGCCTTGCGGTCTGAACGTGGAGTCTTTCGGATGAGACGATAAACCGAGGTCCCGTGTGCCCATGCACTTAGCACACGTTAATCCCAGTGGCAACGAAAAAGTTGTCATTAGGTCAAAATTTACCCCCCTCCCTTCCTTCCTCATCAGTCACACAAAATCGCATGCTCACTTCGCTTTCACTGTACATTTGGCCCTTTCAAAATGTCTCCCACCCGCATTCCTTGGTTGATGCTGATGAAAAATAGGTTAGTATGCCCGTCTCCCGCCCCCACCCCTTGGACATACTGAGGATTCTTGTGCACAAATA
>CM065710.1:29085145-29090196 GCA_017654935.2 Phymorhynchus buccinoides
TGGGAGACATTTTGAAAGGGCCAAATGTAAAGTGAAGTGAGCAGGTTGTACCCGCTAGTCTATATATAATCTATATGTTGGTAATGTCTATCGGACTGTCTGTCTTTTTGGACTGAACTAAAAATAAACATTAACAAATCCCAACAATCATATATTATGCATATTCTTAATCATCATCACTCAAGGGAATAAAATGGATGCACTCTGCTATCTGTCAGTCATAGTCGGAAACGACAGACCGGCATACATACACATGTATGGCTCCCCCCCCACCTGCGTGCGCATCTCGACCCTTCCAACGGAAGTGTCGCCATCTTAGTCCTTATTTGTGTGCAAGCAAAGTGAAAATGTTATCTAAATGTGTAAAGAAAACATCCAGATGTTATAAATACAGTTTATATAAGTTTCGAATTGGAACAGCCAAATACGCAGCATCGATCTGGCATTTTTCAAAAAAACTGACTAAGATGGCGGTCTCCCATAATATGGCGCTCCTTGTGGCCGGATATGACGACACGTGGGTACCAGCCATATGTACATGCACTTGTTTCAGATTCACATTCTCCGGCCCGAAGCGCACAGACCTCTCAAAGGAGCGGAAGACGTCAAGCGATAAATGGGCAGCGGTTTCAACCTCTGAACAGCGACTCTGGCGCTTTCAACCCACCACCGACCCTCTGCTCCACAACCTTCACGGGTGTAGTAATAATAAAGCAGCAGAGGATACAACGAAAGAGCTGGGCCACGTTCCTGGTCTGATCCTGAAGACTTTTCTGTCCAATCCTGACTCGATCCTAAAGACGTTTTTCACCGATCCTGACGCGATCCTGGTCAAACGCCTCCTCCGACGCTTTCAACGGAGCGACTCTCCTCAGCGCTGTGGGATTGATAAGACGGAGGAATGTGCGACAAAAAAGGAACTGGGGTATATCCCTGGTCTGATCCTAAAGACATTTCTGTCCGATCCTGACAACAAACTTGGTCCAATTCTGAAGACATTTCTGTCCGATCCTGACAACAAACTTGGTCCAATTCTGAAGACATTTCTGGTCTCATTCTCACGCAGCAATCCTAGTCCAATCCCTTTAAAGACATTTCTGGTATAATCTTGACACACAATCCTGGCCCAATCCTAAAGCCATTTCTGGTCTAATCCTGACGACAAACTTGGTCCAATCCTAATGTCATTTCTGGTCTAATCCTGACGACAAACTTGGTCCAATCCTAAAACCATTTCTGGTCTAATCCTGACGACAAACTTGGTCCAATCCTGAAGCCATTTCTGGTCTAATCTTGACACAATCCTGGTCCAATCCTGAAGCCATTTCTGGTCTAATCCTGACGACAAACTTGGTCCAATCCTAAAGTCATTTCTGGTCTGATCTTGACACAGTCCTGGTCCAATCCTAATGCGATTTCTGGTCTAATCCTGACGACAAACTTGGTCCAATCCTGAAGCCATTTCTGGTCTAATCCTGACGACAAACTTGGTCCAATCCTAAAGCCATTTCTGGTCTAATCCTGACGACAAACTTGGTCCAATCCTAATGCCATTTCTGGTCTAATCCTGACGACAAACTTGGTCCAATCCTAAAGCCATTTCTGGTCTAATCCTGACGACAAATTTGGTCCAATCTTAAAGACAATTTCTGGTCCAATCTTGACACAATTCTGGTATAGCTCTAAAGACGTTTCTGTGTAATCCTGACATAATCCTGGTCTTATCCTAGAGATATTTATGATCTAATCCTGATACATCTTAAAGACATCTCTGTCCTAATATTGACACAGTTCTGGTCTAATCCTAAAGACATTTCTGAAGATGGGACAGCAACAAAAAAACAAAAACAAAAAAAAAACAAGAGCATGAGAACGCTAGATCAACCAGCAGTGCGGCAGCATTTTCGGGTCCAGTGACCTCGCAGGAACAAACAAACAAACACCCCTGAAACCAAAGTCCGATCAAACAGTCTGCACCTGCAACTTTTACAGTACCCCTGCGCCAGCGAGGATCTCAACAATAGTTCGCGCATTATTGACCGCTAGAGAAAAGCAGATGCGCTGCAGCATTTTCGGCTCCAGTGACCTTGACCTTTGACCAATGACCTTCATCTTCGAACTTGGCCTAGATATCCTAAGTACCTATCCACATGCAAAATTTGAGCCTCCTAGGTCCCTCCGTTCAAACGTTATCGTGTTCACGTAGTTAAACAGATAGATAGAGTGGAACCTCCCTTATAAGACCTCACTTTGGATGATTTTTTGAGGTCTTATAAGGGAGGGGTCTTATAAGAGAGGTAATTTTAATGCTTACAAAGAAGGGCAATGTCTCAGAGAAGTAGGTCTTATGTGGGAGGGAGTCTTATAATGGGAGGTCTTATAAGGGAGGTTCCACTGTAGTCAGACAGAATAGTCAGAAACAAACAGAAAGTCCTGAAAATACTAACCAGCTTTCTCTTCGCATCCACTTATTTATTACTCTCTTTTACTTATTTGCGGATAGCCTCACGAGGTTTCCGCATGTAATGTGCACAAAGCCTAACAATATATAGGGTAAGACGGGGTAAGAAGCCCATAGGCGGGTAAGAAGCCCACAAAAAAAAAAAAAAAACAAATGTCAACTTATCCTCATGAAATTAAGAAAATTTCAGTCAATTTTGCCCATGAGACGAGTGTTAATGTTTAGCGTTCGTCTCATGGGCAAAATTTGACTGAAAATTTGCTTCATTTCATGAGATAATTGGCATGGGCTTCTTACCCGCCCATGGGCTTCTTACCCCGTCTTCCCCTACAGTTAAAATAGTAAACAAAAAATAGTACTAGTGATGATGATATTACCAGCAGCATCCATGAATTCCTGGTTATGATTCTCTCTGGCTGAGCCTAAAATAAAACGGGACGAAACGAACATGATGGCGTGTATCATTATTTGGTTTTATATTTTTTCTTGTTCGTTTAGTGCGTTTCGCATATAATTTTTCTTGTTCGCTAAATGCATTTCGCACTAGTTTAGCACTGTACGCACACACGCATAAACATGCACGTATGGACGTTGGCACACACACACACACACACACACACACACACACACACACATACACACACACACACATACATACACACACACACACACACACACATAACACACATACACACAAACACACCACACACACACAGACACACACACACACCACACACACACACACACACACACACACACACACACACACACACACACACACACACACACACACACGGAAAGAGAGTAGTGTACTCGCATCCTCATACACAAATTCTTTAAAGGGGCACCCTGACGGATGACTTTTTTTGCAAGAAACACGCCGAGATCACCAGGAAAACACCCTTTTACAGAGATATCAACACTCACTTTGCTGTGGTTTCATATAAGTCAAACCGTCAAAACGCGATTCCACCTTGGCGGAGGTGCTGGGAGTCAAATTCTTTCAGCGGAAGAGAAGGTATGTGCCTTCTAATGGCCGCCTGTGTTAGACCAAATCGTTTGCACTAAAATTTCCACAATACAAGCCTTTTTGTACAGTTTTTATAACAGTTTACCTAAAGGAGTTTTTGCTCACAACAAAGGAAATAGCTCTTTTTGTTTTGTACTGCACTACAAAGAAGAAAAAAAAGCTTCCACCACTCTGAGTGGCCTCCACCCACTCCGTCCAAAATGGCTTCTCTCTCCGGCAACTCCGCCAAAGAGGAATCACCGTTTTGACGGTTTGATTGCTAGGAAACCAGAGCAAAGTGAGTGTTCCGGTCCTTGAAAAGGCTGTCTTTCTGGTGACCTCGACGTGTTTCTTGCAAAACACTCATCCGTCAGGGTGTCCCTTTAATTAGATTATCCTCTCCCTACCCCTCGCCTTTCAAAACTTCGTATCTCTCTCGTCTCTCTATATCTCTCTCACGTATATTCTATCTCTCGCTGCTCGCTCTCTCTCGTGAGTGCGTTCGCTTAGTCGTGCTCTCTATCTCATCTATGATCTCTCTATATATCGCTATACTCTATACCTTCTCTCTCTACTCTTATCTCTCTTCTCTCTCTCTCTCTCTCGCTCGCTATCTCTCTCTCTCTCTTTCAAAGCATTACAGTTCAACGCAATATCAACAAAAACAACGAAACGTTTAGTCATAAGTTTATTAGAAAAATAAGAACATAGGCAAACAAAGCAACATTTTTACCAATTAACGGTACACAGTCCTGACTGTCAGTGTTTCTCACCACACATCTACAGACTTTGGGCCTGCGCACGCATTCAGCAAGTTCCGTTGTTGCATAAAATATTTTACCCATGAAATAAATACTCTTTTCGTCATTCAAATTGTTTGCTGTTTGCGAAAGATTCGCCCCTAAATACATTCAAAGGCGTCTTGTGGCATGCAGGAAGAACAGAAGATTTATATTAAATATTGAGAAGTCAGGGATATTTTTTCAAATATTTATCATTATTTATTTTTGTTTGCACGGACGCTTGTTTATATCGTCCGCCATTTTGAAAAAAATACAAAACTAAGTGACATGGTTTTGTGTATCTATTTCTCCAGGCGAAAATGTAGATTTCCACCCTCCCGCCTATTTCTTGGTTTCTTCCGTGTAGATTGGGCCCTAAATTATCAATGTTTTTAAATAATAGTTTCCATATGTTATCACACATGAAAAGAAGATGGCTTCTAGTGCGCTTATAGGGTACTTATTTCACGGTCGTCGGTATTTCTCGTGACACCGTGCTAGGGAACCAATTCGTTATATAATAAATAAGCGGAATGTGGAAACTCATTGGCTCCCATCACGGTACTTCCTTATACTATGAATGGGGTTTCCGTACGGAACTTGCGGATTGCAGTGATCTAATGTGCAAAAGCCCCTAACTCAGCTTGTCTAATCTCGAGGATACAACAGTAGCTTTTCTCAGCTCCTTTCAGTACAATGCCTTTTTTACACTCGTCACCGAGCATACGCCAATTTCAAAATGTTTTATCCACTAGGCTTAACATGTTTTGTGGTGTGTGCCTACTTGTAGGTCTTTTCT
>CM065710.1:29090696-29145696 GCA_017654935.2 Phymorhynchus buccinoides
GAGGATGGCAGAGATGAAGAGAAAACTGCGACCATCCAACCTGTCACACGGTGGAGGAATTGAGATCACGGACGATGCTACTTTGGTCGGTTTTGTTGAAGGAGCCTGTTTTTTCTTTCAAACTCTCGCAACTGTGAAGCCAGGGGCATGCAGACCCAGCTGTGGGTTCTGCACGTGAGTTCGACACCGTTCTCTGGTGCGTTGTGGAGATACAAGCATGTTTAACCGTGTTCTTCGTATGTTTTTACCCCGCCTGTGGATCTTGCTAACTCGTAAGTAGTGCTTCTGGAGTCTTGTATTCCATACATAAGTCTACATACACAAGCGGGTTACATACATATTATGCTGCATACAAACTCTCGAAGTTTTCTCGCTCTCTCTCTCTCTTCTCTCTCTCTCTCTCTTCTCCGTCACCTCTCTCCTCCTCTCTCCTCTCTCTCTCTCTCGCTCACACACCCACATACACACAGACACCACACACCACATCAGACACAGCGACACGCAAGTAAACAACACAAACACAAAGAACACTAACTGTTGTCTACACCTTGTAACGAACTGGAACATTTAAAATTAACGGTTGAAATGACTGACAGGAGGGATGTCACGGTGCAGCTTTTCAAACCAATTTCAATTGTTGCATTCCCATATCCGTATGAGAATGTTGAATTCCTCAAAGGCCTGTGCTTTTTCTGTCTCTTCCGTGTGTATATCCACATTCATAGATCTACTGATCATCATTGTGGAAAATGGCCGGAATTTTTCCTGAAGTAAAGTCAATGATGTCCTATTATGTTGGCTTAAACCCTAGGGCAAACGGAATGCTACAACGCTCATTGGAGAGAAAAAAAACTAAATAACTTTTGAATAAATTATGGATGTCACGCCGCACTCCAGCACGTAGGGTTCGGACACGCAAACTATCTCCCCTGACGCACCTCACATCCCCTCACCACCGCAAAGCAAACACAAGAGTGTTGGGGCAAAAATAAGGCTTACTTTCGTTGAAAAACAACAGACAACACAAAATTAATTATGCTAACAGGAACAAAACCCAAATAACAGCCTCTCAATCAATCTTAACACCCATTCCAACCTGGGGCGAACAACGCAAACAACTCCAAACATCATAATGAACAACCAGACAGTGGCCTTCAAAATTTAATCAGGAGCTGCTCTCCTACCTCTCCCTTAGGTCGAGCAGAACAAATAATGTTATTGATTACCTCCTCTTTTTACATTCTAAATAACTCAATCTGTCTCACTCGATCACATTGACCAAATCGCTAACTAAATAAAATCGTCCAACTCGCCTGCACACACTCAGCCCATTCATTCTTTCTTAAAGTCCGGTCCTCGCTCGCTCCTCTCCCCCTCTCAGCAGTCTCTCCTTGTACTGTACTTACAGTTGCTCAGACACCGATCAAACATTAAATAAAACAACCAAGTCATCACGCCAAGGATGGCTCCCTGTCGGAAGAAATGCTGTCCGCAGTCCAGGTTTCCTGCTGAAGAGCTGTCCGCAGTTCCAGTTTCCTCCGCCGCCCCACTCCAAGAACTGGTGCAAACTTCCAAGTTGCTCACACACCCCGGCCAAAAGTCCATTGGCGAATATCTCCCAAAGAGCCTCACGAGACTCTCCTTCTCGGCGAAGCCGGGCTGACCCCTTCTGGTTCCGGGCTGGGACCCTTTGCCACGGGCCGGGAGTAAGGGTCACAGTTTACCTCAGCCGGGAAGAGGAGTCCAGGTGGGAAAGTAGGGGACAGGGGACGGAAGGTCAGCGGTACAGGCGACAAAAACGAAAAGAGGACGAGAAGAACGACTTCCCGCTGACCAAGGCGCGAATGGCGGTCCTGGTAGTCCAAAAACTCTGCGACAGAAGTAGGAAGAGGATTTCACATTTAACTGCGTCCAAACGCTAGAAAGATATGGTCGAGGCTGTCACAAGTAAGTTGGGGTGGGAGGAAGATAATGAGCGAGGCCATCTAATAATCACTGCCACTAACTTGCACACATAGTGAATTTCTCCCAAACTAGTGCACTCCTTTCACATTAAACGTAATCGTTAAGGTCAGTGCGCGCGTATCTACAAAATTAATCCCAAAAATTAAAACTTACAAATGCGCACCAGCCAATTGTTGAGTGGTCACAAATCCAAACACAAACAAACAGACAAACTTCCCTACACCACTGGACCGAACACCACACACACACAAACATTGTCAACAAACAGATATATAGAGCAAAACTACAAGGGAGGGAACTTATCTAAGCTATTCCTATGCTACGAATTTATACTAATGGGGTAGGGCTGACGTTGAAGAAGTAAAAACAACACAAAAAACGGAAAGAGCAGAAGACAAGTGAAAGATTATGAAAGTAAGAAAGAAATAGAGGAATGGGGAGAGACTAGGGGAAGGCGGGCAAGAAAGGGAAAGAAAAAGATTGAAAATTCTAGAACAGTTTACATTACCAGAAAAGCCGGTGACGGGAAAAGGTTGGTGTAGGTCAGTAATAAGTTGTCGGACGAAAAAAGACAGACTCAGAACTCCATCCCTACCCAAAGGCTGCAACCAGCCCTGCAGAGGCTATTTCGGGCGTCCTGACAAAGAGGCTGCTACAGAGCCTAACAAAACATCCAGACGGGGCTGGTGGCCGTAGTTACGAGGAACCACGTTCAACGAAACTACAATTACAATAATTCCCTTCCGAAGCGCATGGTTCGCTTAGAGAATTAAACACTTATACATTTAGTTGTTAACAAAGTCAAGTCTTGTCACACCCTTCTACCCACTTCGACGGTCTAGAAAAGTCTGCCCGAAAGCAGCTCACCCTGGGCAGAAACCAAACGGTTTCACCGATTGGACACCAGCACGAACAAAACGTGCTGTGACAAAACAACGAGACAAACGAGAATAAATGTGGAAGGGGGAAGAGGAGAGTTGGAGAAACAACCGTGCATGGCGAGTGAGAACGAAGTAAAAGAATAGAGCACACAGAGGGAAAGGAAAAGAGAAGAGAAATACAAAATTTAATATATTTAAAACTAAAAGTAGTGGTGTAAAAATTAACTCCTAAACATCTATAAAGTTAAACTAACTAATAATTATTACGCTGGACTATGGAACAGTCACGGCTGGCCGTGACAATGGACATCATGCATGTCTTCTTAAAATTAACATTTGGAAATATAAAAGATGCAAAAATTGATGACTAGCAATTGGGATAAAAACCCTAGGACAGAATGCTTGCAAATTCACCTCAAATGTACCACTGGACACTGTTCATAATCCAGTGAGAGAGTATGTGATTTCAGCTTATTGCTAAGTATACTTCGTTTCGTAGGTGGATTAAGAAACCAAAGTAGAAAACTGAAAGTTATGTTAGTATTTTATGGTTTTATTTTACACAACCTAGACAGTTAACTGTTCATCAGATTTCCTAAAAGCCAAACAACTGCATTAGAATGTTCAATAAGTTTTTTCTGACTGCAAGAAAACGTGTGCGTTACAGCTATCGCCTGACGCCAATTTGGGCAGACAAAACAGTAGCCTATTCTTTGCTGTTCTACACACCTGGTCTTTTTCTACCAATTTTCAAGAGTTTATGCGGAGTTCTTAGAGGTTGGCCAGGGTCCAGTAAGATTCCACCCAAATCCCTCTATCTGAAGGCGTGCACTTCGAAAGCATACGCGTCATCTGTGTATCTGTGTGAACACAACAAACCTTCCCCTTCACAGTCTGCTCTGCCCACAGACTCTGTGACACTGGCCACCCTGAACACAGACAACGCCAGAGCAGGGTTGACGGTTTGTCCTTCTAACCACACGGTTCACCGTTTTCTGGCTTGTGAGTCCACCAGCCATTGTTGGGCCCAAGACACCCTGTTCTACGGAAACAGCCCCGAGTCCTGGGATATCCCGTCATCCCTCACGTGTCCGGTGACTATGACGTCACTTCCTCCTTCCTACGGGTGTCGTGCAGGGGGGCAGAGAGTTCCTTACAGCATGGTCTGTGACCATCGTCAGGACTGTGTGGACAACAGTGATGAAGACTTCTGTGTTCACCGGCCCTGTCCTTTGCACATGATCAGATGCCCCAGCAATAAGCATGAACGAGCAGGTATATATATTGCAGTACCTCCAGGATCGACCCTCTATCTTCACTTGTATTTCAATGTTCCATATGTACCTATACCTCCTGGTCGGAACACGTTAAATACATTTTCTTCAAGCAGGTACGTTGTATTTAATTAGCGATGGAAGAAAAAGAAAGGGAAGGTAGTGCCGAAAAACGCAGAGAGAGAGAGAGATGAGTATGACGTTTACGACGAGGAGTAAAAGAGCGAGAGATAAGAGAGAGTGTGAGAGAGAGAGAACAATTGAACACAATTGAACACAATATTTATTTCTTCAGGCCTACGGCCTATAACATGAAAAGGACTGACAAGTGTATAATAATTAATATACTAACAGCATCTATCATGAATGCAGCTTATCATATCTGAGGCACGAGTTCTTCTCTTTTCCTCAGTGCATAGTAGATATACATAGCAATATCTCTAGTAATATATATACTCCTCACAAAAAGTCAAACAACAAAACTTTTAAACTGGGTATCTGCAAAAAAATTCAATCATAAATCGATATGTCATTTTCAACTGTTGTGAATTTATCTTCAACGTTTCATTAAATGAAACTGAGCAAACAACGTAACAAATTAATCTCAATCTCAGTATACTGAGCAACAAAAGAAATGGATGTGAAAACGAGGTGTGAAAAAAACTCAACTGTCAATTTCAAATTCAACGAAACAGGGTACAAACATTTCAGAACATTATGAATAGCGGGTGTGACCTCCGTTGGCATGAATACAGGTTTGGATGTGGCGTGGCATTGAGGCAATGAGCCTATTCAGCTGGATCTGTGGGATGGCTCTCCACTCCCGAACCAGGGCTGTTTCCATAGCATCCAGTGTCTGGGGACGGACAGGCATGCCGTAAACAGCTGGCCCAAGCATGTTCCATGCCTGTTCAATCGAGTTCAGGTCAAGGGATCGGGTTGGCCAGTCAAGGTGGGCGATGTTGTTGAGTGTTCAACTCATTGCTGATGACATGAGCCCTGTAACATGGTGCGTTATCGTCCATAAAAGGGGGAACACGTACGAAACGAAGCCCATCAGGCAAGCACTTCCATCATCAGAGGGATTCATCTTGAGGTCTGATGATGGTCATCACAAGTAGCGTGTGGCAGGCGTTCATGGCATAGTAGGCCGCCTCTGGAAGACAAACAGAGGTCGTAGCGAGACAGCCCCCGCAGTCGGCAAATGCCACCGCAACAAAAAAAAAAAAAAAAAAAAAAAGACCATCCAGACTGCCCGCTACCACCCCTGACCAGACTGCCATAACGGTCATGCTCAGCAACAGTACAGGTAGTGAATCTCTCCCCAGGCCGTCTCCAAACTTGCTGACACCCATCGTTAAAGTCCAAACATAGCCTGGACTAGTCCGTGAAGAGAACTCGACGCCACTGGTTCAGCCTCCATTTGCCATTCTGATGAGCCCAGTTCAGACGAGTCTGACGCTGGCGACGATTGAGTGGGATCCTTTGCGCTAGTCGTCGTGATTGGAACCCAGCCTGGTGGAGCCTGTTACGGACAGTTTGAGTCGATACTCGGGTCCCTGTGGCAGTTTGGAGGTCCGTTTGTAGCCTCCTGGCAGTCACAAAGCGTTGTCGTCGAGCAGAAAGGACCTCTCTTTGGGTTGTTGCCCTTGGACGGACACTTCTTGGCCTTGCTGAGTATCGGCCAGTCGCCTGAAACCGCTGGAATGCCCTATGAATGACGCTTCTGTGCACACCGAAGTGTCTGCCAACGTCACTCTGTGAGACGCCACCTTGGAGCATTCCATTCGCAAGTAGCTGTTTTAGCTCAATAGAATTAACATTTGAAAAGTGTCTGTGCTTCAATATGTATTTTTCTCTGAGAGGAGTATAAACATTGCATCTCAATAATTTTTTAAAAAAAAAATGCAGTTCGTTCTCAATTCGGTTACAGAAAGATGGGCATGTTTGAACATTTTCTTGGTATCTAATATTGATGTTCAGGTCGTTTACGCCAAGACGAAATCTTGTAAAATGTATTCTAAGCTTGTTAACTGTTAAGTAGGCTAAATAGAATGTTGGTTGTAAGAGAGACTTGAATGAATAGTAAGTACTGAAGCGATCACTTGAATTGAGCTTACTAACCCAATCCTGCTGATAACAATCAACCATCATTTGCCTTTGGGAAGGTAGTGCAGAAAAACGCAGAGAGAGAGAGAGAGAGAGAGAGAGAGAGAGAGAGAGAGAGAGAGAGAGAGAGAGAGGTTGTTGGTTTTAAAGAATTGTTTTCTAAACCCATTCACACTTTTATAGTCGCAGAAGGGATGATTAAGCCAATATGCCATGACATTTGTACACATTCTTCATTATTAAAGTGTAACTTCGCAAAGATTTTCTTGAAAACAGAAATAAGTGAAATGGTGGTATTGGTATATTTCCGCAGTGCTACAGCCCTACTGATAAGTGTGATGAACAGACTGACTGTTTGAGTGCTGGAGATGAAAAGTGCAGGTGGTCACTTTCCGTAACTTCTTTCAGATTTCTCAGTGTACCGGGATACCGCATTCCCAGACTTTGTTGGATGTGTTACAATGTGATCCCTCCTCCCCCTCCAACAGTGATCACATTCAACAAGCACCAGGTTTCGATGCTTCCCTTTAACTTGATTCCTGGTGCTCCAGGAGACTTATGTCCAGAAACACACTACCAGTGTTCAGAAGGTCACTGTGTTCCAGTGTTCACCAGGTGTAATGGGGCCTATGACTGCCCAGACAAACAGGATGAATCAGGCTGTGACCACGTCCAGTGTCCAGGGTATTACCGATGTCGGGGATCTTCTACCTGTCTCCACCCCTCGCACCTGTGTGACGGCATGTACCACTGTCCACAGTCTGATGACGAACTGTTCTGTGACCTGCACTGCCCCATGGTGTGCACGTGCCATGGCCTGGCTTTCACGTGCCCTGGCTGGTTCCCTGCTGACTGGTATCCAGACCTGAGATACCTGAAAGCTCGTGGCAGCGGGATGAAGATGGAGCAGCTGACGTCCAACATGATGCTGGTCTACCTCAGCCTGGCCAGCTGCCAGCTGTCTGTCCTGGGAAACTTCTCCTTCCCCAACCTGGTCACCCTGGACCTAAGTGACAACCACATCACCTCTCTCACCAATGGTATCCAGGGAATGATTAATCTAAAGGCTTTGTTTCTCTCCAACAACCCCCTGTCTGACTTCTTACAGGAAGACACTTCACAAAGCCATGGTCACACAGACGTTGTCTTGGAACAGGTTGGTATTCTATACCTGTCAAGAATCAGTCTTCCCACATTCAGTTTAAGGGTAGGGACTCTGTTCCCTGGTGTCCACAAACTGAATGCGTCAGGTTGTGGCACACATAGCATCTTGGAACAAAGCTTTGGGCTGATGACACATCTCCAAACATTGGACATGACAGGCTGTGTGCTTGATGACATTCAAAAAGATATTTTCCAAAGTTCAACACCACTTGAAGAGGTGTATGCTGACAACTATAAACTCTGCTGCAGTGCTGGGAAAATACATTATTTTGATGTCCATAATTGTCATGCTTCCAAGAGTGAACTCTCGTCATGCAGTGACTTACTTCAGTCCAATGTGTACCGAGGAGTGTTAGTGATGTTTTCCTTACTTGCCATATTGGGCAATCTTGTCAGTGGAGCATTTCGTATAGTGAGCATGAAACAAGGAGGGTCCACAGGCTTCAACGTGTTTGTGGTTCACCTGTGTGTGTCAGACTTTCTAATGGGGCTGTACCTAGCAGTGATAGGAGTGGCTGACAGGGTGTATCAGGACATCTATGTCTGGCAGGACATGTCATGGAGACACAGTGCAGTGTGTCAGCTGGCAGGTTTTCTGGCAATGCTTTCCTCTGAAGTGTCTGCCTCTGTCGTCTGCCTCATCACGCTGGATCGTTTCCTGGCTGTGAAATTCCCCCTGAAATTTCTAAACTTCAATGGTGTTCAAGCACAAGTGGTGAGTAGTGTGTGCTGGTTTATAGGCATTGTGCTGGCCGCTGTTCCTGTGTTCCCCAGTCACGCTCACTGGGAGTTCTACAGTCAGACAGGCATCTGCATTCCTCTGCCAATAACCAGAAAACAGTTCGCTGGGCATGAGTACGTCTTTGCTATCATGATTATTCTGAACTTTGTCTTATTCCTTTTTATTGCAGTGGGCCAAACCAGTATACTTTACTCCGTGGAAACCAATAAAATGTCGGTTGCACGAACAAACAAGAAGTCACATGATACTAATATGGCTCAACGCCTGTTTACCATTGCCATGTCAGATTTTCTGTGCTGGTTCCCCATTGGTCTGCTGGGTGTCATGGCCTCTCAGGGCGTGACTGTGTCTGGAGAGGTCAATGTTGCCATGGCAATCTTCATCTTACCCCTGAACTCTGCCATCAACCCTTTCCTGTACACCCTGAATGTGTTGATGGAGAAACGACGTCAGGCCAACGAGGACACACTGCTCCAATGGATTGAAACACAGAGATAAAAGACAAAATCTACGTTTTCAAGAAACAAGTGCGAAATATTTCAGTACCCATGTCAATTGACTGTCTAGAAAAGATTGAGTGTCTTTTCCATAGATTGAGATTAATTTCGAGAGAAACTATTGCATGCCTGAGACAGACAGACCAAAAAACATACAAGAATTATCCATGGTGGAGATAATAAAACAGGTTTCGCAGCTCTGGGCAAATGGCGTCTGTTTTTGCGCTTAGCAATCAATCAACATGTCAGCTGAAGAAATGGATTTTGTACATGTGTTATTTTTTTCTGTTTATGTGTGAATTTGTGAAAATGTTATAAGAAATCAATGAAAGGATTTTGGATAGAGGGGAGGGGTGGGGCTATAGTTTCACCCAAAAGAACCCATTCCATTCGACTCAGAAATGCATCCACATTGTCAACGACTCAGGGGCGACCTATGACAAATGTAAATGAATTTACTTTTTTTTAAAGCCAGTCAGCCACTCAGTCTAAAGATAAACGAATGGAACATTAGGGATGTTTGAATAATAATAATCCAGATTCAAATAATTCCCAAATCCAGAGATAGAGACAGATACAAATGCAGGCAGAGTCTTATAATGGAAACTTATTTTGTGGAGCTCTCCAAGGTATCTTGAGAAAACAAAATGTGTTGTAACCTTTCTCACATTGAATCTTCTTCAGAAACATGAAAAATCAAAGTCACATTGAAAAGTTATAGCAGTGGTCACATTTTTAAAGTCACCCTTTATAAGCATTTCCCCCATTCCTTATCTACCCCTTAGTCCCACTCTTACCCCTCTGACAGCCATTTGAGCCAAACATAAAATAATTATATCCCCTTTTTGATCAAAGTCAAAGAGTGTTGTGATAAAAGCCGGCGGTTCTCCTGACGCGAGAGTTATTTCCTTTGCATAGAGTGGATGTGATACACATGGTCATTTCGCTTCAAATGTACCAATGCAATGTTGCAGCTATGTCCTGCTATCATTAGAGTTTCCAAGAGAAACTAGGCTTCAACTCAACAATTTACCCGTCTTTCACCCCCAGTCTCCTCCTCATACTTTTGGTTGGGTGCTCTTACTAGCGGGTTTTTTCTCTGGGCACTCCGGTTTTCCTTCTCACCCCTTGGTGCCAGGTGTGGGGAAACCCCCCTGGGGTCAGACATGTGTTGGTTGCATTAGGCAACAACCCACCCAACACCCTCTCCAAGTTTCACATAATTATGCTTACACTTCGTATCAATATTTTTATTTAGAATCGTACACTACAAATTGTGCCATGAATTCTACCATATTTACATTGTTGGCATTTCCTTATTCAGTACAAAATAAAAATATATTATTTTTAGAAAGCTAGTGTAAATGTCATTCTTGCGATTGCACATCCTTTCTGTGCAGTATTTGCAAGTGTGTGGCGGGGCGGTCAGGCGGTCAGCCCCACAATCTTAAAGTAAAATGCTTACAAGTAAAGGAACATTTCAAATTGTCTTGGATTCTGCATTATGTAATATGTACCAATATGTTTCTGTAAAATCATCAGTATTATTGCTTGTTGCAATTACATTGTTAAGCTGATTGATTCTCTACCAAATAAGTCTACTATTATGCGTTGAATTAAACACTCTGTCTATGATTATAATCTAATGATTATTATGCACATACAAACTTACGTGATTACAAGTATTATCATTTTCTTGTGAGTGTTATAACCAATTTAGTGTATGCTGATTATTGTCTGTCATGCAATAGAAAATAATGTTATGTATAATAAAATAACACTTTATTTGGCACTTTAATAAAGTTGCCCATTCTCTCTCTAAATCTTGTGTTTCTTTGTCTTTTAACAAAACAAGGTTTTGTGTGGATGCAAGAGACACAAATACTTTTTTGTTACAAGAAACAAACTGTTAAAGTCATACCAGTACACTTTTTATAACCATGGCTGCGAGTTGGCACTCAGAATGAGCGATGCGTGAGCAACGTCACTGTAGGGCACAGAAGATAAGACAGCTAAGAAAAAACACACTTTTGTAGACACTCTTTGTAAAAGAAACTGGGACTCAAAACGTTGGAAATGCCTATCACACGAAATATCTTTTTATCACCTCTTTTTCATTTCAACTAATATATGGACCATTTTTTCATAGCTGCTTTAGGTATATACAAATCCTAATCATACATTTTGAAAGTAACATGGCTTCTTCTGCTATAAGTCACACTGCTTTCAACATTTTGATTTTGTGTGGTTTAATCGGATATCTGACAATATGTTATTATAGCCATAGTGGATAAACAAAGACACGGTTAACAATAGCCTCGTGAAATAGTGCTGGGTTTCTTCCATCAGTCTAATTCAACGAATACTGAGGAAACACATCACAATTCACAAAAATTCTCTTCAGATACAAACACAACACCACTAAGCACCGTCCAGCAATCAGGTGAAACATTTCGGACATCAGACTTTCTTCATGCGTTGCAGCTCTCAAAAGTTAATCATGTACCATTGCCAAATAAATACCTTGAGACTCTCCAGAACACCTACATCAGACGTAAAAGAGAGCAGTTCAACGGAAAAACCAATGTACAAACGGCCGACATGTCGGACTGTATGCTTTCTGGAAGCAGGAGACTGGAATTTGCGGTATTTAGCAACATCACAGTTCGTTTTAACACATTGCACATCAACATTAGCCAGGCGATGAAAAAGTCACATTGCCTTCTTGTCTTCCGCTTGGGAAGGTGGGAGCCAGCCAACAAAACCTTGCATGTGCATTTTTACCACCAGACTTGCACATTTACAAACTCCATTCACATCCAAGAGAAATACGACATCAACAGTTCAAATGTTCCTGGTTCAAAAATAGCTGGCGAGAACCGCGTCAAGTGGACAGGATGTGAGCCAGACTATGATCCCCAGCCTGTGTATGTAGTGCGAGAGAAATACGTTCATGTCAAGTTGCAGGTGAATGACTTCAGTGAAGATTACCGCGTGGCCTTGTCCGTTATTTTGCAAGTTAACAAGCCTCCTAAACGACAATTGGATGTTTTTTACGTATCACAGACAGGAGGTATGTCTAAATTCTGCGTTTGGGTAGTAATGGACAACTGGTTTTACTTCTTGAAGTGAAAAAGGTCTATAAAATTGTCTTCTGTTCACATATTCCATAATATATAATAATTATTATTTTGTGCCTGATCATTGAAGGAAGCAAATCTTATTACAGATCAAGTAAATGACAGGGATTAAATGTACGATAATATTTGTTTATTATTTACATTTATAAAATAGTTGTTAAAAAGGCTACGATTCCTACTTGTTTGGGCGGGGGGGGAGGGAGGGAGAGGGACCCCTCCTCCCGGGTCCAAACAGAGGAAAGGCGTCGCGAACAGAGTCCTTGTGCGGGGGGACTCTGAAGCTTATCCGCGATTGAAAGCTAAACGCGACTACGGAGCGGCTAAAATGATTTAAACTTGTTTATTAACTGTGTTAAAATGTTTGTTAAGAGAGACGGGCCTTTTATGTTCTGCGTTAGCTGATCAAAAATAGCAGCCAAAGCATGACTGTCTAAGGGCCTCCGCCAGCCATACGGTTGGGAACCATCCCTCTGACCCCTTAGTGAGAATATCTTCTTTGGTGTAATTAATATTAGTTGATTTCAATTTATCTAGTAAATCTTTAAGTTCTATTTTAATTTCTACGCATGGGTTGAAGAGATGGTTTACGTTCAATGCTTCATTGCATTTACATATTATTGTTACAAATTTACATCGTTCTGATTCTGTTCTTAGTCTGAGTATTGTTGACTGTAAGGATCGTTGGATGTTTAAAAATAATCCTTGAGAAACTATCTTATGATCTTGCGGGTGAGTCTTAGTGTATTTCTCTAGCTCTTCTGCCCACTCCTGGAAGGCTGATGTTTTTAATTTTGATTTTGCTTCTTTAATTGATAATTTTATATTTGTTTTTGTCCAAGCTGCCCGTTTTGCAGCCTTATCTGCTTAGTCATTACCCTTTATGCCTGTGTGGGACGGAATCCATATTATTTGTAAATTTGTTCCTTTTAATTGAATTTGGTGTAGCAATAAATTAATTTCACTTATCACTTCGAATCTGTTCGAAGTTTCATTTTGAATGGCTTGGATCGAAGATAGTGAGTCTGTAAAAATAGTCACATTTATAGGTGGATTTGGTAAATTATTTATGTAACTGCAGGCCTCCAACAAGGCCCACAATTCAGCACTGAAAATTGATAGGTGGTCATTTAGTTGGAATGATTTGACTATTTTAAGTGAAGGGATGGCAAATGCACATCCAATCTTATTTTCGATTTTGGAGCCGTCAGTGAAAATTTGCATATAGTCTCAAACCGTATTTTTTTTCTTTTGCTGCGGCGCCAATCACATTTATGTCTTGTTTAGAGTATTGTTCGTGTAATGTTATGTCAAATACAGCTTCTTCTCTTTCCAACATAGGGAAAGTTGCTGTGGGATGAGGGGTGACGTCCCTTAATTCAGGATTTGCTTTAACGAATAAGCTTTTTGAGTAACGAATTTTATCTTTTGTTTTTGTATATAAGAGGGGGTTTGTTTCTTGTAATTTTTCAAATAATCCAAGGATGGCTCTTGGATAATCCGTCCACGAATCTGATCTGTGTTCTGTCTTAACCGCGTACCATCTAATTAAAAATTGCGCAGTTTTAGCTTTTAGGAGGTTTTCGATTGGTAACCATCCCACATCTCTATAGAACAAATTTATTATTGGCATAAAATGGCCTACTAGGGCTGTTTTTGAGTGCTCTGAACTCATTGAGATTGCAGCCGTTGGGCTTGGCTTTACTCAAGGAGTGAAAACTTCCCTCCCGTGCTTAATCTGCTTCTAACTAAAGCGTTTTGACTAAATTAGGGTTAAAAATTTGGGGTTCTTTGCCCACTTTTCTTTTTGAAATAGTTTTGATAAAATTTAGTGGCCTGGTTGGATTTCTAATTGAAGTGTATTATAATATGAGCATTCCATTTGAGACTTGGAGTCAGGGTTAGTAAAATGACAGATTTTATTTGGCCCAAACGGAAGCCAGTCACGTCTTGTTCAAAGAAATTACAAACGTGGACTCATACAAGCACAATACAGTCAACACAACACACCATTTCAATGGGGCTTTGTACTACTCCTTGCCGACACGAAGGGGCGGTAATCTTAGGCCTGAACTGCCTATGCCACCTGGTGACGAGTCAGGAGCAGATAACTTTCTGTGGCTATAAACTACTACTTCATGACAGGCAAGGACGATAATCTTATGTAGATGGCGCACGCATCTCGGTGCACGAGACAGGGTCAAAGAATTTTCAGTATGAATCCTCATTCGGCATTTCAAGATGGCAGAGCCATAATATAAATAAACTGTACTCCCTGTGAGTGAGGAAAGTGAAGGGAGATAATTTTTACTCTTGGGCTATTGCGAGTCTGTTTGTGTTTTGTTTGTTAAATCCTGTATCATTATGGCAACTGATACGGAGTAATTACAAACAAATTTACACTTTAAAAAACCACAACCCAACTCATTTCTGACACTTTTTCACTATGCATATTTTGGATTACATCCATCTATTATCTTTGAAATTATCAGCGTCTTTGTAATATTCAAATCTGATTCACCGAGATTACGTTGACATGGCTTACCGTTTGGGCAAAATAAAATCTTGTCATTTTACTAACCCTGACTCCAAGTCTCAACTGGAATGCTCATATAATACACTCAATTAAGAAATCCAACCAGGCACTAAATTTTATCAAAACTATTTCAACAGAAAAGTGGGCAAAGAACCCCAAATTTTTAACCTATTTAGTCAACGCTTTAGTTAGAAGCAGATTAACCTACGGGATGGAAGTTTTCCACTCCTTGAGTAAAGACCAAGCCCAACGGCTGCAATCAATGGAGTTCAGAGCACTCAAAACAGCCCTAGGTATGCCATTTTATGCAATTAATAAATTGGTCTATAGAGATGTGGGATGGTTACCAATCGAAAACCTCCTAAAGCTAAACTGCGCCAATTTTTTAATTAGATGGTACGCGGTTAAGACAGACACAGATCAAGTATTCGTGACGGATATCCAAGAGCCATCCTTGGATTATTGAAAATTACAAAGGAAACAACCCCTCTTATATACAAAAACAAAAGATAAAATTCGTTACTCAAAAAGCTTATTCGTTAAAGCAAATCCTGAATTAAGGGACGTCACCCCTCATCCCACAGCAACTTTCCCTATGTTGGAAAGAGAAGAAGCTGTATTTGACATAACATTACACGAACAATACTCTAAACAAGACATAAATGTGATTGGCGCCGCAGCAAAAGAAAAAAAATACGGTTTGAGACTATATGCAAATTTTCACTGACGGCTCCAAAATCGAAAATAAGATTGGATGTGCATTTGCCATCCCTTCACTTAAAATAGTCAAATCATTCCAACTAAATGACCACCTATCAATTTTCAGTGCTGAATTGTGGGCCTTGTTGGAGGCCTGCAGTTACATAAATAATTTACCAAATCCACCTATAAATGTGACTATTTTTACAGACTCACTATCTTCGATCCAAGCCATTCAAAATGAAACTTCGAACAGATTCGAAGTGATAAGTGAAATTAATTTATTGCTACACCAAATTCAATTAAAAGGAACAAATTTACAAATAATATGGATTCCGTCCCACACAGGCATAAAGGGTAATGACTAAGCAGATAAGGCTGCAAAACGGGCAGCTTGGACAAAAACAAATATAAAATTATCAATTAAAGAAGCAAAATCAAAATTAAAAACATCAGCCTTCCAGGAGTGGGCAGAAGAGCTAGAGAAATACACTAAGACTCACCCGCAAGATCATAAGATAGTTTCTCAAGGATTATTTTTAAACATCCAACGATCCTTACAGTCAACAATACTCAGACTCAGAACAGAATCGGAACGCTGCAAATTTGTAGACATAATGTGTATATGCAATGTAGTATTGAACGTAAACCATCTTTTCAATCCATGCGAAGAAATTAAAATAGAACTTAAAGATTTACTAGATAAATTGAAATCAACTAATATTAATTACACCAAAGAAGATATTCTCACTAAGGGGTCAGAGGGATGGTTCCCAACCGTATGGCTGGCGGAGGCCCTTAGACAGTCATGCTTTGGCTGCTATTTTTGATCAGCTAACGCAGAACATAAAAGGCCCGTCTCTCTTAACAAACATTTTAACACAGTTAATAAACAAGTTTAAATCATTTTAGCCGCTCCGTAGTCGCGTTTAGCTTTCAATCGCGGATAAGCTTCAGAGTCCCCCCGCATAAGGACTCTGCTCGCGACGCCTTGCCTCTGTTTGATCCGGGGAGGAGGGGCCCTTCTAGCTCTCCCTCCCTCCCTCCGTCCAAACAAATAGGAATCGTAGCCTTTTTAACAACTATTTTATAAATGTAAATAATAAACAAATATTATCGTACATTTAATCCCTGTCATTTACTTGATCTGTAATAAGATTTGCTTCCTTCAATGATCAGGCACAAAATAATAATTATTATATATTATGGAATATGTGAACAGAAGACAATTTTATAGACCTTTTTCACTTCAAGAAGTAAAACCAGTTGTCCATTACTACCCAAACGCAGAATTTAGACATACCTCCTGTCTGTGATACGTAAAAAACATCCAATTGTCGTTTAGGAGGCTTGTTAACTTGCAAAATAACGGACAAGGCCACGCGGTAATCTTCACTGAAGTCATTCACCTGCAACTTGACATGAACGTATTTCTCTCGCACTACATACACAGGCTGGGGATCATAGTCTGGCTCACATCCTGTCCACTTGACGCGGTTCTCGCCAGCTATTTTTGAACCAGGAACATTTGAACTGTTGATGTCGTATTTCTCTTGGATGTGAATGGAGTTTGTAAATGTGCAAGTCTGGTGGTAAAAATGCACATGCAAGGTTTTGTTGGCTGGCTCCCACCTTCCCAAGCGGAAGACAAGAAGGCAATGTGACTTTTTCATCGCCTGGCTAATGTTGATGTGCAATGTGTTAAAACGAACTGTGATGTTGCTAGATACCGCAAATTCCAGTCTCCTGCTTCCAGAAAGCATACAGTCCGACATGTCGGCCGTTTGTACATTGGTTTTTCCGTTGAACTGCTCTCTTTTACGTCTGATGTAGGTGTTCTGGAGAGTCTCAAGGTATTTATTTGGCAATGGTACATGATTAACTTTTGAGAGCTGCAACGCATGAAGAAAGTCTGATGTCCGAAATGTTTCACCTGATTGCTGGACGGTGCTTAGTGGTGTTGTGTTTGTATCTGAAGAGAATTTTTGTGAATTGTGATGTGTTTCCTCAGTATTCGTTGAATTAGACTGATGGAAGAAACCCAGCACTATTTCACGAGGCTATTGTTAACCGTGTCTTTGTTTATCCACTATGGCTATAATAACATATTGTCAGATATCCGATTAAACCACACA
Source organism: Phymorhynchus buccinoides (assembly GCA_017654935.2). Lineage (NCBI taxonomy): Eukaryota > Metazoa > Mollusca > Gastropoda > Neogastropoda > Raphitomidae > Phymorhynchus > Phymorhynchus buccinoides. Next base: position 29,107,836 of record CM065710.1, read on the forward strand.
AAATCAAAATGTTGAAAGCAGTGTGACTTATAGCAGAAGAAGCCATGTTACTTTCAAAATGTATGATTAGGATTTGTATATACCTAAAGCAGCTATGAAAAAATGGTCCATATATTAGTTGAAATGAAAAAGAGGTGATAAAAAGATATTTCGTGTGATAGGCATTTCCAACGTTTTGAGTCCCAGTTTCTTTTACAAAGAGTGTCTACAAAAGTGTGTTTTTTCTTAGCTGTCTTATCTTCTGTGCCCTACAGTGACGTTGCTCACGCATCGCTCATTCTGAGTGCCAACTCGCAGCCATGGTTATAAAAAGTGTACTGGTATGACTTTAACAGTTTGTTTCTTGTAACAAAAAAGTATTTGTGTCTCTTGCATCCACACAAAACCCTTTTTTTGTCAAAAGTCAAAGAAACACAAGATTTAGAGAGAGAATGGGCAACTTTATTAAAGTGCCAAATAAAGTGTTATTTTATTATGCATAACATTATTTTCTATTGCATGACAGACAATAATCAGCATACACTAAATTGGTTATAACACTCACAAGAAAATGATAATATACTTGTAGTCACGTAAGTTTGTATGTGCATAATAATCATTAGATTATAATCATAGACAGAGTGTTTAATTCCACGCATAATAGTAGACTTATTTAGTAGAGAATCAATCAGCTTAACAATGTAATTGCAACAAGCAATAATACTGATGATCTTACAGAAACATATTCGTACATATTACATAATGCAGAATCCAAGACAATTTGAAATGTTCCTGCACTTGTACGCATTTTACTTTAAGATTGTGGGGCTGACCGCCTGACCGCCCCGCCACACACTTGCAAATACTGCACAGAAAGGATGTGCAATCGCAAGAATGACATTTACACTAGCTTTCTAAAAATAATATATTTTTATTTTGTACTGAATAAGGAAATGCCAACAATGTAAATATGGTAGAATTCATGGCACAATTTGTAGTGTACGATTCTAAATAAAAATATTGATACGAAGTGTAAGCATAATTATGTGAAACTTGGAGAGGGTGTTGGGTGGGTTGTTGCCTAATGCAACCAACACATGTCTGACCCCAGGGGGGTTTCCCCACACCTGACACCAAGGGGTGAGAAGGAAAACCGGAGTGCCCAGAGAAAAAACCCGCTAGTAAGAGCACCCAACCAAAAGTATGAGGAGGAGACTGGGGGTGAAAGACGGGTAAATTGTTGAGTTGAAGCCTAGTTTCTCTTGGAAACTCTAATGATAGCAGGACATAGCTGCAACATTGCATTGGTACATTTGAAGCGAAATGACCATGTGTATCACATCCACTCTATGCAAAGGAAATAACTCTCGCGTCAGGAGAACCGCCGGCTTTTATCACAACACTCTTTGACTTTGATCAAAAAGGGGATATAATTATTTTATGTTTGGCTCAAATGGCTGTCAGAGGGGTAAGAGTGGGACTAAGGGGTAGATAAGGAATGGGGGAAATGCTTATAAAGGGTGACTTTAAAAATGTGACCACTGCTATAACTTTTCAATGTGACTTTGATTTTTCATGTTTCTGAAGAAGATTCAATGTGAGAAAGGTTACAACACATTTTGTTTTCTCAAGATACCTTGGAGAGCTCCACAAAATAAGTTTCCATTATAAGACTCTGCCTGCATTTGTATCTGTCTCTATCTCTGGATTTGGGAATTATTTGAATCTGGATTATTATTATTCAAACATCCCTAATGTTCCATTCGTTTATCTTTAGACTGAGTGGCTGACTGGCTTTAAAAAAAAGTAAATTCATTTACATTTGTCATAGGTCGCCCCTGAGTCGTTGACAATGTGGATGCATTTCTGAGTCGAATGGAATGGGTTCTTTTGGGTGAAACTATAGCCCCACCCCTCCCCTCTATCCAAAATCCTTTCATTGATTTCTTATAACATTTTCACAAATTCACACATAAACAGAAAAAAATAACACATGTACAAAATCCATTTCTTCAGCTGACATGTTGATTGATTGCTAAGCGCAAAAACAGACGCCATTTGCCCAGAGCTGCGAAACCTGTTTTATTATCTCCACCATGGATAATTCTTGTATGTTTTTTGGTCTGTCTGTCTCAGGCATGCAATAGTTTCTCTCGAAATTAATCTCAATCTATGGAAAAGACACTCAATCTTTTCTAGACAGTCAATTGACATGGGTACTGAAATATTTCGCACTTGTTTCTTGAAAACGTAGATTTTGTCTTTTATCTCTGTGTTTCAATCCATTGGAGCAGTGTGTCCTCGTTGGCCTGACGTCGTTTCTCCATCAACACATTCAGGGTGTACAGGAAAGGGTTGATGGCAGAGTTCAGGGGTAAGATGAAGATTGCCATGGCAACATTGACCTCTCCAGACACAGTCACGCCCTGAGAGGCCATGACACCCAGCAGACCAATGGGGAACCAGCACAGAAAATCTGACATGGCAATGGTAAACAGGCGTTGAGCCATATTAGTATCATGTGACTTCTTGTTTGTTCGTGCAACCGACATTTTATTGGTTTCCACGGAGTAAAGTATACTGGTTTGGCCCACTGCAATAAAAAGGAATAAGACAAAGTTCAGAATAATCATGATAGCAAAGACGTACTCATGCCCAGCGAACTGTTTTCTGGTTATTGGCAGAGGGATGCAGATGCCTGTCTGACTGTAGAACTCCCAGTGAGCGTGACTGGGGAACACAGGAACAGCGGCCAGCACAATGCCTATAAACCAGCACACACTACTCACCACTTGTGCTTGAACACCATTGAAGTTTAGAAATTTCAGGGGGAATTTCACAGCCAGGAAACGATCCAGCGTGATGAGGCAGACGACAGAGGCAGACACTTCAGAGGAAAGCATTGCCAGAAAACCTGCCAGCTGACACACTGCACTGTGTCTCCATGACATGTCCTGCCAGACATAGATGTCCTGATACACCCTGTCAGCCACTCCTATCACTGCTAGGTACAGCCCCATTAGAAAGTCTGACACACACAGGTGAACCACAAACACGTTGAAGCCTGTGGACCCTCCTTGTTTCATGCTCACTATACGAAATGCTCCACTGACAAGATTGCCCAATATGGCAAGTAAGGAAAACATCACTAACACTCCTCGGTACACATTGGACTGAAGTAAGTCACTGCATGACGAGAGTTCACTCTTGGAAGCATGACAATTATGGACATCAAAATAATGTATTTTCCCAGCACTGCAGCAGAGTTTATAGTTGTCAGCATACACCTCTTCAAGTGGTGTTGAACTTTGGAAAATATCTTTTTGAATGTCATCAAGCACACAGCCTGTCATGTCCAATGTTTGGAGATGTGTCATCAGCCCAAAGCTTTGTTCCAAGATGCTATGTGTGCCACAACCTGACGCATTCAGTTTGTGGACACCAGGGAACAGAGTCCCTACCCTTAAACTGAATGTGGGAAGACTGATTCTTGACAGGTATAGAATACCAACCTGTTCCAAGACAACGTCTGTGTGACCATGGCTTTGTGAAGTGTCTTCCTGTAAGAAGTCAGACAGGGGGTTGTTGGAGAGAAACAAAGCCTTTAGATTAATCATTCCCTGGATACCATTGGTGAGAGAGGTGATGTGGTTGTCACTTAGGTCCAGGGTGACCAGGTTGGGGAAGGAGAAGTTTCCCAGGACAGACAGCTGGCAGCTGGCCAGGCTGAGGTAGACCAGCATCATGTTGGACGTCAGCTGCTCCATCTTCATCCCGCTGCCACGAGCTTTCAGGTATCTCAGGTCTGGATACCAGTCAGCAGGGAACCAGCCAGGGCACGTGAAAGCCAGGCCATGGCACGTGCACACCATGGGGCAGTGCAGGTCACAGAACAGTTCGTCATCAGACTGTGGACAGTGGTACATGCCGTCACACAGGTGCGAGGGGTGGAGACAGGTAGAAGATCCCCGACATCGGTAATACCCTGGACACTGAACGTGGTCACAGCCTGATTCATCCTGTTTGTCTGGGCAGTCATAGGCCCCATTACACCTGGTGAACACTGGAACACAGTGACCTTCTGAACACTGGTAGTGTGTTTCTGGGCATATATCTCTTGGCGCACCAGGAATCAAGTTAAAGGGAAGCATCGAAACCTGGTGCTTGTTGAATGTGATCACTGTTGGAGGGGGAGGAGGGATCACATTGTAACACATCCAACAAAGTCTGGGAATGCGGTATCCCGGTACACTGAGAAATCTGAAAGAAGTTACGGAAAGTGACCACCTGCACTTTTCATCTCCAGCACTCAAACAGTCAGTCTGTTCATCACACTTATCAGTAGGGCTGTAGCACTGCGGAAATATACCAATACCACCATTTCACTTATTTCTGTTTTCAAGAAAATCTTTGCGAAGTTACACTTTAATAATGAAGAATGTGTACAAATGTCATGGCATATTGGCTTAATCATCCCTTCTGCGACTATAAAAGTGTGAATGGGTTTAGAAAACAATTCTTTAAAACCAACAACCTCTCTCTCTCTCTCTCTCTCTCTCTCTCTCTCTCTCTCTCTCTCTCTCTCTCTCTCTGCGTTTTTCTGCACTACCTTCCCAAAGGCAAATGATGGTTGATTGTTATCAGCAGGATTGGGTTAGTAAGCTCAATTCAAGTGATCGCTTCAGTACTTACTATTCATTCAAGTCTCTCTTACAACCAACATTCTATTTAGCCTACTTAACAGTTAACAAGCTTAGAATACATCTGACAAGAGTTCGTCTTGGCGTAAACGACCTGAACGTCAATATTAGATACCAAGAAAATGTTCAAACATGCCCATCTTTCTGTAACCGAATTGAGAACGAACTGCATTTTTTTATATTATTGAGATGCAATGTTTATACTCCTCTCAGAGAAAAATACATATTGAAGCACAGACACTTTTCAAATGTTAATTCTATTGAGCTAAAACAGCTACTTGCGAATGGAATGCTCCAAGGTGGCGTCTCACAGAGTGACGTTGGCAGACACTTCGGTGTGCACAGAAGCGTCATTCATAGGGCATTCCAGCGGTTTCAGGCGACTGGCCGATACTCAGCAAGGCCAAGAAGTGTCCGTCCAAGGGCAACAACCCAAAGAGAGGTCCTTTCTGCTCGACGACAACGCTTTGTGACTGCCAGGAGGCTACAAACGGACCTCCAAACTGCCACAGGGACCCGAGTATCGACTCAAACTGTCCGTAACAGGCTCCACCGGGCTGGGTTCCAATCACGACGACCAGCGCAAAGGATCCCACTCAATCGTCGCCAGGGTCAAACTCGTCTGAACTAAGCTCATCAGAATGGCAACTGGAGGCTGAACCAGTGGCGTCGAGTTCTCTTCAGTGACGAGTCCAGGTTCTGTTTGGACTTTAACGATGGGCGTCAGCAGGTTTGGAGATGGTCTGGGGAGAGATTTGCAGCCTGTACTGTTGCTGAGCATGACCGTTATGGCGGTGGCAGTCTGATGGTCTGGGGTGGCATTTGGACTGGGGGGCGTACTGACCTCGTTGTCTTCCAGAGGGGTACTATGAACGCTGCACACTACTTGGATGACATCATCAGACCTCAAGTGATCCCTCTGATGAGAAGGCTTTGTGATGGGTTCGTTTTTATGGACGATAACGCACCATGTTACAGAGCACATGTCATCAGGAACGAATTGAACAACAACAACATTGCTCAACTTGACTGGCCAGCTCAATCCCCTGACCTGAACCCAATTGAACAGGCATGGGACATGCTTGGGCGAGCTGTTTACGGCATGCCCGTCTGTCCCCAGACACTGGATGCCATGGAAACAGCCCTGGTTTGGGAGTTGAGCGCCATCCCACAGATACAGCTGGATAGGCTCATTGCTTCAATGCCATGCCACATCCAAGCTTGTATTCATGCCAACGGAGGTCACACCCGCTATTCATAATGTTCTGAAATGTTTGTACCCTGTTTCGTTGAATTTGAAATTGACAGTTGAGTTTTTTTCACACCTCGTTTTCACATCCATTTCTTTTGTTGCTCAGCATACTGATATTAAGATTAATTCGAAACGTTACTTGCTCAGTTTCATTTAATGAAACGTTGAAGATGAATTCACAACAGTTGAAATTTACATGTGATTTATGATTACATGTATTTTGCAGTTAAAAGTTTTGTTGCTTGACTTTTTGTGAGGAGTATATATATTACTAGAGATATTGCTATGTACATCTACTATGCACTGAGGAAAAGAGAAGAACTCGTGCCTCAGATATGATAAGCTGCATTCATGATAGATGCTGTTAGTATATTAATTATTATACACTTGTCAGTCCTTTTCATGTTATAGGCCGGAGGCCTGAAACATTAAAATTGTGTTCAATTGTGTTCAATTGTTCTCTCTCTCTCTCTCTCTCTCTCTCTCTCTCTCTCTCTCTCTCTCTCTCTCTCTCTCTCTCTCTCTCTCTCTGCGTTTTTCGGCACTACCTTCCCTTTCTTTTTCTTCCATCGCTAATTAAATACAACGTACCTGCTTGAAGAAAATGTATTTAACGTGTTCCGACCAGGAGGTATAGGTACATATGGAACATTGAAATACAAGTGAAGATAGAGGGTCGATCCTGGAGGTACTGCAATATATATACCTGCTTATTGCTGGGGCATCTGATCATGTGCAAAGGACAGGGCCGGTGAACACAGAAGTCTTCATCACTGCTGTCCACACAGTCCTGACGATGGTCACAGACCATGCTGTAAGGAACTCTCTGCCCCCCTGCACGACACCCGTAGGAAGGAGGAAGTGACGTCATAGTCACCGGACACGTGAGGGATGACGGGATATCCCAGGACTCGGGGCTGTTTCCGTAGAACAGGGTGTCTTGGGCCCAACAATGGCTGGTGGACTCACAAGCCAGAAAACGGTGAACCGTGTGGTTAGAAGGACAAACCGTCAACCCTGCTCTGGCGTTGTCTGTGTTCAGGGTGGCCAGTGTCACAGAGTCTGTGGGCAGAGCAGACTGTGAAAGGGAAGGTTTGTTGTGTTCACACAGATACACAGATGACGCGTATGCTTTCGAAGTGCACGCCTTCAGATAGAGGGATTTGGGTGGAATCTTACTGGACCCTGGCCAACCTCTAAGAACTCCGCATAAACTCTTGAAAATTGGTAGAAAAAGGGAAGGTGTGTAGAACAGCAAAGAATAGGCTACTGTTTTGTCTGCCCAAATTGGCGTCAGGCGATAGCTGTAACGCACACGTTTTCTTGCAGTCAGAAAAAACTTATTGAACATTCTAATGCAGTTGTTTGGCTTTTAGGAAATCTGATGAACAGTTAACTGTCTAGGTTGTGTAAAATAAAACCATAAAATACTAACATAACTTTCAGTTTTCTACTTTGGTTTCTTAATCCACCTACGAAACGAAGTATACTTAGCAATAAGCTGAAATCACATACTCTCTCACTGGATTATGAACAGTGTCCAGTGGTACATTTGAGGTGAATTTGCAAGCATTCTGTCCTAGGGTTTTTATCCCAATTGCTAGTCATCAATTTTTGCATCTTTTATATTTCCAAATGTTAATTTTAAGAAGACATGCATGATGTCCATTGTCACGGCCAGCCGTGACTGTTCCATAGTCCAGTGTAATATTAGTTAGTTTAACTTTATAGATGTTTAGGGGTTAATTTTTACCCCAATACTTTTAGTTTTAAATACATTAAATTTTGTATTTCTCTTCTTTTCTTTTCCCTCCGTGTGCTCTATTCTTTTACTTCGTTCTCCCTCGCCATGCACGGTTTGTTTCTCCAACTCTCCTCTTCCCCCTTCCCCACTTTTTCTCGTTTGTCTCGTTGTTTTGTCACAGCACGTTTTGTTCGTGCTGGTGTCCAATCGGTGAAACCGGTTGATTCCTGCCGAGGGTGAGCTGCTTTCTGGCAGACTTTGCTGGACCGTCGAAGTGGATAGAAGGGCGTGACAAGACTTGACTTTGTTAACAACTAAATGTATAGGTGTTTAATTCTCTAAGCGACCCATGCGCTTCGGAAGGGAATTATTGTAATTGTAGTTTCGTTGTACGTGGTTCCTCGTAACTACGGCCACCAGCCCCGTCTGGAGGTTTTGTTAGGCTCTGTAGCAGCCTCTTTGTCAGGACGCCCGAAATCGCCTCTGCAGGGCTGGTTGCAGCCTTTGGGGAGGGATGGAGTTCTGAGTCTGTCCTTGTTCGTCCGACAACTGTTTACTGACCTACGCCAGCCTTTTCCCTTCACCGGCTTTTCTGGTAACGTAAACTGTTCTAGAACTTTCAATCTTTTTCTTTCCCTTTCTTGCCCTCCTTCCCCTAGTCTCTCCCCATTCCTCTATTTCCTTCTCACTTTCATCTTCTTTCACTTGTCTTCTGTTCTTTCTGTTTTTTTGTTTTGTTTTTACTTCTTCAACGTCAGCCCTACCCCATTAGTATAAATTCGTAGCATAGGAATAGCTTAGATAAGTTCCCTCCCTTGTAGTTTTGCTCTATATATCTGTTTGTTGACAATGTTTGTGTGTGTATGGTGTTCGGTCCAGTGGTGTAGGGAAGTTTGTCTGTTTGTTTGTGTTTGGATTTGTGACCACTCAACAATTGGCTGGTGCGCATTTGTAAGTTTTAATTTTTGGGATTAATTTTGTAGATACGCGCGCACTGACCTTAACGATTACGTTTAATGTGAAAGGAGTGCACTAGTTTGGGAGAAATTCACTATGTGTGCAAGTTAGTGGCAGTGATTATTAGATGGCCTCGCTCATTATCTCTCCTCCCACCCCAACTCTACTTGTGGACAGTCCTCGACCGCATTTATCTTTCTTAGCGTTTGGACGCTCGTTAAATGTGAATCCTTTCTACTTCTGTCGCAGAGTTTTTGGACTACCAGGACCGCCATTCTGCTGCCTTGGTCAGCGGGAGTCCGTTTTCTTCGTCCTCTTTTCGTGTCGCCTGTTACCGCTGACCCTCTCCGTCCCCTTTCCCCTCCTTTTCCCACCTGGACTCCTCTTTCTCCGGCTGAGGTAACCTGTGACCCTTCTCCCGGCCCGTGGCAAAGGGTCCCAGCCGGAACCCGAAGGGGTCAGCCCGTGCTTCGCCGAGAACGGAGAGTCTCGTGAGGCCCTTTGGGAGATTTTCGGCCAATGGACTTTTGGCCGGGTGTGTGTGAGCAACTTGGACGTTTGCACCAGTTCTTGGAGTGGAGCGGCGGAGGGAACCTGGACTGCGGACAGCATTCTTCCAGCAGGAACCTGGACTGCGGACAGCATTCTTCCGACAGGAGCCATCCTTGGCGTGATGACTTGTGTTGTTTTATTTTAATGTTTGATCGGGTCTGAGCAACTGTAAGTACCAAGGAGAGACTGCTGAGAGGGGGAGAGAGCCGAGCGAGGCCCGGACTTTAAGAAAGAATGAATGGTTGAGTGTGGCAGGCGAGTTGGACGATTTGATTTAGTTAGCCGATTTGGTCAATGTGATCGAGTGAGACAGATTGAGTTATTTAGAATGTAAAAGAGAGTGTAATCAATAACATTATTTGTTCTGCTCGACTAAGGGAGAGAGCAGCTCCTGATTAATTTTGAAGGCCACTGTCTGGTTTGGTCATTATTGATGTTTGGAGTTGTTTGCGTTGTTCGCCCCAGGTTGGAATGGGTAAGATTTGATTGAGAGGCTGTTATTTCGGGTTTTGTTCCTGTTAGCTAATTAATTTTGTGTTGTCTGTTTTGTTTTTCAACGAAGTAAACCTTTATTTTTGGCCCTCAAACTCTTGTGTTTGCCTTTGCGGTGGTGAGGGGATGTGAGGTGCGTCAGGGGAGATAGTTTGCCGTGTCCGAACCCTACGTGCTGGAGTGCGCGTGACATCCATAATTTTATTCAAAATTATTTAGTTTTTTTTCTCTCCAATGAGCGTTGGTGCATTCAGTTTGCCATAGGGTTAAGCCAACATAATAGACATCATTGACTTTACTTCAGGAAAAATTCGGCCATTTTCCACAATGATTGATTCAGTAGAGCTATGAATGTGGATATACACACGGAAGAGACAGAAAAACGCACAGGCCTTTGAGGAATTCAACATTCTCCTACGGATATGGGAAATGCAACAATTGAAATTGGTTTGAAAGCTGACACGTGACATCCATCCTGTCAGTCATTTCAACCGTTAATTTTAAATGTTCCAGTTCGTTACAAGGTTGTAGACAACAGTTAGTGTTCTTTGTGTTTGTGTTGTTTACTTGCTGTGTCCGTCTGTGTCTGTGTGTGTGTGTGTGTGTCTGTGTGTGTGTGTGTGTGTGTGAGAGAGCGAGAGAGAGAGAGAGAGAGAGAGAGAGAGAGAGAGAGAGAGAGAGAGAGAGAGAGAGAGAGAGAGAGAGAGAGAACTTGCAGATGTTTGTATGCAGCATAATATGTATGTACACACGCTTGTGTATGTAGACTTATGTATGGAATACAAGAACTCCAGAAGACACTACTTACTAGTTAGCAAGATCCACAGGCGGGGTAAACATACCGAAGAACACGTTAAACTGCTTGTATCTCCACAACGCACCCAGAACGGTGTCGAACTCACGTGCAGAACCCAAGCTGGCTGTCTGCATGCCCCTGGCTTCACAGTTGGCGATGAGTTTGAACGAAAACACAGGCTCCTTCAACAAACCGACAAAGTAGCATCGTCCGCTGATCTCAATTCCTCCACCGTTGTGACAGGTTGGATGGTCGCAGTTTTCTTCTTCATCTCTGCCATCCTCACATTCAGTGAACAGGTTGCAGGCCAGGTGGAGTTTGAAGGTGGACCAGTTGTGTGATGAACAGTTCCACTTAATTGTGTTCGTTTGTTTCGGTGCGTTTGAAGCCTGGTGGATAATTATTCATCAGAAAGTCAATACACACATGCATGCATACATACATACATACATACATACATGCATACATACATACATACATACACATACATACATACATACATACATACATACATACATGCATGCATACATACATACATACATACATACATGCATGCATGCATGCATGCATGCATGCATGCATACATACATACATACATACATACATACATACATGCATACATACATACATACATACATACATACATACATACATACATACATACATACATGCATACATACATACATGCATACATACATACATACACATACATTCATACATACATACATACATACATACATACATACATACATAGTTTGCTTTGATAAAACTTTTCTGTGTCCAATGTCTTTATTTGTGAACCTCAGAAACAAAACCAGTTAACGTTAACTTTGAGTAATGTTCCGTGTTCCAAAGAAAAAAATATAAATATAAATAAATTGTGCTGATTTACTTTTTCTCTCTATATATAATAAAACATTGACTGCCATGAAGTTTTGTGTAATGTTGTTTATTTATTTATTTGCTGTATATATATATATATATATATATATATATATATATATATATATATATATATACACATACATGCATACATACATACATACATACATACATGCATGCATACATACATACATACATACATGCATGCATGCATGCATACATACATACATACATGCATGCATGCATGCATGCATGCATACATACATACATACATACATACATACATACATACATACATACATGTATATATATATGTATATATATATAAGAAAAATCCAATCATGGCTCTGTTGGCAGTCACCCAACAGAGCCATGATTGGACTTTTCTTTTATTGTGTGATTGCTCTGTTCTACTGTGGTGCGGTGCCTTGCCTTCGAGAGGGGTGTGAATCCTTTTTGTATAATACTATATATATATAAATATTGAGTGAAAAAATCAAAACAACAACAAAACTTGGACGAGACGTTTCGCTTTATAGCTTTATCGATCTACATTCTAAGTTACAAGAATGATTGACGTACTGTGGGGAAATGTCATCATACTGATGACAAATTCACACAGTGACGTCAAGCTCTAAACAACACATTCGCTTCCCTTAAATTAAAGACCTCACATATTAAAAAGTTAAGTAAGAATAAAACACACGTGCTAACATAAAATTTGTTTCACTTAATGTTGCTCTCTCTCCCCCCCCCCCCCTTTTTCTTCTGTCTCTCTCTCTCTCTCTCTCTCTCTCTCTCTCTCTCTCTCTCTCTCTCTCTCTCTCTCACTCTCTCTCTCTCTCTCTCTCTCTCTCACACACACACGCACTATTTGTCTCTCTCTCTATCTCACATGCTCTCTCTCTTTATCTCACACACACACATAAACACACACACACACACACACACACACACACACACACACACACACACACTCACACACACACACACACACACACACACACACACACACACACACACACACACAATGCGCGCGCATACACACACCCACACCACACACACACATACACGCACTATCCGTCTGTACCTCTCTGTCTCACTCTCTCTCTCTCTGTCTCTCTCTCTTTCTCTTTCTCTGACTTTCTAATGTGGAAACTGGCTCACTGTCCGTTGTGCAAGATCTCCAGCATCAACCATCTGCCCCTTAATGTACGTCAACTGCACAATGGGGCTCAGTACGTGAGCCGCATGCATATTGTAGGTGAAATGTCTTTTGTGGAGACTGGATGGTGTCAAACATTGGCCCATATAGTCAAAGGGTATTGAGGCCCTGGGGGTACAGTGTTTTGAGCTTGCTGATCCAAAATTGCTCTCTGTTGTGTCTGTGAGCATGGTTGTCTGTGAGGATCTGCTCAATGGGCATGCACTTCATGTCTTGCAGCGTGTGGTTTTGTGAGTTGAAGTGCTTGGTGACGTGAGTGCCCATGTTCTTTGCAATGTGGGACCTATGAAGGTAAAACCGGGTTCGCAGTGCGTTTTTTGTTTCACCCACATACTGAGCCCCCTGACAGCGTTGACAATAGAGCAGGTAGATGATGTTGGAAGACCTGCAGTTCATGCTGTGGCGGACAGTGAACCGTTCTCCTGTGGTGGAGCTGGAGAAGGACTTGCCCTCCACCAAGTGTTCACGGCAGATGACACACCTGCCATCACACTTCACCACTCCAGCCTGTTCCTGGGTTGGACTGACTCGGGGAAGGGCAGAGGGCATGAGGAGGTTGCGTATGCTCCTCGAGTTCCTCTCCCCAACAACAGGCACTTTGGGCACAGCTTTCCTCATGCGTGCACTGCTGTGAAGCACACTCTGCCCCTCATCAAGCCAATCCCGCAGTGGTGGGTTGGAGGGGTGATGCGTGATGACAAAGGGGACCCTGGTGTTGCTGGGTTTGGCCCTGTAGGTCAACACCTCAGCTCTGGGAAGACCCCGTGCCTTTGCTAGTGCACGCTGTAAGTGGCTGGCTTTGTAGCCACGGTTGAGGAACCTGCTCATGATGGTAGCAGCATGTTTGTCAAAGTCCTCAGCCCTGGAGCAAAGGCGACGGAGTCTGAGGAACTGACTGAACGGGATGTTCCTTTTGCAATGATGGGGATGGCATGAACGATGGTGAAGGTAGGCGTGAGTGTCCGTCGGTTTGGTGTACAGTTCAGTGTGGATGAGACCGTCATGGAACTTAATGAAAATGTCAAGAAATGGGATGGACTGTTTTGATGACTGTACGGTGAATTTGATGGTGGGATGAAAGCTGCTGATGTGGTTGCAAAAGGTTTGTAGATCCTCCTCAGAACCCAGCCACAACAGGAAAATGTCATCAATGAAGCGTTTCCACAGCCTTTCGTCGATGTGGATTGGGCTCTCTGCCAGCATCTTACTCTCTAGCCAACCCATAAACAAGTTGGCAATGGTTGGCGCCATAGGAGTGCCCATCGCTGTGCCATGTTCCTGTTTGTAGATCTGCCCTTCGAATGAAAAGAAATTGTTCTGGAGAATGTGAGAGACGTCTACAATGAGTGGAGTTGGTGGGGTGTTGTCAGGATGGTGTAGCCGCAGGAAGTGCTCGATGGCCTCCAGCATGTCCTTGTGAGGTATGTTCGTGTATAACCCCACAACGTCTATTGTCACAAGGGTGGCCTCGGGGTTGAAAGGTCCATGCCGGATGTTCAACTCCTCCAGGGTTCTCAGCATAGCTGTTGAGTCCTGGATATAGCTGGGGAGAGCGACTACCAGGTCCTGCAGCCAGGAGTCCACCAGCTGAGATAGGTTGACTGTGGGGCCCTCCATTCCAGAGACAATGGGCCTTCCTGGAGGTTTGTTCAACGTTTTATGGATTTTAGGGAGATGATAAAAACGCTGGGTCCGTGTTTTGTTTGGTTCTACAAGCGCCCATCTGTGAGTTTGGTCATCTATGTGCTTGTTGTCATGGAGTTGGTTCACAAGTTGGTTTGACTTTTTTGCCACCTGCACCGTGGGATCCTTGGGGACCTTGCTGTAGTGAAGCTGGTTGTTCAGTTGACGTTCCGCTTCCTGCACATAGTCAGTCACGTTCTGGATGACCACAGCCCCACCCTTATCTGCTGTACTAATACGGATATCCCTATCCGAAACCAACTTCCCCAGTTGTTGCAGGGCCTTTCTCTCGTTCTGGGTCAAATTGTCTTTGGGTTTTCTTGTGTTCGTATATGAGGCTGCTTTCAGCTGTAAGTTCTGGCAGTACGTATCTAGAGCTGTATCCCTTCCTTTTCCAGGTTTAAAGTATGTCTTTTTGTAGAAACGTGGTGGGGGAGTTGGGTCCATCATGTTCTCAGCCTCTTCATTAAAAAACAGTTCTTTCAGTCTCACTAGTCTGCATCCCTCTTCTACATCCTCCTCTAGCTGTTTCTGGTTGAATGTCATGGGTGTAGGAACGAACTTAGGGCCTAAACTGAGCGCTTTCACTTGATCTTCAGTCAGCGTAGCACTGGACAGGTTGACCACCAGGGTGTCGTCCACTGCATTGTTCTCCTTTCTTTGATGTCGCCTTTTGAATCTTCTGCACTTACGTTTGTGCTGGATATTTTCTGTGCGCTGGTTAGGTTGTTTCTGCTCTGTTTGACGCAGAGTTGCTAGTTTCTTTTTCTTGTTTATCCAGAGTTTCTTTTCAAGCTGTTTTGATTGTCTGTTTACGTCGTTCAAAACTGCTTCAAACTGATAAAAATCACAGTTCTGCTGAATGTTGTACAAACACTGGTGTAGTACTGACCGTTCTTCCGTAACTAGGGATTTGTATGTTTGTAAACAAACATCCAAGACGTCACGTGAAGCATTGTGCATTGTGTCCTTAACATGTCTATGGAGGTATTCGCATTTGGGAAGAGCATCAATACCAAATTTTATTCTCATGCCCTTTGGTATGATGCCCTCAGATGCACAAATAGAAAGAAAACGAACGTGCGACTCATACCTTGCAACTTTAGAAATAGTCCACCCCAACGATTGCATGTTGGGGGCCTGGTCAGTCATCCTGTTGGATCCTGTGAAGGATGCAATGGAGATCAGTAGTACTAGTGTGATTAAACAACAGTTGATCACCTCTTTCAAGTCTATGTGTTTGCTGTTGGATCCGTCCACGGTGGAAAGATACATTGAATTTTTCAGAAAAGTTATTACATAAAAATATTGAGTGAAAAAATCAAAACAACAACAAAACTTGGACGAGACGTTTCGCTTTATAGCTTTATCGATCTACATTCTAAGTTACAAGAATGATTGACGTACTGTGGGGAAATGTCATCATACTGATGACAAATTCACACAAATTTGTATTCCATTTTTGACGAAATTGGATGACAAATTCACACAATGACGTCATATATATATATATAGTCCACCCCTATATATATATGTATACCGGCCTACACACACACACACACACACACACGCGCGCGCGCGCACACGCACACACGCACACACGCACACACACACACACACACACACACAGCACACACACACACACACACACACACACACACACACACACACACACACACACACACACACACACACACACACCTACACATACGCACACACATGCACGCACGCACGCACACACGCACGCACACACACATATATACACACATGAACACATACACATACACCAACAAACACCCATGCCCATAGTAACCTCCCCTCTCCCCCCCCTCCCACACATACGCGCGCAAGTACTTGTAATAAATGGGCTATGGGTTACTGATGAATGCTTACATACATACATACATACATACATACATACATACATGCATGCATGCATGCATGCATACATACATACATACATACATACATACATACATACATGCATACATGCATACATGCATACATACATACATACATACTTACATAAATCAGCACATTTTATAATCCTTTTTTTTTTCTTTTCTTTTTTTGAACACGGAACATTTCATAAAAATAACATTAACTGGTTTTGTTTTTGAGGTTCACAAATACAGACATTGGATACAGAAAAGTTTTATCAAAGCAAATTATTCTGCATTTCAAATGCACTAACTTTTCAGTCCTTCAGAGTAGGATGCATGCATACATACACACATACATACATACATACATACATACATACATACATACATACATACATACATGCATGCATACATACATGCATGCATGCATGCATGCATGCATGCACGCACGCATGCATGCATGCATACATACATACATACATACATACATACATACACATACATACATACATACATACATACATACATACATACATACATACGTACGTACATACATACATACATACATACATACATACATACATACATACATAGGGGAGGCTTATTGATATAGTACCTGTCCTGCAATTCGTATCACCTGGTTTCATAGCAAACGGTAGAAGATTGAGTGTTAATAAATGTGTGTGAAGTTTGGACAATGAATTGGTAATATTTTATCACAACCAAAATGCAACAAAGCGGAAAACCGTTTGTAAGTCAAACGAAAATTCATTTTGGCAGCATCTGATGTTATTTTGGGTAATGCTTTTTTATTTGTTATTCAATGCACCAATACAAAAATTAAAACTCTAAATGCCACTCAACAAATCTTTTAAAGTGTTAGGGTCAATGTTGTCCATTTTGTAAATTAAAATATTCAAAGCAAAAATAACTGAGCCATAGTTATGCAATTCGTACCTCTGTCATGTAATTCGTACCTCCTACGTCTTTTCAATGGCGCAGCGTCAAAAATGCATTCAAAATCCTGTTTTAAGTGACTTCAAACTTTGGATGAGAAAATGACATAAGATTTATTTTGACGTCATAGAAACTAACTGGAACATTTAGAAGAAACAATGGCCTAGGCCTATAGTTAAAGCCAAGTCACGAGAATCCGACAGTTGAATTAGTGCTATAAACCCCCGGGTACGATATCAGTAACTTGGTGGTACGAATTCTGTAACAGGTCTTGTAATCCGTACCTTTTGAAGAAAAAACGTTTTCTTACTATTAAGCCAAAAGTATAAACTTTATCTTGTAATTATAGTATACAGTTATAGCTCTCTACCAGCAGTATCCATGTTGAAAGTTTTATAGCTTTCGGATTATCTGCCCTTGATATAGAGATTTCTATCCTTAAGAGGTACTATATCAATAAGTGTACCATAATAGCATACAGTTATAGCTCTCTACCAGCAGTATCCATGTTGACAGTTTTATAGCTTTCGGATTATATGCCCTTGAGATAGATTTTTCTATCCTTAAGAGGTACTATATCAATAAGTGTACCCTACATACATACGTACATACATAGTCAGGAACAAACAGACAAACATCAGTGAAAACGTTACCAGCTTCGCTTTGTGGCTGGTTAAACAAACATGCCATAGACTCATGATACATTACATATGAACAGAATATCATGACAGCTATAAATCTCTATACAACACTAAATTTGCGAACGTTTGTATTAGGACTATGACGAATTTATGAAGATGTTTGTCGATTTATAATGAAGCAAGTCCCCCCTGGGGCCCGGGGGGATACCGGGGGTGGGTGTTCTTTGGCATAAGTAATTCCCCCACCTTCTGGAAGTTCTATGCTTGTAACTTCCTCTACTCTGTCACTCTCTTTGACTCTGTCTTTTCCCTTTGCTTACTGTCATCTACTATCTTTCTGCCTTAATTACTGCACGGTCCATTTTCCTGCCTTTTTTTCAGAAACACTTTCAAAAAGATTTCCTCAGCCGAAGTCGAATTTGCTGGGCCAAACTATTTCTTAGTTAGGCGCATAACGGCAGCATGATGCAGCGGCGCTCATAATTGACAGGAAACTGTCTGAGCGATCGAAGAAGAAGAATTAAGAAGAAATGGAGCAAGTGACAAGTTTTCCAGTGTCATGAAGCAAACAAATCCATTCCTGCTTTTGTGAAATGAGCAGTTTTGGTTTGGGCAGTTACTCAGGCGAAATCGTGTCCACTTCGTAACACAAACAGCTTCACGACCTCTTCAATCCTCCTCTGCAAGACATTCAAATATATTTCCCCCATTCTTTAATATAAGACATTTTAAGTGATCTTGTAAAGGGTATGGACTTACATGCGTATGTCCGTACAGTCGAACCCCGCTTAACGGACACCCCAGTGTGAAGAGAATATTTTACCTCATAAAATAAGTACCCATTCCTCATTCGACTTGTTTGCTTGTCCGCCATTGTGAATTTTACGAAACTAAGTGGCATGGCTTTGTACATCGATTTCTCGGCAAAGATGTAGATTTACACCCTCCTGCTCTATTTCTTGGTTCTTTCCGTGGTTATGGTTAGGGTTAGGGTTTGGATGGTTATAGTTCGCATGCGAAAGGTACTTATTTCTCTTCACACCGGTATCGCGGACACCCTGGTACTCGGGACAGTTATATTCTGGGTCGAGTTTCTTTAGATAACGGTCGCCGCGCGAATAACGCTTACGCCAAACGGGGCCTAAGAAACACTTTAGAAAACATTTGCGAAAGAATGTTACAAGCTCTTGTCTGATTGGTCCACACACACACAAATTAAGCAAACTTTAACGGACCAATCAACAGCAAGAAACGTATTCACCCCCTACTAGCTCCGGGTAGTTCGCCGCTTGCTCGGTGTTTGGCAGGAACAAAACGCCACGCGACCTATCAGCAAACGAAGGGTGTTTTTCTTAGACCGTCTTTGCCGATTTGAGCGAGCGCAACGTAACATTAGCTCTTGTGAAACGGCCCCCATGCAGTCTCCTCTCTTCTTATGTATTACTGAAAGAGTCTCAAGAATAACGACCATCTCGCGATTATGGACAATTTTGACCAATCTGTACGGTGGTCGCATACTGAGGTTCGACTGTATTTGTGTACAAGTGTTTGATATCCGAGTTTCCTGCTGAAGCTTTTCCACAACATACATTGACCTAGCCATAAGTTACATCCCCGTCACATATAGGCTGAAGGTTGGGGCTGTACCGGTCGGGGGTTGTCCCCGGGGGCCGCTACGGTAGGTAGCCGGATTGGCCTGACCCGAGTCATGAAACGCTGGGGAGACATCTACTTTTAGTCTCTTTGGTTTTCTGTTGATCTTTAGTTTTGTTTGTTTTCCTTCCTGCCGCAATGCACAACGCTGTGTAAGTGTCCGGAGGGACAGCTCAGCGTATATAATCAGATTCAGGCCACAACCTTAATGCTACGACTTCAAAGATCAGCCAAAGATCAGACAGAACGTGGCTGAGCATAGCATTGTCGTGGTCTTAGCATTATGGTGTATTGAAAATGCTCAAAAGCCATTATAGGGAGTTCGTGGTGGAAAAGGAAGCGTGTCGAGATCATAGTGAGAGCAGAAACAGCCTGGTGGTTGCATTGTGAGAACTGGGACAACCATGCATGGTCGTGGCAGAGCATTGAGAGAATAGCGGCAGCGTACATAGGGCTCCAGGGGAGGATCTAAGGAGGGTTTCCGGAAACCCCCGTTTTGCCCCAAGCATGTACCTTATACAAAGGTAAAAAGTAAGAAAATGGCTCGATGTTTGCTTTACTAAAAACTAAATTGCAAATGTTTCCGCAAGCTTCGCCCCCTGAGCCCCCACCAGGCCACTACACCTGAACTTAGGACCTATGCAGCTCCCTGGACTCCCCGTGGACCCCCCCCCCCCCTTACGAATCATTTGGTCCGCCCCTGGGCCCGCACCAATGAGGGTGTCTCGACCAGCAGCTCCTCAGTTCTCCTCGGTACATCGTGAGTACTGTGGTTGCCATCAAACTGGAGAAGGGTTTCCACAACCTCGCCACACTCTATTGAAATTTTGCGCACCATGATATTATTATCGTAGCAGGGTCTTCATTGTGTGTGATGGGGGCCTCAGCATGCTACACCATCAAATGCCCAATCATAGCCTAGTGATGGAATTACCCCAAGGAGAGCAGCTACACAACAGACACAAAACAACTAGGGGAGAGCACTTCGTGAAAATTAGAGTTAATTACTTCGACTTACTCGGTCAAAACCATAGCAACAATGGCGGCATGGCGGCAAAGCTTGAAATTGCAGGATGCGAGTCAGCGACTTGAAAACATAATTTTTTGGAAAATGAACAGCGGTCAGTATCCGTAAACCGATTGAACTTGCAAAATGTGACGTAAAAATATAAATTACATCAAATTTTAGAATGACGCACAGTGTTCTAAGTGATGTAAGTCTACTAAAAAACACATGAGGCGAGAGCTGGGGATCTACCTGATGGTAGAGTAGCTTTCCCTGTTTGACAGATTGAATTAGGCAAGATCACTCCTACACACCATGAAATTGCTCCCCTTAACTATTTCCGAACTATTCCTATTGTCCACTAGCAGCTGACTTCTTTGGGATCCGTCACTAGGGGGCAGCACATTGAGCCAACCCCATGCAGATGCAGGGCTATTACATTACATGCATGTTCTTTCTCAATATCAGTGATGCAACATAAAGGATGGAAAAGTGACAGGGCAAACTGTCCTCAAACAAGAAAATCAATAGGGCAAAATGTTCTAACTCTTGCAGAAACCAGCAGGACAAAGACTTACCGAGCTAAATTTTAATAAGACATTTGTCCTCACAAGGACAACACAACAGGGTATTTATAATGTTAATAGACTACGGTATGTCCTATGACATAGTCCTAAAATGACCTGGGCCTAGGGACATGACTGATGCAATATACATCAGACTTCAAATTCACCACCATCCTCACCTTGTGGAAGCTAAAGAGAAACCGGAATCCTGGATCGGGCAGGTCACGAATGTATACCCGGTACTGCAAAACCACTGGATGTGTGCTGTCAGAAAACAGGAAAGGCTCCATATATGGAATCGAGTAGTAGTACCTGTTCTGATGGATGCTAGTTGTGTATTGTTGTGCATTTTTTAAATATATGAAACTGTTCATGGTGATGTGGCCATCAGGGATGTACATCTTGTGTTCACTGACAATTCTGCCAAAAAACTTGGGGTGCATCACACCAGCTTTGGGGTTCCATCCTGGGGACTGTAACACACCTAAAACAAAAGCATTGGTATAAGGAATTTGATATTCAAGGTGCTTATAACTAATATGTGTCATTATAGGTTCAGGCGAACCATGCCTAACAGGCACCCCTGTATCATGGACACCTCAGTAATCCAGACAGTTTTATTCAGTCTCTTCTCATTTATTACTCAAAGAGTCTGGTTATCAAAGTGGGAACTGCTATATGATATACTGATTTATATCCTCAGTGTACCAGTACCACTGTGTGTATGTGTAGATTTGCTGATACGTTCATATTATATTCGTAAGTGTTTTCTGTGTGAGACTTCAGACTTCAGAAACTTTATTATAGAGAAAGACAGACAGAGAGAGAGAGAGAGAGAGAGAGAGAGAGAGAGAGAGAGAGAGAGAGAGAGAGAGAGAGAGAGAGAGAGAGAGAGAGAGAGAGAGAGAGAGAGAGAGAGAGAGCGAGAGAGAGAGAGGGGGATAAGAGGGAGAGGGAAGAGAGAGAGAGAGAGAGAGAGAGAGAGAGAGAGGGAATGAGAAAGAGTACCATTTTAATTGACCCTGTATTTACATCGTCCTGATTTCCCCATAACTGCTGTTAGTAAATCCTTCATCATAATAAATATTTTTTGGAGAAGTAAGCAGACCACGTTTATTCGTTTACACTAAGATTTGTTGATTCGTACATCTGAAATTTACCTGATGTTGGTGCGAGTTCTTTCAGCTGCAATCGTGTTTTCTCCTCAAAGTTCACAACCTCCATCTTCACTTTGACAGTGTAAGGAAGATGAACATTGTGGACCATGATAGCAAAGAGGACAAAACGTCGTCTGCTGATCCAGTCCATGAAGAGAGGGGACCTGATGTTTTCACAGCCAGTCCTCCTGTCCTGGAACTCTGCACTGTCATTGACCTGAATGACCACAGGGAGAAAGTTGTCCTGGGAACACGTCTGCTGAAGAAAGGTCATCTTCACGGCTCCTTCTTTCTCCAAAGTGGACACATTGAACCAGCAGAGGAGACTGGACAAGGAATCGTTCAACTCTGGTTCTTGAAGTTCTGTTTGCGATTGAGAATAAGTTACAGTGAGGTCCTGGGTTAGGTTCACCATCACCGTTTGATTCTCCCTTGTGCACTTTGCCAAATGGTGGGTCGTCAGGTTCAAGCTGTCTTGGTGTTCAAGCGCAAACTTCACAAACTGAGCAAACGGCACAGTCCTGTTCAAAGAATCTACAGCATGCTCTCTGCTGGCGTTTGAAGCACTACACTGAGTAGAAAACAGCAGGTGTAGTGTTAAAATGGAAATGGGCAGATGCATTGTACCAGCTTTGCTATTTACTTCACCAGCCTCAAAGAAAGGATTTCCATTTTAGGTTGCAACTATACGAAGGGCACTCCATATACTTTGCAATGTGAAGATTCTGTGAACATCACACAAAAATGAATAGTGTCATGAGATATCCCCTTTTTCGTATCAAGTCGAAGAAGTTTGTTGCTATGTTTTGTCATGTCATTCGAATTGGTCTCGTTCCGTGAGAGTCATTTCCCTTTTCTTAGAGACAATGGGCTTCGTCATTCAGCTGTGGCTGACTTGAAGTTCTACCAGCTGTGGCGGTCAGCCCCACAATCTTAAAGTAAAATGCTTACAGGTACAGGAACAATTCAAATTGTCTTGGATTCTGCACTATGTAATTACCAAATAAGTATACTATTATGCGTTGAATTAAACACTCTGTCTATGATTATAATCGAATGTTATGCACATACAAACTTACGTGATTACAAGTATTATCATTTTCTTGTGAGTGTTATAACCAATTTATTGTATGCTGATTCTTAGCTGTCTTGCAATAGAAAATAATGTTATGCATAATACCAAATGTATGAAAGAGAAAGAGAGAGAAAGAGAGAGAGAGAGAGAGAGAGAGAGAGAGAGAGAGAGAGAGAGAGAGAGAGAGAGAGAGAGAGAGAAAGAGAGAGAGAGAGAGAGAGAGAGAAGAGAGAGAGAGAGAGAGAGAGAGAGAGAGAGTCCATAAATTTCTTCATAACCAATTAGGTATAAAGGCTTTGATATTTACCCCCTAAAAAACAAATGTCTATAATGTCTAAACTATAAGTTAAAATTAGTCGAATGAACTAGGTTGGTTCAGAAACTCACAGATCTGTAACCTGTTGCAACCATTAACTTCTATTTACGAAAGAACATAAAATATTGATTGAAAATCAAAATGCAAGAAACTGGTTGTAAAATTGTACCTATGTCATTCTGATATTGGACCATTAATTGTAAAATTAAACTAGGCTTACGATAGGAAGCTGAAGTTTAATTTGAATTATTTTGAATCTATTGAAGGGAAGAGAAGTTACGCGAGATGCGGGAGCAGATCACGTGACGGCAAGAGTCAGGCTTTCGCGTTGTTATGTCCACTAGGCCTACGATAGGGAGGGCATGTCTAACTGAACCATTTCAAATCCAAAGAAGGGAGGGCGCGTAACTTCTCTTCCCTTCAATAGATTCAAAATAATTCAAATTAAACTTCAGCTTCCTATCGTAAGCCTAGTTTAATTTTATAATTATTTCTCATCTATTTCTCGTCCAGAGAAATTACGCGAGAATTTAGAGAACCTAGTGGACAAAAACAACAAAACAAATGAAGCGTAGGCTTCAACATAAACCACCAAGCATACAAGGTTATATACACCGAACAGGGTAATGGATCATCAGCATCCAAATTATATTCTATGTATATAAGTATATATCCGCAGTTGCACAGAAACCAAAGTTTGAAACAAGAAGTAATTAAAAAATGCTTGGGTACCAGCATTAATGACAGATTAATTGAAAATATGAATTTGCCATGAAGCAGCCTCCACAGAACAGTTTAGTCATCATCCAATCAAATTTCTGTGCATAGGCACACCAATACATACACTGATACAGTGCATATATCATTATATGTACAAAATGATTACATGAAATCAAAGCAAGCAACATGCAAGAAAAAATTCAGTACTTTGTCACGAAAGTGTCCAAGACTGATTGTCCAAAATTTGGGGCGCTAGCTTTATTGTAGAACTTAGAGAAAGTCTTTTGGTTACTCCATCCAGCAGCCTTCATGATGGAAACAATGGAAGCCCCTTGGCTGGCAACTGCACTAGTACTCGCAGCCCGCGTGCTATGGCTACCATATTTGTCCGTGTCAATGCCAGCCTCTTCCAACACATGCTTCACCCAGCGAGAAAACGTTTCCCTAGAGATAGGGCTGTGTGGCTTTATGAAACTGATGAAGAGTTTTTCCCCTTGTCTAAGCTTCTGTGTTATTTCCAAATATCTCTCTAAATGCTTCACCAAACACAACTTAGAATTTTTTGGAAAAGCTAATATTGTTGCTGGCTCTGTATGCGTTCCTGGTCGAGTGTGCTTTTGCTTGTCTGAGAAAAATATGGTGCATTTCTGCGGGTGTAATTTAACATCACTGACATTTAGTGCATACAGAGCATGACCTCTTTGCCCTGTCAACAGAGTCAACAAAATTACTGTTCTAAGAGTTAGTTGCTTTAAGGACAGGTCCTGCACATGTGGCCATTCCAGTAAATGGTCCAAAACAACATCCACACTCCACACTTCCTGATATTTTGGCAAAGCTGGTCTCATTTCAAACACGCCTTTCAAAATTCTGCATATATCTGGGTGGCTCCCTATAGAAGGTCCTTTGTCATTCTCTGGAGCTAAATAGGCACTCAAAGCACTCCTGGCAGTGTTAATCGCACTATAGCTAGCACCTTTAGAGTAAAGCAAAGCTAGGAAATTGCCTACTTGTATAGGAGTAGGTGACAATTTATCCAGAGAATTATCATATTCATACTGTTGCCATTTTTTAAATATAGCAGTCATACGCTTTTTTGGTCGCTGGTCTCCAAGATGCTAACATCAGGTCTGCTGCAGTATCTGTCAACCCTTTAACAGTGAATCTTTCCCTGATATCCTGCATAGCAGCAGGCGAAGCTTGCCCTTTTCCACAATTCGGTGTGTTTTGTCCGGATGGCTGGGCAGTATCAGGGAGTCCTTGGTCGCCGGTATAGGGACAGGCTCTGTAGTCAGCATCCTGGAGAGGAGCGGCCACCAGGTTTGCGTCGGCCACCTGGGGACCACCAGCACCCCCGTGCTCTGCTCTTGCAGCACCTTCTGCAAGACTTGCAGAATCACACTGAAAGGGGGAAAAGCATAAAATTCAGTGAGCTTCCAAGAAATGGAAAAAACGTCCACTGCATACGCCTCAGGATCTGGTCTGTAGGAAACATAGCATGGATACTGTTTGTTAATGCGAGAAGCAAACAAATCCACCGAGGGCTTGATGTTCAAGCAAGCCAAAGCTTTCTGCAGCATGTCAGGGTTGAGCTGCCATTCTGCATCCAGGTTTATTTTCCTGGACTCCGTGTCTGCTGCAGTGTTTTCCTTGCCTGGTAAGTACGCTGCTGAAAGCCATATGTCACGGGCAACACACCACTGCCAAATAGTGAAAGTGATGTCATTACATGAATCTGAGTGGCTAGTGCCAAAATGATTGATGCATGCAACAGCAGTAGTGTTATCCGCCAACACCCACACTGCTTTCCCTGAAATTTCATTCTCAAAGCATTGCAAAGCAAAAAGGATAGCTTTCAGCTCCAAATAGTTGATGTGGAACTCAACTGCTGCCGGAAGCCAGGCACCTCCAGGCCGACAGTCTGCAAGGGAACACCCCCAACCAGCTTTACTTGCATCTGAAGTAATGGTGATTTCAGGCTCTCTGTCACAAACAGAATGTTTTGCACAGTTAATGTTATCAAGCCACCACAAAATGTCATTTCTTGCAAGGGGGGAGAGGCACATAATACCATCAAAACTGCCTCTGGAGCATTTGAGTGCTGTTTTCTTATCTTCCTCCAAGTGGCGATAGTGTAATGCCCCATACTTAACAGCTGGGAAACTTGCTACCAGCATGCCCACTACTTGAGCGACCTCTCTGATTTTCGGCTGATTTTTCTTCAGCAACTGGGTTCAGCCCACTTTAATTTTCTCCTTACGCTCTTTTGTCAACTCAACTGTCATGCTCTTTGAGTCAATGATTACCCCAAGGTACTGAATAGTCTGAGAGGAACATAGGGCAGATTTATCTGGGTGAACAACAAACCCCAATGCTCTAAACAGTTTTACAGTCTCAGTGATGTTACATAGACAATCAATTTCACTTCTCGCAACCAACAAAGAGTCATCAAGATAAGAGGATGAAACATGACCTCTCTCCCTCAACGAAGCAAAAAACTGGTTTCAACAGTTTTGTGAACTTTCTAGGCGCCATTGCTATTCCACTGACCCTTCCAACTGAATCTCAACAGCTTTCTGTGAGCCTGCCATATAGGTACTGAATAATAAGCATCCTTTAAGTCTATTGAGGCCATGAAACAGTCTTTTATAATCAATCTAAGTGCTGACTGCAACGTATCCATCTTAAAATGATGGTATGTGATTTCCCTATTCAAATGCTTCAAATTCAAAATCATTCTGTGGACGAGTGAAAATAGGTGACACAAATTGACCTGTCTCAGACACGCACTCTGAAATAACACCCTTCTGGGATAGTTTTTCTATCTCCTTATCAATTACGCAAATTTCTGGGCTAGTCGAGCTTCGTTGAGTGGGAGAGAAGTGTGGTAAATCCTCAATATCCGAAACCAGATCTTTTTGGCCCCAGTGATCAACTCAAGAATGTCGGGATCAGAGGTCAAATCTTTCCATGGAACAACATAGTGCTGCAACCTCCCAGCAGTAAACACATCAGCTTATTCTTTTATTTCCTCAGTCAGCCTTCGGAGTGTCGCATAAAATTCACTCACCTCATTGTGTGATTGTGACTCCCAGTGGGAGGGTCTCTGGCCACTCGAGCCTGCTGTTTGTTGTTCTGCCTCTTGTGGTAGGCAGGAAAGTGCTTCTTGTTCCTGTGCCACTGACTCTGAAACTGATTTTTCCGGCCTAAAAAAGATGGTTGGCCAGAAGAATGTTTGGGGCGCTTGTCATGGTATCTGGCTCCCCCAGATCTTGGGCCAGAGAGCTTGGCTCCAATGTTGTCCAGATCCTTTGCCTCCTTCACGGAGGCAGACAAATTATCCTCAAACAGTTTGTTAGTAACTGGCACACTCTCTGCACAGATGCCAGCCGCGATGTTTTGGTTTAGGTAGGGCTTTATTCCTACGCGTCGTTTGATCGAGAGCTCTTGTGACGCGTGCCCAAGCAGAGCAATGGAATCCGTTAGGTTGCTGACTGCCGTTTCAAGTAGGTCAGCCTTTTCGGTTCTCTGCGCCTCTCTGATTGCTTGCATGGCTCTCACTGATGCGCTCGTGGCACGCACTACGAAGCGTTGCGTGTGCACTGTGCAGAGGTCATTCTTTCTGGCTCTCGACGGAATCGCTTTCCAAACCGCTTTGTTGACGTTGGGAACACAGAGCTTTTCGCAGTTGGTAGGTCGGACATATTTGTCGGTCAGTTTTTGCACTTTCTTATCGGACAGTTGTTTGGAGAACCGCTTATTGGCGAGTTTCGTGATCGATGTTGAAACTTTAATGCTGGTCTCTTCGTCATCATCAAGCTCGTCATCAAGCTCCTTTATTAGATCATCCTCCTCATCGCAATTGATCGACACTACGTCGTCGTTTGCTTCGGTATCGCCTTCGGCTTCAGACTCGGAGTCTGAACTTTCCTCGCTCGAAGTTTCCCGTTTCCGTTTTTTCGATTTTCTTTTGTCTTCCGAGTGCAATCCGCTTGACCCTGTTTGCGATCGAGTGGGTCCCGTGTCACAATTTGATCGTTCCGTTCGAGTCTGGGATGCCAAGCCTGCAATCAATCGGTCTAGCTTGGCATCCAGATCGTGGAATTTTCGATTCCATTTCGCATCCAAGCTCTCTAAAGACGGTGTTTCCCGCGATCCCATTGCAGTTTGCTCATGCACTGGCATCGAGCCATCAGGCCTATGGTCCAAGTCCGACATCATAAGATGCCAAGGTAAAGCCAAACACAAGTGGCAAATGTATAGATCAGCGTAAGCTGATCAGTGGAACAAGACCAGACTCAGTGGCAAAACAATTTTAACAGCGTAAGCTAAGAAATTGCACAAACTATGCGGCACAGTGTAGACTTGGGTTCGGAGAGAACACAAAAATTCCCCCCCTTAGTGCCAGACACATTCCAGTGCACGCGCACAAACACGAGTCTTTGTGCCTACCGGTTAGGCCTAGGCGTACGGGTTATATTCCGGTTAAAAAACGACCTTACCTGTCAGAACATACCACAAAACACACACACTAATGTTAATATACAACACACTTTATTGGGACGTGAAGGGAAAGGGAAAATTATAACTAAAATTGAAAAATTCTTATCATGTGCTAATAAACCATGGCTCTGCCGCCAACGTGTTAGTGCCGACTGACTCTTGCCGTCACGTGATCTGCTCCCACATCTCGCGTAATTTCTCTGGACGAGACATAGATGAGAAATAATTTAGTGTCTTCAGTCGTTTTTGTAATAGCAGAATACACCCATAAAACACAACAACACAGTACCGATTATATTTTATTGTGAAGCTTAATAAGTGAATTTTCACACGCATCAGAGAGGATTGTGTTACGCAGTCACAAACAAAACATAAAACTTGTGATTTTGTTAACTCATTCAAGTCGTTCCGGCCATAGAGATAGCTGTCAATTTGATGCATTTGCTTCAAGGGAAGTAAATCTATGTGCACACCATACCTTGGTCACTTCTAAACTCGCTTCGCTCCCTTAGACCACAATTTTGCCTCTGACTTTGCTTTTGTTGTGGTTTGTTGTGGGGGAAACCAATCGGTGTAGAGTTTTTCTATGTAAAGTCTGTATATAAAAGAGTCTGATCTACCACTTCTCTACGTCTAAACCTGAAGTAAAAACCCATAATCTTCTTTCATTTCTCCTTTTGTTTATGTATGTTTTGTTTGTGTGTATGGCTGGAGTGATTTGTGAGTTGTTTTAAAAATAACTCAAAATCGTTACGATGCGAATGAGTTAAATAAAATGATGATGTATGCCATGTACTGCAATTCCTTATGCTGTTATAAGAGTAGAAACGCAATAGAAAATTGGTTAGTTGACATAATGCCAAGGAGCAAAATAAAATGATGATGTATGCCATGTACTGCAAATCCTTATGCTGTTATAAGAGTAGAAACGCAATAGAAAATTGGTTAGTTGATATCATGCCAAGGAGCAAAATAAAATGATGATGTATGCCATGTACTGCAATTCCTTATGCTGTTATAAGAGTAGAAACGCAATAGAAAATTGGTCCGTTTATATAATGCCAAGGAGCAAAATAAAATGATGATGTATGCCATGCACTGCAATTCCTTATGCTGTTATAAGAGTAGAAACGCAATAGAAAATTGGTTAGTTGATATAATGCCAAGGAGCAAAATAAAATGCAAGCGTAAAACAACTGACATTTAAAAAACCCAAAGGATTGTATGTCTTATCATCTTGTAAACTGAAAAGAAAAAAACAAACTTGCTTACTTTGTTCTATTTTGTCTTTGTTTTTTAAATCAATATTATGTCGATCAACCAAAGCAAAATACAACAAACAAGCAACTACACGACAAGTGTAAAGTGACGTTATATTTTATTCACAAGAGACAAAGCAAAACTACTGGATATTTCGGCGAATGCGCCTTTATCAACACAGACAAACAATTAAGCAGCAAACAGCAAATATAGCAAATATACGGGTGGGTTCACCGCCTAGCGCATCAAACAAAAGCAAAAGTTTATGACAAGAAGAACATCAAAAACATAAACATGTGAGCATAGCAGCTAGTTGACAGCCAATATATAAAAGATAGCAAAATAAAAAGAGGGTTGTCTCAAGTTCATTCATAATATCAATTGTGCTTGCGAAGAAGAGCCAGCTCTTCGATTATAGGCCTATTTGACTATATACTACTTCTTTTTAAAGAAAAACTGATTTATACGATTTTCGGGGGGAAATAGGAGAGAGCACTTCGTGAAAATTAGAATTGTTTACCTTACTTACTCTGTCAAATACCATAGCAACAATGGCGTCGAAGAGTGAAGCGAAGCGAGTGAACGATTTGCAAACATTTTTAATAGAAAGAGGAGGTACAAACTGTTCTAACTTGGAAAACGTCGAGAACTGGTAAAGAAATAAACATTGAGATTGACGCAGATGGTTGGTGGCGAGATAACATGCTAACGGACAGAAAGTTACTACTTTCAGAATGCTATCGTGCATTGTTGGAAAGGGGTGACTCTACTGATGTGAAAAACATACACATAGCAATCCCCCCCCCCCCCCCCCCACCCATCCTCCCACGATGGTAATCATCCCCTATTTTGGGGATCTACCTGATTGTAGAGTAACTTCCCCTGTTTGACTGATTGAATTATCATATCATATCATATCATATTATGGCATATAGGTTTCCTAAATAGCCTTTAGCCTGCTATTTCCTTTTAGTTTGTAAGGAAACGCAATTTAAAACTTTTTATTTTATTTTATTTTTTTATTTTTTTTAGAGTACAACATACGGTGAAAAACAAGCAAATTGATTTGCATACTAATTATTACGATTTACGTAATAATTACGAATTAGGCAAGATCGCTCCCATACACAGTAAGATTACTCTCCTTAATTATTTCCGAACAATTCCTATTGTTGATTGTGTGTTTCGTTGCCTGCAACAATGAAGATAATAAAAACTGTTCGATGGCTTTGTTAATGTGCAGACCTATTTATCAGAGGACGCCTTACAGACTATTATAGTAGATGAATTATGCCTTTACTGCCTAGCTGCCATTTGATCTACGGTTGCAGCAGGCAGGCTTGCAGCCAGAGAAGTAGGCCCTATTGATTGGAAATTGAGAACATCTCTCTCTCATGTGTGTGTGAAAATAGCTTTTAAAAAACAATGATTTATTTCATGCGTGTGTGTGTGTGTGTGTGTGTGAATAGCCTTTAAAAAGTAATGATTTATTTCATGTGTGTGTGCGTGTGTGTGTGTGAATACCTTTTAAAAAATAATGATTTATTTCATGTGTGTGCGTGTGTGTGTGTGTGTGTGTGTGTGTGTGTGTGGAAACAGCTTTAAGAAAAAGATTTATTTCATGTGTGTGGTAATGTCCCCCTGCAGCTGAAGCAAAAATTGCTTTATGAAGGTAATTTTGTTTGCTTTTTCCAATTTATACAAATGCTTATTTTAAAGTGTTTGAAAAATGCAGTAGACACAAAGATCTTGTTTGACCAACAAACAAAAAAAGGAAATTCCTTTTCTGGTAAAATTGAAAAACAGGAAATCCTTGCATACCAGGAAAAGTCGCACCTATGAAAGTGTAACCAGACCACGGAAGAGAGTGCCATTTATCTTATGGTTGAATGTTTGAAACTGAATGAAATAAATTGTTGCTTAAATGAAGCAGGAAGTGGTAAAAGAAAATATACATCTACATGACATTGTACTACCGCAAGTACCCAGCAGTCAATGGGGTACCTGATTCGTTCAGGGAAGGTTAAAGGTGATGGAAGGAGAGGGATGGGCTCTGCCTTCCATGATGTAGTGCCCATTCTTCTTCTTCTTCTTCTACGTTCCCAGGCCATATGGCCATAATGGGTACGGTACGTATGTGTCCGGTTTTCAGTTTCCACTGGTCTCCCCGCTGCGTACAGCCGCCACATTCCGATTTAGCAGGAGCTCAAAGGAGAAAAAGCCGATGGGAGAATGGGCCAATAAGTCAGAAAGATAGATGATAGAAAGCAGAGGGAAAAGGCAGAGTAAAAGAGAGTGGCAGATACAAGCACAGAACTTCCAGCAGATGGGGGAAACTATTTTTGCGAAAGACCCCTCCAGCATCCCCACGGGGAGAGACTCGTGGAGGAGGGGGGGGGGTCGTCCAGCTCCCCGTAAGGAGGCACGAGGCATCCACCCACATGCCCCAATGCCGTGCCCTTGACACGGTGAACATCCAACAGTTCACTGCCCCTACAGCCGATAGGCTATGGGACCTTTCATTTTTTTACCACCAGTACACTGACAAGTCAATTGACAAACCCATGTATGTTTAACTCATTCAAGTCGTTCCGGACATATATGTATGGAATTAATAGATAGCTGTCAATTTGATGCATTTGCTTCAAGGGAAGTAAATCTGTGTGCACACTATACCTTGGTCACTTCTAAACTCGCTTCGCTCCCTTAGACCACAATTTTGCCCCTGAGTTTGCTTTTGTAGTGGTTCGTTGTGGGGGGAACCAATCGGTGCAAAGAGTTTTTCTAGATATAAAGTCTATTTTACAACTTTTTTTTACAGCGCGCCAGGTACAAATTTCATACATTTAGTGGCGAAATGGTCTGAAACCCTTAACCTCCAATGAGAGGTTTGAACCTTGGACTCAAGAGACACACATCCGTTGTTGTTGTGACTTGTCGTACCCTGGCTAAGAGACTCCAGGGATCATCCCAATCGCAGAAGCACTTGAAACACTATGGTACAAGTGCATCAGCTACGGACGAGAACATTACGCGTGTGACCGTTTAAAAATAAAAAAAATACCCCGCCATGTGGCCAGCCATACTCCGACTTTGGGGGAAAAGACACACATCTGAAATTTGGTAAATAATGAACCAAACACCCCCTTTGAGAGCACGAATTTTCGACTTACGTCTTCAACCTGGTGCTGTAGAAGTGCAACCAAGACTGTGTGCCAGGTAAAAATGTGATAATCGAAGCGAAAGCTGGAAGTATGATTAATAGAAGTAGCATCTGAAATCTATCACTTCTTCTTCTTCTTCTGCGTTCCAAGGCCATATGGCCATAATGGGTAAGGTACGCATGTGTCCGGTTTTCATTTTTCACTGGTCTCCCCGCTGCGTACAGCCAACACATTCCGATTTCGGAGGAGCTCAAAGAAGAAACATTATTTGGAAGATTTTTTTTTAAAAAAAGCAGGAGAATGGGCCAATAAGTCAGAAAGACAGTAGATGATAGAAAGCAAAGGGAAAAGCCAGAGTCAAAGAGAGTGACAGATTAGAGGAAGTTACAAGCACAGAACTTCCAGAAGGTGGAGGAACTATTTTTACAAAAGACCCCCCGGTATCCCCAACGGGGACAAATCCATAACTAAACTCTGGCTGGGATGCCAACTCACCCCCTAGGCATGGAGCATGCTGTGGCGGCTCACTTCTTCAGGATCTGGTGTCGCACCAGCAAAAAGGGCGCCGTAAAGCCGCTGGAGAAGAACAGGGCGAAGTACAGGGTCAGCTTGTACCGGTTGCTGATGTCAAACGGCAGGTTCTGAAACACACACACACATTTTGATACACAGGACATATAAAGCCGCTGGAGAAGAACAGGGCGAAGTACAGGGTCAGCTTGTACCGGTTGCTGATGTCAAACGGCAGGTTCTGAAACACACACACACACACATTTTGATACACAGGACATATAAAGCCGCTGGAGAAGAACAGGGCGAAGTACAGGGTCAGCTTGTACCGGTTGCTGATGTCAAACGGCAGGTTCTGAAACACACACACACACACAAATTTTGATACACAGGACATATAAAGCCGCTGGAGAAGAACAGGGCGAAGTACAGGGTCAGCTTGTACCGGTTGCTGATGTCAAACGGCAGGTTCTGAAACACACACACACATTTTTGATACACAGGACATATAAAGCCGCTGGAGAAGAACAGGGCGAAGTACAGGGTCAGCTTGTACCGGTTGCTGATGTCAAACGGCAGGTTCTGAAACACACACACACACACACACACACACACACACACACACACACACACACACAACAACACACACACACACACACACACACACACACACACACACACACACACATTTTGATACACAGGACATATAAAGCCGCTGGAGAAGAACAGGGCGAAGTACAGGGTCAGCTTGTACCGGTTGCTGATGTCAAACGGCAGGTTCTGAAACACACACACACACACACACACACACACACACACACACACACACACACACACACACACACACACACACACACACACACACACACATTTTGATACACAGGACATATAAAGCCGCTGGAGAAGAACAGGGCGAAGTACAGGGTCAGCTTGTACCGGTTGCTGATGTCAAACGGCAGGTTCTGAAACACACACAGACACACACACACATTTGATACACAGGACATATAAAGCCGCTGGAGAAGAACAGGGAGAAGTACAGGGTCAGCTTGTACCGGTTGCTGATGTCAAACGGCAGGTTCTGAAACACACACACACACACACAAATATTTGTTACGCAATGACATGAATGAACCTGTTTAACCCTTTCTCCGCCAGCCGTTTTTCAGCAAAAAAATACCATCAAGCTTACCTGGGTAGAGAAAAACATCTGTCTGTAATATTGGGGATTCCTCTGTGACATATTTAAAGTAAGGCCTATCCCCACCTCCCAAAATTAAGAAAATAGGGTCTTTGGATAACAGGGCCCTGATTTGATGCCTTTTAGTGACATGGGTGTTAAATCAACGTGGTGCAAAAATACGACGTTGCCAGGGTTAAGAGCTGTTTGTTTCTGACTATCTGTCTGACTACAGTGGAACCTCCCTTATAAGACCTCCCATTATAAGACTCCCTCCCACATAAGACCCTGCTTCTCTGAGACATTGCCCTTCTATGTAAGTATTAAAATTACCTCTCTTATGAGACCCCTTCCTTATAAGACCTCACTTTGGATGATTTTTGAAGGTCTTATAAGGGAGGTTCCACTCTATCTATCTGTTTAACTACGTGAACACGATAACGTTTGAACGGAGGGACATAGGACGCTCAAATCTTGCATGCCGATAGGTACTTAGGATATCTAGGCCAAGTCCGAAAATGAAGGTCATTGGTCAAAGGTCAAGGTCACTGGAGCCGAAAATGCTGCAGCGCATCTGCTTTTCTCTAGCGGTCAATAATGCGCGAGCTATAGTTGAGATCCTCGCTGGCGCAGGGGTACTGTAAAGTTGCAGGTGCAGACTGTTTTGATCGGACTTTAGTTTCAGGGGTGTTTGTCTGTTTGTTCCTGCGAGGTCACTGGACCCGAAAATGCTGCCGCGTGGCTGGTTGATATAACGTTTTCATGCTCTTGTTCTTTCTTTTTTTCTTTTGTTGTTGTTGCTGTCCCATCTTCAGAAATGTCTTTAGGATTAGACCAGAACTGTGTCAATATTAGGACACTGATGTCTTTAAGATGTATCAGGATTAGATCATAAATGTCTCTAGGATAAGACCAGGGTTATGTCAGGATTACACAGAAGTGTCGTTAGAGCTATACCAGAATTGTGTCAAGATTGGACCAGAAATGGCTTTAGGACTGGACCAAATTTGTCGTCAGGATTAGACCAGAAATGGCTTTATGATTGGACCAGGAATGTGTCAAGATTAGACCAGAAATGGCTATAGGATTGGACCAGGATTGTGTCAAGATACATAAGGACCAGAAATGGCTTTAGGATTGGACCAGGATTGTGTATTGATCAGACCAGAAATGGCTTTAGGATTGGACCAGGATTGTGTCAAGATAAGATCAGAAATCACTATAGGATTGGACCACGTTTGTTGTCAAGATATATAAGGACCAGAAATGGCTTTAGGATTGGACCAGGATTGTGTATTGATCAGACCAGAAATGGCTTTAGGATTGGACCAGGATTGTGTCAAGATTAGACCAGAAATGGTTTTAGGATTGGACCAAGTTTGTCGTCAGGATTAGACCAGAAATGGCTTTAGGATTGGAACAAATTTGTCGTCAGGATTAGACCAGAAATGGTTTTAGGATTGGACCAAGTTTGTCGTCAGGATTAGACCAGAAATGGTTTTAGGATTGGACCAAGTTTGTCGTCAGGATTAGACCAGAAATGGCATTAGGATTGGACCAGGACTGTGTCAAGATGAGACCAGAAATGGTTTTAGGATTGGACCAAATTAGTCATCAGGATTAGACCAGAAATGGCTTTAGGATTGGACCAAGTTTGTCGTCAGGATTAGACCAAAAATGTCTTTAAATGGATTGGACTAGGATTGCTGCGTGAGCATTAGACCAGAAATGTCTTCAGAATTGGACCAAGTTTGTTGTCAAGATTAGACCAGAAATGTCTTTAAATGGATTGGACTAGGATTGCTGCGTGAGCATTAGACAAGAAATGTCTTCAAAATTGGACCAAGTTTGTTGTCAAGATTAGACCAGAAATGTCTTTAAAGGGATTGGACTAGGATTGCTGCACGAGAATGAGACCAGAAATGTCTTCAGAATTGGACCAAGTTTGTTGTCGGGATCGGACAGAAATGTCTTTAGTATCAGACCAGGGATATAACCCAGTTCCTTTTCTGTCGCACGTTCCGCCGTCTTATCAATCCCACAGCGCTGAGGAGGGTCGCTCCGTTGAAAGCGTCGGAGGAGGCGTTTGACCAGGATCGGTGAAAAACGTCTTGAGGATTGTGTCAGGATTGGACAGAAAAGTCTTCAGGATCAGACCAGGAACGTGGCCCAGCTCATTCGTTGTATCTTCTGCTGCCTTATTATTACTACGCCCGTGAAGGTTGTGCAGCGGAGGGTCGGCGGGTTGAAAGCTCCAGAGTCGCTGTTCAGAAGCGAGGCAGCGACTACCGTTTGAAGCCACTGCCCATTTCTCGCTTGACGTCTTCCGCTCCTTTGAGAGGTCTGTACGCTTCGAGCCGGAGAATGTGAATCTGAAACAAGTGCATGTGGACGTGTAACTGTAAGCCAGTTCGTCGTTTCCGACTATGACTGCCAGATAGCGGGGGGGGGGGGGGGGGGGGGTCTGGGGGCTAAAATTTGTTTACAGTGGATAAGCCTTGCCCAGGGTAGACCCCCACTCTTTCGACCAGAGAGAGAGAGAGAGAGAGAGAGAGAGAGAGAGAGAGAGAGAGAGAGAGAGAGAGAGAGAGAGAGAGAGAGAGAGAGAGAGAGAGAGAGAGAGAGAGAGAGAGAGAGAGAGAGAGAGAGAGAGAGAGATGACAGAGAATGACAAATACAAGCTCCTTCAAGAAGAATTAATCAATACTTAGAGCAAACTTACTTCCCCTGGCCTACCCTTGCTGGAGAAAAGTATTGTTGTTGTTGTCGTACCCTGGCTAAAAAGACTCCAGGGATCATTCCAACAGCCGAAGCACTTGAACACTATGGTACAACTGCACCAGCTAGGCATGAGAACATTACGTGAGAACACTACCGTTTTGGATTACCCCCGCCACATGGGCAGCCACACTCCGACTTCGGAGGATTTTGGAGACTGATGATGTTATGCTAGGAGCTTGTCATGGCTGAAGACAATCCCCGCACAACCGTGCATAGCATGACAACAT
>CM065710.1:29153196-29173196 GCA_017654935.2 Phymorhynchus buccinoides
TGCGTACAGCAAACACATTCCGAATGTTTTATCATAATAATAATGTGATATTTTTGTGTTCAATTCTTTCAGATTTGTACGAGGCGGGAACGGTTGCATCAAAACAGAGTGAGGGGATGTCAAACCCACTGAAATTAGAAAGGTAATATTTGTTTGTTTGTTGTCTTACCCTGGCTTAAGGACTCCAGGGATCATCCCAACAGCCGAAGCACTTGAACACTACGGTACAAATGCACCAGCTGGGAATGAGAACATTGCGTGTGTGACCGTTTTTGATTACCCCGCCACGTGAGCAGCCACACTCCGATTGCGGAGGATTTGGGAGACTGATGATGCTATGCTAGGAGCTTGTCATGGCTTAAGACAATCACGGCATAACTATGCAGAACATAAACAACATGTTGATGTAGCCTTGGTGTTCTAGCTTATGGCAACTGGTCTGACTCAGCCTCATGCCAAGGCGAAGTTATGTAATCATAACAAACATTCTTCGTCATCGTCGTCGTCATCACCATCGTCTTCGATCGCTCGCTCAGATAGTCGCCTGTCATATGAACGCAGATGCATCATGCCGCTGTTATGCGCCTAACTAAGAAACAGTTAGGCCCAGCATGTCCGTCTTCGGCTGGAGACAAATCTCTGGAAGAAAGTTCTTGAGAGAAAAAAATGCAGTAAAGCAGGAAGATAGTATAGATGACAGTAAGCAAAGGGAAAAGGCAGAGTCAAAGAGAGCGACAGATTAGAGGAAGTTGCAAACACAGAACTTCCAGAAGGTGGGGGAACTATTTGTGCACAAGAATCCTCCGTATGTCCAAGGGGTAGGGGCGGGAGACGGACATACTAACCTATTTTTCATCAGCATCAGCCAAGGAATGTGGGTGGGAGACATTTTGAAAGGGCCAAATGTAAAGTGAAGTGAGCAGGTTGTACCCGCTAGTCTATATATAATCTATATGTTGGTAATGTCTATCTGACTGTCTGTCTTTTTGGACTGAACTAAAAATAAACATTAACAAATCCCAACAATCATATATTATGCATATTCTTAATCATCATCACTCAAGGGAATAAAATGGATGCACTCTGCTATCTGTCAGTCATAGTCGGAAACGACAGACCGGCATACATACACATGTATGGCTCCCCCCCACCTGCGTGCGCATCTCGACCCTTCCAACGGAAGTGTCGCCATCTTAGTCCTTATTTGTGTGCAAGCAAAGTGAAAATGTTATCTAAATGTGTAAAGAAAACATCCAGATGTTATAAATACAGTTTAGATAAGTTTCGAATTGGAACAGCCAAATACGCAGCATCGATCTGGCATTTTTCAAAAAAAGTTACTAAGATGGCGGTCTCCCATAATATGGCGCTCCTTGTGGCCGGATATGACGACACGTGGGTACCAGCCATATGTACATGCACTTGTTTCAGATTCACATTCTCCGGCCCGAAGCGCACAGACCTCTCAAAGGAGCGGAAGACGTCAAGCGATAAATGGGCAGCGGTTTCAACCTCTGAACAGCGACTCTGGCGCTTTCAACCCACCACCGACCCTCTGCTCCACAACCTTCACGGGTGTAGTAATAATAAAGCAGCAGAGGATACAACGAAAGAGCTGGGCCACGTTCCTGGTCTGATCCTGAAGACTTTTCTGTCCAATCCTGACTCGATCCTAAAGACGTTTTTCACCGATCCTGACGCGATCCTGGTCAAACGCCTCCTCCGACGCTTTCAACGGAGCGACTCTCCTCAGCGCTGTGGGATTGATAAGACGGAGGAATGTGCGACAAAAAAGGAACTGGGGTATATCCCTGGTCTGATCCTAAAGACATTTCTGTCCGATCCTGACAACAAACTTGGTCCAATTCTGAAGACATTTCTGTCCGATCCTGACAACAAACTTGGTCCAATTCTGAAGACATTTCTGGTCTCATTCTCACGCAGCAATCCTAGTCCAATCCCTTTAAAGACATTTCTGGTATAATCTTGACACACAATCCTGGCCCAATCCTAAAGCCATTTCTGGTCTAATCCTGACGACAAACTTGGTCCAATCCTAATGTCATTTCTGGTCTAATCCTGACGACAAACTTGGTCCAATCCTGAAGCCATTTCTGGTCTAATCCTGACGACAAACTTGGTCCAATCCTGAAGCCATTTCTGGTCTAATCTTGACACAATCCTGGTCCAATCCTGAAGCCATTTCTGGTCTAATCCTGACGACAAACTTGGTCCAATCCTAAAGTCATTTCTGGTCTGATCTTGACACAGTCCTGGTCCAATCCTAATGCGATTTCTGGTCTAATCCTGACGACAAACTTGGTCCAATCCTGAAGCCATTTCTGGTCTAATCCTGACGACAAACTTGGTCCAATCCTAAAGCCATTTCTGGTCTAATCCTGACGACAAACTTGGTCCAATCCTAATGCCATTTCTGGTCTAATCCTGACGACAAACTTGGTCCAATCCTAAAGCCATTTCTGGTCTAATCCTGACGACAAATTTGGTCCAATCTTAAAGACAATTTCTGGTCCAATCTTGACACAATTCTGGTATAGCTCTAAAGACGTTTCTGTGTAATCCTGACATAATCCTGGTCTTATCCTAGAGATATTTATGATCTAATCCTGATACATCTTAAAGACATCTCTGTCCTAATATTGACACAGTTCTGGTCTAATCCTAAAGACATTTCTGAAGATGGGACAGCAACAAAAAAACAAAAACAAAAAAAAAGAACAAGAGCATGAGAACGCTAGATCAACCAGCAGTGCGGCAGCATTTTCGGGTCCAGTGACCTCGCAGGAACAAACAAACAAACACCCCTGAAACCAAAGTCCGATCAAACAGTCTGCACCTGCAACTTTACAGTACCCCTGCGCCAGCGAGGATCTCAACCATAGTTCGCGCATTATTGACCGCTAGAGAAAAGCAGATGCGCTGCAGCATTTTCGGCTCCAGTGACCTTGACCTTTGACCAATGACCTTCACTTGGCCTAGATATCCTAAGTACCTATCGACATGCAAGATTTGAGCCTCCTAGGTCCCTCCGTTCAAACGTTATCGTGTTCACGTAGTTAAACAGATAGATAGAGTGGAACCTCCCTTATAAGACCTCACTTTGGATGATTTTTGAAGGTCTTATAAGGGAGGGGTCTTATAAGAGAGGTAATTTTAATACTTACATAGAAGGGCAATGTCTCAGAGAAGCAGGTCTTATGTGGGAGGGAGTCTTATAATGGGAGGTCTTATAAGGGAGGTTCCACTGTAGTCAGACAGATAGTCAGAAACAAACAGAAAGTCCTGAAAATACTAACCAGCTTTCTCTTCGCATCCACTTATTTCTGACTCTCTTTTACTTATTTGCGGATAGCCTCACGAGGTTTCCGCATGTAATGTGCACAAAGCCTAACAATATATAGGGTAAGACGGGGTAAGAAGCCCATAGGCGGGTAAGAAGCCCATGTCAATTATCTCAAGAAATGAAGCAAATTTCAGTCAAGTTTTGCCCATGAGACGAGTGTTAATGTTTAGCGTTCGTCTCATGGGCAAAATTTGACTGAAATTTGCTTCATTTCATGAGATAATTGGCATGGGCTTCTTACCCGCCCATGGGCTTCTTACCCCGTCTTCCCCTACAGTTAAAATAGTAAACAAAAAATAGTACTAGTGATGATGATATTACCAGCAGCATCCATGAATTCCTGGTTATGATTCTCTCTGGCTGAGCCTAAAATAAAACGGGACGAAACGAACATGATGGCGTGTATCATTATTTGGTTTTATATTTTTTCTTGTTCGTTTAGTGCGTTTCGCATATAATTTTTCTTGTTCGCTAAATGCATTTCGCACTAGTTTAGCACTGTACGCACACACGCATAAACATGCACGTATGGACGTTGGCACACACACACACACACACACACACACACACACACACACACACACACACACACACACACACACATACACACACACACACACACACACACACACACACACACACACACACACACACACACACACACACACACACACACACACACACACACACACACACACACACACACACACACACACACACACACACAACACACACGGAAAGAGAGTAGTGTACTCGCATCCTCATACACAAATTCTTTAAAGGGGCACCCTGACGGATGACTTTTTGCAAGAAACACGCCGAGATCACCAGGAAAACACCCTTTACAGAGATATCAACACTCACTTTGCTGTGGTTTCCTATAAGTCAAATCGGCGATTCCACCTTGGCGGAGGTTCTGGGAGTCAAATTCTTTCAGCGGAAGAGAAGGTATGTGCCTTCTAATGGCCGCCTGTGTTAGACCAAATCGTTTGCACGAAATTTCCACAATACAAGCCTTTTTGTACAGTTTTAATACAGTTTACCAAAAGGAGTTTCGCTCACAACAAAGGAAATAGCTCTTTGTTTTGTACTGCACTACAAAGAAGAAAAAGCTTCCACACCCTGAGTGGCCTCCACCCACTCCGTCCAAAATGGCTTCTCTCTCCGGCAACTCCGCCAAAGAGGAATCACCGTTTTGACGGTTTGATTGCTAGGAAACCAGAGCAAAGTGAGTGTTCCGGTCCTTGAAAAGGCTGTCTTTCTGGTGACCTCGACGTGTTTCTTGCAAAAACTCATCCGTCAGGGTGTCCCTTTAATTAGATTATCCTCTCCCTCGCCTTTCAACTTTCTCTCTCTCTCTCTCTCTCTCTCTCTCTCTCTCTCTCTCTCTCTCTCTCTCTCTCTCTCTCTCTCTTCTCGTCGTCGTTCGTTCGTCTCTCTCTCTCTCTCTCTCTCTCTCTCTCTCTCTCTCTCTCTCTCTCTCTCTCTCTCTCTCTCTCTCTCTCTCTCTCTCTCTCTCTCTCTCTCTCTCTCTCTCTCTCTCTCTCTCTCTCTTTCAAAGCATACAGTTCAACGCAATATCAACAAAAACAACGAAACGTTTAGTCATAAGTTTATTAGAAAAATAAGAACATAGGCAAACAAAGCAACATTTTTACCAATTAACGGTACACAGTCCTGACTGTCAGTGTTTCTCACCACACATCTACAGACTTTGGGCCTGCGCACGCATTCAGCAAGTTCCGTTGTTGCATAAAATATTTTACCCATGAAATAAATACTCTTTTCCTCATTCAAATTGTTTGCTGTTTGGGAAAGATTCGCCCCTAAATACATTCAGAGGCGTCTTGTGGCATGCAGGAAGAACAGAAGATTCATCATTCAATACTGAGAAGTCAGGGATATTTTTTCTCATATTTATTATTTATTTTTTTTTTGCACGGATGGTTGTTTTCATCGTCCGCCATTTTGAAAAATACGAAACTAAGTGACATGGTTTTGTGTATCTATTTCTCAGCGAAAATGTAGATTTACACCCTCCCGCTCTATTTCTTGGTTCTTTCCGTGTAGATTGAGCACTTAAATATCAATGTTTTAAATAATAGTTCACATATTTATCACATGAAAGAAGAATGGCTCTAGTGCGCTTTTGAAGGGTACTTATTTCACGGTACGTACGTATTTCTCGTGACACCGTACTAGGGAAACCCCATTCGCTTATATAATAAATAAGTGGAATGTGGAAACTCATTGGCAATCCCATCCACGTACTTCTTATACTAGTGAATGGGGTTTCCGTACGGAACTTGCGGATTGCAGATCTAATGTGCACAGACCCTAACTCAGCTTGTGCTAACCTCGAGGGATACACAGTAGCTTTTCTCAGCTCCTTTCAGTTCATGCCTTTTGTTAACACTCGTCACCAGCATAAGCCAATTTAAAGTGTTTTATCCACTAGGCTTACATTGTTTTGTGGTGGTATGCCACTTGTAAGGTCTTTTCCTATCCCTAACCAAAATCAATGATAAGAATATTTGCCTCTGTTAAAAGAAATAACTTGAAACAAATAGCTCTCTGTGGAAAACTGAAAGGAGCTAGAATGAGTGGAATTGTTCTATGTGGATATGCCTTTGTACGGAAGGACCTCATCTCTTACCTTTCTTCTCTCAAGCCTTTAAACTCGAAATGGCTTTTAATTATTGGTTGATATCAGCTTAAACCCAGGGCCAATTGTGAAGTGAGAGTGAGAGTTGTTGTTATTGTCGTACCCTGGCTTAAAGACGCCAGGCATCATCCCAACAGCCGAAGCGCTTGAACACTATGGCACAATGCAACCAGCTAGGGATGAGAACATTACGTGTGTGACCGTTTTTGATTACCCCGCCACGTGTGCAGCCATACTCCGACTTCGGAGGACGAGAAGAGCTAATTAACAAAGAACAGTCGTTGGGATAGCAGCAGTATATAGAAGGTTGACTATAATCCATACATAAAATTCAAGTGGGTGTTTTCAAGCACACCAATTTAGTCAATCATTAGATGAATGATTTACAAATAAATGATGTAGGCCCTTATTCTCGACTGCATTGAGGGACGAGAACAAAGCATCAATGCCGGGGGGGGGGGGGGGGGGGGGTATCATAACAATTTT
The DNA here is from genome assembly GCA_017654935.2 of Phymorhynchus buccinoides. NCBI lineage: Eukaryota > Metazoa > Mollusca > Gastropoda > Neogastropoda > Raphitomidae > Phymorhynchus > Phymorhynchus buccinoides. The sequence goes on from CM065710.1 coordinate 29,159,712, forward strand.
TACATTGCCTTTGGCTTGCTCGTTTTGTTGTAGACTTTAGGCTTCTGTGCATTACATCCGCTATCAGCAAGTTCTGCATTAGGGAAACCCTGTTCGCTTATATAAGAAATGCGACCCAGCACCACGAGTGTCAAACTGACCATTCTCAGAAAATTATACATTTGAAAACGTCAGACAATTCTCTTTCTAATGATACAAGAACCATTCTTGTATCTTTGTCCATTCTAGAGTTATGAGCATTTAAAGTTAGTAGGGTGAGCATCGGCCATTTTGAAAAAACACAGTCTAAACTCTAGCCTAGCTGAAGAAAATACATTGATATCCTCGTTTTAAGGAACTTATAAGACCATTTAGAGATCATATTAAAGATTGTCCTTAATAAAAAAATAAATATATATATAAGATGTTAGAGAACACGAAAATATCCATAACTAAAAAATTGACCAAAAAAATTATTTTTGACTTTTCAAGCCTCTTGTGAGAAACTATCCCAGCTACTTAATGTCCCTTTCGTGGTGCTGGGTCACATATAAGTAGATGCGGAAACTCATCCGCGATTCCCATTCACTTATTTCTTATATAAGCGAATTGGGTTTCGGTACGGAAACTTGGGGATTGGGGATCTTATATGCACAGGCCCTAAAGGTCTCGGTACACGTTAACAATATTCACAAAATATCTCTATTCCCCCATAGCAACACACAGAGTTAGGCCACTCATAATATGACTTACAACTCACTGTGTTGCCATGGGGAAATAGAGATGTTTTGTGAATAATGTTAACGTGTACAGAGACCTTTAAGATCCACAATCCCCAAGTTCTGTACCGAAACCCCATTCGCTTGTACTGAGACCTTTCAGCTTATACCCCATACAAATGGTACATATTTGCAAATATACGAAAGACCTGCAACCATTTACAACAGTAAAGGCCTATAAGGTAAATTATACGAAAACATCAACAACTATTTACACACACATACCAAAGTATACCAAAGTATAAAAAGCCTATTCAAAACAAATTAATAAAAACATTGGTTTACATAAAAATGTTTATGATAATTATAAAGCAGTCCCTTTGAAACTTGCAGTTTAGAAACAGTCGCAAGTGTGTGTGTGTGTGAGTCTTATATTATATACAATATAAGTTAGCACAAAGCATTCCAAGCATTAACAACAATCCATTTAGAATTCAAAACAAATAACTCACGATTTGTTCAATACTATGTACACTCAATGTTATGAATAATACGCACGCTAGCTATCACCAACATCCATATTGAAATTAAAATGTTTTTTTAAACAGCACAGAAAGGGAGAGAAAGAGATAGAGGGAAAGGTGGGGGCGGAGGACAGAGAGGATAAAGGAAGAATACGAATACGAATGCTTAATCTGATCAAGGCCATAGCCCCATACTGAGGACAATGGTAGAGGTTTACAGAGACAGAGACACATGATTTGATGAAGAGGCGTAATCTTTTGCATTTCATGCATTTACAGCGACAGAATAGTCGGCAGTGACTGTGGTCGCTATTTAGAAGGAAGGAAGGTCTTATGCATGATTTTGAAATGGAAAATGTGCGAGAGCTTGGATACAAATGATTAGGAAAGGGCGGAGAGTGGTGCAAAACTGATCCCCCAAAAGAATAGTTTTGCTGTAGGAAAGTAAAGGTGAACATTGTTCACTCTTTTCACCATGTCAGCACAGTGATATGCCAGTGATCGTATCACTGTGTTGCCATGGGGAAAGAGTGAAAAATGTTAACGTGTATTGAGACGTTAAGCACATATGCTCCCCTCCTCCCTCCATTGTACAACAATATTATACTAAATACCTCCCGAGCTCACCGCCAAAATATCAATTGCTCGTGCGCACGTACACACACACACATACACACACACACACACACACACACACACACACACACACACACACACACACACACACACACACACACACATAATACATGCACGGAGAGAGAGAGAGAGAGAGAGAGAGAGAGAGAGAGAGAGAGAGAGAGAGAGAGAGAGAGAGAGAGAGAGAGAGAGAGAGAGAGAGAGAGAGAGAGAGATGTATCCAAAGTTTGACTTGCAAGAACAGCAATTCCTAGAAGTCATAGCTGTTTTCAACAGTCGTCATATGTAATATACATGTAGATAGCGACACATAAGCTTCAAGCTTGTTGCTGCTCATTTATGGTGACAACGTATTGATGTATATATGTGCCCTGTTGATCTGAATAAACATTTATTTAAACCAACAGCAATTAACTGCAACCAGAAAAAAAACAACCGCAAAACTGATGATTAAAAAACCAACTGAATTGTTCAGCAAAACTCGTTGCAAAACATCTTCTGACTCCACCAGGAATCTGTCTGGAGCTGCATGAAACCTGTTTGACAGCAGAATAACAATGGGCGACACTGCACTAAGCATCGATGCGCTCTTTCTGGCGAGGGCAGCTAGGACTTTCTCACTGTAAAGTGATCCAGCAACTTTGATCAGGAACCCTGATAGAACACTGTTCAATACAATGACATTCTTTTAGTCCGGAGTGACAGTAATTTAGAGGCAGACACTGACAAATGTGCGTGATCAATCAGGGTGTAGCCTACGGTACCGCTTTGTCAATGTTCGAAGAACCATTGCACGAGTTTGGTTTGTATCAGTTGTTGGCAGCGTATCAAAAGATGCAACAACATAAACATTCTTCTCCATAGAAGTACAAATACTGTTCTCTATATAGAAATATTTCAATCAAAACCTGGTAAGAAAATCGAAACAGATGAAAACAATTTTTCTCTAGAGAATATTAACCCAGGGTGTCAATATTTCACAAGTCAAGTTTTTACCGTAACACCGTGTGCTAAAACAAATTTCTCTGGAGAATATTAACCCAGCGTGTCAATATTTCACGAGTCAAGTTTTTACTGTAACACTGTGTGTGCGCCTACGTCTCACCGCGTGGTCAGTAGAAGTAGCCCGGCACGTGCAAAGGAAGAATATTAACCCAGTGTGTCAATATTTTATGAGTCAAGTTTTTACAGTAACACAGTGTGTGTGTACGTCTCACCGTCTCATACATGTGCTGGGTGCAGCTGTTTCAAATCAAATTTGCACGTGCAAAGGAAAGGAGGACACATTTGCATTGTGCTTTCTGTCAAATCAAGGATGCTAAACGTTATATCTCCTTGGTCAAATGATCTCCTCCATCCCATGTGTGGGATGTGTGTGTGTGTGTGTGTGTGTGTGTGTGTGCGCGTGTGTGTGTGTGTGTGTGTGTGTGTGTGTGTGTGTGTGCGTCTCACCGCCTGGTCAGTAGAAGTCTCGCGGCACGTGCAAAGGAAGGGAGGACACATGTGCTAGGCGCAGTTGTTTCAAATTTGCACGTGCAAAGGACACATTTGCGTTGTGCGTGTCTATCAAATCAAGGATGCTAAACGTTAAGTCTCCTTGGTCAAATGATCTCCTCCATCCCACCCCCTATGTGTGGGATGTGTGGGAAGTGTGTGTGTGTACGTTTCACCGCGTGGTAGAAGCAGCGCGGCACGTGCAAAGGAAGGGAGGACACATGCGCTGGGCGCAGTTGTTTCTGCACCACGTGTCGTAATGTTCCATGCCGGTGTAGAAACCCGTAGCCACGCACACTCTGTGCTGCTCTACCCTTCCTCTGCTCACCCTACTCATCATGTCCTGGACCCTGTCGTATCTGACGTCGCTGCTGGGGGCCTTACCGGGACCCACCTGCCCCCAGCGAGACGATGATATTTCTTCACCGAGGCGCGTAGTCGCTGTTGTTGTTGGTGGTGGTGGAGTCACGTCCGCCATTTTGCCACGCTGCCACGACGCCTTTGGTTTGAAATCATCGCGGGAGGAATACTTTCTCGGGGACAATGCCCACGATCTTTGAGACAACGCCTGATAGTTTCTTGGAGATAAGTCATAGGACTGATAATTCCTTTGCGATAACTTCTGCGGCTGATAGTTGCTAGGAGGGAATTCCTGCGGCTGATGATAACCCCTCGGAGGTACTAATACTCCCTGTCTCCTCCTCCACGGCGGTAGCATAACGTTGGTCGGAGTTGCACGCTCTTCCCCTATTTTGTCGTTTCTCCCGCTACCACTACGGGTATTGGCGTTGACCAAGGACAGCTGCTGGGTTAGAAACGAAGAATACGGCACGAGGAAAGGACCCCGTCTTCTGCTAGGGTTATCAGCAAAAGGGAGCCCCCCTCTTCTTACATCAGGAGAAGAAAAGAAGACTGAGTGGGGTGGATAAGCTAAGCTTTGACGATGAAAAGGCGCGTTGCGCACAACTTGTCTGTAAGGCTGGAACCACGAAGGGTGACTGGGGGGGATGAACACGTACGTCGATGGCTTAGCTCTAGCAGTAGGCTGACAGACGCACATGGACTCGGGACAGAAGTTGTTGTTGCAGTTGACCACACACCACTCGTCCATACCCCCACCTAGCTGCACGCTGGCGCGACACTGGAGGGAAGAAGAGGAGGAGGAGGAGGAGGAGGAGGAGGAGGAACCGTCTACAAACTGTTGTCTAGACATGGGTGACCACATAATGTTGTTGTATCCTTGCCACCATCCACCGTCCCAATCCCTTCTGTCTCCCTCCCTCACATTTACTGGCTGTATGTTTCTCTGGTACAGTTGTTCCGTCACCGGTCTTCTTGGTCCCTGGTTGTACCGCAGCGCGCTTCCATCAGAGTAGACGCCTCGACGGTACGGGTAGGCACCGCCAGAAAACCTTTCAGAATTCTGGGAATAGTAACGATCTAATCGATTAATACCATTGTTATACACAAAGCCATTATCGTTATAAAAAAGGTTGGGCGCTTTCTTCCTGATGAGGTACCTCGGGGCAGTTCCCTTGTTGTAGGATTGTTCAGAAGAAGAAAGAGAAGGGAGCTGGTAGGAGTTCCAAGCCCTGTTCTTCCGAGTTAACCCCTTGACTGTTAACCTGTTATTATTAGGAGAGGCGTTGGTGTTGGATGTGTCGGCTGGGGTGGTGGTGCAAGCAGGGGTGCTGATGATTTCGCTCGCGGAGTCTGCGTTTCTTCCTCCTCCTTTCTCCCTCCTTTCCTGCTCCTCCTCCAGCTCCTGCTGCTGACCAACCTTAAACCGTGGCAACAACCAGCGAGGCACTCTTTCCACATCTCTGCCGGGTTTCGTTGACAATCTTCTACTACTCCTACTACTACTCCTACTACTACTACTACTACTACTACCGCGAAGTTTGTTGTTGCTTAGTATTACCATACGTCTTCTGCCCAACCCGTCAGTATTGTTATTATCACTACCAATGCTGGAACGGGTCTTCTTTGTCGTTGTCTTCTTCTTGCTGCCAGATCTTCTGCCGCTGGGGCCTGCAGGTCTGCGAGCTAGTCTTCGAGAAGGAGGGGGCGTGAAAGGGCTTCTAGACCTTGCGGGGGCTCTTGAAGTGGGAGGGACAGTTCCTCCTACTACGCCTGCTTCAGGGAAATACCCTGGTTTGGGGTGGGATGAGATGAGCCAGTTGGATGATGACGATAAGGATGATGATGATGATGATGATGATGACGAAGATCCTCCTCCTCTTCTTCCTCCTCGTCCTCTTAATCCTCCTCTTCCTTCTCTTCTTCCTCCTCCGCGCCAACTGTAGCGATCATCTTTAGGTTTCCGGAGTTTTCTGTTCACAGAACCCTTCACCGCTTCCCGTTTCTTCTCAATCGCTTGCTCTTCCGCCGCCATATTGTCTTCGTCTTCGTACTCTCCTTCTTCTTCTTCCGGTAATGGCGGGGTCGTCTTCTTGTCGTTGGCTTTGGCTTTGGTTTTCTTCAGAGCGCCTTTCTTCTTCTTCTTCTTCTGTCGTTTGGTGTAGGTGGGGGAAGAAGCGATGATGGTGGTGGAGGGTGTTTTGTCCGAGTAGGGCAAGATGGCGATGTCGGCGCAGTTATAGAACTCTTCCTGAGGGCCGCAACCCAGGCAGAAGACACCGGAGTTGTCGTCCTTGTCCCAAGTGTTGCCTGCGCAAAAACATGGAGAATAGTAGAGAGAAAATTGCAACAACAAACAAGAGATAAAGTTTAGATAAAGAAAGACAGAAAGGCAATATTTCATCAAGAGGTACGTTTTGTAGATACAAAACTGCATAAGATCGTTATCACACAGACAGACAGACAGACAGACACACACACACGCGCGCGCACGTGCCTGTCCACGTACACACACACACGCGCGCACACTCTCTCTCTCTCTCACACACACACACACACACACACACACACACACACACACACACACACACACACACACACACACACCACAGTGCGCACTCCCCCAACCACACCAACAACCTGTGCCACACACACACACACACATGCACACACACACACACACACACACACACACACACGCGCGCACACACGCACACACACACGCACGCACACACACACACACACGCACGCACACATACACACACACACACACACACACACACACACACACACACACAACACACACACACACACACACACACACACCACACACACAAATCCCAACTATACCCACACACCCCACCCCACCACACCCCACCCACCCCACCCCCACCCCTCCACCACCACCACCCCCACACACCGTGACACACACACACACACACACACACACACACACACACACACACACACACACACACACACACACACACACACCACACACACACACAACACCACCTATACCGCCATACCCCCCCACCCCCCCAATCCCACCACCAACCCTACCCACCACCCCCCACCACCCCCCCCCCACACACGCACATGCACACACTGACCTGTGCGGTATTTCCACTGCACAACGCACCGTTCGCACGTGAGACCCGGCGGCAGCTGGACAGTGTAGTTGAAGAAAGCGTTGTACTTGCCCTTGGGCACCGGGAACTGGATACCACTACCACTACTACTACTACTTGCACCGGTAGCACCGTCACTGTCGCTGACCCCACCAGCCTCTACCCCTGTCAGATCGTCGTCGTCTTCTTCTTTTCCTTCTTCTTCTTCAGTGTTGTCCACTACTCGGGTCAGCACGTGGCGGTCAAGGCACTCCTGGGTCACTGGCTTCTTAGGGTCAGTCACCGGACACAGCCGAATCTCGAACCAACCCTGTTGAAGTGAAGCACGAGTGACCGGTGTTAAAGAATCCACACCCACACGTCACGTGTCACCTTCCCTCTTGTGCTAGGAAGATTTCTTACCAGCTATAATTAAGAGGGACAACACGTGAAAACCGTGATTTTGACACGTGACGTGGGGGGTCTTTAAAGATACACAGACGCGCCACGATTAAGTTTCTTGGGTGGGTTTTTTTCTGGGTAGCTGTGGCCCATATAGAAATGTCCCCATGTTCAAATTGAGGCTGCTCTTTAAAATGATGCATCGCTTTGAATTTGGGGGCGTTTGTAGGGTAGTGAGACCTGGTCAAAACAAGATTTCTTTCCAGCTATAAGAGGGAAAACACGTGAAACCCGTGATTTCGACACGTGATCTGGTGGGTCTTTAAGTAAATATGAGTCACCGGGGGTTAAAGACCCCCCCCCCCCCCCCACGTCACGTGTCACATTCCCTCTTATGCTAGGAAGATTACCATCTATAAGAGGGAAAACATATGAAAACCATTATTTTGACACGTGACGCCGGGGCTCTTTAAACCCTTTCACCGCCAAAGTCGCATTTTAGCACCACAGTAATTTAACACCTATGTCACTAAAAGGCATCGCATTGGGGTCTATTATCCAAAGACCCTATTGTCTTAGTTTGGGGAAGTAAGGGTAGACCTTATTTTATATACGTCACAGAAGAATCCCCAATACTGCAGATTGGTTTTGTTCTCTACCCAGGTAAATGTCATGGACATTTTTGGCTGAAGTATGGATGGCGGTGAAAGGGTTAAATGGTTTACTGCAAGGCCACTGGCCTGTATGCAAGGGATGCCGTAACAAAAGACACAGATCAAATGTCAACTGAATGTAAAGGAACTAAAAAGAAAGAAAGAAGTTGAGTCATTAAAGAAACAACTCCCTCATTTTAGAGCATAATAACAAAGATAGAAATAACATCGGTTGTCAGTGTTGGGGAAATAACACTACATATGACACAATCTATCTTAATAACAGAAATAACAACACTCAATTGAACGTTCCTTCTTCCTGCTTCTTGAGAGCATAAAATATAGAAACATGGCGGCTACTGAACTGTTGGCGAGAGAGAGAGAGAGAGAGAGAGAGAGAGAGAGAGAGAGAGAGAGAGAGAGAGAGAGAGAGAGAGAGAGAGAGAGAGAGAGAGAGAGAGAGAGAGAGAGAGAGAGAGAGAGAGAGAGAGAGAGAGAGAGAGAGAGAGAGAGAGAGAGAGAGAGAGAGAGAGAGAAACTTGAAAACTTAAACTTTATTTTCCAAGGATATCGATTTTAGGCAACGCCTATTCTTCCAATCTGTCCTTGATACATATATACTTAACACCAAAGACAAACATGGCAAGGCATACTATTACGCATACAGAGCTGAATACAAAGGTAGCAAAGCAGTTGATATTATGAAACATAGATAGGCTGAAATATGGGATTATAACAGTTGCATAATTTTTAATACTCGCGCGTGCATATAAGCATGCAACCATACTTACACACTTGCGCGCATGTATATAAAGGAAACACACATTATATAACAGGGCGAGAGAGAGTGAGAGAGAGAGAGAGAGAGAGAGAGAGAGAGAGAGAGAGAGAGAGAGAGAGAGAGAGAGAGAGAGAGAGAGAGAGAGAGAGAGAGAGAGAGAGAGAGAGAGAGGGGAGAGAGAGAGAGAGAGAGAGAGAGAGAGAGAGAGAGAGAGAGAGAGAGAGAGAGAGAGAGAGAGAGAAAGAGGGGGAGAGAGAGAGAGAGAGAGAGAGAGAGAGAGAGAGGGAGAGAGAGAGAGAGAGAGAGAGAGAGAGAGAGAGAGAGAGAGAGAGAGAGAGAGAGAGAGAGAGAGAGAGAGAGAGAGAGAGAGAGAGAGAGAGAGAGAGTACAGTACATGGCGTTATTGCCCTTGATGTTGTCAAGCATCACTCACCACTCATTTTATTTTCTAAATAATCTTTTTTTTAGAAATCTAAGCTAGAAAACATACAATAATCGAAATGTTGGTTTATACAGATCTTATCCAACTGCGAAGGGGTGCGTGCTTTCTTTGAAACTAGATCTAAAAAGGACTGAAACTGAGCTAACCTGATGATTGGCTGTGAGGTGCACGGTGATGGGCATGACGTCACCCTGACGGAAGGTACGTGTGATGATCCCATTGGCGTATTTCCCTCCCGCCTCGTGGTCACGTGCTTTGTGGTAGGCGTCCCCGCACACTCCGCACTTGCCACCGTTTCGTATCCATTGTATCTGGGTCAGAGTGTGTACACATATATATATATATATATATATATATATATATATATATATATATATATATATATATATATATATATATATATATATATATATTGAACTATAATAATAAACTATAACATTGATGTACGACCTTTCTCTAAATAAATGCGCCCCCCCCCTCCTCCTCCATTTCTCGGTTGTTTCCACGTTTTCAGTCTTGCCTTTCTTACTGCAGATTGAGTACTTCATCCTCTATCGTTTGCTATATTTCACACTGATCTTCATCCGTTTACATAATTAAACACACGCGTTCAATAATAGTAGAAGATAAAGGCAAGACGGGGAAACGCAATGAACCAGGACTGTGACAAATGCTCCGCGGCTGTTGTGTGTACTGCACTACATAGGGGGCGGGGGGGGGGGGGGGGGGGGTGTCCTATTAGATATTGGCCTTTATCATGACTGCGATTAATTATTCAACAAAGATAATTAGCTGAAAAGGTTAATACAATACAGCTTAATGTTTGGTCAGAAAGGCAAGTGTGAAAATGCGGGGAGAGCTGAGAAATGCAGGGGGACATCTTAACCTTTACCGAAAATTCTCTGCCCATGTCTCGCCACCTTACTTAAGATTATCGCCCTTGCCTGTCAGGAACTAGTAGTATATATAGCCACAGACAATTATCTGCTCCTGACTCGTCACCAGGGGATTAAGATTAAAATCATAGCCCCGTCGACAACAAAGGCCATTTCAGGGCTGTCACCACGTTGCACCAGGGGGGCATCGGCACTTCCGACCTAAAGTTATCGCCCTTTCGTGTCATCAAGGAGTAGTATAAAGCCTTATTGGATTCAAGGAGCTTGCATCCACCGAATCGCACACAGAATTAGGCCTACTTATATGCACAAAGAAGGAAGTTAAGCACCCCACCACTGTTTTGATGTAGATGAGATGAAATCGAGATTTATTGCAAATAATCAATAAAGAATGAAACAACATTGATTAGTAAATGAAAGTTTGACTATCTGACTATAAGAACACGCATAAGTTAATGTATGGTTTTACAAATGCATTCTGATATTCTGAAACAAAAAGGGTTGTTATGTTCAAATTAAAAAATACCATGTTTAATTATCAATGTAACAATTTCATATGGCTATCTGAAAAGTTAATTATTGTGGGAAAACGTCATGAGGAGTGTCCTAAACTCATTTGGCAAATCAAAGTTCAGTAGCGTGTGTTTCCTCCCTGTGCCTGGATGACTGCTTCAACCCTGCTTATAACGGAATAATGGTAGCCTTGTAATAGCTAAGGGGTGCTTAACTTTTTTCTTTGTGTATATGAACCATTCTTCTGCATTCCTACAACCAATTGTATCTTGAGGAGGTAAACAAAACAATCACAAAGAAAAAACTTTTCTGAAGCAGATGGGTGGGTCTTGAGTTCAGGGTTGAGTTTCTCTAGATAACGGTCGCCGCGCGAATAACGCTTACGCCAAACGGGGCCTAAGAAACACTTTAGAAAACGTTTGCGGAAGAATAATTTTTTATTACAAGTTCTTGTCTGATTGGTCAATTTTTTTTAAATTTTAAACAAACTTTAATGGACCAATCAACAACAAGAAACGTAATCACCGCCTACTAGTTCCGGATAGTTCGCCGCTTGCTCGGTGTTTGGCAAGAACAAAACGCCACGTGAACTATCGGCAAACGAAGGGTGTTTCTTAGACCGTTTTTTTGCCGATTTGAGAGAGCGCAACGTAACGTTAGCCCTTGTGAAAAGACCCCCAGTTGTAAAACCGAAAAGGGTTTTTATTGTGATGGAAATGGAAAGGGAGAGAATTCCAGACAGTGGGAGCACAAAACCTAAAGCCGAGCTGGTAATTTTTTTAACTTTGAATTAGTTTTAGATACCTTCAACAACAGCGTGGCATTAGAAGATCGGAGTGAGTGAGGAGTGTATGTGTGGAGAGCACTAGAGAGGTAAGGTGGAAGGGTTTGCTCAAAATGACAGAAGCGTGGGTGCAACTCCCCCAAATGAAAAAAACCCTGAAAGGCAGGGATCCAGGGCCCCAGGGCCCCGGCAGGGTACAGGGGAAGAGCCCTGTCAGACGATTCAAGGTGGGGCAACTTAAGAGAGAGATATAATAAGACAGACAGACAGTTAAAATGATAGACAGAGACAGTTTGAGTTTGATAAGCCTTGTAAAAATTATGAAACTTCCAAGAACTAAGTTCAAAACGCCCCAAATCGCTTGTGGTCATTTTGTTTTGTTTTGATGAATAAAAAAACCCTGAAGTTCAGTTTCTGGTAAAATTAAAAATACTGAAATCAGTGTAAAAATGAAAGAGTAGCACCCATGCTGAAGGCAGGGACTGTAACCTTGTATGGTAGGCGAAACTGGACTGAACTGATCCGTCATTTCAATTGGTTTAAACTAATGCTTATTCATAACGAAGAAAATTTAAACTTATTCTCTCAAACCCATACAGTTTCTACTCACTCGTACTTATGCTTATAATGCTTATTCAGTTTACCCAAATGGTTAACCCCAGCCCTAACCCTAACCCTGTCGAAAGGGCCAATAGTAAATGAGAACTGTGCTATAAATGATATTCTACAGCATTGGAATATCATGGTACAGCTTAGTCTTTCGTGGAAGACTATGACTCTCGAACGAGGGGGCCCTTGCACCGGGGCTCTGGTGCTGCAGCCAATGGGATTGGTTGGCCTTTGGGGACCTTCCCCAACGCAAACTCTCGACCTCAAATCCCTTTTTGGCCGAGAGAGTGGGGATGTACCCTGGGCAAGGCATCTCCACTATTATAGACTAATTCTCGCCCCGCCCCACCAGAATAGTATCTGCCCGCTCTGCTATCTGGCAGTCATTGTCGGAAACGACAGACAGGCAACATAACATATTCAGTACCAGAGGATAAAGTACTAATGGTGGTTGGTTGATGGTTTGTCTCACACGTGATCTCATTTTCTAGGCCATTTACAGGCTTTTCCTTCTGGATTAAAAAGACATTAATACCCGGATAAATAAGTCTGACGTTATGGACTCTGACGACGTGACGTCATGTGTATATTGATTACATCCCTTCGCAGTCTAATTAAAGAACAACAATGAAAGAACAATTCGAAAGAACAGTAACTCCGGGAGACGCAAAGAACGACAACTCTATAGATCACGTTTTGTTTTGCTTCTCCCCTATAAGAACATTAACCCTTTCACCGCCAGCCATATTTCAGTCAAAAATGTTCGTTAAATTTACCTGAGTAGAGAACAAAGTCCATCTGCAGTATTAGGGATTCTTCTGTGACGTATATAACATTAGGTCTATCCGTGCTTCCCAAAAACTAAGACAATTGGGTCTTTGGATAATAGACCCCAGTTTGATGCCTTTTAGTGACATGGGTGTTAAATCGCTGCGGTGCTAAGATGCGACTTTGGCGGTGAAAGGGTTAACAAAGAACCATTTTAAAAGAGCAACAACTCAGAGCAGAAACTCTAGTAGAGAGACAGACTCAAAGAACGATAACTCTGGGTATCATCGCATTTCATCCTATTGGCCTCTGCAAGTAGGGTTATTAACGCCCTTGACAGTGAGAGTCAATCCCTTGATGGTCAGTGCTGAAAAGGGCATTCACTCGCGAAAGGCAGCCATTTAGTGGCCTCAAATAGGGTTATTGGCGAGAGTCATGCCCTTGTTTGGTCAGTGTTCAACCATCTTTCCCCACCCACCAAGGGCATTCACTCTTGCAGAAGGTGTTCTTTGCAGTGGCCAATATAGTACAGTCCCTTTTGACTTATTTTAATTAACCAGGGCCTGTATTCACGTTGAGATAGCATGAGATTTAGCATCATGCTAACTTAGAAGCTCTTCCAAAAGTCCTATTAAATCCTATAGGACGTTGGAAGAGCTTCTAAGTTAGCATCATGCTAAGTCTCATGCTATCTCAACGTGAATACAGGCCCAGGAAAGATAAGCCTAACCGTATTATATTTGGGGGCATTATTTTACGAAACGTCGATATAATTTTAAAGATTGTGGGTTTTTTAAAGTTGGGAAGAAAGCAAA
>CM065710.1:29178196-29268196 GCA_017654935.2 Phymorhynchus buccinoides
AATCATGAGTTACCTCCCCTGGCTTTTCAATAATTTTAATCTGTAAACCAGAATGTTATCTCTGCACCATTTCGTAACTTTTTATATCTTTTGGAAAACATTTAAAACTATGTATCCTACTTATGCTCATCGAAAGAAGCACCGCATACTCGTCGTGTCCGTTGTAGTGTCTGTATTACGTATGTTTATTATTTTGTACGCTTTTAAAATACATCATTTTAAAGAGCAGCCAGAAGTGTAGCCTCGATTTGAAGTGCGACAATTTTGTCAAAATGTGCGACAATTTTGGACCGACAGACCGACCCACCGACAAAGTGAGTTATAGGTTTGTGGTTTGAGCCACAAACAAAAAGGCAGGAGAATGGGCCTATAATTCAGAAAGATAGTAGATGATAGAAAGCAAAGGGGGACAAAAAGGATTTAAAAAAATCTACAACCTGTCAACTTTATCTTTATTATGCAGAGTATAGATTATTTCATCTATTATTAAAAAACTAGAATTATTTCTACAGGCATTTGAACAATAACATTTAGGGAATTTTTTGTCAGTACAACAACAATTTTCCAAAATTTCCTATTGACTAAATTGAATTTTTAGAAACTTGGACATAGATTCTAACACGAAATAGGTTGTAGTATTACGCAAATTTTTATTGAAAGTTGTAAGTCACTTTAGTGTATGAAATAAATCCAGTTTTCAGTAGACCTGATTTTACTCAAAAATTGCCCAACATTTGGACCATGAATTACAAGAAAAGTAGCACGGTGACTCCAACTTTTGTTTGTGGCTCAAGCCACAAACCTATAACTCACTTTGTCGGTCGGTCTGTCTGTCTGTCTGTCTGTCTGTCTGTCTGTCGGTCCAAAATTGTCGCACATTTTGACAAAATTGTCGCACTTCAAATCGAGGCTACACTTCAAAATAATTGAGGCCGCTCTTTAAAATGATGTATTTTAAAAGCGTACAAAATAATAAACATACGTAATACAGACACTACAACAGACACGACGAGTATGCGGTGCTTCTTTTGATGAGTATAAGTAGGATACATAGTTTTAAATGTTTTCCAAAAGATATAAAAAGTTACGAAAGGGTGCAGAGATAACATTCTGGTTTACAGATTAAAATTATTGAAAAGCCAGGGGAGGTAACTCATGATTGGAGTGGTAAAAATAGACCGCGTGCCACAAACTATTGCGATTTCGCGCTTGTTTTTCTCGAGTTTTGACCTTAGGAGTATGTGTAGATTCTATGACCAAAATCTTAATCATTTGTCATCGTGGGAAGTAAATGGCGCGTATCCCCTTAAAGCACGGAACGTTGGAGTTTTCCCTTTCACGGATACCTTGTTTTCTGCACCCACCATTCTTACGTTGTATCTCCAAACGGTACTGCAGTCCATTTTTCATTTTCTTACAGAAATCAACACATGCACAGGACAAAGCCCGCTAGCGTTCAATGGTCAACCTATAGCGATATTTTTCACGCCAGAGGGCAGTCAATGCACTAGGGGCTTATCACGCGATTTTCTTACTTGGGCGTAGTGAGAGAGAGAGTGATGGTAGGACCACTCACTGTCTCTCTCTCTTTCTTTATCCCCAACTAATAATATAGAGAGGATTAGCCCCACACGAGCGTCATGCCCTCTGGCGTGAGAAAAATCGCACTAAGTCTCTCATTATTTCAATGGGTCAAGAGTGGCATAGGTGTTGAAGCCGAGGGGAGGGGAGGGGATGAGAGGGGGAGGGGAAGAGAGGGGGAGGGGAAGAGAGGGGGAGGGGAAGAGAGGAGGGGAAGAGAGGGGGGGGGAAGAGAGGGGGAGGGGTTAGGGGAGAAATATTATTTGGAAGCCCGCTGCGTACAGCCGACACATTCCGATTTTGGAGGAGCTCAAAAGAGAACAATTATTTGGAAGATTGCTTTGTGTTTTTTAAAGGCAGGAGAATGGGCCAACAAGTCAGAAAGAGAGTAGATGATAGAAAGCAAAGGGAAAAGGCAGAGTCAAAGAGAGTGACAGATTAGAGGAAGTTACAAGCACAGAACTTCCAGAAGGTAGGGGAACTATTTTTTATGAAAGACCCCCCCCCCCCGGTATCCCCACAGGGATAGACTCGTGGAGGGGTCGGGGTCGTCCAGCTCCCCGATGGCATCCACCCACTGCCCCAATGGCAATACAAAACTCATTATAAAGAAAGACTAGGACAGTTTTACCCATGTCTCCGGGACAGTGGGTGGATGCCTCGTGCCTCCATACGTGGAGCTGGACGACCCCGTCCCCTCCACGAGTCTCTCCGTATGGGGAAACCGGAGGTTCTTTCGTAAAAAATAGTTAACCCACCTTCTGGAAGTTCTGTGCTTGTAGCTTCCCCTAAATCTGCCCTTTTCCCTTTGCTTTCTATTATCTACTATCATTCTGACTTATTCTCCTGCCTTTTTTTCTTTTTTTAAAATCTTCCAAATAATGTTTCTCCTTTGAGCTCCTCCGAAATCGGAATATGTCGGCTGACACGCAAGCGGGGGAGACCAGTGTAAGCTGAAAACCGGACACATACGAACCTTACCCATTATGGCCAGGGAACGCAGAAGAAGAAGACGAAGAAGAGTACCTATGTCTCAAAGACAGCTTACAGTAGGATACAGAGCAATGTGTTTAACAACCGAATAAAGTGACATTTTACTTTTACGAACGAACACTTAGGGTACGTACACATACATGCGGAGATTCCGTATGAAAAGAAAGAAGGGAAAAGATTTCCGCGCGTGTCCGTATTTCCCCTAATCCGCAAAATTTTACCCTTCTTTCTTTTACTTATTTACGGATTGCGCATGGGTTTCCGCGGCACAGAATCTCCGCATGTATGTGTACGTACCCTTAGGGTAAGCAAAATAAGAACTAACAATGACAATCTTCAAAAACAAAAACAAAATATAAACAAGCGCGAAATCGCAATAGTTTGTGGCACGCGGTCTATTTTTACCACTCCAATCATGAGTTACCTCCCCTGGCTTTTCAATAATTTTAATGTGTAAACCAGAATGTTATCTCTGCACCATTTCGTAACTTTTTATATCTTTTGGAAAACATTTAAAACTATGTATCCTACTTATACTCATCAAAAGAAGCACCGCATACTCGTCGTGTCTGTTGTAGTGTCTGTATTACGTATGTTTATTATTTTGTACGCTTTTAAAATACATCATTTTAAGAGCGGCCAGAAGTGTAGCCTCGATTTGAAGTGCGACAATTTTGTCAAAATGTGCGACAATTTTGGACCGACAGACCGACCGACAGACCGACCCACCGACAAAGTGAGTTATAGGTTTGTGGCTTGAGCCACAAACAAAAAATCAAATGTTGGAGTCATGCATCTCAGAACGCATTTCAGTGTTTTTAGGTTACTGATTGTAAAAAAAAAATAATCTTAAAATGAAACAGTCATTAATTTAAAATGGGGTCAAGTATCAATTGTATCACGAGTATCAATAGCAATTGTTCAGAAATAATTAAGGGGAGTAATTTCATGGTGTGTGGGAGTGATCTTGCCTAATTCAATCGGTCAAACGGGGGAAGTTACTCTACCATTAGGTAGATCCCCAGCTCTCGCCTCGTGTGCTTGAGCAGACACACAGCACTTAGAACACCGTGCATCATTCTAAAAAATTAATGTAATTTATATATTTTTACGTCACGATTTGCAAGTTTTAATCAGTTCGTGGCCACTGGCCACCACTAATTTTTAAAAAATGTTTGCAAGTCGCTGACTCGTATCCTGCGGTTTCAAGCTTCGACGCCATTGTTGTTGCATTGTTACTATGGTGTTTGACTGAGTACTGGAGGTAAACAACTCTAATTTTCACGAAGTGCTCTCCCCTAGTTTTTTTCTCTCTCCGAAAATCGTCCATTGTGTAGTCATTTGATACCTGTTAACACCCCCCCCCCCCCCCCCCCCCCCCCCCCCCCCCCACAGACACCAAAAAGACCCTCCACCATGACCACCACCACAACTCTCCCAAAACTTTGTATCAAACATGCAGGGTTTTCCCCCCTCTGAACCCTAAATGTTCAATCATAAGCATGAGCTCATTAAGAAAAGTATTTCCTCCCTTTTCTGTTTTCATTGTGAAATTAATAATCTGTGTCAGTTTGTTTAGTTCAAAAGACGATTTTCGGAAGAAAAAAACACCTAGGGGAGAGCACTTCGTGAAAATTAGAGTTGATTACCTCGATCAAAACTATTAAGCAAACATGGCGGCATGGCGTCGAAGCTTGAAACCGCAGGATGCCAGTCAGCGACTTGTAAACTTTTTTTTAAAAGAAAAATAAAGGATGGCCAGTTGCTACAAAGTGATAGAACTTGCAAACTGTGACGTAAAAATATAAATTATATCAATTTTAGAATGACGCACTGCGTTCTACATGCTGTGTGTCTCCTCAAACACATGAAGCGAAGGCTGGGGATTTACCTGATGGTAGGGTAACTTCCCCTGTTTGACCGATTGAATTAGGCGAGATCACTCCCACACACCATGAATTTACTCCCCTTAATTATTTCCCAACAATTCCTATTTACAAGTGATGGTCGAAATTAGCAAAAGTAATAGAAGCTTGCTTTATAAAGCAGATGTTGTTGTGAAATACATATGTCACGCGTGTTCAGTTGATAAGTAAGTGCATGGCAAATTATTTGATACTCCATTGTGTAAAATGTCCCCAAATAGGCCTAAACAACAAACGTCGGACAGTCTGGGGTTAGCCTAACCCTAACCCTAAGCCTGTTGAACAAAGAAGAAGTCAGTCAAACATTATTTTATCATACCCAACTGAAGGTGTTCACTCGTGTTGAATTGCACTTGTCCAACTAATACACCTAAACATAATCTCAAGCACGACTATTTGCAGATGACTGTATTGTCTACAGACAGATTAAGAGCACAGATGACTGCAAGATACTGCAAGAGGATCTCAACACCCTATCCACGTGGGAAAAACGCTGGGGCATGGAATTCCACCCCCAAAAATGCAATGCAATGACATGCTCCAAGTCCCGCAAACCTATCGCCTTCAAATACCACCTGAAGGGCCACTGCCTAGAAGAAACGTCAAGCGCTAAATACCTAGGAGTGGATATTAGCAACGACCTGAACTGGAAACCCCATGTCAACAGGGTCACCAAAAAAGCAAACAGTATGGTAGGGTTCCTACAAAGAAATTTGAAAACAGCAAACAGAACAACAAAAACAAACGCATACAACACCTTAGTGCGCCCACATCTGGAATACTGTTCAACAGTATGGAACCCTCACACCACAGAACTAGCAAAGAAGATCGAAGCTGTTCAGAGAAGAGCGGCTAGATACGTGAACAACTGCTACGATACCACCAGTAGCGTCACAGCCATGCTCTCCAAGCTTCAATGGGAATCACTTGAGGCAAGAAGATCAAAACATCAGGCCACCCTAGCTGGTGGAGTTGTACCGTAGTGTTCAAATGCTTCGGCTGTTGGGACTAGAGTAGTTGGGATGATCCCTGGAGTCTTTAAGCCAGGATAAGATATTTGAACAGGCTTTCGTGGTGTTTTGCGAACTCGACATTTGCTATCAATATTCGATTACAAACCAAGTGCGAAAATCTATATTTCAACGATGTTTTTCAACTTGTTTGCAGCTTGAGAGCGCTTTATCTGTTATCAAAAGGCTTTTTTTAAAATATCCTACATACATACATACACATTTTTCAACACTTATAATACTACTAACACCCCCCCCCCCTCCCATTTAATTAGCCCAAAATTCAAGAACCCGTAGCAATTAATTTTTAAAAAAATAACGCAGTAGCCTAGAAGACATATTAGGAAAAAACAGTTATTCTCTCATAGAGTAACAAAGTTTTGGAATAACCTTCCTGCACGCACTAAACTTGCACAGAATTTAACACAATTTAAAAACCTCCTTGATAGTCATCCTTCAGTGTTAAAGACACACTGACCCACCACGATTAAGTCCCTTGGGTTTTTTGGGTAGCTGTGACCCACATACAAATTCCCCAACTTCAAATTGAGTCTGCTCTTTCAGAAAATGATGTTTTGTTTTGAATTTGGGGGCATTTGTATGGGAGTCAAACCTGGTCAAAACAAGAGTTTGTTACCAGCTATAAGAGGAAAGGCACGCGAAACCCGTGATTTTGACACGCGATCTGGTGGGTCTTTAAAACTTCCATATGAGTATGACTAGTAGTAAGCAGCTTTGCATTCTTCCCGCTTTTAACGATCTCAACCATGTATCAATCCAACAAAACTGAAAGGACATTGAAGAGGCCGCGAGGCCTAGTTGTCCTCAAATACCTGACCTGACCTAAAAAAATAAAAAACCAAAAACATCTAGCGCTGTGTCTCCTTACAAGCCGAAATTTATGTTACTCACCATTCTTCCTACTAACTCCACAGCACAGCTCATTGTCTTTGTAGTTCACAGGGTTGTTACAACCCACACCCATTGTTTTACTACAATTCCCATTTTACTCACCATTCTTCATACTTCACAGTACAGTTCATTGTCTTTGTAGTTCACAGGGTTGTTACAACCCACACCCATTGTTTTGCTACGATTCCCATTTTACTCACCATTCTTTCCCCACAGCACAGCTCATTGTCTTTGTAGTTCACAGGCTTGTTACAACCCACACCCATTGTTTACTATTCCCATTTTACTCACCATTCTTCCTACTCCACAGCACAGCTCATTGTCTTTGTAGTTCACAGGGTTGTTACAACCCACACCCATTGTTTACTATTCCCATTTTACTCACCATTCTCCCCCCACAGTACAGCTCATTGTCTTTGTAGTTCACAGGGTTGTTACAACCCACACCCATTGCTTACTATTCCCATTTTGCTCACCATTCTTCCTACTCCACAGCACAGCTCATTGTCTTTGTAGTTCACAGGGTTGTTACAACCCACACCCATTGTTTACTATTCCCATTTTGCTCACCATTCTTCCTACTCCACAGCACAGCTCATTGTCTTTGTAGTTCACAGGGTTGTTACAACCCACACCCATTGTTTACTATTCCCATTTTGCTCACCATTCTTCCTACTCCACAGCACAGCTCATTGTCTTTGTAGTTCACAGGCTTGTTACAACCCACACCCATTGTTTACTATTCCCATTTTACTCACCATTCTTCCTACTCCACAGCACAGCTCATTGTCTTTGTAGTTCACAGGGTTGTTACAACCCACACCCATTGCTTACTATTCCCATTTTGCTCACCATTCTTCCTACTCCACAGCACAGCTCATTGTCTTTGTAGTTCACAGGGTTGTTACAACCCACACCCATTGCTTACTATTCCCATTTTGCTCACCATTCTTCCTACTCCACAGCACAGCTCATTGTCTTTGTAGTTCACAGGGTTGCTACAACCCACACCCATTGTTTTACTACGATTCCCATTTTACTCAACATTCTTCCTACTTCACAGTACAGCTCAATGTCTTTGTAGTTCACAGGGTTGTTACAACGCACACCCATTGTTTTACTACCTTTCCCATTTTACTTAGAATTCTTTCTCTATTGTCTTAGTAGTTCACAGAGTTGTTACAACCCACTGCCTTACCATTCCCATTTTACTCACCATTCTTCCTACTCCACAGTAAAGCTCGTTGTCGCTGTAGTTGACAGGGTTGTTAGAACCCATACCCAATTGTTTACTATTCCCATTTTACTCACCATTCTCCCCCCACAGTACAGCTCATTGTCTTCGTAGTTCACAGGGTTGCTACAACCCACACCCATTGTTTCACCATTCCATTTTACTCACCATTCTCCCCCCACAGGACAGCTAATTGTCTTTGTAGTTCACAGGGTTGTCACAACCCATACCCAATTGTTTACAATTCCCATTTTACTCACCATTCTTTCCCCACAGTACAGCTCATTGTCTTCGTAGTTCACAGGGTTGTTACAACCCACACCCATTGTTTCACCATTCCATTTTACTCACCATTCTTTCCCCACAGAACAGCTCATTGTCTTCGTAGTTCACAGGGTTGTTACAACTCACACCCATTGTTTCACCATTCCATTTTACTCACTATTCTCCCCCCACAGTACAGCTCATTGTCTTCGTAGTTCACAGGGTTGTTACAACTCACACCCATTGTTTCACCATTCCATTTTACTCACCATTCTCCCCCCACATTACAGCTCATTGTCTTCGTAGTTCACAGGGTTGTTACAACTCACACCCATTGTTTCACCATTCCATTTTACTCACCATTCTCCCCCCACAGTACAGCTCATTGTCTTTGTAGTTCACAGGGTTGCTACAACCCACACCCATTGCTTTATAGCTATTTCCATTTTACTCACCATTCTTTCTCAGTTATCTTTGTAGTTGACAGGGTTGTTACAACGCACACCCATTGTTTTCATACAGTTCCCATTTTACTCACCATTCTCCCCCCACAGTACAGCTCGTTGTCGTTGTAGTTGACAGGGTTGTTAAAACCCAGACGCCACATGCTGTTCCGGGCAGGGGGGTCCATCATTCGACCGTGTCCCGTGACGACACCCAGCCGTGACGTCATCACCATCAATGACGTCATCACCCCTAAGATGGCGGCGCCGAAGGGACTGCACGTCTTTGAGACATGCCGGTGTAGGGGTGGAAGTCGGTGTTCCATTGTGGAATAGCAATAAAGTGGTTTCAATTTCAAGATGGATTGCGTGTGTCCTGGGGTTTTTTTGTGTTTTTTTTTCTTAGATTCGCTTCATTCAACAAATGTTGTTATTGTCAAACTTGTTGTTTTTCAGCAAAAACAACTTTGAAATCATCGCCAACACAATAACTTTTTTTTTTAAACTAGTCAGATTTGCACATACATCGAAATGACTCCAATCCTTTCATCTTCAAATCATCTTCATCATCATCATTGTCCTTTGAAAGGTAAAAACCTTCGCAAAAAAATAAATAAAAAACGGTGGGCATCAGCAAAAAACGCAATATAACAAAATGTCAGATTTAGTTTCTCGATCAGTCCAACGCTGTTTATACACCACACAAGATTTCTTTTTTTAGTCCAAGTGAATAAAAAGAAGAAAGTCTATGAACAAAATGTTGAATTATGCACCTCTAACTCCCAGATGGAAACTTAGGCTCAGGCTTCCAACGCTGTCTGCATTCTGTAACTCTTTGATTAGTGAGTCACTACTATTGGTAGTACTGGCGCATGCGCGTTGTCGACAAAAAGGTATGCTGTTTCAGTGTGCTACGCGGAGATTGTCAGACCTTACCGGTTCATCTTCTCATTGCAGATTGCTGTACACTATACCCTTTGGCAAAATGTTAGTATTTGTTTTTTAACTGCAGGAGAAAAACAAACAACTTATGCACCGGTTCGTTGAAGTCAGTTCTTGTCGATTATTGTGACATGGACGATTTGACCAGATAATTCAGTTCTTTTTTACCCTTTTTTTTAACGAGCAGTCTGCGTTAATAAATTCGTTAATCCAGTCACAATAGATGGTTAGATGATTGTGTCATAAGTTTTCAATCGATCTTTCATCATAGCAACAGCTAAAAAAACCAAAAACATAAGAAACAATATCGTTGATTGAAATTCCTTGTCCGTTTCACTTGTTGCAAGAGAAGTCGAAAGTACCAGAGCTTAGATCGTTTTTCTGTTTCTTGATGTTTTGGTGTGTTTTTCTCAAAATCGAATGAAGTATGCCTTACGTGGAAATCGCACTTGCTGGTAGGGACAGAGTGGGGTTGCCTCATCTTTGCGAGGCCTTTTATGCTCCTCCTTCTGTCCATGGCTTGAGTGGTCCTCCCTTTCCAAACGTTTCCACGCCATAATCCTCCCCCCCCCCCCCCTCCCTCTCTCCTGTTTCTCTCTTCACCCGCCTTTCCTTTTCTTTTCTGTCCTCCTCCCATGTTTTTCTTCCTCTCTTGGCTGTTGGCATAATCCCTGAGTGACTCCCGAGGCTATTAAAAGACACTTTCTCCTCCTTGCGCAAACGCGAGTTCGCCGTTTTTAGACCCTCCCCAAACCAAACAGTTTATTTCCTCGCAAAAATCCCGTTTTTGACTACAGAAACGAGCACTTCCTATAATATAACGTGTTGATCATAACTCCAAGATTAGCTACAGATTCTATTTTGAAGTCATTTTCTGCCAGTTTTGGCTTTGTCGTGGTTTTTGTTGTTGTTGTTGATGATTATTTTGCTAAATAGTTTCCCTTTTGTGTTGACTTTCTGACGAGAATTTTGTGACCATATTTGCCTCTCTCTCTCTCTCTCTCTCTCTCTCTCTCTCTCTCTCTCTCTCTCTCTCTCTCTCTCTCTCTCTCTCTCTCTCTCTCTCTCTCTCTCTCTCTCTCTCTCTCTCTCTCTCTCTCTCTCTCTCTCTCTCTCTCTCTCTCTCTCTTTCTCTCTCTCTCTACTTTTATATATGTATTCTGTCCAGAGGGCTGGATGTAAAAAAGCATGTTATTGCTTACTCTATTACCCTCTATAAATAAAATTCAATCAATCAATCAATCTCTCTCTTTCTCTCTCTCTCTCTCTCTCTCTCTCTCTCTCTCTCTCTCTCTCTCTCTCTCTCTCAATAACTTTGTTATTGAATGTTCTATTTACCCCAGGGCTGGGAGGAAAAAAGCACTGTATTTCTTATCTTATGTTTCCCTGGTTACATAAAATGTTTTTATTTTTCGTCTCTCTCTCTCTCTCTCTCTCTCTCTCTCTCTCTCTCTCTCTCTCTCTCTCTCTCTCTCTCTCTCTCTCTCTCTCTCTCTCTCTGCGCACAGTCCTGTTCCAAAAATATACCTGGCAACGCCAAGAGACAAGTATTTTAGTCAAATGAAGGTAAACAAATATTCGTCCTAAATTTTGAGGTTTTGTTTGCAAGCCCGCTATGGGACAGTGGGTAGATGCCTCGTGCCTCCATACGGGGAGCTGGACGACCCCGCCCCCTCCACGAGTCTCTCCCCGTGCGGATACCGGGGGGGGGGGGGGGGGGGGGGGGGGGGGGGGGGGGGGGGGTGGGGGGGGGAAGTCTCGCAAAAATAGTTCCCCACCTTCTGGAAGTTCTGTGCTTGTAGCTTCCTCTAATCTGCCACTCTCTTTGACTCTGCCTTTTCCTTTCTATCATCCACTATTTTATTGACTTATTGGCCCATTCTCCTGCCTTTCCCCCCAAAAAAATCTTTCAAATAATTTTTCTCCTTTGAGCTCCTCCGAAATCGGAGTGTGTCGGCTGTACGCAGCGGAGAGACCAGTGAAATTTGAAAACCGGACACGTACGTACCTTAACCATTATGGTTAATCAAAGAATGAAATAGTGAGGCCAAGAGAGGAGATCACCAAATTGAACAAAGGGGGGATACTCTCTTTCTAATTAACTCCCCTCCACCACCAAAGTTGACTACGATACCAATCGCCTAGCAATGCGTGGATCAGAGCCAAAGTGAGACAAACAAACAATGAGAATGATGGCTTGTTTGTCTCAACAAACAATGAGAATGACGCTTCGTTTGTCTCCCTTTGGCTCTAATCTACGCATTGCTAGCTGATCGGTATCGTAGTCAACTTTGGTGGTGGACTCTCTGTTTTTAGTTACTCCACATAGTGATGATAAATTGTTACCTCAAGATGTTGTGATAACATTTTGCAATGACTTCCACGGCACAGTTGTGTGTAAATGTGTTTGTTTGTCTTCTGTATGTATGTATTTGATTTTTGTCTATTATTTGTTTTGTTTTCTCCCTTGTGAAATAATGTGAGAAAAAAAGTTCAATAAAAAAAAACCCACTTTGGTGGTGGAGGGGAGTTATTTAGAAAGAGAGTGCTCCCCCTTTGTTCCATTTCGTTACCCATTATGGCCCGGGAACTGACGTAGAAGAAGAAGAAGTAAGCCCGCTGTGGCAAAGGTCTGTGAATGTTTAAAGGCCCTACATTATAGTTTAAGTTATGGGCTCTCAGTGTGAGTACGTGGTTGAATGCTAGGGTTCACGCCTTGTGTTCTCGACCCGATTTGCAGCTTAATCTGTATCGTTAAAAAATTCGGGACTTTCCTGGAGTTGCACTGCCTCCGGGCATTGCCTCCAGGATCGTTCCCACCATCTTTATATCTACTAATGTCCTATATGTGTTTGTTTCAGACCAGAGGACGTTAAACGGATTTTCACGTGTCCTCTACCCGCAACGAAGTAGAACGTGGTGTATGTTTGTGTTCGTTTGTAGTAGTGGTAGGTACGTTATAGTCACAGATGCGTCTCTGTGAAATTCGGGTTGCTCCCACCTGGAGAGCGCGTCGCAGCCTGAGGCGCGCCACCCAAGATGTTTTAGTGGGTTTTTTTTGCATGAGATTTTTGTGACTGATGAGGAAGGAAAGGGGTAGGGGTGGTGGGTAAATTTTGACCGAATGACAACTTTTTCGTTGCCACTGGGTTTAACGTGTGCTAAGTGCATGGGCACACGAGACCTAGGTTTATCGTCTCATCCGAAAGACTCCACGTTCATACTGTAAGGCCTAGTGCAGAATGAGAGGAAAAATCCCCTGTGTGTATGTGTGTGTGTGTGTGTGCGTGTGCGTGTGTGTGCGTGTGCGTGCGTGCGTGTATGTGTCCACCTGAGAGTGCCACACTTTATTTTAAATAATATTTTTTGTTATTACAAAATACTTAAAGAGACCGGGTTGAAACAAAAGGTGGCATTAGTATGGTTTGCCACTTGGGGTAAACTGAAATGTTGGGCATCATAGCCGAGACATTGGATATACTTCAGAATGTCAATTTTCATAACTCTGGTTCGGTAACATTCATACTTTCAAACACACACAATCACACACACACACACACACACACGCACACACACACACGCACACGCGCACACACACACACAGCACAGAGAGGAGAGAGAGTCTGAGTCTGAATGATTTACTGATTAGGCCTTAGGCCCATTTCAAAGAATGAGTACATAAAAACAACATACATCCACAAAACATTAATTAATGAAAATAATAAAATAGAAAGAATACAATTTAACAAGGTGGCATCAAATGTCAAAATAGAAAACAAATAAAGTCATTAAGGCTATAGCCACGAAACAGATACATAATAAAGACCACAAGGAAATACGCCTTATATTCATATCGCACAACAATAAGTTTTAGGCTAACTTGTTATGGCAAAGAAAGCACATTCAATGCATATTCGATGATGCCTGACAAAACATGAAATTCTCATAAAGAACTACGGAGTTCAAAAGCCTTACACACATAGACAGAGAGGCGCATTATTGTAGGTTTGTGAGTTGAGGCAAGAAGAAGAGAAAGCTTAAAAAATTAGACGGACGATTGAAATATTATCTTGGAATGTATCTTTCTCGAATATCAGCATATTTTAGGACACTTAAGTGTAAAATGCACCTCCGTTTCTGATTCTAGAGAGGAGAGAGAGAGAGAGAGAGAGAGAGAGAGAGAGAGAGAGAGAGAGAGAGAGAGAGAGAGAGAGAGAGAGAGAGAGAGAGAGAGAGAGAGAGAGAGAGAGAGAGAGAGAGAGAGAGAGAGAGAGAGAGAGAGAGAGAGAGAGAACTCGAACTCGAAATGTTTAATGAGGATAACTGAATACGTAACCATACGTCTTTTCATCAGGTCCTCTAAATTTAAAAATGAACAAAAATCCGAACAAGCAAACAAGTAGATCAATCAATCAATCAATCATCAACTACTACGCAAAAACAAATTATGTAATGGTTCCCACGTACATTACAGTAAAATATAGCAAAACTCCAAGACAAGAGATCATGTAACATGAAACAACAACACACACACACATTAAATCTAACGTAACCATGACATGACATACAAAGAAAGCATCAAATGCCAAACAGATAAGAAAAGAGAAAAAGAGAGAGAGAGAGAGAGAGAGAGAGAGAGAGAGAGAGAGAGAGAGAGAGAGAGAGAGAGAGAGAGAGAGAGAGAGAGAGAGAGAGAGAGAGAGAGAGAGAGAGAGAGAGAGAGAGAGAGAGAGAGAGAGAGAGAGAGAGAGAGAGAGAGAGAGAGAGAGAGAGAGAGAGAGTGACAGACAGACAGACACACACACACACACACACTTTTTTTCTCTCTCCAAAATTCCAACAGATTTAATGCAAAAACCAAAGGCACGAATCCTTTTCTGGTCAAATGTAGCTTAATACACCATTCAGACGAAAAACAGCCGCGGCTTCCTTGAGTAATGCTGATTGAAAAAAGAATATATATGCATAGTTGTAACAGTTGCGACAAATGGTTTTCTTGTACAGCCTCAAGGTCAAATATCAAGGTCAAGGGGCTTCAAATGTTATCCACAGCTTTACCTATGTCATGCTGAACAAGAATGCAATTAATAAGGCTATGTGGATGTACGGCCAATGGTGTTCAAACTATAGCCACTTCTAAAAGTCAAGGTCATGAATGTAAGCAGTACTTTGCACCGGCCATGACATTGACCCATGGACCCAGTCTCTCAGCCTGCCAAATGTGAAGCCTGTACCTCGAAAAATGTGAAAGATATGAATAAAACACCATTAATATTTCACCCCATTCTACCCAAAAGTCTTTGACCTTGACCATCATCAGTTTCCTATATTCAGACTTAATAATAGCCAATGCACCTACGTACAATGTTTGAACATCGTTAAGTCCAACTATGTGAAAGATGTGGCCAATTTCGGTTTTCAAGGTCAAACTTCAAGGGCAAGGTCAACACGGTTATAATTTTTTTATGGGACCATTTGCGCACCACCACACAAACTCTGAAAAGAGTCTGGAGATACAGATTGGACATGGAATATATAGCGCAAAGAGGAACATTTCGGTTTTCAAGGTCAAACTTCAAGGTCAAGGTCAGCATAGTCATGATTTTCGACGGGTACCTTCCTTTGTAAGATGCCTACCGCTCTGCCAAATTTGATCAAACTCCGTCTGGTAGTTTTTAAGATAATCGGTACACAGACAGACATACACATAGGCAGACAGACACACGGATCCATCACAATACCCGTCCTCTGGCCGGGTAAATATATCGAAAAAACAACAACATAAAATCCATTAGAACAAAATAAAACAACAAAACAACAGAAACACAGAAAATCCATCAAAGCAACGTGGAGCATTGTTATGTAGATACAGTCAATAAAGCTGGCAACTGCACACACACACATGCATACACACACACACGAGTGCGTGCGCGTGCAGGTGCACGTGTGCAGGCTCGCGTGCGCTTACGCAGGCACACACACACACAGACAGAAAGGCACACACACACTTCATCTGTCTCTTCTATTTTTTTCTCT
The DNA here is from genome assembly GCA_017654935.2 of Phymorhynchus buccinoides. NCBI lineage: Eukaryota > Metazoa > Mollusca > Gastropoda > Neogastropoda > Raphitomidae > Phymorhynchus > Phymorhynchus buccinoides. The sequence continues at coordinate 29,193,537 of CM065710.1, forward strand.
CTCTTTTTCCGAGTCTTCTTGTCTCTTTTCTTCTGAGTCTTGATCTCTCTTCTTCTGAGTTTTCTTCCTGTGTCTTCTCCTGATCTTTCCTCAGAGTCTTGATCTCTCTTCTTCTGAGATTTCTTATTCTGAGGCTTCTTCCGAATCCGTCAAGTCTTCATCCGTCTCTTCTTCTGAGTCTTCTCCTGATCTTTCCTCAGAGTCTTGATCTCTCTCTTCTTCCGAGTCTTCATCCGTCTCCTCTTCCGAGTCTTCTTCTTCATCCGAGTCTTCTCCTGATCTTTCCTCAGAGTCGTCATCACTCTCGTCTTCCGCATCTTTTTCTGCGTCTTCTTTTTTCGAGTGCTCCGAGAGAAGGTCATTGAACCTCACCTTGTGCTTGAGGGGTTCTGGAAGGGGCAGAGCATCGATCCTCTCAGAGCGCCCCGGACGACATCCGACATGGTGTGACACCGCCTGACGTGCTAGGTTGTCCAGTCTAAAAGGCGTGGCAGCAGCCTCCATCATGCAGTCGAAGTTCCGCTTCGAGGTCTGCTTCACTCTCGGGTCTGTGGTGAAAAAGTGCTGCGCATGGGAGTTTTGTCGGATCGCGTGCAGGCTTTTGTGGGAATAGGCTCCGCATTTCAGCATCAGTTTAACTGTGGGGATGTGGTCAAACTTAGAGAGCAGGGTCCACAAGACGCACCAGGCGGGTACATGGTCCTTGAACAATCCTGAATCGTGTGGCAAGTCCCGTTGAAACGTGGACACGCCGGTGGAAACCAACAGCCGAACCATTTTTAACATGACCTGACGTTCGCCATTTTGTGAGGCAAGATCAAGTAAGGATTTGCGAAAATCATTAGCATCATCATCATCATCATCATCATCATTGTCGTCGTAGTCATTTCTGTCATATTTTACCACTTTGCTTAGATCCACACGTTTCAGTAAACACTCTACTAATTCAACCTGACCATTGCTGATTGCTTTTCTTAGGACGTACAGGAGAACATACTCTTCAAAGCATCTTGCCTGCAGTTCCCTAATGAGATCCCAGATTTCATGCCTGCAGGCTTCCATCAAGACATGACTGTTCACGTCTTGATTGCGGCACCGCCTCAAAAGTTCTTGAACGTGAGTTTTCTCACAGCATTGTAGCACGCACGCCCAGTCCAAGAGACCCTGATCTTCACAAGCCTTGCCCAGTTGGCCAAACCTTTCATTGCCGGAAGAACTGCAACAAGATTTCAGATATTTGTAAGTCACCGGACAGTGTTTCAACAGCTTAGCGCCTGTGCAGTTAGCCCCTCCTTTAGCAGCCTTAAACGCGGCTAGCCTAATCAACCCACCAGCCAGGTTCAAATGGGTACATTTGGTGACCATTGTGTCCAGTAGTAGCCAGTCCTGTCTTACAACAGCTAGGAATAAGACCACACGCCACTGACCATTGGCAACACACCAGTTTTTCAAACCGACTACCTCAAACACAGAGTGCATCGTTTTCAACTTTTTCAACGCATCCGCCATCACCGCATAGTCAAGATCGTACTCAGAGTTGAACCACTCGTTCATGATCGGAACGAAGTCTGTCCATGTGGATTCGTCAGCCAGCATTTTGTCCACGCAGCTCACCACCACTCTGGAACAAGCCTTTCCACGAAATCGTCTTTGCAGAACTTGAAAGACATTCACCAGGGCATCACAGGCTTTCTTTTCCAGGATCAAATCCACAAGAATATGCAGCTCTGTGCGACAATATTTATGAGGAAGGAAAATCTTTTCTTCAATGGCTTTTGAAATAAAATTCAACCGGTTTCCATCTATTGCAGCTGTGTAGGCAAAAACGCAATCTGCCTGTGATCTACTAGGTTCCATTTTCGTTCCACAAATTTCAAACTGTGCTTTGCACATTGAAACAAAACAGTCAGCGAAGTCAAACTTCACGCATTTCTTAACAGCTGTTTGGAAGATGTCCTGCTTGAAAGGTACGTCTTGACAACTTTCGAATTGTGTCACAAAGGCTTCTAGACTAGCCTGTTTCTTGAACTTGAAGAAATGTCTCATTGCCCGTTCGAGTGCACGCTTTTGCATCAGGTCCTCGCTCTGTTTCTCCAGAGCTAAGTCGCATGATCTCTTCACATAGTCGCATGTTCTTTCCAAAGGTTCGCGGCGTATTTTCTTCGAAGCTTGGTCACTCGCTCCCTCCAAAGCCTGGTCAGGTGTTCTCTTCATGGCTCAGAATACAGGTTGCGCTGCCGATGCTTCGCTCCTCGTCAACTATCCAAGGAGTCTTCACAACAGATATGGTATAGTCTTCCTCCTGAAAAAAAGAAAAAGCAGACATGGGAATTAGAGAAGACAAAAAAAGACTGAAAACTGGGGTCTGGAAGTAGGCATAGGAACAAGGAATAAAAAAACAACTGAAAACCGTGTGTGTTGGGATACAGCCCCCAGAAAATGAAGCTTCTTCTGTTATCTAAGTCTTAAAAACTGTATTAGAGATAAGACAGATATATTTAGTCGATTTTGCATTCATTTATAACCAATAACTTAAGTTTTACTCCTTGGGCTTCTTTTTTTTATCTCATAAATGTCCTCTTGGACCATCAAAAAAGCTGAAACTTGCAAAAAAAGACTGAAGAGGACCATCAAAAAAGCTGAAATCAGCCCAAAGACTGACAATTCCCATGCCTGAAAAAGAAATCCTGATAATGTAAGAGGTTAAAAATGAAATGTGGGTGTAGAAATGAACGAACGAAATGGAGACTATTGTACGCACTGTCACAGGGGTGCACACCTTTTGGCACTGAGTCATGTATATTCATTCAAATAAAGGGCATTATAATAGAAGTTAAGAATAAGCAATGCTAGGTAGTAGTTTTCATGTAGATCAGTTGACAATGGAGAATATGGCGATTGTAAGGCAGTTTTATTCATTCACAGATGCACAGAGAAATACGCAGGCCCTCATTGTCATTTAAAGCACGCTACTTCATATAGAATTGGAGCAGAAAAGATTATTTTTCTGTCATATATCCACACAGTATAGTCCACAAGATGCTTAGGATCTAATATGCGAGAAACGATTTATTAGCACCCTTTCTGGCTACGGTTGTTTTGGCTCTACATGAGCAGATCAGCCAATTGTGTGACTCATGATTGTAAAGCGCTTAGAGCTTGGTCTGGTTTTTATGACAGTCACATATAACTGTATATGTAGCAAGACATAACTGTGCATTAGATTCATAAATAGTAATAACGGTATTAGGGTGACCTCACAAAGGGGCCTGTTTCTCGCAGAAACCACCAGCTGCGAAGGTGTTTCCCATCATTTTATGTTAGGGGAGGGTCTGAAGTACATGTGTGCCAAAGGGCATGCCTTAACCATAATTTGCAATTTGTCTCACATTTTATTCCATTAACCGACAGACTAGAAAGTAGGTGATCATTTTTAGTTCTCTTGCAAAATCGCTACGCAGAGAAGGTTACAAAGAACAGAAAATACTTTGCACTAGAAGAGCTAAGACGTGTCAGTGATTACAGCGCCAGACCCCTTACACAATAATTCCACGTCCTCCCAACAAAGAGGTGAACGACTCTCTTCTTGAATAATAATAAAAATGAGTATTTATATAATAATAATAATAATAATGACGAAAATTTATACAGCGCCCATCCTACTATGTAGGCTACAGGGCGCTTTACACAGAATTGAAATGGAATAAAAACATGAAACAAAAATCAAAAAAACATGAGCAAACAAAACGATAAAAATGCACATGTATAAGAATCAGCAACAACAACTGCTGTGACTACTACTGCTACTACTACTACTACTGCTACTACTACTACTGCTATTACTACTACTACTACTGCTACTACTACTACTTATAATAGGCCTAATACAAGTATGTATTGTCACACAATTCGCAAGCATGAAATAACAGTATATATTCACAACAACATACACACATAAACAACACACACAATCAGAGCACACACACACACACACACACTCTCATCTCATATAGGGGCCTACATGAACGCATCACGCACACATACACAACACACATATGTGCGCGCACGCACGCACACACGGAACACGTGATGACACATACACATAACAAGATGGACAAATAGAGTGGCTGGCAATATTTCTAAGTTGAAGGGAGACTATCCTTTATTTACTATTTACCCAATACTACTCGGAGTTAATGTTCTTTGATAAACAAAGGCCATTATGGGGATACCGAGGGGGGGGGGGGGGGGGGGGTGTCTTTCTTTCGTAAAAAATAGTTTTCCCCACCTTCTGGAAGCTTGTAACTTCCTCTAATCTGCCACTCTCTTTGACTCTGCCTTTTCCCTTTGCTTTATATCATCTACTATCTTTCCGACTTATTGGCCCATTCTCCTGCCTTTTATGCCTACATAGGGGAAGACGGGGTAAAAAGCGCATGGGCGGGTAAGAAGCCCACTCCAATTATGTCATGAAATGAAGCAAATTTGAGTCTCACTTTGCCCATGAGACGAGAGTTAATGTCTAGCATTCGTCTCATGGGCAAATTTGACTGAAATTGTTTTTATTTCATGAGATAATTGGGGTGGGCTTCTTACCCGCCCATGCGCTTTTTACCCCGTCTTCCCCTATATGTTATATATATTTAAAAAAATCTTCTTGCTTGCTACAAGACGCCTCTGGATGTATTCAGGGGCGAATCTTTCCCAAAACAGCAAATAATTCCAATGAGGAAATGGGTATTTATTTCACGGTTGAGGTATTTTATGCAACACCGGTGCTGTCCACTGTTCCGGCCTAAGAAACACTTTAGAAAACGTTTGCGGAAGAATAGTACAAGCTCTTGTCTGATTGGTCAAAAAAGATTATTATTTTAACCAAACTGGACCAATCAACAGCAAGAAACGTGTTCACCCCCTACTAGTTCCGGATAGTTCGCCGCTTGCTCGGTGTTTGGCAAGAACAAAACGCCACGCGAACGATCGGCAAAAGAAGGGAGTTTCTTAGACCGTTTTTGCCGATTTGAGCGAGCGCAACGTAACGCTAGCCCTTGTGAAACGGACCCCTGCTCCAGTTCCAACGCATCCAGTACCGCACCAAATATCGCTCAAATTCTTTCCTCCCAAGGACCATCAGGGAGTGGAGCGACCTGCGGCCGGAAACCATCAACACCTTCACTGCTGATATTAACGCACCCTGTGCAGGATCAACAATAATCCATCAAGTGCACCCACCCCCCTCTCACCCCCCTTGTCCCTTCACTGTCCCAGGCATGTCCTCGGTAAAGAACCGATCGGTCCCCCATTTTTCAGGGGGGGGGGGGGGGGGGGGGGGTTCTCTCCAAAGGAGCCAGAACGATCAACATACTTAGGGCTCCCAGGGACCCCCATTTGGGGGTCTACGAAGCACTAAAATTCTACAGGACCCTCTAAAAGAATGTGCAGGGGACCTCAGGGATGCACTAGAAAAATTCAGCATTCGCAATGCCACTGGGACCCTCTATGCCGCCTCTAGGACCCTCTGTACTGTAAGTGAAGGAGTCCCTGGGACCCCTTGTTTTTGCGGGACGATTGTGAGCCCTGATACTAACGGTGGACCCTGAAGAAGAAGAAGAAGAAGAAGAAGAAGAAGAAGAAGAAGAAGAAGAAGAAGAAGAAGAAGAAGAAGAAGAAGAAGAAGAAGAAGAAGAAGAAGAAGAAGAAGAAGAAGAAGAAGAAGAAGAAATAAATAAACGGACACTTATATAGCGCTTTTTATCGAGCACAAATCGCTTTACAATCAGCATTGAAACATTCACATACGCACACACACACACACACACACACACGCACAACAGAAACACACGCACGTACGTACGTGCACGCACGCGAGTGAACGCGTTCTTGCACACAGACCCACACACACTGATTTCAACAAAGACACATAAAACACATGCTCACTGAAACGGACACACACACACAAACACACTCACATGCACAAAACACACATGTGCACTCACACTCACATACACACACTCCCCCTCCCCCCCCCCCCTCTCTCTCTCTCTAGCCGAACACAATCTCCCCTGCGAACACATACACTCATACACATGCAAGCGTATATATCCACACAGAAAACACACACAGCACACTCACACACAACACACACACACCTGCTCGGAAGCGCGGCCGTGGGCGCACGCACACTCACAAATTACACACATACACTACATATATACAAACATACGGACATACATCGCACAATAACACACACACACACACACACACACACACACACACATGACACACGCGCGCGCGCAGAGTCAATTTAGTAAATTTTTCAAGACACACGCACGCACTTTTTGCATCCCATGACTGAGCGCTGCCGCCGTAACAGTAGCCTGCGATTACGGACCCGTAACTGCAGCCTTTTGGATCTGGATCATGAACGTTGTAGGAGCCTACGAAGGCTATAATATATAACGGATTCGGAGAGCGCATTGACAGTTAAAATTGATGCCTTGATGGTAATGACACAAAGGATTCGAACATTCTGTATTGATGTTAATGACATTAACTTGCTTTAAAAATGTCTGTCTTGATGGTAATGACACAAGGAAATTAACATTTCTGCCTTGATGGTATAGGCCTACTAACACAGATAGAGTTCAAGTTGCTGTCTTGATGGTAATGACAGCCTGTCTTTCTTTTTTTTTGAAGGGTGAAAATCCGTTTAACGTCCTCCGGTCGGAAACAGACACATAATTATGGGACATTAGTAGACTATAAAAATGGCGGGAACGATCCTGGAGGTAATGCCCGGAGGCAGTGCAACTCCAGGAAAGTCCCGATTTTTTAACGATACAGACGTATTGCTAGTCTCCCGCGTGACAGGCGGGAATACTGACCAATATACGGTGATACTGACCACCACTTTAGTACAACAGAACTATCAAAAAGATGATGGTGGTTGTTCAAAGAAAGAAGATACTACTGAGGACCTTCAAAGTAGAATGCCAACAACAGCACCTGGTGTTCCCACCCAGGCGGTCACCCATCCAAGTACTGACCAGGCCCGACGTTGCTTAACTTGGGCGATCGGACGAGAACCGGTGTTTTCAACGTGGTATGAACGTTGACCAAAATGTACGCGACGAAATAAGGCTTTACGCTCTCTTCGGCCTTTCGGCCATGTGGGGCTTAAAATGTCTGCGAGAGAGAGAAAAACAGAGATTTAACGCCTTCTGGGCCATTTGAAATGATACAGATACTGTAAATGTCTGCGACCCGGACGGTCTTTCTTTCATAGTATCCGGGCTCATACTAACCGCGTGGCGGTACCACTGATAGCCGATGAGGTTTAACCGATACGAGGCGTTGTTACTGCTACACTTATCTGTATTGCTAAAAAATCGGGACTTTACTGGTGTTGCACTGCCTCCGGGCATTGACTCCAGTATTGTTCCCACCATCTTTGTATTTACAAATGCCCCACATGGCTGAAAGGCCGAAAACCTCTATTTTCATCCAGGTTTCATGAGGTTTAACCGAGGCGTGGTTACTCGGCTACACCTATCTCATCTGTATTGTTAAAAAAATCGGGACTTTACTGGTGTTGCACTGCCTCCGGGCATTGCCTCCAGTATGGTTCCCACCATCTTTGTATCTACAAAAATGTCCCACAACTGTGTCTGTTCCAGACCGAGAGGACGTAATAACACTATTTTTCATTCATTCGGGCAAGGCCAATCCCCCGGCTAGTCTGTAGACGTCACTGGGGACAAAACCCGACCGGCCTTTTAGTTTATCTAAGCATATTAATTATTATTATAACAATACTCACACAATACGTAGACCGAGATGGCAGGACGTCAAAAAACTTTGTCCGAGCAACGTTTTTGTGTTCTTGTCTGGAAAAAATCCACGCTGTACTATTACTAAACACGTGTTGAATTTTTTTTGCTGAATCACTGGGTGAATGACGTCTACAGGGCGAATGACCAGCAAGGAGACGGAAGTCGCGTCAGTGATGCATTTTGGGTTTTGTCGTTGTGACGTTTGCAACCGCGGCGGGATGGGTTTCGTAAATTATGAGAGAGAGAGAGAGAGAGAGAGAGAGAGAGAGAGAGAGAGACCCACATGTGCCTTCCCAGGTCGAGAGGACGTAAAATTCCAAATTTACTACTAGAGAGAGAGAGAGAGAAGCCGATTTGAATAATGATGCAATATTGAGTCCTTTAGTTGTGATTGTATAATAGGACCCATACCTTGAGAACCGTGTTGATTTGACCTTGTAACCTTTTTTTTCATGTTTTTTATTTGTTTGTTTGTTTGTTTTCTTTCTTTCTCGACCCCCCACCCCCACCCCCCAGTCTGTTCCTTCTGTCTTTGGTTAGAATCTATCATAATTATCATTCATCTACCCATGGTATTCATTCGTTCGATCTTTCACTCACTCCTTTCTTTCTTTTCTGTTCTGGGTTCTTGTTAATCAATCAATCAATATTGTTATTGTTCATTTTATAGGAAATTCTGTTTGCAGCGATAAAACAATCAACAAAACAACACAAGACAGAGACATAGTATGTAGAACAGACAAAAAAAATGAAATATTCGACTATTTTAAACACTGTGCGCACATAGCCTACAATTCTTGGTCACACACATACACACACACACACAGAGACGACACACACACAGACACACACACACACACACACAGACGACACACACACAGACACACACAGACACAGACACACACACACAGAGACGACACAGACACAGACACACACACAAACACACACAGAGACGACACACACACAGACACACACACACACAGAGACGACACACACACAGACACACACACCACACACACACACACACACACACACACACACACACACACACCACACACACACATATACACACCACACACACACACACACACACACACACACACACACACACACACACACACACACACACAGACATACACACACACAGAGAGAGACACACACACACACACACACACCAAGTTCACACACACACATACACAGACACACACACACACACACACACACACACACACACACACACGATCTAGTCTATGCAATACTTGAGAAAGTAACACGGACATTCTTAATTTAATAGGGCATTTGCCGCGTGCCAGCGACCTTGAAGTTCACTGAGTTGAATGAATGAAAAATGGTGTTTTACGTCCACTCGGTCTGGAACAGACACATATAGGACATTTGTAAATACAGTACAAAGATGGTGGGAACGATACTGGAGGCAATGCCCGGAGGCAGTGCAACTCCAGTAAAGTCCCGATTTTTTTAACAATACAGATAGGTGTAGCAATGATCACGCCTCGGTTAAGCCACGCTTTTATAAAGTAAGTTCACTGAGTTGAATTTAAAGAGTTGAATTAGAAAGGTCAGCGTAACTCGGGCAGAACGAGCGCGGGCAAATTAGTAGTCTAGCATAGAGAACGAACACTCGTGGCAAATGCCCTATTCAGTCACATGCTACTGTGCTACTTTGCACAACATGCAAGCAGTGTTTATAAATGTCTTCTTTCACTTTTTTTCTCGTTATTTTTTTTCCGGACTTTTTTTTTAACCCAACTAAAAAAAAAAAATTGTTGTTCTCCTCGCTTGCAGGGTACATGTATACAAAATTTTCAAGGTTTTAGGTTACCCCCTCCTTCACCCCCAGCCCCACAAAAGTTTTTTCATTCATTACTAAAAATCATTAGTGGTTCTCTCTCTCTCTCTCTCTCTCTCTCTCTCTCTCTCTCTCTCTCTCTCTCTCTCTCTCTCTCTCTCTCTCTCTCTCTCTCTCTCTCTCTCTCTCTCTCTCTCTCTCTCTCTCTCTCTCTCTCTCTAGTAAAAGTAAAGAGGAAAGGAACAACATCCTCGATTGTTTTGATTTTTAAAAAATTATTTTTCAACTCCAGATGTTAAATGATGGCAGGTGACCTTGAAGGGACAGCCACACACACATAGGAATCGTATCATCTGAATGCGATGCGATTTTGAGGATCCCTGATTCATCGTGTGAAAGCAGCAGAATTACGGGCAAATGTTAAAGACCCACCACGTCACGTGTCCAAATCACGGTTTTCACGTGTTTTCCTTCTTACAGCTATAGTAAGACATTTTAAGAAATCTCCCTAGCATGTGACACCTGACGGGGGGGGGGGGGGGGGGGGGGGGGGGGGGGGGGGGGGGGGGGGGGGGGGGGGGGGGGGGGGGGGGGGGGGGGGGGGTGAGAAAAGCTCCCTCCCCTGCCCTTTCCATTCATTTCAAACGGTTTCGGGTTAGGGTTAGGAATTATGGTTTGGGATAGGGTTAGGGATAGGTTTAGGGTAAGTTTAGTCATCTTCTTCTTCTTCTTCTGCGTTCCCAGGCCATTATGGCCACAATGGGTAAGGTACGTATGTGTCTGGTTTTCAGTTTTCACTGGTCTCCCCGCTGCGTACAGCCGACACATTCCGATTTCGGAGGAGCTCAAAGGAGAAAAATTATGTCGGCAGATTGTTTTTGGAGATAAAAAAAGGCAGGAGAATGGGGCCAATAAGTCAGATAGTAGATGATAGAAAGCAAAGGGAAAAGGCAGAGTCAAAGAGAGAGTGTCAGATTAGAGGAAGTTGCAAGCACAGAACTTCCAGAAGGTGGGGGAACTATTTTTTACGAAAGCCCCCCTCCCCCCCCCCCCAGTATCCCCACGGGGAGGTTTAGTCATCAACTTTTGTTGTTGTTGGGGGGGGGGGGGGGGTGTATTTGACACTAAACTGACCCTAAACCTATCTCTAACCCTATCCCAAACCATATTCCTAACCCTAAACCTAACCTGAAACCGTCTAATCCACAAAATAAAATAAAAATTAAAAAAATTATGGTATGATATGAGATTGATACTTAACTGACCCTAAATCTATCCCTAACCCTATTCCTAAACTCTAGCCCTAACCTGAAACCGTCTGAAATGAATTGAAGGGGAGGGGGCTTTTCTTAACATTAATTTGCCGAATTATGTTTAGCCCAGACGGAAGTATTTCATGTGGCTGGTTCATCGACTCGCGTCCCCCGTCAAAATCGCATCGCGTTCAGATGCGATTTGTACGTGCGTGTGTGTGGCTGGCCCCTTTGAGTCAAGGTTTGAGCTGCTCAATTTGCTGAACGTGCTGTGCTGGGAGAGAGGACTGGGGGCAGTGTCCAACGTAGGCTAACACGAAACGGCATCCCACCCCTTGCGATAGAAGACAGCCAGCCACTGGGACCTGACACGTTATTTGCTCTCTGTCTGTCTTTCTCTCTCTGTCTCTGTCACTCTCTGTTTATCTCTGTGTGTGTCTTCTTCTTTTTCTTCTTCTTCTTCGCCAGATGATGGTGAGATTAGCGTCCAATTGGTCGGAGATCCGTATTGACGGTAGTCCTGAAGATTGGAGCTTCTTGTTGATGACGTGATGATGGTGTCTTCTTCGCCTCAGGCAGCAAAACTTCATCAGGCTGAAGCGTCTCTCTGTTTAAATACATACTCTGTCTCTCTTGCATACACACACGCACGCGCGCACATACACACACACATATACTACATACAACCATACAAACACACGTTTTTTTGCTCTCTCTCTCTCCCTCACCCACTCTCTGTCTATCTCTGTGTGTGTCTCTCTGTCTCATACTCTGTATCTCTCTTGCACACACACACACACACACACACACGAACATACACGCACACATACCACATACAGCCATGCAAACACACGTGTGCACGCACATACACACACACACACACACACACACATATACCACATACAACCATACAGACACGTTTTTTGCTCTCCGTCTTTCTTTCTCTCTCTCTCTCTCTCTGTCTCATAGTCTGTCTCTCTTGCACACACACACACACGCTTTTTTTTCAAATCTTCGAAATAATTTTTCTCCTTTGAGCTCCTCCGAAATCGGAATGTGTCATGCTGTACGCAGCGGGGAGACCGGTGAAAACTGAAAATCTATTTTTAGCCATATCTCGGGCACCAGTCGACATAGGATGCTGAAGCTTGGTCATAAAGGTGGTTTGGCTTATGCTCCTTCCGAATATTGTTGACCAATCAAGGTCAAGATCAAGGAGATCGCTGGACCCTGAAAATCGGGGGGTCGGAAAAATGGAGTTCCCAAGATAACAGCATATCACCATGAAGGAATAAGGATAGGAAGATGAAACTTGATCAGTTGATGTGCATGTAGGCTAGGTACTGTAGATGTGCCTTTTGGTGTCAAGGTCAAGAGGGGGAATGTTGGCTTGGTATTGTAAATGTGCCTTTTGGGGTCAAGGTCAAGGTCATGAGGGGGGGGGGGGGGCAGGCCTGGGAAACCTAGCTAGCTATCAATTTGGCCATACCAGGCAGCGGGATTTCTCCCTGCTCTTACCGACTTGCAACTCCTGTGGTATTTTTACGTGCGGTAAAGCAGCACGGGTCAGACCAGCTTTATGTCCCCCATCCCGGCGAAGGACTCATGGACGTTCAGTTCGATTTTCATGTCAAAACTAGAAAGAAAGGGCGAGGAGGAGGAGGAGGCAGGGATTCGAACCCGGGGGTTCACTCACGCTGCTGCAGTCACTGCATTACATTTGGCAGGCGAACGTCTTAACCACTCTGCCACCTTTCTGCCGCGTGGCTGGTTGTTCTAGGGTTCTCACGCTCCAGTTTTGCAAAAAATAAAAATGTTTTTTGAGGGGTGGGGATGCAATGCTAGTTGACTCTTTCACACACACACACTCTCTCTCTCTATCTCACACACACTCTCTCTCTCTCACACACATATACACTCTCTCTCTCCCTCTCTCTCACAGTCACACACACACACATAAACACAGACAACTCAGAGCTAACAAAACGCCCCAGACTGTCAAACGAATAGATTCTATATGTGCGCGCGCACGCACGTGTGTGTTTGCATGGTTGTATGCAGTCACATGATGTGTGCGTGTGTGTGCATGTGTGTGAGTGTGTGTGCGTGCATGAGTGTGCGTGCAAGAGACAGAGAGAGACACACACAGAGATAGACAAAGAGTGAGAGAGAGAGAGAGAGAGAGAGAGAGAGAGAGAGAGAGAGAGAGAGAGAGAGAGAGAGAGAGAGAGAGAGAGAGAGAGAGAGAGCAAAGAATGTGTGTTTGCATGTAGTATGTGTGTGTGCGTGTGTGTCTCTTTGCCTCTTCTCCGTTCATTGTTCTCAGTTGACCGACAGTTGTGCCAGTCTTTGTTGGGGATGCATACTGGGTTGGGTTTGCCTTGGTCACATATTGCATGACCTCACAACACACACACAGAAGCCGTCCCTTTGTTAAACAAATATGAAACAGTGAGGCTAAGAGAGACGATGAAACAGTGAAATGAATCAGGGGAAGGAACTTCCCGTAATTAACTCCCTTTTTAACTCCATGTTATTCATGGCACCTAGTCGCCTAGCAAAGTGAAAGCAGTTGCAACAACAAATGCAGACCCAGGATGAACTAGGCGAATAGGTGCCGTAAATAACATTGTCAAATGGGGGTTAATTACGAGAAGTTCCTTCCCCTTATTTATTTCACTGTCCCTTTCTTTTTGTTATCGCTTAAAACAACACCACACCACACCACCCAATTTTTTTTTTCTTTTTCTTTTGCATGCGAGTTTTGTTTTGTGTGACTAATGAGGAAGGGAAGGAGGGGGGGGGTAAATTTCGACCAAATGACAACATTTTCGTTGCCACTGGGTTTAGTGTGTGCTAAGTGCATGGGCACACAGGACCTCGGGTTTATCGTCTCATCCGAAAGACTCCACGTTCAGACCGTTAAGACCTAGCGTAAAGTGAGAGGAAAAATCCCCTGTACCCAGGTTCGAACTCGGGTTTACTTGACACGAAGCGAACGCGCTACCACTGTGCCACTCTGCACTGTGGTACCTTTCCAGGGGCAACGACATTTCAATCAACTGCACATTTTTGTTCTAAGAGAAACTTGAGCCCGAAGAAAGACTGAAAATGATTCGCAGACTTTTGTTCCAAAAGAAAGACTGAAAATGATTTCATTTTAAAGTTGTGTCCCCCCCAAGAAGATTGAGAGAATGAATCGCAGAATTTTGTCCCAACAAAGATTGAAAATAAATGCAGACTATTGTCCCAATAAAGATTGAAAATGAATGCAGACTATTGTCCAAACAAAGATTGAAAATGAATGCAGACTATTGTCCAAAGATTGAAAATGAATGCAGACTATTGTCCAAACAAAGATTGAAAATGAATGCAGACTATTGTCCAAACAAAGATTGAAAATGAATGCAGACTATTGTCCAAAGATTGAAAATGAATGCAGACTATTGTCCAAACAAAGATTGAAAATGAATGCAGACTATTGTCCAAACAAAGATTGAAAATAAATGCAGACTATTGTCCCAATAAAGATTGAAAATGAATGCAGACTATTGTCCAAACAAAGATTGAAAATGAATGCAGACTATTGTCCAAAGATTGAAAATGAATGCAGACTATTGTCCAAAGATTGAAAATGAATGCAGACTATTGTCCCAATAAAGATTGAAAATGAATGCAGACTATTGTCCCAATAAAGATTGAAAATGAATGCAGACTATTGTCCAAACAAAGATTGAAAATGAATGCAGACTTTTGTCCAAAGATTGAAAATGAATGCAGACTATTGTCCAAAAAGATTGAAAATGAATGCAGACTATTGTCCCAACAAAGATTGAAAATGAATGCAGACTATTGTCCAAAGATTGAAAATGAATGCAGACTATTGTCCAAAGATTGAAAATGAATGCAGACTATTGTCCCAACAAAGACTGAAAATGAATGCAGACTATTGTCCCAACAAAGATTGAAAATAAATGCAGACTATTGTCCCAATAAAGATTGAAAATGAATGCAGACTTTTGTCCAAACAAAGATTGAAAATGAATGCAGACTATTGTCCAAAGATTGAAAATGAATGCAGACTATTGTCCAAAGATTGAAAATGAATGCAGACTATTGTCCCAACAAAGATTGAAAATGAATGCAGACTATTGTCCCAACAAAGATTGAAAATGAATGCAGACTTTTGTCCAAAGATTGAAAATGAATGCAGACTATTGTCCAAACAAAGATTGAAAATGAATGCAGACTATTGTCCCAACAAAGATTGAAAATGAATGCAGACTATTGTCCAAACAAAGATTGAAAATGAATGCAGACTATTGTCCCAACAAAGATTGAAAATGAATGCAGACTATTGTCCAAACAAAGATTGAAAATGAATGCAGACTTTTGTCCAAAGATTGAAAATGAATGCAGACTATTGTCCAAAGATTGAAAATGAATGCAGACTATTGTCCCAACAAAGATTGAAAATGAATGCAGACTATTGTCCAAAGATTGAAAATGAATGCAGACTATTGTCCAAAGATTGAAAATGAATGCAGACTATTGTCCAAAGATTGAAAATGAATGCAGACTATTGTCCCAACAAAGATTGAAAATGAATGCAGACTATTGTCCCAACAAAGATTGAAAATGAATGCAGACTTTTGTCCAAAGATTGAAAATGAATGCAGACTTTTGTCCAAACAAAGATTGAAAATGAATGCAGACTTTTGTCCCAATAAAGATTGAAAATGAATGCAGACTATTGTCCAAACAAAGATTGAAAATAAATGCAGACTATTGTCCCAACAAAGATTGAAAATGAATGCAGACTTTTGTCCAAACAAAGATTGAAAATGAATGCAGACTATTGTCCCAATAAAGATTGAAAATGAATGCAGACTTTTGTCCAAACAAAGATTGAAAATGAATGCAGACTATTGTCCCAACAAAGATTGAAAATGAATGCAGACTTTTGTCCAAAGATTGAAAATGAATGCAGACTATTGTCCCAACAAAGATTGAAAATGAATGCAGACTATTGTCCCAATAAAGATTGAAAATGAATGCAGACTATTGTCCCAATAAAGATTGAAAATGAATGCAGACTTTTGTCCCAACAAAGATTGAAAATGAATGCAGACTATTGTCCAAAGATTATGAGGCGCACCCCCCAAATTTCACACAAAATTCAGATGTTGTTAGAATGTTACTGTATTTTCTTACTATTTTATTACAGGGTTCGTACAGCTTTTTCCCTTCCAAATTTACAAACTTTTTAAAGACTTCTTAAAGACCTTCCCCCCAAAAAAAATAGGACTGTATATGACGGTAATGCATGCACACACACACACCACACATACAATTTGTGGCGCTGCGCTTGCGTCGATGACGATCTTTCCAGATGGAGCAACCCGAATTTCACAGAGATAAGTCTCTGTGACTTGTACATACCAAAATATCAAACACCAAATACACCGTGACCTACCAGATTTTTCAGGATTTGTACGGGGGCATTTTGTTCTGAATACAACTGATCGTCAAATTATGTACTGGGAAGGATAAGCCTGTTGATCAGTTGATCAAAAATAAAGACTTTTTAAAAACTCTGGACAAAATGGCTGTTTTTACAGACTTTTTAAGGGCTTAAAAATCGGGTGGCGTTTTGTACAATTTTTTACCAACCTTTAAAGACCGTATGAACCCTGTATTAGTCATATTATAATAAGGCGCAGGGGTGTCAGTCTGGGAAAAAAGTATCGCCTTATAGTCCGAAAAATTTGGTAAAACACACATACACACACGCATGTTAACCCTTTCACACACACAAACCATGACTAAACAAGTTAACCCTTTCACTCTCCCCCCCCCCCCTCCGCACACATTAAAAATTCAAAAAAGACACTGAACACCTTGTGTGTATAATGTTAACCCTTTCAAAAGTTTATTTCCGTCTCAGCAACATCTACACAGATGATTTTTCTCTATCTCGCATAAAGCTCCGCACACACTCACACGCACGCACACATGCAGCGCGCGCACACACACACACATTCACACACAGCGAACATCAAAAACAGCCACAGCGCTAGTAGTAGAAGTAAGACCCAAGCATGTTTCTCAACCATGATATCCAACAAGTTGAACAACACACACCCCTCATCATGAATCGATTGAATAGATCTACACACCATCATTAGAAATCTATAATACAGAAAAAACAACAAAACAACCCAAAACATAACAAAAACAACGATTACCCTCTTATTAAAAAAAAGAAAGAAAATTTAAAAAAAGAGAAAGACGCAATCAAAGTACGAGTTGATCTTTTTCATCAACGCGAAATATGTCGGTGATCAAAAAAAGATGATTAAATAAAATTAAAAAAATTCCGTAAATTTTTCCCCCCCCCCCCGAAAAAAAGAGCATGAAAAGTTAAAACTGTCCTACCTACCAAACAACCAAATTCTATCATTTCATTGAAGTATCACGCCACATTCTTATCTCAACGAGGGGATTTTATATTCGCATTCTAAACGCAAATTAATGGAAAGGAAACGGACAACGTATTTCTCTCACTCACTCTCTCTCTCTCTTCTAAACAGCGAATGGCTTCAAGACAGAACTGATCATAATAAGAAT
Organism: Phymorhynchus buccinoides; assembly: GCA_017654935.2. Lineage (NCBI taxonomy): Eukaryota > Metazoa > Mollusca > Gastropoda > Neogastropoda > Raphitomidae > Phymorhynchus > Phymorhynchus buccinoides. Next base: position 29,211,062 of record CM065710.1, read on the forward strand.
ATTTACTATGAATAAATATCACAAGTTTCACGTTAGTCAAGCCTACAGCCGTTACGTTACATCGACCGAATGAAGCACGGACCAGCTACGACAAATTAAGACGAGAGAAAACCGACGATAGAAAGGAAGGAAACAAGCAGATAAGACGCACTCACATACACACGCAATGTGCATGCACGCATATATGCATCGACATCGACAACACATGGAAGATGTTTCAGTACATGTAGGCAATCCAAATCTTTGTTGCTGAGTTTTTGAGAAAAACCCAACAACAAACAGGATTCTAGTTTACTAATGCTAGCAGAAAGCTAAAGCTCAAAGTTGACTAAAAGCTCCAATAATAATACGTCTTGTTATTCCTGAAACTGGCATATACACAGTATGATAAATGCATTGTATGTGTGCTCGACTACACACATACACACACACAGTATATACGCACACACACACTATCTCCACTTCATACACATACACACACACATACACTCTCTCTCTCTCTCTCCCTAGGACACACACACACACACATTCTCTACACTACACACATATACTATCTCTCCCCTTCACACACACACTACACTACACCACACACACACAAAGTATACACAATTGTTCAGTACGCTTCTTTAGCACTTTACACACGAGGAAAACAATGCGATGATGGATTTTCAGATAAAACAAACTTATACACAATCATCATGAAAAAAAAACCCAGTTTAAAAAAACACCCGCATGTTGTTGTCGAACCACCTACCGTAGTAGAGCAAATGTTAAGTCATTCCTATAAATACCAATGGCACACACTCACACCTTTGCACACACGCCATTCGCATAGTGGAATAGGGTTGGGTATAAAATGTTAATTATTATATTTAATACGCGTTGCACTGTAGCATGTCTATTACCGTCAAAACAAAAAAAAGAAAATAGTACAATGCTATCACCATTTTATACTATACACACCGTGAGCACTTAATATGTTGTATATTTTGGATCGGTCGCGCTACTACTAGTAGTAAATGTCATATATACACGTTCTTGAATGTGAAAATAAGTAGACCGAAATAATATTCTCAAGAAAGAAGAATTATTCGCAGATTTTCAAGTCCGCACAAGTCGGTCGGTCGGGCGGTCAAAACTACGTACGCAAGCTTCAACATTATCTATTGATGAACATTTCTCGGCAATCGTTCTTCTTGGGCAATAATGTGTATGTGTTTATAAATAATGAGCGACATAATAAAAGGCCTGGGACGGTATTCATGTCGAGATAGCATGAGGCTAACTTAGAAGCTCTTCCAAAAGTCCTATTAAATGCTATAGGACATTGGAAGAGCTTCTAAGTTAGCATCATGCTAAGTCTCATGCTATCTCAACGTGAATACAGGCCCTGGTACCCACCGCTAAGTGCAATGGCGATTGCTACGATCTAAATGGAAATGAAATCTGTACTAGAAAGCAACAATGTATGGAACACACAGACACACACAAGCGCGTGTGCGCACACACACACACATCACATACATACACACACTGATCATCATTGCCTTTTACCAAAGAATATTAGAGCATAGACTCACAATGGCTAAAGGTCGACTTAAAACCCCCCACCCAACATCAACAATTGCCAATGTATTATTTGATGATATACAGTCAAACCTCTTTTTTAAGACGTCTAAAACGTCAGGAAAAATAGGCTTAAATGGGAGAGGTATTATAACGTAGGTGGGTTTCAAACAGATTAAAATAAGACACACGACATCCGCGCCCCCCCAAAAAAAAAATCAGTCTTCTTCTTCTTCGATCGCTCAGACAGTTTCCTGTCAATTATGAGCGCAGATACGTCATGCTGCCGTTATGCGCCTAACTAAGAAATAATCAGGCCCAGCAAGTCCGACTTTGGCTGGAGGAAATGTTTTTGCAAACATTTTTTTAAAAGAAAAATTAGGGGTGACCAGTTGCCACAAACTAATCAAACTTGCAAAATGTGACGTAAAAATATAAATGACATAATTTTTTAGAATGACGCACGGTGTTCTAAGTGTGCTGTATGTCTGCTCAAACACACGAGTCAATAGCCAGGCTACGAGAGCTGAAGGTAGAGTAACTTCCCCTTTTGACCTGATTGAATTAGGCGAGATCACACCCACACACCATGAAATTACTCCCCTTAATTATTTCCAAGCAATTCCTATTGAAGGACAATTTTTTTTATTTTCCTGCATCTGACGGCATCATCTGAGTGACGTCACTAAGCCCGCACATGATACGTCATAACGGCAGTCAAGGGGTTAAACAACAATAACAAAGGCATCGCCGAGCGGCACCAACGCATTGTGACAATGCAAACCTGGCCAGAGTTATGTCCTCTCCCCCCCCCCCCCCCCCCCCCCCCCCAATAAACACACCACTTTCCACCCTTACAGAACGCATAAAATACATAGCCCAAAATTTGAAGCGATTCTGTTCAGTAGTTCACGAGATACAGCTGAACTTTTATACAAACTTCCTTGCACCATGTCCTCTCCCCCCCCCCCCCCCCCCCCCCCCCCAATAAACACACCACTTTCCACCCTTACAGAACGCATAAAATACATAGCCCAAAATTTGAAGCGATTCTGTTCAGTAGTTCACGAGATACAGCTGAACTTTTATACAAACTTCCTTGCACCATGGTACACCACCACACAAAATTTGAAGCGATTCTGTTCACTAGTTCACGAAATAAAGCTGGGGGGGACATTACATAGCCCAAAGAAGGAAATTTCGGTTTTCAAGGTCAAACTTCAAGGTCAAGGTCAGCACGGTGTTGATCAACGAAAGGAAGCTTCCTTTTCAAGCTGTCTACCCCTCTGCCAATTTTAATTTTAATCAAAATCCAAACAGTAGTTTTTAAGATAATCAATACACAGACAGACACACAGACAGACAGACACAACACACACACACAAACCAATCGCAATACCTCGGCCTCTGGCCGGGTAAAAACCACACACACACACACGCAATCACACAAACAGATCACCTTGCTAATAAATTCGCCATCATGTTGTTTATATTCCTCCGTTTTTAAACAAGAAAAAGACGTTTTAATTAAGTCCGCCTTGGAGAGATCCATCAGATTTCTTGTCATTAAAATTGCAAAAAAAGCAGCACCAAAAACCCCCCAAGAAAAATAAGAATCGAAAACCAATGTTCTACACAATCATGTTCTTCTCTACCCTCTATCTTTGATCAATACAAGGCTCGCATGTGTGTGTGTGTGTGTGTATGTGTGTGTGTGTGTGAGAGAGAGAGAGAGAGAGAGAGAGAGAGAGAGAGAGAGAGAGAGAGAGAGAGAGAGAGAGAGAGAGAGAGAGAGAGAGAGAGATAGAAGGGGTGGGGAGGGGGAGAGGATAAAACACTAGTGTAAAAAACCCCACCAAAGACACAAACGCAAAAAACAACACAGGCATAAATTCACATAATAAGAGTAGGCTATCCATAGTTAGTAAAAGCTCCGAAATTCTTTCCCTTTAATGGTTGACTTACGGCGATTATTTGACCGCCAGGGGGCATAACGCTCGAGTGGGGCTTATCACGCTATATTCTTAGTTGGGCGTAGTGAGAGAGAGAGAGAGAGAGAGAGAGGGTTGGACTCCTCCCTATCTCTCTCTCTCTCTTTATCCCAACTAAGAATATAGAGGATTAACCCACTCGAGCGTTATGCCACCTGACGGGCAAAAGAGCCAGCTAAGTCGCTCATTGAAAGAAACTACCTGGGGCAGTGGGTGGATGCCTCGTGCCTCCATACGGGGAAGCTGGACGACCGACCCGGCCCCCTCCATGAGTCTCTCCCCATGGGGATACCGTAAAAATAGTTCCCCCACCTTCTGGAAGTTCTGTGCTTGTAACTTCCTCTAATCTGCCACACTCTTTGACTCTGCCTTTTCCCTTTGCTTACTGCTGCCATCTACTATCTTTCTGATTTGGCCCGTTCTCCTGCCTTTTTTCCAAAACAAGAATCTTCCAAATAACTTTTCTTCTTTGAGCTCCTCCGAAATCGGAATGCGTCGGCTGTGCGCACGCAAGCGGAGAGACCAGTGAAAACTGAAAACCGGACACATACGTACGTACCTTACCCATTATGGCCTTTGGGCCTGGGAACGCAGAGAAAAAACCAACACATACAACACAAACAAAGCACACAGGAAATATTAGGCATTGATAATATTTCCAAAATCAGCCTTTGTTAGGAGTACTAAAACACGTTCCATGAAAAATGAAATAAATTCTCAATGTTTTTAAAAAAAGAGAAATTCCTGAGTCCAAAGTTTGTGGTTTATTTTTCTTAATACATACAACACCCAGAGGAAATTTTTTTTTCAGTTCACATAATCATTCCGCCTTGGCTTAACCCTTTCAACGCCAGCCATTTTTCAGCCAAAACGTTCCATTAAGCTTACCTGGAGAGAGAAAAGATTTCATCTGCAATATTCCTTTGTGACATCCATAAAATAGGGTCTATCCTTACCTCCCAAAATGAAGAACATACGGTCACTGGATACCAGACCCTCATTTGATGCCTTTCAGTGACATGGGTGTTCAATCATTGTGGTGCCAAGAGGCGATAGTGGCCATGAAAGGGTTAAGGCTGTGTCAGACCAAGTGACATAGGCTAGAACACCAAGGCTACATAAACTGTTGTTACACTATGCATAGTTATGCGGGGGATTGTCTTCAGCCGTGACTAGCTCCTAGCATAACATCATCAAGTCTCCAAAATCCCCCCCGAAGATGGAGTGTGGCTGCCCAACGTGGCGGGGGTAATCGAAAACGGTCACACGCGTAATGTTCTCATCCCTAGCTAATGCATTTGTACCAAAGTGCTCAAGCGCTTCGGGCTGTTGGGATGATCCCTGGAGTCTTTTAGCCAGGGTATGTTAACAACAATAAAAAAAACAAACATAATCATTTGGGAGTGCATTACATGTCGATAAAAGCTGAGAAGGAAATATCAACCCTTTCACCGCCAATGTCGAATTTTAGCACCACAATGGTTTAACACCCATGTCACTAAAACCCTTGAAATCAGGGTCTATTATTCAATGATATTGTGTTCCTAAACTTGGGTAGTAAGGATTGACCCTATTCCAAATGTGTCACAGAGAAATCCCACAATATTGCAGACGCAATCTTTTCTGTAGCCAAGTACGTTTAATGGAAATTTTGGGCTCAAAGATGGCTGGCGGTGAAAGGGTTAACATCGATAAAAAAAAAGAGGCAACGTGAAACGACTTGACAAGTTCTATTTCGTTATCTATATCTATTTTACAAAACAAGCCTCGCCCCTTTTCAGGTTTTTCTTTTTTAATAAAGAACTGCTGCAAAAGGTAGAGTTTAACACCCCCCCCCCCCCCCCCCCCCCCCCATCCCTCCCCACTCCTTCAAACGGTCCAAATTCTTCACAAAACATATTAAGCGCATACATATAAAAATTTTAAAAAACAAGAATAAATTATGTTGACATGACATCTAAAGCTTGAAAAATTGGTTTCAATTCTCTTTTCACAAGACGCATAACATTTCTAGAGATTTATCTTTCCTGACTTGTTTAAAAAAACACACACAAAAAAAACAGCATTCCATGACTATGAGTAACATCAAAAGTATTGACTTCATCAATGACATCACACACACACACACGGTAGTAGACACAGTAGGGGGCAGACAGGGAAAGGGGTTAACATTGATGGTAGATCTATTGTGAACGGTAGAGGAGTGGGGAATCGTTTGCAACTTTGCACTCTCCCCCCCCCCCCCCCCCCCCCCCCCCCCCCCCCCCCCCCCCCCCCCCCCCCCCCCCCCCCCCCCCCAAAAAAAAAAAAAAAAAAAAAAAAAAAAGTGGAGTTCTCGTTTACTGGAAATCTGGGCAAGGATGCGCGCGCGCAGATGCGCATTGAAATGCACGGCACATGCACATACAAATACACCCATATGAATAAACAAACACTCTCACACATATGCACAAGCACGCACACAAACGCAGAAAGCACAAGCACGCACACACACACACAAATGCACGCGCACACACACAAACACATACTTATCATTTCAGTGTCTATACACACACACACACACAATACACTGACATGACTCGCTAAAGAAAACAGCAACAACACATCACCCCATCAAACACACAAAAACAACATAACGAAAAAAAAATTGAGCGCACATTTGAAGTTTTTCTTCAAAGTTGAGCCCAGTCATACATACACTGCACTAAACTGTATATCATGGTGATGGGGAGGAGGAGGATGGTGGTGGGGGGGTAAAGGTGATGGGGGAGATGGGGAGGGTCAAAGACCCAGTGACGCACCACGATTAAGTCCCTTGGTTTTTTTCCCTGGGTAGCTGTGACCCACATACAAATGTCCCCAACTTCAAATTGAGGCTGCTCTTTAAAAATGATGTTTCGGTTTGAATTTGGGGGGCATTTATATGGGAAGTGAGACTTGGGTCAAAACAAGATTTCTTTCCAGCTATAAGAGGGAAAACATGTGAAACCCGTGATTTTGACACATGGTGGGTCTTTAAGGGAAATAAATGAATGATGGTGCTGGGGGGGGGGGGGGGAGGAGAGGAGGGGGGGGGGGAGGAGAGGGGGGGGGGGAGAATCGTGGCAGCTTAAGTCCCACAAGGTTAATTCTGTTTTTTTGTTAAATCACACCAGCCCTGAACTCTGCATGTCGAAAATGCCACCACTCACCATATCTCCCCCCCCTCCCCCCCCCCCCCCCCCCCTCTACCTGCTTTTGTTCCAGTAATCCATCTCACTCCCCCTACCCCCCACCCCCAAAAAGAAAAAACAAAGAGGCACGCAGACAATAATAATAATCACGGGAAGATGAGAAAGGGGGGGGTGTATTTTTATTTTTGTTCAAAAAGCCTCATCATCTAATCTGCAGGCAGAGGACACTGTTAAATAAAAACAAACAAAACCCCCCACTGAATTCAGGAACAGAGCTTGAAGAGAAGCACCCATGCTTTCTCGCATGGATGTGTGTGTGTGCGTTTCGACACTCGAAACTCAGGCATCATTCTTGTGTTCTTATCCAACACAAATTTTTGCAACATAAAAAATTCCACAAACTTTTTGACACGCCTTTTTTTTTCTTTTTTTTTTAGCAAGGCCCGGGCATAATTCTGTATTCTCCACTCAAAAATATTAAAATAATAATAATAAAAAAGTTCTCAAAATCTTGCGAAGAGGCCCTTATAGCTTAGTTTGGTGCTATTATTATTAATAATAATAATAATAATAATCAACATTTGCACAAATACTCCAACGAACCATCAAGTCTGACAAGGATGAGTTTAGTTCTGTTGTCTCCATCAACGTCTTGCAAACAAAATCTTCCTCAACTTTGAAAGTCTTACCCGGCTGAGCGCAACTCGGTGTTCGAAAATTAACTTTCCCCGTAAACATTCTTAACTTGGGAAACTTGCACAAGCTGAGCACGACTCCGTGAAAATTAATTATTCATTGAATTTTATTTAATTCCCAATTCGAAACTTCAAGTTGAAGGTTTTTTTTAGCAAGTTCATTCGGTGTTTCACTTTCGCAGGAAACCTAAACTTCAAGTCTTCAAAAGCGTAGCATGTATTATTTCATTGCACCTCCTCCGAAGACGGAGTGTGGCTGCCCACGTGGCAGGGTAATCAAAAACGGTCACACACATAATGTTCTCATCCGTAGCTGATGCACTTGTAGCATAGTTTTCAAAGTGCTTTCACTGTTGGGATGATCCCTGGAGTCTTTTAGCCAGGGTAAGCCAAACAAACAAAAAAATGTCACTTTCACCAACCCTAAACTTCAAGCGATGCCGGCTCAATCTTAAAACTTCAAGTGTTGCCGGCTAAATCCGAAACTTGACATGTTGCCAGCTCAATCGCAACCTTCAACTGTTGCCGGCTCAACCCTAAACTTCAAGTGTTGCCAGTCCAATCCGAAACTCCACATGTTGCCGGCTCAATCCCAAAACTTCTAGCGCTGCCGGCTCAATCTTAAACTTCAAATGTTGCCAGCTCAATCCTAAAATTCATGAGTTGCAAACCTCAATCCTAAATTTTAAAAAGTTCCATCCTAACCTTCCAAGCGCTGCCGGCTCCAAACATTAAAACTTCATGAACAAGCATTGCCGGCTCAATCCTAAACCTCAAGCGTTGCTGGCCCAAATCTTAAAAAACGTCACAAGCGTTGCCGGCTCAAATCTTAAAACTCCCGAGCGCTGCTGGCTCCAGCATCAAATAGTCTGGACGCCCAATCCTACGTCAATGCAATGTCAGTTCCCCCCAAACCACCACTGTGCGAAACGATAAGCGGTCTCCACCCCTAACCTAGGGGGTGAGTGGGTGAGGGTGGGTGTGGGGCGAATAGTCATAAAAATAACTACACAGAAAAGGAAAGATCACCCGACAGGACGAACAGCAAAAGCCTGGCAGAGCACATCATTCGTTCTTCGTTCCTCCTCCTCCTTTCCTTCGCTCATCGGAGACGGGGTTAGTTTCTCCCGCTTGCCTCCTCGCCGTTTCCTTCCTTCCTTCCTTCCAGTCAAGCGAGACGAGAGAGAGAGAGAGAGAGAGAGAGAGAGAGAGAGAGAGAGAGAGAGAGAGAGAGAGAGAGAGAGAGAGAGAGAGAGAGAGAGAGAGAGAGAGAGAGAGCCTCTAGGTTAAGCTGGTCAGGTTGGTCAGGAGTTGTTGCACACACCCCTACCCCCACCTTGGATGTCTTCTTCTTCTTGTTGTTGTTGTCGTTCGGGTTGAGCTACAAGTAGGTCTGCAACAAGTTACATGAGGGGGTGTCAGTGTTCGGCGTTTAGGTAGAAGCAAAACAAAAAAACAAGCAACTTATAATGAAGATCTTAAAGCTGGACCCTGACGGATGAGTTTTTGCAAGAAGCACGTCGGGATCACCAGAAAGACAGCCTTTTCAAGGATCGGAACACTCACTTTGCTCTGGTTTCCTAGAAATCAAGCCGTCAAAACGGCGATTCCTCCTTGGCGGAGATGCCGGAGAGAGTAGCCATTTTGGACGGGGTGGGTGGAGGTCACTCATTGTGGTTGAAGCGTTTTCTTTTTTGTAGTGCAGTAACAAAACAAAAAAAAGGAGCTATTTCCTTTGTTGTGATCGTAGCTCCTTCAGATAAACTGCATAAAATTATTTTTTTAAAATAATAAAAAGGCTTGTATTGCGAAAATTTCGTGCAAACGATTTGGCGGCCATTAGAAAAGAGACGGCACACGCCTTCTCTTTGGGTGAAAGAATTTGACTTCCAGCACCTCCGCCAAGAAGGAATCGTCGATTTGACGGTTTGATTTCCAGGAAACCAGAGCAAAGTGAGTGTTGCAATCTCTGTAAAGGGTGTTTTCCTGGTGATCTCGACATGTTTCTTGCAAAAACTCATCCGTCAGGGTGCCCCTTTAAGCATTTCACTCAACCTGAAAGCTTGACAGTTTACTACTCATGCGCGTAGCTTTCAACCAAAGCCTCCCGCTCGGTTTCGCTAATAGTACTTGCGCGACTGAATGTGGAGACTTGGTTCAGCTGTGAACTGAATAGGAGGCCATCCACATGACAGACCATTCACAGGTGCAGAGGTAACGCGTTCGCCTCGCATACAATAAACCCAAGTTTTTTTTCCTCTCACTCTGTGCTAGGCCTTATGGGAGTCTTTCGGGGGACGAGACGATAAACCGAGCTCTTGTGTGCCTATGCACTTAGCACAAGTTAAACCCAGTGGCAACGAAAAAGTTGTCATTTGGTCAAAATTTACTCCCCCTTGCCTTCCTCATCAGTCACACAAAAATTGCACAGATTTTTTTAAAAAAGTAGCGCGTCTCTGGCTGCGACGCGCTCTCCAGGTGGGAGCCACCGGAATTTCACAGACGCCTCTGTGTCTATAAAGTACCAAATACAAGTAACATCGCGGGCACCAAACCCACGCTGAACAGGGACAGAGGGTAGACACCACGTTTTGCCAGCAAGTCCACAACTCCCTCATTCAGTCGCAATTGGTGAGTTCCTCTCACCGGCCTGTTGACAGAATTTTAGTCTCCACATTCAGCTGTGCCAGCGGATAACAAAAGCCGAGCAGAGGCTTCGTTGAAAGCTACGCGTTGAGTACAGTGGAGCCTCCAATATAAGACCTTCAAAAATCATCCAAAATGGGGTCGTATAAGGGAGGGGTCTTGTAAGGGAGGTAATTTTAATACTTACAAAGAAGGGCAATGTCTCGGAGAAGTGAAGGTTTTATGTGGGAGGGAGTCTTATAATGGGAGGTCTTATAAGGGAGGTTCCACTGTACAGTGGAATATGACCTCCCATTATAAGACTCCCTCCCTTATAAGACCTACTTCTCCGAGACATTGCCCTTCTTTGTAAGTATTAAAATTACCTCCCTTATAAGACCCCTCCCCTATAAGACCCCATTTTGGGTGATTTTTTAAGGTCTTATAAGGGAGGTTCCACTGTAGTAAACTTTCAGGTTTGAGTGAAACGGCGTTGAAAATCTTCTTCATTATGTCAACAACACCTCAATCGTTAAAGCTACCACAACCGAACAAATTGGCAACACACACACACACACACACAAACAAATACAAAACCCAACCCAGCAACCACATAAAACAGCAAAGCTTAACGTCTGCGATGAAACAATAGCGACGGAACGTCCTTGTTCTGTGAAACAATAATTCAAACCTCCCTTCCAACTCTCACGCTTAAAGAAACAAAACAAGAAAACCTATAACCTTCCTTCCAAGCTTAGAAACAAAATAAGAAAGGCGTACCTTTACAACCGAAACAAGAAAACTTGCAAACTAAGTGCAGGCTAGCACAACATATTTGAATGAAATTAATATTTGATTTGTTGAAACTATATATATAATTTAAACAAAAAAATGAAACAAAATATGCAGAAACATAAATAATAGAATCTAAATTTAAAAAAATTATTAAAAAAATTGCAAAAGGAGAAGAGGAAGAGAGAGAGATGGGGAGGGGGGGGGGGGGGGAGCAGAAAAAGGATCGAGAGAAAGAGATAGAGATATATAGAGAGAGAGAGAGAGAGAGAGAGAGAGTCAGAAGTCGGGAACATTTCAATAGTTAGGCCATGCCCATACAATGGAGAGAGAGAGAGAGAGAGAGAGAGTCGGAGAGAGAGAGAGAGAGAGATGCCCAGAGAAGAGAGAGAGAGAGAGAGAGAGAGAGAGAGAGAGAGAGAGAGAGAGAGAGAGAGAGAGAGAGAGAGAGAGAGAGAGAGAGAGAGAGAGAGAGAGACAGAGAGAGAGAGAGAGAGAGAGAGACAAGAGACAAGAGAGAGAGAGAGAGAGAGAGAGAGAGAGAGAGAGAGAGAGAGAGAGAGAGAGAGAGAGAGAGAGAGAGAGAGAGAGTCAGAAGTCGGGAACATTTCAATAGTTAGGCCATGCCCATACAATGGAGGGAGAGAGAGAGAGAGAGAGAGAGAGAGAGAGAGAGAGAGAGAGAGAGAGAGAGAGAGAGAGAGAGAGAGAGAGAGAGAGAGAGAGAGAGAGAGAGAGAGAGAGAGAGAGAGAGAGAGAGAGAGTTAGAGATGAGAGAGGGAGAGAGAGAGAGAGAAAGAGTCACACACACATAGAGAAAAAGAACCACCGACAGATAAGACACGAATAAAAGCAATAGTTTTATACAAATAAAACGGGGCAAAGAACAGAAAATTATCATCAAGTCAAAACAACATCAAATAACAACAAAGAAATCTTCATCCCCCCTCCCCAAAAAAAAACAAGAAAAAAAAAAGAAAGAAGGAAAAAGAGAGAAGAGAACCCCAACCAACACAAAATATAAAAACAACAACAAAAGCCAAAGCAGCTAAACAACAGCAGCAACACGACAAACTTCGCCTTGACCCCAAGGTCAAAGGTCAAGGCCATTGACTAACTGACCAATCAGAGGTGAGTTTCCATGAACGTAGCAGCAGTTTGAGTAGCTACATGGCGAAATGAAAAAAGAAGAGGAAAAAAAAGAAACACAATACGACATGAACTAAGACCGCTGTGACTTTTACTTATAAGTGAGATTGCAAACTTTTACTGCAGAAAGGGTTTTGTTCGTTTTGACCCTGTGTGTCAAAGGTGTGTGTGTGTGTAACTGACCAATGTGTGGTGTGTGTTGTGAACGTAGTGTGTGTGTGTGTGTAGTGTGGCGAAATGCAAAAAGAAGAGGATCCAAACTGTCACTGTGTGTGTGAACTGTGTGTGCTGTGACTGTGTGTGTGTGTGAGATTGCAAACTTTCCACTGCAAAAGTCACTGTGTGTGTGTGTGTGTGTGTGTGTGTGTGTGTGTGTGTGTGTGTGTGTGTGTGTGTGTGAGTGCAAATGTCTTTCCATCCAAACTGTCACTGTGTGTGTGTGTGTGTGTGTGTGTGTGTGTGTGTGTGTGTGTGTGTGTGACTGTGAGTGCAAATGTGTTTTCGATTTTATGTCTTTCCATTCAAACTGTCACTGTGTGTGTGTGTGTGTGTGTGTGTGTGTGTGTGTGTGTGTGTGAGTGCAAATGTGTTTTCGATTTTATGTCTTTCCATTCAAACTGTCACTGTGTGTGTGTGTGTGTGTGTGTGTGTGCGTGTGTGTGTGCGTGTTGTGTGCGTGTGCATGTGCGCGCATGCATGTGTGAATGGCACAGGGCCTAATCCGTTGTGATAATAAAGCATAACAGACGTGCGTATAAGCGTTTGCATATACATATGAATGTATATAAATCATTATTGTGTACGAATATGTACATAATTATCTCTGTGCATTCATGCATGCTTGTGTGCGCGTGCGTGTGTATGTGCAAACGTGTGAGCATGCGCAAACGTGTGAGCGAGTGTGCATGTGTGTGTGCAAGCATGCACAAATGTGTGAGCATGTGCCCGCAGGTGCTTCCCAATGCCAGTGAAGGGTCTGTCCTGGCCGTCTCCAGACCTGTTTACTCCCTACACAAGTCTCGAGTAGTCTGGATAGCTGAAATGAGTAGTTTGGGTGTGAAAATGTGTAGTTCCTACTCATTAAACCATCAAACAGTGTTCACCGATCATGAGCAATTAGAGCATTTTTTTTTAATTTTGAAGAGTAGTAGAGGTCCACATTGAGTAGAATACTACTCGAAAAGAGTAGAGTAAACAGGTCTGCGTCTCCCTGAGTTTCCTCACAATATGCAGCAGTAAAAGTAAATTAATGCTAAAAAAAAAAGGGGGGGTCTATGCCTATCCACCCAAACACGCAAACAAAAAGCGTCCGCATCAAGCAAATATAATGAGATAAACCCCCTAAAATACAACCCAGCATGAAAGGTTAGTCAAAACTGCCCGTGATTAGAATAATAACCAACGCACCATAATGCCAACTTGAAAAAGGGTATAAAAAAAAAGAAAAAGAAAAAAAGGCTCACATGACATTATAAGTGGGAGAAAAAAAAGATAGCCCCCACCCCACCCCCAAGAAACATAAAATAATTATTATTTTGGTAAAGGTAAAGATGTGCCCCCCCCCCCCCCCCCCCCCCCCCGAAATTTTATTTTTCATAAAAAGCTATTTAGGAACATTTTCAGCTAATATACTAACCCTAACCCTAGCCCTAAACCTAACCCTACCCCCCACTATGAGCGATTTGTCACAGTTGTGCTTGCATAGGGTGGGGGGGGGTAGGGTTAGGGTTAGGGCTATCTGTTCACATCTTGACCTTTGCCTTTTTTTAAAATACAAATCGAGAACTGCTTCATACAAACCTGAACAAAAAACAAAAATCACGGAATAAAGTTCCACAAAATGTTAATATGATAATATAAACACAATTTATTTTGTACTGCATGATGACAATGCTAACTGTAGTGCAGTATTTGAACTTCAAACTTCAACTTTGCCCCACATTTATTTCTAACTGCAACATGCCTAAAAAGAAGAAGAATGAATCGCAACGCACGTTTCAATCAAAATCCTTCCATTCTCGTCTAGGCGTGGAACTATCTAGCTTCTTCTTCTTCTTCCGCGTTCTCAGGCCATATGGCCATAATGGGTAAGGTACATATGTGTCTGGTTTTCAGTTTTCACTGGTCTCCCCGCCGTTTACAGCCGACACACTACGATTTCGGAGGAGCTCAAAGGAGAAAAATTATTTGGAAGATCTTTTTGGAAAAAGGCCTGCAGGAGAATGGGCCAATAAGTCAGAAAGATAGTAGATGACAGAAAGCAAAGGGAAAAAGGCAGGAGGAGAATGGGGCCAATAAGTCAGAAAGATAGTAGATGACAGAAAGCAAAGGGAAAAGGCAGGAGGAGAATGGGGCCAATAAGTCAGAAAGATAGTAGATGACAGAAAGCAAAGGGAAAAAGGCAGGAGGAGAGGGGCCAATAAGTCAGAAAGATGTAGATGGAAAGCCAAAGGGAAAAGGCAGAGAAATGGGGCCATAGTAGATGACAGAAAGCAAAGGGAAAAGGCAGGAGGAGGGGCCAATAAGTCAGAAAGATAGTAGGACAGAAAGCAAAGGGAAAAGGCAGAAAGATAGGGCCAATAGATGAGAGAGAAGTAAAGGACAGAAAAGGGAAAAAGGCAGGAGGAGAATGGGGCCAATAAGTCAGAAAGATAGTAGATGACAGAAAGCAAAGGGAAAAGGCAGGAGAATCAAAAAGAGAGTAGATGACAGAAAGCAGAGGCAGGAGTTAAGTCAGAAAGATAGTAGATGACAGAAAAAAGAAAAAAGGCAGAGTCCAAGAGAGTGGCAGATTAGAGGAAGTTACAAGCACAGAACATCCAGAAGGTGGGGGAACTATGTTTACGAAAGACCCCCCCAGTATTCCCACGGGGAACTATCTAGCTAAAACTAATACACTCAGGCAAAGAAGATGTAATGTTAGTAAGCGTAGACATTTTGAGTTGGGAACGCTCAAGTGCGAAATTGTAGAAAAAGCACAAACTTCTGTCTTCTTCTTCGACCACTCAGACAGTTTCCTGTCAATTAAGAGCGCAGATGCATCATGCTGCTGTCATGCACCTAAGTAAGAAATAATAAGGCCCAGCACATCCGACTTCGGCTGGAGGAAATCATTGAAAATGGACCGGAAAGGCACAACGATAGTAGATGACAGCAAGCAAAGGGAAAAGGCAGATTAGAGGAAGTTACAAGCACAGAACTTCCAGAAGGTGGGGGGAACTATTTATACAAAAGACCCCCCGGTATCCCCACGGGTGGAAAGTTCTGTCGAGACTTGTCTTCCCCCCTCTCCCAGTCATGCAGTTAGTCACTAAAGAAAACTAGGAGCTGCCACATTTTTAGTTTTTGTTTTTTCAAACTTGTTACGTTTCTGTTCAAACTTGGTCGTTTAGGACTATAAGATGTAAAATTTAAAAAATTAACGCATTTTTTGTTTTGTTTTAGTTGTTCCATATTTTCCTATTTGTACCGAGCGAAATGGTTTGTTGATTTAATTAATACAAGACATAAAAGAATTTGAATTGCATATTTGCGACCCAGCACCACGAAAGGGACATTAAGTCGCTGGGCTAGTTTCTCACAACAGGCTTGCAAAGTAGATTTTTTAAAATTAATTTCGAGTTATGGGTATTTTCGTGCTCTCTAAGTCTAAGATCTTATCTTTCATATCCAGCAAGGATAACCTTTAACAGTTTAATATGGTATCTAAACATTCCAAAAAGTGCTTTAAAATTACAGTGGAACCTCCCTTATAAGACCTTAAAAAATCATCCAAAATAAGGGAGGGGTCTTCAAAGGGAGGTAGTTTCAATACTTACAAAGAAAGGCAATGTCTCAGAGAAGTAGGTGTTATGTGGGAGTGACAGACCTGCCTACCCCCAATTTCTTTTTTAGGCACTCCACGAAATAAAATTCCGTACTTTTTCTAAAAATTCCGTATTTTGCAAGGAGACCCCAAAACGGAACATTACAGAACATTAAACCGCCATGCGAAATGACGAAAAACACTCTATTTTGACCGATCTTAGAAGACATTAAGTTAAAAAATTTGCCGTATTAATTTTCCATTTACTGTACTGCAGTACTGGGGCTCAAAATCGTGTACAAAATACGGAAAAATTGTATGGATAGGCAGGCCTGGAGTGAGTCTTATAATGGGAGGCCTTATAAGGGAGGTAATTTCAATACTTACAAAGAGGGCAATGTCTCAGATAAGTAGGTCTAATGTGGGAGTCTTATAAGGGAGGGGTCATATAAGGGAGGTAATTTCAATACTTACAAAGAAGGGCAATGTCTCAGAGAAGTAGGTCTTATGTGGGAGGGAGTCTTATAAGGGAGGTCATTTCAATACTTATAAAGAAGGGCAATGTCTCAGATAAGGTCTTATGTGGGAGGGAGTCTTATAATGGGAGGTCTTTAAGGGAGGTAATTTCAATACTTACAAAGAAGGGCAATGTCTCGGAGAAGTAGGTCTTATGTGGGAGGGAGTCTTATAAGGGAGGTCATTTCAATACTTACAAAGAAGGGCAATGTCTCAGATAAGGTCTTATAATGGGAGGTCTTATAAGGGAGGTAATTTCAATACTTACAAAGAAGGGCAATGCCTCAGAGAAGTAGGTCTTATGTGGGAGGGAGTCTTATAAGGGAGGTTCACTGTAGTAGGTTGATGCATTTTCTTGAAATAGTCTAGACTTAAGACTGTAATTTCTCAAAATGGCCGACAGTCGCCTTAATACCGACTTTAAATGCTCATAACTTTGCAACAAAAAAGGATACGAGAATGCTTTTGACATCATTAGAAAGAGATTTGTCTGAAGTTTCCAACTGTGCCATTCTCTCAGAACGGTCATTTTGACACTTAATGTCCCTTTCATGGTGCTGGGTCATATTTAGTTACTCCTTTTGCTGTTTTTCCCTGCAAGTCAGTCATTTAAGAATACACAACGCATACAAACAGAAATTGCACTTGCAGTTATTCCCAGTCCTTGTCTAAACAATTCTGATCTATTGTGTTAATTTTCTTTCACCTGGTAAACCGTAAAAAAAATGTATCAAAAAATCCAAATACAATCTATCCCAGGGAGAAGGGGTGAATTCTGAAATACGTACATACATACATAGATCACACTGCACTACTGGCTCTCTTCTTCTGAATCCTGTTGTCAAGAGACGATCCAATAGAATGTACTTGAGAATATAAATGACCACTGGGACCAGTTAAGGCACAAAAAACACTCAATGTCTTTTTTTAATTTTTTTTACAGCAAATAGTTATAAATAAAAATCGGACAAACGCAAGACAAGCATGATATGCAATGGAGATAGGACGAGCAAAAAACCAAAATAACCCCCAAAAAACGATTTCAAAAGAGGATGATTGTAAATGACCACAAACTCCGTTCACACCCATTTTTAAGGGTCTGAAACTGAAAGTCTGTTTAACTCAATGGAGTCATATCGGAGACGTCATTCCGACACTCACGGGTGCAACTCCCCCAAATGAAAAAAACCTAAAAGGCTGGGGTCCAGGGACCCATGGCCCCGGTAGGGTACAGGGGCAGAGCCCCGTCGGACGATTCAGGGGGGCAACTTAAGATAGAGATATAATAAGACAGACTGTTAAAATGATAGACAGAGACAGTTTGAGTCTGATAAGCCTTGTAAAATTATTACATTGCCTTTGTAAACTTCCAAGTTAGAACAACTAGACTAAGTTAAAAACGCCCCAAATCGATTGTGGTAAAACGTTTTTTGGGATGAATGAAAAAACCCTGAAGTTCAGTATCTGGTAAAATAAAAAATACTGAAATCAGTATACAAATTAAAGAGTAGCACACATGGACACTGTTCCCATCTTTGGAGTCTTCTGAGTGAAGATTATGCTCAGCAACAAAGGCAAAAACCCTCTGCTATCACAGACAAATCCTCTTCAATCCTCGAAAAAATTTGGAAACCCCCCGACAATTCTGAAGCCTGAAGGATCGAACGAACCAATGAAGATGGAAGCAGCAGACAGCATGAAATGCCGAAAGACAGACAATGGGGCGAAGAAGAAGCGTTCCATGCACACGGACAGACACAGAAGACAGAACGACAGAGCAATTCGCGAAACACACAGACACACAAACACAGACAACTGGGACAAAACTGACAAGACGGAGAGACAGACAAAGCTATTCCGCTACACAGACAGACAATGGGGGCGAAGAAGAAGCGTTCCATGCACACGGACAGACACAGAGCAATTCGCGAAACACACAGACAACTGGGACAAACAAAGCTCGGGACACAGACAACACGCGACAAAAACTGACAAAGACGGAGAGACAGACAAAGCTATTCCGCTACGCAGACAGACAATAAACGATAGAGCGAATCTCACCAAACGCAGACAGACAAAGCATTCCGTTACACAGACAGACCCGCCTTGGCATAAGGCTGTGGTCAGGCCAACCGACATAAGCTAGAACACCAAGGCTACATCAAAATGATGTTATCTTCTGCATAGCTATGCGGGGATTGTCTTTAGCCATGGCAAGCTCCAGGTGTAACATCATCATCTCCGAAGTCGGAGTGTGGCTGCCCAATGTGGCGGGGTAATCAAAAACGGTCGCTAAACACGTAGCGTTCTCATCCCTACCCGGTACGTTTGTACCGTAGCATTCAAGCGCTTCGGCTGTTGGGATGATCCCTGGAGTCTTTAAGCCAGGGTACAACAACAACAACGTAGACAGACAATGAACGGTAGAGCGATTCATGAAACATAGACAGCTACGAAACATTGCATACGCGCACAAATAGAGACACAAATGGACAACAAAGCATTTCACGAAACGCAGACGCAGCCATGCCACAAAACAATGCACACACGTTCAGACAATCACTGAATCAGGCATGGTACTGGAGAGAAAGAAAGCATTCACAGCCTAGCACCCTGCCATGTGTTTACCGTCTATTTTCAGAGCTTAAGTCAGTGATTTCCCCCCCCGTTAAAGCGACGCATGCGCCCTTGAAAAAAATAGTTACCACCCCCCCACCCCCAAACTTCGTCGGTTGAGATGCAATGGACAACCCCCAAGAACACCAAAAAATACATGGCGGGCCACAAGAGTTAAACTAAAAAACTCTCCAAAGTTCCGCACGTTCACTTTTCCCCCGAATTCAGCCAAAAGGGCATTTGCCACGAGTGTTCGTTCTCAAATACTAATTTGCCCGCTGCTCGTTCTGCCTGAGTTACGCCAACCTTTCAGTGAAATTCAAGGTCGCCGCCACGTGGCCGATACCCTACTCCCCGAAATAGTACCACGCATGGACAGTGGAACACACGTTAATTCGACAAAAAACGCAGACACGGGCCGACACAAAGCGTTCATTCAACACGGGACAACTTTACGACATTCCAGGACTGCGTTTTGAAGGGGAGTTACCTGCCTTGTCACTGCAAAAAGGAGAAGAAAAAAAAAAAAGCGAAAAAAAACCCCAAACCCAGCAGAGTCAGTCAATAAATTACATAAAAAAATATTCATCAGCAAGGGATATCGCAAGCACAAATCAAAGGAAGGAAAATGTGAATAAAAGGAGGCTTGGCAGGTTTTTTTTCTTTCTTTTTTTCCTGAGATGTACACAGCAATCGCTCATCTTGTGCACAAATGTATCAGGACCTATACTAAAAATTGTGCAACAACACCACGAAAAAATACAAACCGTTGATCAAAATTAGGAAAGCTTCCGGAAACCAGTCATTTCGACACAGAGCAATCTACTACCATAGGGAATTTTGAAATGGGCCAATCACGGCCTTTCTGAATAAATAATCTCCGGTCTTCACTCTACAATAGGGAATTGTGTTGTGCTGTATTTTGTGTGTGCGAAATAGCATTTGTTATAACAACAACAACAACATACAGTATTTATACGGCGATGAATCTTGATATAAATCAAATCAAAGCGCACACACACGTTAGCATTCAAAGCGCATTCAAACACAAACGCAATACAAAGCGAACACACACGGATAACATAAATGGAATATAGCAGAAACAGACATAATGGCAAGAGAGAGAAGAGAAAGAGAGAGGAGCTTTAATGACGGGTGAACAGGTGGGTTTTGAGGTTAGCTTTGAAAGCAGAGAGTCGGTCGCTGACGGAGGGAGAGAGGAAGTTTGTTCCAGGAGGTCGGTCCTGAGACAGCAAAAGAGCGCCGACCAACAGTTGAAAGCTTATACCTAGGGATCTGGAGAGAAAGAGGGTCAGAAACTGAACGTAAAGTGCGAGCTGGTGTATAGATGGAAATATTGTCGCAGAGGTAAGATGGAGCAGCTATATGAATAGATTTATAGCAAAGTGTGTTTAATTTATACTCAATTCTGTCTGCGACAGGAAGCCAGTGCAAAGAACGCAGAAGAGGGCTAACATGATCAAACTTTTTTTTCCTAAGGACAAGACGAGCAGCTGTGTTTTGAATACGCTGGAGACAAGATAGAGAAGAGACTGATAGGCCAGAAAGGAGAGCATTACAGTAGTCAATACGAGATAGGATGAGGGAAGTAACAAGCTTTGCCAGACCTGTTTACCCTTATAATGAAAAACCCGGAATTTGCCACACACAAAAACGGAATTTGAGAACAAAAACCGGAATTCACATGATCTGTACACGACTCGCGATAAAGCGGTTTCTTGTTCTTCTCCTTTCTGCGAACATTGGCGTCGATTTTCAATATTGTGATGATTTCTTAGCTCAATTTTGCCAGAAAAGTTTTATTAGTAAATTCAGTCACTAATTCTTAGTCAATTTTAGTATAAAACAAGCTGGAAAAAGCAAAATACCTGGAAATGTCCACGATGGGACAGAGAAAAATCACTCGGCCACGGATCGGCGGATGCCAAGTTGCAACTCGGCGCCATCGCGATCAATTTTGACTTAATTTTCCGTTGAAAACTTCAAAATTCTCACATCATCGTATTTTCCAGTGATAATATAATCTAAATTGACTCATTTCAAGCCCTAATTACAATCTCTACCATTAAAAAACTGCCTGGAAAGCTCTTCGAATCGACAGTAAAAGTCTGGCCGCCATTTGCTCAGTCCCGAAATATATTGACCAAAATAAAAACATTATTTCAGCCCTTTAACCAATGAAAATGCAGCATTTAATGCATGTGACGTCAAGCACAACCCCTTTTATGATGACGTAGCGTGTTAGGTACACGTTTCGGTCAACCCTTGAGTCTTTTCCTACGAACGGAAACAAATAATAGATGGTTTTTCGAAATCCCGGAATTTTCAGCGTTCACCCGGAATTTACTATTTTACCCGGAATTTTAGCAAATTTCTGGAATAATTCCGGCTAAACCGGAATGGTAAACAGGTCTGCTTTGCTGTGGATTCATCTGAGAGGTATTTACGAATATAGCCAATGCAACGAATTTGATAGTAGCAAGACTGACAGGTCTGAGTCAGGAAACTCTGCATGGAAAGAGTATTGTCCAACACATAGAACAACACATACACATGTAACATATTTGGGGTTAGATTTCTACCATAATCTATATAATCTTACAGTGCTGCACGTGTTTTGCGTTTATTTGTGTGTGTGAAATACAGTATTTTACGGACTATACGGCGATACTTTGTCCCCCAGACCGAGAGCTCTGTGCCTTGTAGTGTGACTAATCAAATAGATATCATTATGAAAGGAAGCGTAGAACACAGCCCTGTCATGCAGTCTCAGAACGATAGAGAACTCCATAGCATCATCATCATCATCGTTATCATCGGCCTCATTTTCCATCAATCACTAAAAAGAAAAAAATGTCTCAAATTCTGTGGCTTTGCATGCCCTGCTCTCATGGTGACCTCAGTTTCGGTTTCCAATCCAGTCTGTGCCTTGGTGCGTTCGGGTCAAAGTCATGGGGATCAGTGTGTTCTGGGGAGCTGTCGGTGGACGGTCGTGGTGGCGCCCTCGGAGGAGGACCTCACTCACGCTGGCTCCGCGACTAAGATAACAGTGTCGTCAGTAGGGGGCTTAGTAGATGGTGTCCTGAACAGGCTCCACTGAACTCCACCGAAGCGACTCAGCAGCAGTGCAGTGTCTCCTCGGTTGGTTGCCTCTTGATGGCCTAACATAGATTTGCTCCCCTTGGACTGCTGGTCTTGGATTCTGCGACCTGAACAAGCCGGGGTGTAGCTGCGAATTGGGACTCGGAACGAGCGGCGTGGGAGCAACGCCACTGTACGGCCCAGAAGATGGGACAGCAAAAAAGAAAGAAAAAAAAAGTAAGAAACTTAAAACGAAATCTGCATTTTGTGCAAAATTTGAGGCTGCGCTTTATTATCAGGTGCGCCTTGTAGTCCATTTAATACGGTAGTATTTTATTTTTGTAACAACACATAACTTTTTTTGTGTGGTGAGATTATAATCATATAAGACAATTATACAAGCTATTGGCCACTGCAACTAGGGTTATCAACACCCTTGACAACGAAGAGCTAAGCCCTTGTTGGTCAGTATCCAAAAGGGCATTAACTCTTGCAAAAGGCGGCCATTCAGTGGCCTCAAGTATGGTTACTGGCGAGAGTTACGCCCTTGTTTGGTCAGTACTCAAGCATCTACTAAGGGCATTCACTCTAGCAAAAGGTGGCCGTTGCGGTGGCCAACATACAGCGCCGCACAAACGGTTTGTAAAAAGGGAGATAGTTACGCAAAATGCAATCTACCGTAAAGAAAACCCCAAAAAACCCAACAGATTGAGATGATGTAATACATGTACATCAAATTAAAAAACAAAAAAAGTTTACACAAAAAAAGACTAAACATTTGATGCCAAGGACGTACATTGACACTTTCAAAATTGGTGAAGTTTAGTTTTAAAAACATACTCCTGTTCTCATGTAACTGGGTGTAAAGACAACGTTGTGCTTAACATGACTGTGGTGTTAATCAAAAACGATCAGAAATCAAAAGTTTTAGTCATTCGTTGGTGAAATAAAGGTGCACCCTGGCGGATTAGTTTTTTTTGCAAGAAACACGTCGAGATCACCAGGAAAACACCCTTTACAGAGATCGCAACACTCACTTTGCTCTGGTTTCCTAGAAATCAAACCGTCAAATCGGCGATTCCTCCTTGGCGGAGGTGCTGGGAGTCATAACCCCCTTTTTTTTTACTCTGCAAAGACTAAAAAGCTTCAACCACACCGAGTGTCCTCCACCCACCCCATCCAAAATGGCTTCTCTCTCTGGCATTCTCTCTGGCGTTTGATTTCTAGGAAACCAGAGCAAAGTGAGTGTTCCGATCCCTGGAAAAGGCCGTCTCTCTGGTGACCTCGACGTGCTGCTTGCAAAAACTTATCCGTCAGGGTCCACCTTTAACCCTTTCAACGCTAGCCATTCCTCAGTCAAAATTTACCATTAAACTTACCCGGGTAGAGAAAAGATTTCGTCTGGAATATTGGGGATTACTCTGCGGCGTGCATAAAATAGGGCCTGTCCTTAACTCCCAAAATTAAGAACATAAGGTCACTGGATACCAGACTGATGCCTTTCAGTGACATGGGTGTCAAATCATTGTGGTGCCAAGAGGCGACAGTGGCGATGAAAGGGTTAATTAAGCCATAATAGGTGAAAAAACAAAAACTAAGGGTGTTGAAGAAAATGGGCGTATTTAATACCTGTAGTGTTATCGACCTGTCAGTATGGAGGACCCCCATTCCTAATTCACACTGACACTCCCTCCATATGTCTAGACATCATCAAATCAAACGCATCCCGTTCTCAAAAAAATTCAAACGCACATGATTCATAAATTACTATTTTTTAAAATTGAATATGTACCACTGTATTTTAAAGGCTGTTTTACTTTTAGTTGCCCTGGTGCTTTGCCCGTCAAAGGTTTAAGAATAAACCAAAATATACCGATGTACAAGTAGTGCAAAGAGGCCTGCCAGCCGTGAGATATAAAACAATATCCAGAGATATCATTTGCATATATTAACCCATAGGCTTAGTGTAAACGTGCGTGAGAAAAGGTGTAAGAATATACCGTTGCTATTAGAAACTTGACGTCACAGTTATATATCTCACGGCTTGTTTACTTGCACGCGACTATCTGCAGTACTCAAACCATATTTTCTTTATTTGCATCAAGTGATGTTTAGTAAAACAAAAAGCCCAAACATACTCCTAACCCTGTGCCTTAACCCGATAAATGCAAAAGGTTGTTTATGATGAACATTTTACATTGACATTTTTTTGTGTGAATAGTAACTTTTAGTGAAATTGCAAATGATAAAAATAGCGGCCAGCAACCTTAACTCAAGGTAGTGTCACTGCAAATAGCGTCTTCTGAGCAGGACACCAAAAAACGTCATCTTAGTGAACTTATGCAATCACTATTATTACATCATCATTGAAAGTTTGTCATTGGCGAAATGACAATAACTATGGCCTGTGATTGCAGTGTAAAACGAATATGTCATTGTAAAGGCTATTTTTTTAGACAGCAAATTCCAGTAGGTTCATGTTTCGATTAATAATCAGTTTCCTTTCATAATGTATCAATGAGCTCATAGCTCACGACTTTCTAACTTGGAGAACTATATTATTAGTGGATGAGTGGGATTTTCTTACTACGGTGAGGTGGTTAGTATTATTTTAGATCTGCATGCATGGCCGTCTCGCTTCTTCGTTGCGTGCTTGATTATCACCTGAAAGTGGTAAAATATCGGTATATATCCGTTATTAGGATTTGCGAGTGTGATATTGCTTTTATCCTATCTCTCGTGGCTTGCTGTTTATCACACTCGACAACAAGCCACGAGAGATAGGATAAAAGCAATATCACACTCACAAATCCCAATAACTGATAATAATTATCGTGATTTTATCAGTGTTTTTGTTTGTTTTTTATATTGATATTTTTGTTTTTATAAAATGTATGAAAAAAATAAATACTCTGGAACCTCCCTTTTTAACTTAAGACCCCGAAGAATCATCCAAAATAAGGTCTTGAGAGGGAGAGGGAGTTGCCCAAGGGAGGTAATTTTAATGTTTTCACAACGAAGGGCAATGTCTCGGAGAAGTAGGTCTTAAGTGGGAGGGAGTCTTATAGGAATGAAAATCTGATTAACATCCTCCGGTCTGGAACGGACACATATGGGACACTAGTAGATATAAAGATGGTGGGAACAATCCTGGAGGCAATGCCCGGAGGCAGTGCAACACCAGGAAAGTCCCGAATTAGTAACAATACATATGTATCTTAAAGATAATCTAAGTATTAGTTTTATAAGTGGGGGGTCGGGGGGGGGGTTTTATAAGGGAGGTTCCACTGTAGTAAAACAGATGTGAAACTTCTTGACCTTTTTTCTAATTTTTTACTTGCGTTAGTACTTACTAGTGAGCATTAAAATGAAGAAAAGATTAAATATTTTAGGGCTCTGAAAATTAATTAATTAATTATGGTTACAGTAAATTTTAGGGGGGAACAAACAGGTATGCTTCTTTAATGTTGGGAAAACGCAGGATTGGTATTTTTTAAATTTTTTTATATTGGGCATATTCTAGTCACAGAAACTTATCTCTGTGAAATTCAGGCTGCTCTCCCCCGGAGAGCGTGTCGCTGCAAGTGCAGCGTCTACAATTTTTTTTTCGGGGGGTGGGGGGCACAGGGTGAGGAGGGGGTGTGGACACACTTGGAAAACCTAGCTATAAATTTGGCCATATCAGGCAGCGGGATTTCTCCCTGCTCTTACCGACTTTCAACTGCCGTGGGTTTTTTACGTGCCACCTTCGAGTTTTTACACACACAAATAGCGTCATACAAAGGAGCTTACTGTTGAAAGTCAAACTACACTCATTTATGCTTCGATTTCTTCCCTTAGTCTGTGCTCGACAGCCATTTGGGCCTCATTTTTAGCAGGTTGCACTTAAGTCACCAGGCAACGGTCGCCTGGCTCAAGGCTACGTCAGACCGACTGACATAGGCTAGAACACCAAGGCTATGTCAAACTGTTGTTATGCAATGCACTGCTACGCAGGGGATTGTCTTTAGCCGTGACAAGTTCCTAGCATAACATCATCCATGGTTCGTGGGGACTTGGAAGAGTGCCAAAAAAGGACCTTAAAAGGACCTTTAAAGGACCAGCAAATTTTTTAAAGGACCTATTTAAACCTTGTTTGTAGTTGTATTTGCAGACGTGGTGGGCGCAGAGCCAGACGCCGACGATTGTGGCTGAGCAGATTTTTTTTTTTTTTGACTGAGCAGATTCATTTGTTGTTACAGATTCATTTGCTGCTTGCAAAAAAAGTCGGTCACATTGCACCTCGATTCCGCCTTGTGCCTTCTTTCAGCTTTCTTGTGATTTTCAGTCTTTCACTCTTTGCGTGTTGTTTCAGCACCGACTCTCCCATTGACAAGATGTTTTTTTCACAATATGCACAACGAACTGCATGTTTGTTGTCCATCACTTTTCGGACCCAGTCCTTATAAATGTCCTCTCAGCCAACGATCCTGAAAACGAACACTTTCCAGGCATTTTTACACTTTTTACTTGAAAACAAGCACTGAAGCAGCCGCATGTGCGAAGAATTTCAACATGGCGCATAAGATATCTCGCCGAATCTCGCGCACGTGACCGGATTTACAGTGACTATTAAAATTAGATCGTCTGCTCGAAAGATACGAAGGCGATCGATTTTTGGCAAATTTTATTTCATTTAATATATTTTTTTGAGTTCATTTCTTATGACAAGGTACTTAGTTTTGTTTTTTGGCCCGATGAAAGGATTTAAACTGACCGCACCAATTTTAAAAGGACCTTTGACTGATTTGAAAGGACCTCCTTGCTGATATAAAGGACTTAACAGGCCTTTTGAAGACCGATCAATTTCACAGCACTTTAAAGCACCTGAAAGGACCCCACGAACCCTGTCATCAGTCTCCCAAATCCCCCCGAAGACAAGAGTGTGGCTGCCCACGTGGTGGGGGTAATCCAAAACGGTCACACACGTAATGTTCTCATCCCTAGCTGATGCATTTGTACCATAGTGTTCACGTGCTTCGACTGTTAGGAAATTCCTTTTTTTTGGGGGGGGGGGAAAATTCTGTCGAGAATTTTTTGTTTACACAAAAGAGATGAGTAAGCACACCAACTGGATGTGGCGTTTTAGTTGGCAGACTTGCGCCTTTCTTTTTCGCAAAGTACCATTTTGTTTTCTGTCTTGATTAGCTATGTTGTAGTACAGTGGAACCCCCCTAATATAAGACCTCCTATTATAAGACTCCCTCCCACATAAGACCTACTTCTCTTTTCAGACAAGACGAAATAAAATCAGCAACACCGTGTTAAAAGAGCGATATTTCGAATTTTTATAAAAATCTTTGCCCAGCTAAAACGTTGGCCAACTGAATGTTTGAAGCAACGAATCCTGCTTCTCTGAGACATTTCCCTTCTTCGTAAGTATCAAAATCACCTCCCTTATAAGACCCCTCCCTTATAAGACCTCATGTTGGATGTTTTTTGAAGGTCTTATAAGGGAGGTTCCACTGTACACGTAGTAATTCTTCAAACAAACAAAAAGTGACCCGAAGCGCAGCGATTCCTGGGGTCGAGCGCGCACCATCTTGACTGCGACTCCCAACGAGTTAACAATCATTAAAAACAACGACAAAACAGCTTCTATACACAGGCAGGATCTGGGGTGAAAGTGAAGGTAGGGGGTGGTGGTGGGGGTGGTGTGGTGTGGGGGGGGGGGGGGGGAGGTATAGGAGGAGAGGGAGAGGGAAGGGTCACAACACTGATTTACTGTTCCAGGCATCAGAATACTCCAGAGTCCAATCCGCGGGCGAACAACACTCGCCATGACTCGGGAGTCGACATCGAGTCGGACCCCACAAAACTCTAGTCCGTAGTCGGCATCATTGCGATCATTCGCTACCCGATTTCTCGCGGAAAAGTTCAAAGTTCTCACATCATCGTAGTCTCCCGCAATCATATCCTCTAAATCGACTCATTTAAAACCCAAATCACAATCACTGTCATCAAAACAAACTCTGAAACACTGAAAGTAAGAGTCTAGAGAGCTCTAAACATGGCCGCGATTTTTCGTTTCCGAAGGCGCAGTATGAAAACAAACCATTTAAGAATACTATTTGAGAATAAGATCGCGCTGCCTCATGAAGTACAAACTGCGGCCGGCAGTGCCAAAACCTCGGCCAGTGGCTACTAAAACCGCGGGCCGTTCTGATGCCTGTGTTTGTATCAGATTTTTTGGGGGGAGTTAAAAAAAAAATGAACCCAGTTATCAACAAGCTTTGAACAGTGAACCTTTCTCAGTGCTTGGATCCACACACAATTCAAACCATAACTACACACACACACACACACGTGCACAAAACTCACGCACAAATATTTTCATCACAGGGGTGTTCCTGGGAAGTTTCAAAAATCCTGCAAGGCAGGGGTCCAGGGGCGGCCCAGTTAACAACTTGACTTAATTAAACAAATCCTAAAAAATATAAAGTTCCTGGTAAAGGCATGTCAATATTCATCTGTATTCATTTCTTTTATATTGTACGCATGAGAGAGAAACCCGAAGAAAAAAAAAGTTTATAAATAGGAAATTTCGTTGCTTCTAAAATTCTCATCATCCGGCAACAGGCAACAATAAAAACAATCCTGTATTTCGGGACATCCTGAAAGCAGGAGCATCCATGTGATTAGTATGGGTGCATGCAGCGAGTCAAACTTTAGCCTGAACTTTCTCAACGAAACCCGATGTACAAACATATTGAGAAGCCTTTTCTTCAGGCAGTGGGCTTGCCTGAACCTGCATCAAATTGCCTGAATTCACCCCTGCATTATGCCAACACAGTTATTTCCCCACCCCCACCCCAAATCCTTCCATCCACACCCCACCCCACCCCACCGTTTTCTCTCTCTTCGAAAACTTACCACTTCGTCCCTATCCTGCGACATCTCCTGGGGAGTCGCCTCGCCAGCAGAAGGGGGAGGAGGAGCGGGGGGGGTACGTGCGGTGAGCGAGGAGTGGGCGAAGCGGGTGGGGGCGCGGTTGGGGGCAGGAGCAGCCGCCACAGAACCGGCGGCAGTAGTAGTAGTAGTAGTAGTAGTAGGAGGAGGAGGACGAGGAGTCGCGGTTCCTGCTGATGCGTTTGACACCACCACCACCTGCCCCCCTTGCCACTTGGACTGCGGTGGCGGTGGCGCCACCGCTGCTACTACTATAACCGACGACGACTCCGACGAGCTCCCATGCGCGGACGAGCGCGCGGCAGCCGACGACACGGACGAGCGCGTGGCAGCCGACGACACGGACGAGCGCGTGACAGCCGACGACACGGACGAGCTCTCTCGTCGCGGCGCAGCTGACAACACCGACATCGAGAACGTCGACTCTTCATCCGCCATGACGAGCTCCGACATGGAAAGCGAGCTGGCTTCTTCTTCTCCGAGTCGAGGAGTAGTAGAGGGAGGGAAGGAGGGGGAGGGGCCGGTGGTGGGATGGGGTTGGGGTTGGTCCGCCCCGCTGCTGGGGGTGCGGGCGTGGTGGGTGGAGGGGGGGTGGTGGGGGTGGAGGGTGGCGGCGGCTGCGGAGGTCGTCAGGGTGCCCTCCCCTGAGGGGTTAAGGTCTGCAACGAAAACGGGGGCAGTTGAAAAAAAGTTTTGTTTTTGTTTTTGCTCCTTTTCTCTCCTTTTTCTGGTTTTTTTCCTTCTTACTTTTTTTTCTCTCTCCACACTCTCTCTAAACATTTCAGTTTATACTGTTTATTTTATTTTTTCTTAATTAGGGGTGTGTATGTGTGTGTGTGTGTGTGTGTGTGTGTGTGTAAGTGTGTGCGTGTGCGTTATTTTCTCTTTTAACTCACTCAACTCTGGGCGATTTGTGTCCGTTCACAGCCCTTCCAACACTAGTCGGGTTTGCATTCACTACATTAACAAAATTATTTTTAAGAGAAAGCCTAATTGCACAATATTAACCCTTTCACCACCAGCCATATTTCAGCAAAAAATTTCCATTAACCCAATGACTCCCAACCATTCGAACCAGGAATTGATCCCAGTTCCCGAGAGATGGGAATTAACTCCGAACGTCACACCAAATCTTTTCATTAAAAAAATCACCCAGAATAAAGTCTAACTCACATTTCATTTCTGAAAGATGCATATTGAATAGCAATGATGATATTATTATTCCAAAGCTAACACACTGTCACACAACAAACCATGAATTGGAATAAAAAATCCGTAATGGCGCTCCGAGCATCGCGCCGAGTCAATACTGCGTCACGTCACGTGGAAAGAAGGAAAAAATTTGGGGTCACTTCGAAAAATCCGTTCAAAAAGACTAGTGGGTGCTTTCCCTTGCTGTAAGAACCAAAAACGGACCACTGAGAGTCAGGAACAGGAAGAACTAACTTAGTATATTGCATTGTGGGTAGGGAGAAAGTGAAAGTACTAGACCTGGCGTTCAGCGGGCGCAATCGGCGCATACGGGCTGCATGAGTTGACAAAATTTGGTCACATTTGGCGTCTGTGTCCTAGAGAGGGTTAAACTTACTTGGGTAGAGAAAGAAAATCCTCTGCAATATGGGGGATTCCTCTGTGACATGTATAGCGTAAGGCCTATCCCTACCTTCCAAAATAAAGAAAACGGGGTCTTTGGATAACAGACCCTGGTTTGAGGCCTTTTCGTAACATGGGCGTTAAATCATTGTGGTGTTAAAACGCGACATTGGTGGTGAAAGGGTTAAAAAGATGTGTGGCATTATTTATGATAATAAAAGCTAACGTTGGATAAAGTTCCGAAGCAAGTTTTTTCATTAATGGCCGATTGACGACGTTTCGCAGAAAAAGCTTGATAAAGAAGATGTAGAGAGGGAGTGGGGGGTAGGGCCTCGCTTTCATTCATTTCCGTCCTAAAAATAGACTAGAAGTCATTTCATTGGTTGAATATATTAAGGAACGGTGGAGGAATACTTTTATACCAGTTTGGTTTGCATGGGGTCGCTGTGTTGTGAACTGTGAATGTCTAAACACGATGTACGCCAGAGCACACTCTCGTGTTGAACGGTTGTGCAAGGCATAGCGTACTCTCGTGTAGAGAGAGTTAAAGCTATCATGCTAGCTAACTACCATATTTTTCGGATCATTAGGCACTGCTGTGTATAAGGCGAATAGGGCAATTTTCAAGAAAAATCTTAAAAAATTAAAGTAAAAGACGCACTCTTTTATAAGGCAAAAGAAAGTCAAAGTTTGAAGCCCGTATACGTCCTGTAAACGATTACCGACCACCATTACTGCTGTCATAAACGAGAATTGTCTCCCTTCTCAAATAATCGAACTTCCGTTTTTGCGACTTCTGGTTGTTGTGTTTGGACTTTTCTTCGCAAAAACTGGTAGAATTGTGGCATTTTAAGCTCTACAACGATGCCTTTTACATCCAATGAAGGGTTATGGCATCTGTTGGACAGTATCTCGGATGATAATAGAGATTTTGAAGCATTTTAACGTGAGTATTCGTCGTATCGGCGACTCGTTACCACTTTCGATGTTGTGACTCACAGTAGACTGTTCTGAGTACGGCAATCGTTGCCTCTCTTCTCACGATTTTGTTCACTAATAGGGCGCCCTCATTTATTAGGTGCATAGGTCGAAATTGCAGACAAAATATCGCCTTAGAGTCCGAAAATGACAGTGTCAAGGCGTTGTTAACCCTTACACCAAAAGACATTTTTTTCAGCAAAATATGTCTGTCAATCTTACGTCATCAGGAGCAAATTGTCCGCGTTATAAGGAATAAATTGAGATTGAAATTGAAATTAAGCTCACTGCAGAGTTAGAATGGAATTAGAATCACACATTCATAGTCCTGAATAAAATAAACAGTACAAACTTCTGGGTATCAAATACAGACAGTACAAAAAGAACCTATACTCCAGAAGGAAACCATCTCTAAATTGCCTAGAAAACGAGACTTTTCATTTTCTTAATTATTTGAGACAGCTAAAAAATTTGGTAAAGGTAAAGATGTGCCACCCCCCATGCATTTCTCGGTTAATTCTATTTTTCCGTTGTTGCCTTTCTTACCATACATAAAGCTGTATTTTAGGAACATTTTCAGCTAATAACCTTTTTGGAATACTAACCCTATCCCTAACCCTAGCCCTAAACCTAACCCTACCCCCCACTATGTACTGCAGTACACCGCGATTTGTCACAGTTGTGGTTCGTTGCGTGTTTCCGTCTTATAGGGTGGGGGGTAGGGTTAGGTTTAGGGGTAGGGCTAGGGTTAGTATTCCAAAAAGGTTATTAGCTCAAAATGTTCCTAAAATACAGCTTTATGTATGGTAAGAAAGGCAATAACGGAAAAATAGAATTAACCGAGATAGGTAGGGGGGGGGGGGGGGGGGGGGGGGGCACATCTTGACCTTTACCAAAAATTGGAACTGGTATTGGTAGTATGATGTTTAACCCTTTCATCGCCACTGTCGCCTCTTGGCACCACAATGACTTAACAGGCATCAAATGAAAAAGGCATCAAATGAGGGTCTGGTATCCAGTGACCTTATGTTCTTAATTTTGGGAGGTAAGGACAGGCCCTATTCTATGCATGTCACAGAGGAATCCCCGATATGGTAAACAAAATCTTTTCTCTACCCAGGTAAGTTTAATGGTAAATTTTGACTGAGGAATGGCTAGCGTTAAAAGGGTTAAGAAGTATTATCAGGCATCAGAATAGTCTGAAGTCCAATCCTATGAAAACCGCGGTAAAAGGGCCATCAAGGCCCCAGACTATACAGGGACAACACTGACATCAGTTCCCAACATGACCAAAAAGGCTTAATATGGTCAGAAATCACTTTAAAATGCTATTTAACACAAAGGATAACACTGAATAAAAAAGCAAAACCTCTGACAAGAGAAGCCAATCCTCTGTCAGAAATTCTTAATCCTCTGATCCTGATTATAGTAAAACATCGCCACTTATATTCTGATCAATACAAAGACATATCAGTTGAAAGACAGAATTTACATAAAATTCTATATTTAACTCCTTGACTGCCACCAACGTATTACGTACTGACCTGATGACATCACTGATGATGTCATCACATGAAGAGGAATAACCCTGATAAGCAGGCTTTTGCTCTAACACAGTCAAGAAAAATATATCCTCAAACCCTGATAAGCAGGCTTTTGCTCTAACACAGTCAAGAAAAATATATCCTCAAACCATTTTGTCGCCAGATTGGCTCCATCAGTTGTCTTTTTTATGACATCATTTGCCCAATGATTTTTTCTTTAAATGTCTCTGGCAGTCAAGCGGTTAAAGCTGTTATATTTTCATGTTGATCAGGATAAAAGTGGCGAATTGTTTTACCATAATACTTCTTAAACGTCATACTACCAATGCCAGTTGGAATTTTTTTAGCCGTCTTAAATAATTAAGAAAATGAAAAATCTCGTTTTCTAGGCGATTTAGAGACGGTTTTCTTCTGGAGTACAAAGAAAACATAAAGGAATCAATATTCCCATTGACATCAAATACTTCACTTGGGTAAATTCATAAAAAGAAGAGAAAAAAAAGAATTTGTTTTATCAAATCATACATTATTATTTTAAGTAAATAAATGTAAAAAAGTATGACTCAAACCAAGAAAAAAATATTCCTTAAACCTGGGTGGAAAAAAAAAAAAAAAAAGTTAACAAATCAATCACCAAATAACATATGTGTTCTTTTTAACTTTTGAAAAAAACCAAAAAAATAAAATAAAAAATAAAAGTGCTATTTTTTTTTTTAAATGCTAAAAGAAACACACAAATGTTAATGAATAAAGAAAAACAAACAAAAAAACCTACCCCCCCTAAAAAAAAAAAATTTGTCTTCAATTTGTGACTGAAATTCAGCCAAACTACAACAACAAATTTCGAATTTGCTTTTTATATAAAAAAAAAAGAAGACAAAAAAAGACACAAACACACAACACCGACTGGCAATCAAACATCAAACAACATTCAGCCAAAAACACGACAAAGGGCAAACAAAGGGAGCGTGTGTGTGTGCGCGTGCGCATGGGTGCAACTACACAAAATGAAAACCCCCTGAAAGGCCGGGGTCCAGGGGTAGTAATGCCCCCCCCCCCCCCCCCCCCCCTCCCTCCACCTCCCCTCTGCAGCTGAAGCAAAAATTTGATTTAGGAAGGCATTTTAGTTTGCTTTTTCTACAATTTATACCCCCCAAAAGAGCTTATTCTAACCCTTTCACCGCCAAAGTCGCATTTTAGCACCACAATGATTTTTTTTGGCGGCAAATTTGAAGAGAATTGGGAGAGCGCGTCACTCTCACAGCAGCGCCAACGGGAAACGGGGCCTTATAAGTCCGCCGTTTCTTAACCGAATCGCTTCAAATTTGCTGTACTCAGCGTTACCAGTACTTGGCGTTACCGTTACTAGGCGTTACCGTTACTAGGGAGAGCGCGTCACTCTCAGAGCAGCGCCAACGGGAAACGGGGCCTTATAACTCCGCCGTTTCTTAACCGAATCGCTTCAAATTTGCTGTACTCAGCATTACCAGTACTTGGCGTTACCGTTACTAGGCGTTACTGTTACAAGGCGTTACCGGTACTCGGCGTTGCTCTAGTTTTCTTAATTCTGGGAGGTAAAGATAGGCCTTACTGTATCCATGTCATAGAGGAATTCCCAATATTGCAGATGACTTTTTGTTTCCTACCCAGGTAAGTTTAATGGAATTTTGTTGCTGAAAAATGGCTGGCAATGAAAGGGTTAAAGTGTTTGAAAAAATACAGTAGACACACAAAGATCTTGTTTGACAAATTCATAAAAAAAGGAAATTCATTTTCTGGTAAAATTAAAAAAACAGGAAATCCTTGTACAGACCTGCCTACTTGGAATTTTCCCAATCAGTAGCCCAGCCATCAATTTTCAGTAGCATGGCAAATTTGTTCGTAGCATCCACAAACGACGGCAATCGATTTGTTCTCTTCCTGAGCCGAAACGTACTGTTTATGTTTCGCCGATTGAACGTGTTGACGGTCGTCTCTACCGCCATGATTCACAGAGAAGTCTGCATGGCAGAGGTTGCAGTGAGCATGGTTCGCACCAAGTCGACTTCTGACGATGCAAGGCCACTCCTCCGTGTAAGCTATTTTGAAAATTTGTGTGTCAGGCCGATGTTTTTTCTTAGAACAAGATGGTGTACCAGATGATTTTCGTTTTCTGGTTAGGGTTCGTTTTTCTTCGTTTGAAACATCTCCCGAATCGCTACTGCTACTGGAGTCCGCCATTTTTTTCAGAGAAAGTAATAAGAACGCATGCGTAGTCACTGATAAAAACGGAAGTGACTAGGTTATCGCGCGTGACACGGCGTCTGCTCTTAGAAACAGACAAAACCGGGAACGGCATAAGCAAAAATAAAATGCGGCGGCATTTTTCTCCTCTCCGTAGCAATGTTAAGGTTGCCGTAGCTCCGTAGCAAAGCTTTATTTTTCGTAGTTGCTACGGCCAAATCGTAGCAGTAGGCAGGTCTGCTTGCATACCAGGAAACGTTGCACCCGTGTGTGTGCGAGAGGGAACCATGCACCACAATGGTTTAACACCCATGTCACTATAAGGCATCAAATCAGTACCTGTTATTCGAAGACCATATTTTCTTAACTTTGGGAGGTAAGGATAGGCCTAATGTTATGCATGTCACAGAGGAATTCCCAAGATTCTCTACCCAGGTAAGTTTAACCCTTTCGCCGCCAGCCATTTTTCAGCCAAAAAATACCATTAAACTTAACGGGGTAGAGAAAATAATATGTCTGCAATGTTACTAATTAATGTGTGACATATATATAACATTAGGCATATCCTTACCTCCCAAAATTAAGAAAATAAGGTCTTTGGAAATTGGATAACAGGCCCTGATTTGATGCCTTTTAGTGACATGGGTGTTAAACCATTGTGGTGCTAAAATGCGACATTGGTGGTGAAAGGGTTAACAATATTTGTTTTACTGAAAAATGGCTGGCAGCGAAAGGGTTAATGAAAATCGTTGTCCTCGTTGATAGCTCAAACAGTTTCCTGTAAAATTATGAGCGCCTATGCATCATGCTACCGGTATATAACGCCTAACTGAGAGAAGAAGAAAAATAGGCCCAGTATGTCCGTCTTCGGTTGGAGAAAAGCTTTGTAAGAATTTTTTGAAAAAAGGCAGGAGAATGGACCGGTTAGGCAGAGATAGTCGATGACAGTAAGCAAAGGGAAAAGGCAGAGTCCAAAAGACATTAGAGGAAGCACAGAACTGCCAGAAAGTGGGGGGACTATTTGTACAACCCCCCCTCCCCCCCCCCATGGGAAATGATCATCAATGCTTAACTCATCAAAAATCCCTCTAGCAGTTGTCAGAAAATTAAACAACGTTCAAACGCAGATCCTCCCCGCTGGGGATACCGGGGGGGATCTTTCGTTAAAAAAATAGTTCCCCCACCTTCTGGAAGTTCTGTGCTTGTAACTTCCTCTATTCCAGCCACTCTCTTTGACTCTGCCTTTTCCCTCTGCTTTCTATAATCTACTATCTTTCTGACTGATTGGCCCCATTCTCTTGCCTTTAAAAAACCAACAACTTCCAAATAGTTTTTCTTCTTTGAGCTCCTCCGAAATTGGAATGTGTCGGCTGTACGCAGCGGGGAGACCAGTGAAAACTGAAAAACGGACACATACGTTCCTTACCCATTATGGCCATATGGCCTGGGAACGCAGATCGAATAAAACACAAACTCGGACGCCATTTGATATAGTAAACCTAGCACCAACGTGGAGGCCGTTAGCAAAGCTAAAAGGTCAAAATGCTAGGCTAGCCCCCCCCCCCCCCCCCCCCCCCCCGTGGGGATACGGGGGGGGGGGGTCTTTTGTACAAACAGTTCCCCCACATTCTGGAAGTTCTGAGCTTGTGATACCCTCTAATGCGGGTGTGTGCGTGTATGGTTACACGCATGTATGCACGCACGAGTATTAACAATTATGCATACATGTGCATATGCAAGTTTTATAAATCCATATTTCAACCTATCTTTTATCATACTATCACCTGCTTTGCTACCTTTATGTTCAAATCTGTATGTGTACTAGTATGCCTTGCCACGTTTGTATTCTATGTTCGTATATGTATCAAGGACAGATTGGAAGACTAGGCGTTGCCTAAAATCTTTATCCTTGAAAAATAAAGTTTACGTTTTCAAAGTTTTCTCTTTGACTTTGACTTCACTCTTCGCTTTCTCTCATCTACTACTATCTTTCTGCCTTAGCTCAAGAAACTCTTTACAAAGATTTTTCCTCCAGCCGAAGACCGACATGGTTGGGCCTAACTATTTCTTAGTTAGGCGCAGAGCGGCAGCTTGACGCATCTGCACTCGTGTGACGAGGAAACTGTCCTGAGTGATCGAGAAGAAGAAGAAGAAGAAGATAGAAAGGTCTAGCGTGATCGAGCGCTCTGGCCCTAAAACTCCGTACAAGTACAAGCATGCACAGGGCAAAAGAAAAGGAACAACACACACAAAGACATGCGCATACAAACACACGCACACACACATGCATGGGTGCAACTACACAAAATGAAAACCCCCCTGAAAGGCCGGGGTCCAGGGGTAATGTCCCCCTGCAGCTGAAGAACAAAATTGATTTATGAAGGTATTTTGGTTTGCATTTTCCACAATTTATGCAAATGCTTGTTACAAAGTGTTTGAAAAATGCAGTAGACACACAAAGATCTTGTTTGACAAATTTTAGAAAAAAGGAAATTCCTTTTCTGGTACAATTCAAAAAGAGGAAATCCTTGTATACCAGGAAAGGTTGCACCCATGTACATGCAGACAACACACACACACATAGACATGCGCATACAAACGCACACACACAAAACAACAACAACACCGAACTAAAACATCCGACTTCCAGATATATCAAAACCACCGACAATATCAAAGGCAGGTGGGGGTGGGAGTGGGACACGATAACCAAGCAACTAATTCTCCTCTTCCCCACCAGGGAGGGGTCTTTCGCAAAAATAGTTCCCCCACCTTCTGGAAGTTCTGTGCTTGTAACTTCCTCTCATCTGGTCTAAACGTTTTTATTGTCCAATAACGAAAGATCACACAATACAAATAACTGAAGCAGCAACAAGCAGAGCTTCCTCTAATCTGCCGCTCTCTTTGACTCTTGCCTTTTCCCTTTTGCTTTCTGTCATCTACTATCTTTCCGACTATATTGGCCCCATTCTCCTCCTGCCTTTTCCCTTTGCTTTCTGTCATCTACTATCTTTCTGACTTATTGGCCCCATTCTCCTCCTGCCTTTTCCCTTTGCTTTCTGTCATCTACTATCTTCCTGACTTAATGGCCCCATTCTCCTCCCGCCTTTTCCCTTTGCTTTCTGTCATCTACTATCTTTCTGACTTAGTGGCCCCATTCTCCTCCTGCCTTTTCCCCTTTGCTTTCTGTCATCTACTATCTTTCTGACTTAGTGGCCCCATTCTCCTCCTGCCTTTTCCCTTTGCTTTCTGTCATCTACTATCTTCCTGACTTAGTGGCCCCATTCTCCTCCTGCCTTTTCCCTTTGCTTTCTGTCATCTACTATCTTCCTGACTTAGTGGCCCCATTCTCCTCCTGCCTTTTCCCTTTGCTTTCTGTCATCTACTATCTTTCTGACTATATTGGCCCCATTCTCCCTGCCTTAAAAAACAACAAAAAACCCATTTCTCCTTTGAGCTCCTCTGAAATCGGAATGTGTCGATTGTACAGTACGCAAGCGGGGGAGACCAGTGAAAACCGAAAACTGGACAACATATGTACCTTACCCATTATTGATTAAGACAACTTTTATAGCGCCTAATCTTTAAGCTCTAAGCGCTTAAAAAAAAATTATGTCCATATGGCCTGGGAACGCAGAAGAAGAAGAGGAGGGGGGGGGGGGGAGGAAGGAAGGAAGGAAGGGAGGGTGAGGTTAGGGGCAGGGAAACAAAGAGGGGAAACTAGCAAGGGAAGAGCGAGAGAGACACACCAAAAAAGGGGGGGGGGGGGGGAGGTTAAGGCAGGAGAGAAAGCCGGGATAGTGCGCCTGAGGCTTTTATACTGAAAATTCTCTGCCCCTTGTCTCGTGCACTGAGATGCGTGCGCCACCTACATAAGATTAACCGCCCCTTGCTTATCACGAAGTAGTGGCATAGAGCCACAGAAAATTCCCTGCCCCTGACTCGTCACTAGGTGGCATGGTCAGTTCTTCGGTCCTAAAATTATCGCCCTTTCGTGCCGCTGGGAAGTAGCATAAAGCCCCCCCCCCCCCCCCCCCCCCCCCCCCCACCCTTTACCCCCCTAAAAAAAAAAAAAATTAAGTATGAGTGGAGAGAGAGAGAGAGAGAGAGAGAGAGAGAGAGAGAGAGAGAGAGAGAGAGAGAGAGAGAGAGAGAGGGGGAGAGAGAGAGAGAGAGAGAGAGAGAGAGAGAGAGAGAGAGAGAGAGAGAGAGAGAGAGAGAGAGAGAGAGAGAGGAGAGAGACGATGAGAGAGAGAGAGAGAGAGAGAGAGAGAGAGAGAGAGAGAGAGGGGGGGGAGGAAAAAATGTTGATTTGCCCCCTGGAAAAAGTTGATATCGACTCCTGAAAATGTTGATGTTCAGCTATTCTAAGGAAAATTCTAGAACATGTCTGGTGTCGATGTTTGCCTATTGTAAGGAAACATTTTAATCTTCCCCACCCCTTTGGAAAATGTTGACGATCACCTACTTTATTGCAAAACGTTTTTCATCTTCGCCACTGGAAGAAAATCAGAGCGAAAGGGTGAAATAAATCCCCCCCCCCCCCCCCCCCCCCCCCCCCTCCCCCCCCCACCCCCCCCCCCCCCCGGAAAGATCAGAACGACCTGGAAGATCAGAATGATGAAAGTACACAAGGGTGAAACAAATTCACCCCCTTGGAAAGATCAGAATAATGAAAGAATGGCTTGTACCCACGTGTCGTCATATCCGGCCACAAGGAGCGTGTCATATTATGGGAGACCGCCATCTTAGTCAGTAACTTGGTTTGAAAAATGCCAGATCGATGCTGTTTACACACAAATCTGACTAAGATGGCGACACTTCCGTTGGAAGGGTCGAGATGCGCACGCAGGTGGGGGGGGGAGCCATACACTGGGCGAAACAAAGTCACCCCTGGAAAGATCAGAATTATGAAAGAACAGAAGGGCGAAAAAACCCAAAACCCTGAAAGAAAGAAAAGCGCGAAAGAAATAAGCAAAGAGTCGAAAGGAGAGAGAGAGCAAAGTGCA
This sequence comes from Phymorhynchus buccinoides, assembly GCA_017654935.2. Lineage (NCBI taxonomy): Eukaryota > Metazoa > Mollusca > Gastropoda > Neogastropoda > Raphitomidae > Phymorhynchus > Phymorhynchus buccinoides. The sequence goes on from CM065710.1 coordinate 29,251,387, forward strand.
GGGAATGTGAGGACTAATACAGTGGAACCTCCCTTATAAGACCTCCTCCCATATAAGACCTACTTCTCTGAGACACTGCTCTTCTTTGTAAGTACTAAACTTACCTCCCTTATAAGACACCTCCCTTATAAGACCTCATTTTGGATGTTTTTTTGTTATTTATACATCTGTATCGTTAAAATTTCGGGACATTCCTGGAGTTGCACTGCCTCCGGGCATTGCCTCCAGGATCGTTCCCACCATCCTTATATCTACTAATGTCCCACATGTGTCTGTTTCAGACCCCGGGAGGACGCTAAACGGTTTTTCATCATGGTTTTTTGTAGGTCTTACAAGGGAGGTTCCACTGCACATAAAGGGGTAGGCTACAGGGAAGGGTAGGTAGGACGTGTAGAGTAACAGCAGGGAAGGAGAGAGAGAGGGGTAGGGTAGGGGTGGGGGTGGGGGTAGGGGTAGGGGTGGAGAGGGGGGTGGTGGTGTCAAAAAGTACCCAGGACGTCACTGGAACAACTGGGGCTGGAAGCCGTGAAGCTGGGAGTACCCTCGGTGTGGTCCGTGTGCGTGGGCGTGGACTCCGAGAGGCTCAGCGGCGGGGAGCAGCGCAGTCCGCTCGCTGCCGCAGCGCCCCCTACTGGGTACCGCAACCCTCCTCCTCCTCCGATGCCTATTCCTCCCCCGCTGCCGCCGATGCCCACGCCTCCCGCCATGGCTTCTTCCGACTGGTACGTGGCTAGCGTCATCATTTCGGATCTGTTGGGGAGAGATGAGATATAAAAGATATGTGAGAGAGAGAGAGAGAGAGAGAGAGAGAGAGAGAGAGGGGAGAGAGAGAGAGAGAGAGAGAGAGAGAGGAGAGAGAGAGAGAGAGAGAGAGAGAGAGAGAGAGAGAGAGAGAGAGAGAGGAGAGAGAGAGAGAGAGAGGCTAGCGTCATCATTTCGGATCTGTTGGGTGAGATAAGGTAAAAAATATGAGAGAGAGAGAGAGAGAGAGAGAGAGAGAGAGAGAGAGAGAGAGAGAGAGAGAGAGAGAGAGAGAGAGAGAGAGAGAGAGAGAGAGAGCGAGAGAATGGGATGATGTGCTGACGTAGGAAAAGATGAGAGAGAGCAGAAATTAGGGTGGGTGGGTGGGGTAGGGGGGACTGGTTATATCTGAAAAGAAAATGCAGCAAAAACAACATGAAACATGCATGCGCACGTGCACACACACGCATATCCAACGCCAACAAAACAGCGTAAGAGAGCCAGAGAGAGAGGGAGGGGGGGGGGGGGGGGGGAGAGAGAGAGAGAGAGAGACTGGGAGGGGGGGGGGAGAAATTTGAGACAGAGAGAGAAAGGATGACAGAGAGAGAGAGGAAGAGGATGACAGAGAGAGAGAGGGAGGGAGAGAGACAGAAGGAGAAACAGAGAGAGAGAGAAGAGATAGGAAACGGAGACAAAAAAAGTTACCATCAACCGAACACTACAGCAAGTTCACGTTAAAAATAGGAAATTCTTGTTCAAGCCATCGATATAACACACACACACACACACACACAAACAACAACACCCATACCATTCCACCCTTATCACAGAGGCACTTATCCACTGTGTATTCTAAAAAGAAAAGTTCTGCAATCAACTGAAAGAATTTAGTTAATTACCGTAATTTTCGGGTTATAAGGCGATATTTTTTTCTCCAATAGGGCATTTGCCACATGAGGACGACCTTGAAATTCACTGAGCTGAATTTAGAGAGTTGAATTAGAAAGGTCAGCGTAACTTGGGCAGAACGAGTGCGGGCAAATTAGTAGTCTAGTATAGAGAACACTCGTGGCAAATGCCCTATTGCGACCTATGTGCCTAATAAACGAGGGCGCCCTATTATTAGTGAACAAAATCGTGAGAAGACAGGCAACGGTTGCCGTGTTCAGTACAGTCTACTCCCGACTACTATGAGTCTAAACATCGAAAGTGGTCATGAGTCGCCGATACGATGAATACTCACGCTAAAATGCTTCAAAATCCCTGTTATCGTCCGAGATACCGTCCAACAGATGCCACAACCCTTCACTGGGTGTAAAAAGCATCGTTGTAGAGCTTAAAATGCCATCAATTTTCGTGAAGAATTGTCCAAACACAACAACAGGAAGCAGCACAAACGGAAGTTCAATTATTTAAAAGGGGAACCAACTCTCGTTCATGACAGCAATAATGGCGGCCGGCAAGCGCTAACCGGACGCGTACGGGATTCAAAGTTTGACTTTCTTTTGTGAGGTGCCTTATAAATGAGGGGCGCCTTTTGCTTTAATATTTTCAGATGTTTTTTAAATGCCCTATTCGCCTTACACACAGCAGCGCCTAATGATCCGAAAAGTACGGTAAGCAACCAAGCAAAGACAGTTTTAACAGTCAAGAAAGGTGGCAGAGTGGTTAAGACGTTCGCCTGCCAAATGTAATGCGTGACTGCAGTGTGAGTGACCCAGGTTCGAATCCCAGCCTCGCCCTTTCTTTCTAGTTTGACAGGAAAATCGAACTAAACGTCCAGTCCTTCGGATGGGGACTTAAAGCTAGTCTGAACCGCATGCAAAAATCCCACGGCAGTTGAAAGTTGGTAAGAACAGGGAGAAATCCCGCTGCCTGGTATGGCCAAATTGATAGCTAGGTTTTCCAAGTGTGCCCACACCCCCTCCTCACCCTGTGCCCCCGCCCCCCCAAAAAAAGGGTAGGCGCTGCACTTGCGACGACGCGCTCTCCGGGGGAGAGCAGCCCGATTTTCACAGAGATAAGTCTCTGTGACTAGAATATACGAAATACCAATACCATACCAAATACTTTGCAAAGAACCACCATATTTTCCAAGATTGAGACCCCTGTGCCCTATAATATGATTGATAACATTACAAGAAAGTATAAAAACAAAACCTGAGTTTGGTGTAAAATTTGAGGGTGTTCCTTGTAATATAAAGTGCCTTATAGTTCGAAAAATGTGGAAGTTTTATATTTAAAAAAAAGTGAAGTGAAGAGAAAGATAAGAAGATAATTGCAACATTACCAGGCATGGGAATTAGAGAAGACAAAAAAGACTGAAAATTGGGGTCTGGAAGCAGGCATAGAAACAAAGAATAAAAAAAAAAACCCACTGAAAATCGTGTGTTGGGATACAGCCCCCAGAAAATTAAGCTTCTTCTGTTAATATTCTAAGCCTTAAAAACAGTGTTAGAGATAGGACTGATATATTTAGTTAATTTTGCATTCATTTATAACCATTAACTTTGGACTTCTTTTGTTTTATCTCATAAATGTCCTCTTGGACCATAAAAAAAGCTGAAACTTGCAAAAAAAGACTGAAGAGGACCATCAAAAAAGCTGAAATCAGCCAAAAGACTGACAATTCCCATGCCTGATTACTCAAGATCAATGCTGTGCCCCCCCCCCCCCCAAAAGGGTAGGCGCTGCACTTGCGTCGACGCGCTCTCCAAGGGAGAGCAGCCCGAATTTCACAGAGATAAGTCTCTGTGACTAGACTATACCAAATAAAGAAATTTGCCAAACATAAACACCACCATGTTAATGTAAAACATGATAAAAATTTTAAAAAAAACTTGCGAAACTAGGATGACAACATACATCCTTGTAGCAGTTATGGTTCATAATAAACACACCAAAACAAAGCAAAACCAACCCCACACATATACAAATCTACTGCCATTTTCTAACAAATCGTCGATCTTAACATGCAACATGCACTCTGAGAAACACGTCCATGCGCACGCAGAAACATCATTACATGGGTGCTCCAGGAAAAGGGACAGCGCCCCTTCTGGGGGTTCCGGGGGGGGGGGGGGGGGGGTCAATGCCCCCCCTGGAAGCTGAAGGGAAACAACAGTTTCCAATGTAACTGACAGACTCTCGTTGCAATTTCACTTCTGGTCAAACTTCATGACCTCTATAACCAGCAAAATACATCTTCTCAAATTCTCATAAAGCAGGCAATAAAAAAAATCCTGAACTTGAGGACATCCTGGACAAAAAAAAGTCCTGAACTTCAGGACATCCTGAAAGCAGGAGCATCCTTGTTATTATCGCATCCGTCATCTTATCAAGCCTCGGTCTAGCTACTGGTGAATATGACTGAAATCAACTTTGTACATCCGAAACCACAAGAACTTAAACTAGACAGCTATCTGATTATATATAAAAAACAAAAACAAACATAACAATCCACATTACCAATACAAGTCTTCACTCAACTTCATGAAATTAACCCCTTCATTGCCAACCCTGCGTCTACTTACTAGGGGCAGTATGATGTCGTTGATGATGTCAAAACTTCTGACGTCAACATTCATGAATGACTTTTTTTGGTACTAGAACGACCAGGAAGGACGTATCAACAAAACCCATTTCTGTTAGATCGAGTCTATAACGAGTATCTTTCATATTTATTCAAAAGATAATTTCTCTCTCTCTCTCTTTTTTTTTTATATCTCTGGCAATGAAGAGGTTAACTAACACCTTCACTGCCAGAGAAAAATTAGAAAAAGTATCGACTTTTACCGGTGACTGTTTAAAAAAAAAAAGAAAAAAAAAAAAGGAAGTTCAGTTTCAGGTTAAAAAAAAATATTTGTGAAAAGGAAAAAGTTGCACCCACGGGATTAGCTGGCCTTTGGGGACCTTCCCCAACTTGTCCTAAAGTTATCTCAGTGGGGGTGTGCCTTAGGCAAGGCCGGGCCAGGGCCAGGCAAGGCATCTCCATTATTTAAAATAATATTTTTTTGCTGTCCCATCTTCTGGGTCGTACAGTGGCGTTGCTCCCACGCCGCTCATTCCGAATCCCAATTCACAGCTACACCCCGGCTTATTCAGGTCTCAGAATCCGAGACCAGCAGTCCAAGGGGAGCGAATCTATGTTAGGCCGTCAGGTGGCAACCAACTGAGGAGACACTGCACTTCTGCAGAGTCACTTCGGTGGAGTTCAGTAGAGCCTGTTCAGGACACCACCTACTAAGCCCCCTACTGACGACACTATTCTCTTAGTCGCGGAGCCAGCGTGAGTGAGGTCCTCCTCCGAGGGCGCCACCACGACCGTCCACCGACAGCTCCCCAGAACACACTGATCCCCATGACTTTGACCCGAACGCACCAAGGCATAGACTGGATTGGAAACTGAGGTCACCATGAGGGCAGGGCTGGCATCTCTATTATTATAAAAAATAAACACACTTGCGACCAGAATACAATCTGGGACAACGTACAATCATGGAACACTTGGGTACGAACGACAACAACAGAACAAGATGGCGCAGCCATATCCACGGTACTCCCAGTCAGTGGGAGAACAAAAACAAACCAAACAAACAAATACACAGAAACTATGCTAAAATACCGAATCTACTCTACAGAAAAGTATGCTGGGAAAAAACAGAGGGGGGGAGAACTACAATGTTTTTACGTTTCAACGAAGCGTGATCTGCTTTTGGGGAAGTAGAAGTCTCCTATTTTTTTTTCTTTGCTGTCCCATCTTCTGGGCCGTACAGTGGCGTTGCTCCCACGCCGCTCATTCCGAGTCCCAATTCGCAGCCACACCCCAGGCTTGTTCAAGTCGCAGAATCCGAGACCCGCAGTCCAAGGGGAGCGAATCTATGCTAGGCCGTCAGTTTGCTTTTGTTTATTTTGCTGTGCATTCTGGTATGACTATGTCGAACGAGCCTATGCAGGCCATAAACTCGACGGGGATGAAAGTCTACTCTATTTGAAACCATCAGAATACATGGGCTTCTAAAGGTCTGAATCACGGGATACAAATTACACGGGGGTTATGGTAAAAGACTGGAGGGGGGGAAAAAAACAACAACAACAACAAAAAACAATGATGAGGGTGGGGGGGGGGAGGGAGAGCATAACATAGAGGGGCGGGGTGGGGGTGGGGGGTGGGGGGGTGGGGGGAGTGGACAATGATGCTAACCTGTACCAATGTCTGTGCAAGAAGAGCCCGGTCCAAAGTGAGAGAGAGAGAGCAAAGACAAGATCATCAAAATAAAAAAGACATGGCACTGGAAGAGTTAAGAGGCGCCCCATTAACCCCTTGACTGCCCCCAACGTATTACGTACTGATCTGATGACATCACTGATGTCATCAGATGAAGAGAAATAACCCTGACATGCTGGCTTTTGCTCTAACATAATCAAGAGAGTAATATTGGCTCTATCAGTTGTCTTTTTCATGTCATGATTTGCCCAGTGCATTTTTCTTTAATTTTCTCTGGCAGTCAAGGGGTTAAGCTGAAGTTTTTTTTAAAATTTTGTATATATATACTTCCACGTGGGGATACCCGGGGTCTTTTGTAAAAAAGAGCTCCCCCCACCTTCTGGAAGTTGTGTGCTTGTAAGTTCCTGTAATCTGCCACTCTCTTTGACTCTGCCTTTTTCCTTTGCTTTCTATCATCTACTATCTTTCTGACTTATTGGCCCATTCTCCTGCCTTTAAAAAAAAAAAAAATCTTCCAAATAATTTTTCTCCTTTGAGCTCCTCCGAAATCAGAATGTGTCGGCTGTACGCGGCAGCGGTCAGACCAGTGAAAACTGAAAACCAGACACATACGTACCTTACCCATTATGGCCATAAGGCCTGGAAACGCAGAAGAAGAAGTATATATATACTTTTATTATTAAAAATCGGAGCATTTGGATACAACTTTCATCTTCTTCTTTTTTTTCAAGAAGTATCAAAAACTTTATTTCCGGTGGAATTGCTCATCAAAATTAATTAACCCTTTCATGGCCACTGTCGCCTCTTGGCACCACAATGATTTGACACCCATGTCACTGAAAGGCATCAAATGAGGGTCTGGTATCCAGTGACCTTATGCTCTTCATTTTGGGAGGTATAAGGACAGGCCCTATGTCATGCATGTCACAGTAGAGTAATCCCCAACATTGCAGACAGAATCGTTTCTATACCCAGGTAAGTGTAAATGGAAAGTTTTAGCTGAAAAATGGAAGAATGAAAAATGGTGTTTTACGTCCTCCGGTCTGGAACAGACACATAATGGAACATGTGTAGATACAAAGATGGTGGGAACGACACTGGAGGCAATGCCCGGAGGCAGTGCAACACCAGTAAAGTCCCGATTTTTTTAACAATACAGATAGGTGTAGCAGTAACCACGCCTCGGCTAAACCTCATCGGCTATGGTACCGCCACAATCTAGTGAAAAGTAAACTGAAAAATGGCTGGCGTTGAAAGGGTTTTAAAGAATTCTCAACCACGCGATTTCAGGATTTCCTGAAGAAAAAACAACAACAAAAAACACACAACAAAGACAAAATCAGGATTCCTGCTTTTCCTGATGGACAGTTTCGTCCATGAGGTCAGTGAAGGTCTCCTCACAATAAACCAGCCCAACAACTCCCCCCCCCCCCCCCAACATCACTCCCCCTCCCCTTTTTTCTTTGCCACCCTCCCCCCCCCCCCACGTACCGTCTGCTGTCGGCCGTTCCGTTGGTGCTGATGGAGGTCAAGGACTGGTAGTGTCGGTCTCCTGATAGGCGGCCCGACACGGGCGACGATGACGCTGCCAACCCCTGGGTGTCGGCCACCAGGTCTGGCTTGCCGCCAAACTCGCCCGTCGTCACTGGGTGACACATCATTGTTATTACATCAGCGGCCTCTCAGCAGACGACGCTGCCAACCCCTGGGTGTCGGCCACCAGGTCTGGCTTGCCGCCAAACTCGCCCGTCGTCACTGGGCGACACATCATTGTTATCATTATATCAGTGGCCTCCCAGCAGACGACGCTGCCAACCCCTGGGTGTCAGCCACCAGGTCGGGCTTGCCGCCAAACTCACCCGTCGTCACTGGGTGACACATCATTGTTATCATTACATCAGTGGCCTCCCAGCAGACGACGCTGCCAACCCCTGGGTGTCGGCCACCAGGTGGGGCTTGCTGCCAAACTCACCCGTCGTCACTGGGTGACACATCATTGTTATCATTATATCAGTGGCCTCCCAGCAGACGACACTGCCAACCCCTGGGTGTCAGTCACCAGGTCTGGCTTGCCGACAAACTCGCCCGTCGACACTGGGTGACACACAGTCAGGCATCAGAATAGTCTGAAGTCCAATCCTCTGAAAACCGTGGTAAAAGGGCTATCTAGGCCCTAGACTGAAGAGGGACAACATTCAAATGAGTTTGGAACACCACCAAAAAGGCTTAATATAGTGATAACTCACTTTAAAATGCTATTTAGCTCAAAGGATAACACTGAATAAAAAGGCAAAACCTCTGACAAGAGAAGCCAATCCTGTCTAAAATTCTTAATCCTCTGACAATAGAGCATTTGCCACGTTCGTTCTCTATACTGGACTACTAATTTGCCCGCAATCGTTCTGCCCGAGTTACGCTGACCTTTCTACTTCAACTCTCTAAATTCAACTCGGTGAAATTCAAGGTCGCTCTCACGTGGCAAATGCCCTATTCTGATGCCTGTAACGCGTTCGCCTCGTATCAAGTAAACCCGGATTCGAACCTGGGTACAGGGATGTGAGAGGGCCCCAAACAAAAAGGCGTAGCCGTTGGTATCGTCAAAGTACTCAAACAAACCTTTGACTCGCATCCTTCGATGATCTCCTCTTTCCTCACATCTATGGTGTGATCAATAATTTTCATGGTTGACTAAAAAAAAAAAAAAAGTAGGTACTGTATTTTTCGACTCATTAGGCGCTGCTGTGTATAAGGCGAATAGGGCAATTTTCAAGAAAAATCTGACAAAATCCAAGTAAAAGGCGCCCTCGTTTATAAGGCGATACACACCTCACAAAACAAAGTCGAAGTTTGAAACCCGTACACGTCTTGTAAACGATTACCAACCGCCATTTTTGTTGTCGTAAACGAGTTGGCTCCCTTCTCAAATAATCGAAACTTCCATTTTTGCGACTTCCGGTTGTTGTGTTAGGCCAATTCTTCGCGAAAACTGGTAGAATTATGGCATTTTAAGCTCTACAACGATGCTTTTTACATCCAATGAAGGGTTGTGGCATCCGTTGGACGGTATCTCGGACGATAACAGGGATTTTGAAGCATTTTAAGGTTAGTATTTGTTGTATCGGCAACTCGTTACCACTTTCGATGTCGTGACTCACAGTAGACTGTACTGAGTACGGCAATCGTTGCCTCTCTTCTCACGATTTTGTTCACTTATAGGGCGCCCTCGTTTATTAGGCGCATAGGTCGAAATTGTAGAAAAAAATATCGCCTTATAGTCCGAAAAATACGGTACTCGAAAAGAGTGGAGTAAACAGGTCTGTATTTAATATCATAATCACTGTTACCTTGTTCGTCCGAGAAGCTGATGGTGCGCGCGGCCTTTTCCATGAGTTTTCCCTGAGGGGAGGTAACCTCCTCCGCCACCGTCTGCGACCGCAGTCTTCCCTGCATGCCCTTCTTCTTCGAGGGCGAATGTTTCAACGCTGATGATTGGGTAAAAAAAAAAAAAAAAAAAAAAAAAGATTATCATTTTATTATTATACAGTAGTTTCGATCAATGTCGATCATGGCAGAGACGCAGACACCCACCTGCCTTCCATTCAAACACGCTTTCACCACCAATAGCCGCATGCTGTAAGGCTCAATTACTCATGTATATAAATAATCGCTACCTTGTTTGTGTTTTGGGTCTTAGTATCACTTACGGCTCAACAGACGCGAAACTAAAGAACGCACCCCCCCCAGCCTGTTTTCGTGGGGAGAAGTTTTGACGTGAACTGGTGGAAAAAGAAAAGATAAGATTATCATTATGCACGTATGTTGCTCGTACGGCGCATATGCGCACACGCACACACATAAACAAACGAGCGCGCACGCACACACACGCAACAATACACACACGCAATTCCTATTCTTTCAATATAATAAATAATAAAACATAGTATTTATGTAGCGCCTTTCTTTAGAATTAAACTCAAGGCGCTCACATTCACTGATTCACAGGCAATTGGGCTAACACACACATTCATTCGATCATCATCTAATTAATGTGAAAAGTTAGAGAGAGAAAGCTCTTTGAAACAAGTGAGTTTTCAGTTGGGTTTTGAAAGCGGGAAGTGCTGAATTGTGACGGAGGTGAACAGGCAAGGAGTTCCAGACAGTGGGGGCGCTAAAACTATGACCCCTCTGATTACAGAAAATGATGGGTCAATTTTCCAAAAGAACGGAATTTGCAATGGAATTTCTTTGTGAACGTAAGATGCCATAGATATCGATATGTTTGTTCATGGGAGCTGTCAATGGAAGATGAAGATGAAGTGGCGCCATCGGAGGAGGACCTCACTCACACTGGCTCCGCGACTAAAATAATATTGTCTTCACACACACACACATAAAGAACATCCTCCCCCCCAACACACACCCTTCTTCTTCGACTTGAAATGTTTCAACGCTGTCACACACACACACACACACACACACACACACACACACACATAAAGAACATCCTCCCCCCCAACACACACCCTTCTTCTTCGACTTGAAATGTTTCAACGCTGTCACAGACACGCACACACACACACACACACACACACACAACACATAAAGAACATCCTCCCCCCCACACACACCCTTCTTCTTCGACTTGAAATGTTTCACGCTGTCACACACACACACACACACACACACACACACACACACACACACAAACATCCCCTCCCCACACACACACCCTTCTTCTTCGACTTGAAATGTTTCAATGCTGTCACACACACACACACACACACACACACACACACACACACAACAAACCATCCCCTCCCCACACACACACCCTTCTTTTTCGACTTGAAATGTTTCAACGCTGTCACACACACACACACACACACACACACACACACACACACACACACAAACAACATCCCCTCCCCACACACACACACCTTCTTCTTCGACTTGAAATGTTTCAATGCTGTCACACACACACACACACACACAAACAACATCCCCTCCCCACACACACACCCTTCTTCTTCGACTTGAAATGTTTCAATGCTGTCACACACACACACACACACACACCAACATCCCCTCCCCACACACACACTCTTCTTCTTCGACTTGAAATGTTTCAACGCTGTCACACACACACACACACACACACACACACACACACACACACACACACACACACACACACACATCCTGAGGGCAGGATGAAAAATAGCTTTATCAGCTTATTCTTTAACCCGTAATAAAGATGATTTTGACTTGACACACATAAACAACATCCCCTCCCCACACACACACCCTTCTTTTTCAACTTGAAATGTTTCAACGCCGTCACACACACACACCAGAGCTTTAGATTGTCAGCAGGCCCGGATGCCAGGGATGAGAGGGTCCAAAACACCCCCCAAAAAAAACCTGAAGATGATGGTGTCCTCAAAGCCACTCACACAAAAAAGAGGTGAATTTACGTGTAAACACGCAACGCTCACATCCCTATGATGCACAATATCAGGCATGGTAGTGGGGGCAAAGTGGTTTTCAAGGAAAATGGCCGGGGATCCAGGAGGCCGAAGAAAATTCAATAAAATTCAATAAATGAGAGTGAAATGTTCACTTTTTCATGCCATTTCAATGCATTTTTTTATAATTTTGTTTCAAACTGTTTCGCGGATTTTCCGTGATTCGCGGAGGTCTACCATGCCTGTTAATATGTGATGCATCATCATCATCACACTGATCCTACACACATGGCGCGCAATGTCTAACGCAACACCACGAGTGCATGACGCTCATGTCATCCATTCCTACTCCCCCCGAAGACGGAGTGTGGCTGCCCACGTGGCGGGGTAATCAAAAACGGTCACACACTACGTAATATTCCTCATCCCTAGCTGATGCATTTGTACCTTAAGTGTTCAAGTGCTTCTCATTGTTGGGATGATCCCTGGAGTCTTTTAGCCAGGGTAAGCCAACCAACCAATCCATTCCTACTTTTGACATGCCATGCCTTTTTGTTCAATATGCAATGGGCCTTCTTGTTAAAGTAAGACACCATTCATATTGATATTTTCATGGGAGCTGTCGATGGACGGATGTGGTGCCCCCCTCGGAGGAGGACCTCACTCACGCTGGCTCCGCGACTAAGACATCATTGTCATCAGTAAGGGGCGTAGTAGGGGGTGTCCTACATATGCTAGCTGAGAACAGGCTAGACAATATTGTCGTCAGTAAGGGGGCTTAGTAGGTGGTGTCCTGTGTAAGTTAGCTCAGAACAGGCTAGACAATATTGTCGTCAGTAAGGGGGCTTAGTAGGTGGTGTCCTGCCTATGTTAGCTGAGAACAGGCTAGACATCATTGTCGTCAGTAAGGGGGCTTAGTAGGTGGTGTCCTGCCTATGTTAGCTGAGAACAGGCTAGACAATATTGTCGTCAGTAAGGGGGCTTAGTAGGTGGTGTCCTGCCTATGTTAGCTGAGAACAGCCTAGACATCATTGTCGTCAGTAAGGGGGCTTAGTAGGTGGTGTCCTACGTATGCTAGTTCAGAACAGGCTAGACATCATTGTCGTCAGTAAGGGGGCTTAGTAGGTGGTGTCATGCCTATGTTAGCTGAGAACAGGCTAGACATCATTGTCGTCAGTAAGGGGGCTTAGTAGGTGGTGTCCTGTGTAAGTTAGCTCAGAACAGGCTAGACATTATTGTCGTCAGTAAGGGGGCTTAGTAGGTGGTGTCCTGCGTATGTTAGCTCAGAACAGGCTCAGGGCTCCCAATCGTCCTGCAAAACAAGGGGTCCCATGGACTCCTTTACTTACAGTATAGAGGGTCCTAGAGGCGGGATAGAGGGTCACAGTGGCATAGCGAATGCTAAAAAGAATTTTTCTAGTACATCCCTTGGACCCCCTGCACATTCTTTTAGAGGGTCCTTTAGAATTTTAGTGCTTCATAGACCCCCAAATGAGGGTCCCTGGGAGCCCTGAGGCTAGACATTATTGTCGTTAGTAAGGGGGCTTAGTAGGTGGTGTCCTGCGTATGTTAGCTCAGAACAGGCTAGACATCATTGTCGTTAGTAAGGGGGCTTAGTAGGTGGTGTCCTGCGTATGTTAGCTCAGAACAGGCTAGACATTATTGTCGTTAGTAAGGGGGCTTAGTAGGTGGTGTCCTGCCTATGTTAGCTCAGAACAGGCTAGACATCATTGTCGTCAGTAAGGGGGCTTAGTAGGTGGTGTCCTGCCTATGTTAGCTCAGAACAGGCTCCACTGAACTTCACCGAAGTGACTCAGCAGCAGTGCAGTATCTCCTCAGTTGGTTGCCTCCTGACGGCCTAACATAGATCCGCTCCCCTTGGACTACTGGTATCGAATTCTGCGACCTGAACAAGCCGGGGTGTAGCTGCGAGTTGGGACTCTGAATGAGTGGCGTGGGAGCAACGCCACTGCGCGGCCCAGAAGATGGGACAGCATATAAAATTTATTTAAAAAAAAATACAAACATAAATTGAAATAACCTCCTACCTGTGGGTACTTTCTTGAACACCCTGGACGCCATGAAGTTGAGGAAGCGCTGGGCGTAGAAACTGGGCCGATGCACCGATATAGTGTCCTGTTAACAGTCACAACAACACACAACATTATACATGTGACAGAGCATAGGGAAAACTAAAAAAAAGCCAACAAAAAAACACAAAACTGGAATAATCCGAAGCTTTGGCTGAATTAGAATATGGATTCTGCAAGGCACATGTCAGATATAGCAGAAAACAGATTTTGAAACAACTTCAGTTTTTTTGTTTTTTATAAATCTGACGTTCAGTAAACACCAGAGTGCAGAAAAAAACGATGAGAAAAAGATATGGCTTAGGCCTCGTACACAGTTCATGCGGAAATCCTGTGCGCAATCCGTAAATAAGTGAAAGAAAGAAGGGTCAACATTTACGGATTAGGCGAAATACGGACACGTGCAGCAAATCTTTTCCCTTCTTTCTTTTACTTATTTACGGATTGCGCACGGGTTTCCGAACGGACTATCCGCATGTATGTGTATGTACCTTTAGGCGGTGTACACACATAAGCGGACATTCCATGCGGAAACCCGTGCGCAATCCATAAATAAGTGAAACAAAGAAGGGACAAGATTTGCGCACGTGTCCGAATTTCCCCTATGTGCGTAAATTTGTATCCTTCTTTCGTCCACTTATTTAGGGTTTTCCATCCGGAACTTACGCGTCTAATGTGAACCCGGCCTTAGGCTCTTTAGTACCATATTTTTCGGACTACAAGGCGCACCTGATTATAAGACGCACCTCCTAAATTTTACACAAAATTCAGATTCTGTTATTATATTTTCTTACTATATTAGTACAGACAAACCTCTATTTTAAGACTTCCAAAATGTCCACAATACAGACAAACCTCTATTTTAAGACTTCCAAAATGTCCGGAAAAATCGGTCGTAAATTGGAGGGGTCGTATGACGGAGGTTTTCACTGGCAGCCGTAGAAAGAAAAAGTTCAGCACAGTTCATACTCTCTTCTTCATGCACACATACAATGACATATTAAAACTGGATTTGGGTCTTTCCAACTCCATAGGATTGTGCAATCGATATTACAGTTTCACTTTGCCGACTTCTTTTAATCACCTCCACTCTCGTCGAAAGTCAGTGGTTTTCTTTTTCAAAGTCAGTGGTTTTCGTGCTTTTCCTACACTTTCCGCCATCTTTTCTACAAGGGAAGCGACTCCGCTTTCAGGCCCTTGCCCGTGGTTGTTTCCCTTTGCTCGAAGTCTATGCAGACGACAACAACGGTCGTAAAAACCAACAAAATGGTGGTCGTAAGTCGCGTTTTAGAGGAAGTCGTTTAAGAGAGGTCGTTTACATAGTAAAATGCATCCGTGCCAACAAATCCGGTCTCAATTGAGAGGTGGTCGCTTAACAGAGGGTCGTAAAATAGGGGTTTGTCTGTAGTCATATTATAAGGCGCAGGGGTCTCAGTCTGGGGAAAAAAAAGTATCGCCTTATAGTCAGAAAGAATACGGTACAAAATTGGATTTAAAACAAAAAATCAAGATAGAAATCTTTCGTGCACAGACAAGACTGACCCCTGTCAAAGACCATGGCCTTCATGGTATGCTGCAGTCGGTTTTTGTCATCCTGGAAGAACTGCAGAATGTCGATGATACAGACAAACAACCAATGACACAGACAGACAGACAGACAAATATATGGGTGCTCCTGGGAAATTAAAAAAATCCTGCAAGGCAGGGGTCCAATTGCCGCCCAGGCCCCGGCGGAGTGCAGGGACAGTGCCCCTCCTGGAGGTTCCGGGGGGCAATGCCCCCCTGGAAGCTGAAGGCAAACAACAGTTTCCAATAACCAGCAAAATGCATCTTCTCAAATTCTCATAATCCCGCGACGCCGGCTCCAGGCAATCAATAAAAATCCTGAACTTCGGGACATCCTGGACAAAAAAATCCTGAACTTCAGGACATCCTGGACAACAAAATCCTGAACTTCAGGACATCCTGGACTTCAGGACATCCTGAACAAAAAAATCCTGAACTTCAGGACATCCTGGACAAAACATCCTGAACTTCATGACATTCTGGACAAAACATCCTGGAAACTTCAGGACATCCTGGACAAATCATCATGAACTTCAGGACATACTGACATCCTGAACTTCAGGACATCCTGGACAAAAACATCCTGAACTTCAGGACATTCTGGACAAAACAATCCTGAACTTCAGGACATCCTGGACAAAACATCCTGAACTTCAGGACATTCTGGACAAAACATCCTGAACTTCAGGACATCCTGGACAAAACATCCTAAACTTCAGGACATGGACAAAACTTCAGAACTTCAGGACATTCTGGACAAAAAAAACTTCAGGACATCCTGAACAAAACATCCTGGCTTCAGGACATTCTGGACAAAACAACATCCTGGACTTCAGGACATACTGGACAAAAAATCCTGAACTTCAGGACATTCTGGACAAAACAAATGTGAACTTCAGGACATCCTGGACAAAAAAAAAATCCTGAACTTCAGGACATCCTGGACAAAAAAATCCTGAACTTCAGGACATCCTGACAAAAAAATCCTGAACTTCAGGACATCCTGAACAAAAAATCCTGAACTTCAGGACATCCTAGACAAAAAAATCCTGAACTTCAGGCCGGACATCCTGAAAGCATGAGCATCCATGCGTGAAATAGACAATGATATAGACACACAGACAATGATACAGACAGAAACAGACAATAATACAGACACATTAACAGGGATGTGAGAGGCCCCCAAACAAAAAAGCGTAGTCGATGGTATCGTCAAAGTACTCAAACAAGACTTTGCCTCCGACATCAATTTTTTTCGCGGCTCGTCTACACGGATCTTACTGTCCAATCCCTGTCAAATTTGTGTTGGCATCCTTTGTCAATCTCTTCTTTCCTCACATCTATGGTGTGATAAATAATCACTCAATAGCTTTGAAAACATCCGAATATTCCTTCAAAATCATAGCTGAACACATACAAATGATGCATTGCCATTGGACGTAACTGGCCAACCACAGAGAAGCTTACGGAATTCAGTCAAGGGAATGTACTCACACTACAAACTGTTTATTTTTTTTTTTACTGTGTGTGCGCAAAGAAAGTCTAACGAACTCGACAATCTGTACGATCGTCTGTATGTATGCTTTTTTAGTCCAATAGAAAAAGCGCATTTACGCGCTTCTCTCACATCCTTGCACATAAACAGACAACAAGACAGACACAGAGACAAAGGCACTGACCCCGTCAATGACCATGGCCTTCATGGTATGCTCCAGCCG
>CM065710.1:29273196-29280696 GCA_017654935.2 Phymorhynchus buccinoides
CCGATTCAATCTTCGCTAGCCATGGCCACTTCTTCAGCCACTCGTCTTGGAACCGGTGTTCCCTCGCACTAGTGCCGTTATCTTCGGGCTGCTTCTCCGAGACTGTTTGATGCAGTAGCTGTTTCTGCAACATCTTCTGCACACTCGTTTGGCAGAGGATTTCTTCTTTTTGCTTTGCTGCCACAAAAATCAAAGTCGAAGAGCGTCGTTGTCCGCTTCATTTTGAAGAAAATTCAACATGGCGGGTAGGACTCTCGCAACTTCTTGTCGGTAAAACGAGATGAACGTGATTGGTTGATTTACGCTAACATTGTAAAGGAACCAATGAAATGTCGAGAAATCATTCATTCCTGCTCGATGCTTTCGGTTTGTGCAGACGACGGATTTAGCAGACGAAGGAATTCGGTAAAAAGTGCGGGCAGTTCTGCAAAAAATATGTGGGCGTCGGCCCGCGCTTAGACCCGATTATGGCGGGAAGGAACAGATTTGGGGGGTGATTGTACCAATCCCGCGCCCTAGAATCAGCTGTTTCCTTACACTAATTTCGTATTGTTTAAGCAGTGCAAACCCACTGTTAAGGGGCACAACTCACCTCGTGTTGGCCTGTTCTCCCCAGAGCCTCCCGCCGATTCCGGAATAGTGGTGTTCTCTCCCCCTGCATCCTGATCCTGTGTGCACACACATGAGCGCACGCATGCACAAACACACACACACACGCACATACATAGACATATAATATGCGAGTATGTGTCTGTGAGTGGGAGTGCACGTTTGTGTTTTGTGTATGTGAGTGCGCGTGTGTTTGTGTGTGTGTGTGTGTGTGTGTGTGTGTGTGCGTGTGCGCGTGTTTGTACAAGTGTATGTGCGTTTCAGTGAGCAGGTGCTTGATTAAATGTGTGTGGGTCTGTGTGTGTATGTCTGTGTGCAAGAACGCGTTCACTCGCGTGCGTGTGTGTGTTGTGTGTGCGTGTGCGTATGTGAGTGTTTCAATGCTGATTGTAAAGCGCTTGCTCGATAAAAAGCGCTATATAAGTGTCCGTTTATTATTATTATTATTATTATCCCTAGTAGCGCTGTTCCCGGATTGATCCGGGATAGCCCCCCCTAGAGCCAATGGCGGTTCCCGTAATATTCCGGGAAGCCCACATGACATCACAAAGCACTTAATATAGCGGCCAATCATTGAATACTTGTGTACCTAACACATTACGTCATCAAAAAAGGGGTTGCGCTTGACATCACATGCATTAAATGCTGCATTTTCATTGGTTAAAGGGGTGAAATAATTTTTTTACTTTGGTCGATCTATTTCGGGGTCAGACTGAGCTGAATACAAATGGCGGCATGGCTTTTACTGTCGATTTGAAGAGCTTTCCAGGAAGATTTTTGATGGTAGAGATTGTAATTAGGGCTTGAAATGAGTCAATTTAGATTATATTATCACTGGAAAGTACGATGATGTGAGAATTTTGAACTTTTCAACGGAAAAAGAAGTGAAAATTGATCGCGATGGTGCCGAGTTGTAACTTGGCGGCCGGCCGATTGATTTTCTCTGTGCGATCGCGAACATTTTCAGGTATTTTGCTTTTTTTTTTTTTAGCTTGTTTTATACTAAAATCAACTAAGAATTAATGACTGAAGGTACCAATAAAGCTTTTCTGACGAAATTGAGCCAAAAAATAATCGCAATATCGAAAATGGACGCCGATGTTCGCGGAAACCGATCTTGCTACGGCTACGGCTACCGATCAAAGACTTGACTTCGATTAGGCCTACCTTTATTTTAAGCAAATTACCCGATAATTCCAAAGATGCCAGTGTCTAAATGTCTTTGGATGATTATTCTTTTATTATTTGCACACCGTTCATCCATAAATCCAAGTTAAAGGCACAAAAATAGCCCGGAGAGTGGTTGCATTTTTAAAATTTCAACACATCTGTCCGTTCATTTTTAAAAAAATTTTAATTAATGAAATCACACACAGTCTTACAATCATGCCAAAGTCTTACCTCTAAGCTTTCCAATGACATATAACTTTACATATTTAATTCTGCATAATATAGAAAAAGAAGGGTTCTTTGACACAGCTCTATCAATCAATCAATCAATCTGTTTATTGGCTTCATAACAAGAAGAATTCATCTTGTGCGTGGGGGATAAAAACAGATTATAAACTAACACACGTATTAACAGTACATAAAAATGAACAGATACTCTTAGACAGGCCACACCCTCTTCAACACATCTACATCTACACACACGCACACGCACGCACACACACGCACACAACAAAATGATAAAGTTAGCTAACATAAATTAAATACTAATAACTGATAACCAAAATATGATACACACATAATTGAAAACCACAGAAGAAGAAGAAGAAGTATGAATTTTAAAACAAATGTTACCTTTAGTCTGGCTGCTTCATCCAGGTTATACACCCCTACCAGTAGACTGTAGTCCATAATCTTGAAGCTCTCCAAGACCTGAAGACACACACACACCAACATGCATAAGTTATGCATCCAGGGACAGACACATTGACCGACACGCTGTTGTAGTCCACGATCTTGAAGCTCTCCAAGACCTGAAGAAACACACACACCAACAGCATTGTGCATAACTTATGCATCCAGGGACAGACACACTGACCGACACACTGTAGTAGTCCACAATCTTGAAGCTCTCAAAGAACCTGAACACCATTCAATAACGTTGTTAAAAAGCGTTATCACAATCACAACTCACAGCTGACCTCTCTTTACCCCTGACCTCTCTTTACCCTTGACCTCTCTTTTACCCCTGACCTCTCTTTACCCCTGACCTCTCTTTACCACTGACCTCTCTTTACCCCTGACCTCTCTTTACCCATCTCTCTCCCTCTACCTTCACTCTCTCTCTCCCCCCCTCTTCTCCCCCACTCACTCACCCTACAGTCTCTCTGCAGCGTTTTGATCAAGGCTTCGTATGTGTCTCTCTCTCTCTCTACTTCTCTCTCTCTCTCCCCACACACTCACCCTACAGTCTCTCTGCAGCGTACGTGTCTCTCTCTCTCTCTCTCTCTCTCTCTCTCTCTCTCTCTCTCTCCCCACACACTCACCCTACAGTCTCTCTGTCTTAATCAAGGCCTCGTACATGTCTCTCTCTCACTCTCTCTCCCCCACTCACCCTAGTCTCTGCAGCATTTTAATCAAGGCCTCATATGTCTCTCTCTCCTTCTCTCTCTCCCCCACACTCACCCTACAGTCTCTCTGCAGCATTTTAATCAAGTCTTCATGTCTCTCTCTCTCTCCTTCTCTCACTCTCTCTCTCCCAACTCAACTCACCCTACAGTCTCTCTGCAGCATTTTAATCAAGTCTTCATGTATGTCTCTCTCTCTCTCTCTCTCCTTCTCTCACTCTCTCTCTCCCAACTCACCCTACAGTCTCTCTGCAGCGTTTTGATCAAGGCTTTATACATCTCTCTCCCCACCTCACTCACTCTCTCCCACCCCACTCACCCCCACACTCACCCTACAGTCTCTCTGCAGCGTCTTGATCAAGGTCTCGTACGTGCCTCTCTCTCTCTCTCTCCCCCCACCTCCCCCCCACACTCACCCTACAGTCTCTCTGCAGCGTTTTGATCAAGGCTTTATACGTCTCTGTCCCTCTCTCACTCACTCTCCACCCCCCCCCCCCCCCCCCCACATCACATACACTCACCCTACAGTCTCTCTGCAGCGCTTTGATCAAGGCCTCGTACGTCTCTCTCTCTCTCTCTATCTACTTCCTTCTCTCTCCCCCTCCACCCCCCCCACACTCACCCTAGTCTCTCTGCAGCGTTTTGATCAAGGCCTCGTACGTCTCTCTCTCTCTCTATCTACTTCCTTCTCTCCCCCCCCCCCCCCCCACACACACTCACCCTACATTCTCTCTGCAGCGTTTTGATCAAGGCCTTGTACGTCCATCTCTCTCTCTCTACTTCTTTCTCTCTCCCCCTCCACCCCCTCCCCCCACACACTCACCCTACAGTCTCTCTGCAGTGTTTTGATCAAGGCCTCGTACATGTCTCTCTTTCTCTACTTCTCTCTGTCCCCCTCACCCCCCCCCCCCCCCCCCCCCACACACACACACACCCTACAGTCTCTCTGCAGCGTTTTAATCAAGGCCTCGTACGTCTCTCTCTACTTCTCTCTGCCCCCCCCCCCCCCCCCACACACACACACACACACTCACCCTACAGTCTCTCAGTGTTTTGATCAAGGCCTCGTACGTCTCTCTCTCTCTACTTCCTTTTCTCTCCCCCTCCACCCCCCCCCCCCCCCCACACACACACACTCACCCTACAGTCTCTCAGTGTTTTGATCAAGGCCTCGTACGTCTCTCTCTCTCTACTTCCTTTTCTCTCCCCCTCCACCCCCCCCCCCCCCACACACACACACTCACCCTACAGTCTCTCAGTGTTTTGATCAAGGCCTCGTACGTCTCTCTCTCTCTACTTCCTTTTCTCTCCCCCTCCACCCCCCCCCCCCCACACACACACACACACTCACCCTACAGTCTCTCAGTGTTTTGATCAAGGCCTCGTACGTCTCTCTCTCTCTACTTCCTTCTCTCTCCCCCCCCCCCCCCCCCCCCCCCCCACACACACACTCATCCTACAGTCTCTCTGCAGCGTTTTGATCAAGGCTTCGTACGTCTCTCTCTCTCTCTCCCCCCCCATACCCCCGCACACACTCACCCTACAGTCTCTCTGCAGCGTTTTGATCAAGGCCTCGTAGGTGTCTCTCTCCAGCAGCAGCCCCTCCTGATGCAGATCGAGGAAGTCCAGGTCCTTCATGGTGGGGTACTTCTTGGCCCGCTCGTGCTTGGAGGCCTTGCGCTTGTAGGTGGAGCCCTTCAGGTCGTACTTCTCGTGCAGCTGGACCACGGAGGGCAGCAGGTTGTTCATCACCACGAACCGGATGTTCTTGCCCCCGCACTTGAGGGAGAGAAAGAAGGAGAAACCAAGACGGCAACGCCGTGTAAATGTACTCCCAGTACCAGCAACACCCCCACCACACAGACCTCACCATACGCATGAATTGGGGGTATAGCTACTTAGACAGACAGACCCCCCCGTGGGGATACCGGGGGGGTCTTTCGCACAAAGAGTTCCCCCACATTCTGGAAGTTCTGTGCTTGTAACTTCCTCTAATCCATCACTCTTTGCCTTTTCCCTTTGCTTACTGTCATCTGCTATCTTTCTATCTCACTGGTCCATTCTCCTGCCTTTTTTCTATAAATTCTTACAAAGATCTCTTCAGCCGAAGTCGGACATGCTGGGCCTAACTATTTCTTAGTTAGGCACATAACGGCAGCATGACGTGTCTACGCTCATGTGACAGGAAACTGTCTGAGCGAACGAAGAAGAAGAAGACAGACAGACAGACAGAAATTGAGAGGGAGAGGAGGGAGCAAAAAAAATGACATTTCAGGCCAAATAACGTCACTTTTTTGCTCATTTAGCGTCACCATTGGTGTTCTCTCTTTGCAAATTCTCGTTTTACAGCTTTGTTATAGACGATGCAGCTTGTCTAGATCAACTGGTAAAGTTCAACACATCGAAGTTGACCAACTTTGAGCTACGTCTCTTTTGCATTTCGCGGACGGCGATTTGTTCGCGTGAATGATGATGGGATTCTGTGAGTATGTGCGGTGTCTACGAGTGTGCGTGCGCGTGTCTGTGCATGTTTGGACTAATGCGTGTGTGATTGTGTGCAACCCTTTATGTTTTTTTTATTTCAATTTATATTTTGGATTGCTTGCATGGGTAGATCTGTACATTTATATGTTTGCTTTTCTTCATTTAATGATATGTACATATGTGATGCAGCACAGGAAAACCAGGCTAATGTCGTAAATGATCACTTTTGACTTATTCATATTTTCAGAAAGGCCAGAGACAACAGATTAACAGGCAAAAAACAGAATTCATCTATCTCTAATAGTTTATTTTGAACAATTTTTCAATCAATCAAATCTCTCTCTCTTTCTCTCTTTCTTTCTCTCTTTGTGGCTGGCTGACTTTAGCTGGGTATTCGCGTACTGCATCACATATGTCTATAATTATGTTCTGCGTGTGTGTGTGCGTGTGCATGTGTGTGAGTATGTGTATGTGTGTGCTTGTATGTTATATGCCTTTTATTTGTTTTTAATTTTCTAGTGATTCTGTAAAGCGCATAGAGCTTAAAGGTATGCACTATAGAAATCTTCTTAATAAATAAATAAAATAAAGCATACAATAAACCACCCGAGTTCGAACCTGGGTACAGGGGACTTTTCCTCTTACTTTGCACTAGGCCTTGCGGTCTGAACGTGGAGGGTCTTTGTAAGTATTAAAATTACCTCCCTTATAAGACCCCTCCCTTATAAAACCTCATTTGGGATGATTTTTGAAGGTCTTATAAGGGAGGTTCCACTGTAATACTAATCATTATAATAGAGAAACCAGACAATCTAAATATAACCTGTCATCTAGAAGATATATCCAATAAAATTAAGTTGCAAAATGAAACAAAGCAATCATGAACTGACAAAACTTTGTAGCATACACGTTAAAACAAACAAACAAACAAAAAATCCACTTTCACTTCAACCTCAACACTGTTCAGCAAATTCAAAAAAACAAAACATCAGCCAGAGAAAATGCCTAGCTTTGAACTTGCAGCAGCATACCTTAAAAAAATAATAAAAAAATCCATTCCAAAAATCCTTCAGCAACAGGTTCATAAATGTAAACGGAAGTCATTCAAATTTGGTTTCAACTCTTCCAGCACCATGGGGCGAACACAATTCTTCGCTTCACTCCCACCAAACGCAAAGACATTCACGGCCCAGGTGGCCTGCCGCATATTTGTCAATTGTCGGAGCTTAGGTCGGTGTTTTTCCCCCGTTAATTAACCCTTTCATGGTCACTGTCGCCTCTTGGCACCACAATGATTGTAACACCCATTATCACTGAAAGGCGTCAAATGAGGGTCTGGTATCCAGTGACCTGATGCATGGGTGTAACTACACAAAATGAAAAAAACCTGAAAGGCCGGGGTCCAGGGGTAGTAATGTCCCCCTGCAGCTGAAGAAAAAATGTATTTATGAAGGTATTTTAGTTTGCTTTTTTCCCACAATTTATACAAACGCTTATTTTAAAGTGTTTGAAAGATACAGTAGACACACAAAGATCTTGTTTGATAAATTTAAAAAAAAAGGAACTTCCTTTTCTGGTAGAATTCAAAAACAGGAAATCCAGGATAGCGTCATAATGTCACGTGATTTTGTTGGTAACGAAAGTCGGACGCCATTTTGGCTGGAGCGCCGTTTTGGTTCAGATTACAGAGGTGAGCGTCAGTGAGTTTCGACAAATCGTCACAATGGTAATAAACTGTGCAGTAGTTAAATGTTCAGGACTAAAAGCAAATGTCAGAATTCAATGCGTTCCACCGCCAAGTATCTTAGCAACCCGAATAATCCAGCCATCA
>CM065710.1:29283196-29305696 GCA_017654935.2 Phymorhynchus buccinoides
GAAAATATTGATGCCTAACTCTTCATAACTTGGTTTTGGTGATTATTTTACGAACCTAGTCGAATGCCCAGTCCCCACAGAACAAGGGGAAATAATTTGGCCAGTCCCGAGTGAGTTAAGACGCAGGGCTCTTAGTGTGGGGGAGGGGGGGGGGGGAGTATCGCCTCTCTCACATTTACATCAGCGCTGATCAGATCTCCATCTGAGCCTGCCCCAACTGACCACTAAACTTCAGGCATCAGAATAGTCTTAAGTCCAATCCTCCGAAAACCGCGGTCCAAGGGCCATCAAGACCCCAGAATACAGAGGGACAACACTGACATGAGTTCCCAACATGACCCAAAAGGCTTTATGCAGTGAGGAATCACTATAAAATGTTATTTCACAGAAAAGATATACCTCAATTGAAAGTCAAAACCTCTGACAGTAGAGGCCAATCCTCTGTCAGAAATTCTCAATCCTCTGAAATTAGCTGATTCTCCGACAGTTCTGATGCCTGAAAATTAGAGTCCCCCCTCCCTCTCCCCTCTTCTCCTCCCCCCGCTTGTTGCTGGAAGTGGGGCCTGTTCCTTCCCGGCTGAACTGGTGGGGGGGGGGTTAATGGTCTTAGCCCAATGCAAGCTTTAGGTCTTTCCTTTCTATTTTTTCTATAGGTACATGCGCCCTCCTAGTTCTGTCGCGACTATTGCCAGTACTGTCACCTGCGACGTACTGATCCTGATCCTGATCCTGATCGCCTTATAGTCTGAAAAATATGGTAGTTCAGAAAAGATTCCCAGTGTTCGCGCTTACTGGTAATTATCAGTAAAATACTGATTGCAAAACTAAAATACTGAAAAAAATATACCTGTCAGTCCCAGGGATTGATACATTTTTTGCTAGCACTGATAAATTGTTTAAGTGAACCAGGTATGAGATTAAGAAATGATGATTTAGGCTGAAAAGCGGCCGAAAAATACTGCTTTTGTTCTCTAAAAAAATGTTTGGCTGAAATATGGCTGAAAGGGTTAAAAGAACCTGAAACTGATGATTTAGGCTTTGGCAATAAAAGCTAAAAAAAAAGACTGAAGCCTCCTGAAACTGAAGTTATTTTGCAATCTAAGGCTTAAAAACAGCAATAGAAGTAGAATTGAAATATTAAGTTCATTTGTACAGTGGAACCTCCCTTATAAGACCTTCAAAAATCATCCAAAATGAGGTCTTATAAGGGTGGGGTCTTATAATGGAGGTAATTTAAATACTTACAAAGAAAGGCAATGTCTGAGAGAAGTAGGTCTTATATGGGAGGGAGTCTTATAAGGGAGGTTCCACTGTACTCACTAATAAGAAAGTCTTTCACTTGGTCTCTTTTTTTATCTAAATATCCGACCTCTGGGGCCATCAAAAAACCTGAAATCAGCCTGAAGGCTGAACAATCTCATGCCTGTTAACAGAGGCTTTAACCCTCTTGCTTTCGCATTTGTTACATACAAAACTTCTTCTAGTGTTCAGATTCTTTTGCGCATTTTCGGGAAAAACTGTCTTTTGAAGCACACAGAGCGCCATACAGTTACTATCGCATCACTGCAAGTGAGAAGCTTCTTCATAGTGTGTGTAGAACCAGCCAGAAGCTAGTGCGTGATACGGGAAAAACTGTCTTCTGAAGCACACAGAGCGCCATACAGTTACTATCGCATCACTGCAAGTGAGAAGCTTCTTCATAGTGTGTGTAGAACGAGCCAGAAGTTAGTGCGTGATGAAAATGACATCAGAGGGGGTCTCAGAGTGGGGGGCAAGCTACGGGCGGTTTTGGGCGGCTTGAATACACAGAGGCAACTTCCGGCTGGGCGGTTTGGGCCGGAATAAATTTAAGAGGGTTACAATAATTGTTTTTACTGGGTTTTGACACCTGTTGTTAGGGGGCATTGTGGCTGATTGGACTGGTTTTCAAAAACGCGATTACTGGATTGCATGCCACAGAAATATTGTTGGTATGCGTCCGTCCACTCACAGTCTCCATGATGTAGTCATGCAGTTCTGAAAATATTCCGCACCACGTTGGGTTTTTTTATAGTTTGTACGTCAATGCTGCGACTGCCATCAGAGTCATGCGGTTTGCTTGTCTGTCCTACCCTGGCTTAAAGACTCCAGGGATCATCC
Organism: Phymorhynchus buccinoides; assembly: GCA_017654935.2. Taxonomy (NCBI): domain Eukaryota; kingdom Metazoa; phylum Mollusca; class Gastropoda; order Neogastropoda; family Raphitomidae; genus Phymorhynchus; species Phymorhynchus buccinoides. The sequence continues at coordinate 29,285,336 of CM065710.1, forward strand.
CAACAGATGAAGCGGTTGAACACTACGGCACAAATACAAATGCACCAGCTAGGGATGAGAACATTACCTGTGTGGCCGTTTTCGATTACCCCGCCATGTGGGCAGCCACACACTCCGACTTCGGAGGATAGAGTCATGCGGTCGTGAAAGTAATCTGAGCCACATTGCACGGATGGCTTTACTAGTTACCTACTAAACCTTCTCTTCTTCTTCTTCCTCATCTTGTGGTGGTGGCCAGCTTCTTTGTACAGAAGTAAATGCACACACTTTAGGGGGGGGGGGGGGGGGGGGGGGGGGGGGGGGGGGGGGGGGGGGGGGGGGGGGGGGGGGGGGGGGGGGGGGGGGGGGGGGAAGCAGAAGAGGGCAGGAAAATAAAAAAAAAAAAAAATCAGCAAATACATACACTATCAGATTTGCTTGAATTTGATAGAAAAAAAAAAATAAAGTAAAGGTAAATATGCGCCCCCCCCCCCCCCCCCCCCCCCCCCCCCCCCCCCTCCCCCCCCCCCCCCCCCTCCTCCATTTCTCGGTTCTTTCCATTTTTTTCAGTCTTGCCTTTCTTACTGCAGACTGAGTACTTCATCCTCTATCGTTTGCTATATTTAACACTAATTTTCATCCATTTACATAATTAAACACATGCATTCAATAATAGTAGAAGATAAAGGCAAGACGGAAACAACGCAATGAACCAGGACTGTGACGAATGCTCCGCGGCTGTTGTGTGCACTGCACTACATAGGGGTGTGTGTGTGTGTGTGTCCTATTAGATAATAGCCTTTATCATGACTGCGATCAATTATTCAACAAAGATAATTAGCTCAAAAAGTTGACAAGATACAGCTTAATGTTTGGTAAGAAAGGGAGGTGTGAAAATGTGGGGAGAGCTGAGAAATGTAAGAGGGGGGGGGGGGGGGGGGGGGGCACATCTTGACCTTTACCAAATAATTATACGACCGCAAACGAACAGGCTACAAGTGACACGATCGCCACCAGCCGACAGCGCCCGCCTTAGGCTAGAAAAAAGTCGACTGAAATGGAGAAATGCAGAAGTTGGTCTTACCTGGTAGCAGTACAGGCCGTAGAACTTGGGCAGCAGAGTTCTCTTGTTCTGACTGATATTCTGAAAACAGCAAACACGCAACACGTCACGGTTTTTTACACTCGTTTCAAGCAAAATTATTATTATTATTATTATGATTATCATCACCACCGTGAGTAATTTGCACGTCTGGGCTTAGTCTAAGCACGCGCGCTGCTTTAGCGGTAGAAACGGCGACAAAAGCTCAGAAAACAGACAAACACATGGCAGGGTGCTTGGCGGTGAATGTCTTGGCATTTGGTGTGGGAGTGTAGCAGAGTGACGTCTTGGGTGAATATTGCTGGTGCTGGAAGAGTTAACATGATAGATCTGCTCCTTGTCGACGGCTGGTTTCCGATTCTGCAAACCGGACAAGCTGGGGGTGCGGGCTGTGAGTTGGGGTTTGAAATGAGCGGCTTGGGAGCAACGCTACTGTGTCACCTACAGCTACAGACACACACAAACATACAGAGAGAGAGAGAGAGAGAGAGAGAGAGAGAGAGAGAGAGAGAGAGAGAGAGAGAGAGAGAGAGAGAGAGAGAAGAGAGAACTTATTTTGAAGGATAGAGATTTTAGAGAGAGAGAACTTGAACTTTATTTTTGAAGGAGAGAAGATTTTAGGCAACGCCTAGTCTTCCAGAGAGAGTCCTTGAGAGAGAGAGAGAGAGAGAGAGAGAGAGAGAGAGAGAGAGAGAGAGAGAGAGAGAGAGAGAGAGAGAGAGAGAGAGAGAGAGAGAGAGAGAGAGAGAGAGAGAGAGAGACACAACACATACACAAAACACACACAACACAAACACACACACATAAACACAAACACACTCACACACAAACACATAACACACACAACACAAACACTCACACACAAACACATACACTCACACACACGCACGCACACACGCACCAAAAAGTATCCGGGCAGCAGCTTTCCTCGTATATATATTACCTTATTCATAAATTTATTATTATTATTATTTCATTTTTACCAGGAAGTATCCGTAGGCAGCAGTTTTCCTCGTATAATTACCTTATTCATAAATTTATTACAGTAGAACCTCCCTTATACGACCTTAAAAAATCATCAAAAATGAGGTCGTATAAGGGAGGTAATTTTAATACTTACAAAGAAGGGCAATGTCTCAGAGAAGTAGGTCTTATGTGGGAGGGAGTCTTATAATAGGTCTTATAAGGGAGGTTCCACTGTACTTACAAAGGGCAATGTCTCAGAGAAGTAGGTCTGATGTGGGAGGGAATCTTACAATGGGAGGTCTTGTAAGGGAGGTTCCACTGTATTATTATTTCATTTTTACCAGGAAGTATCCGGGCAGCAGTTTCTGGAGGAAGTCTGCCTCCTTGTGCTGCACTGTTTTGATGATGAACTCGTCGTCGTGCGTGCAGTAGAAGACGGACCCACTCGCACCGGGGTTCGACAGCTCCAGCAGGGGGTCCGCACACAGAGATACCTGCACCCAGCACGGAAAACATCAGTACACCTGCACTCCGGCATTAAATGTTCAGCACGCCCGCATTCAGCATTAAAATGTTGGTACACCTGCACTCAGCATTAAATGTCGGTATGTCTGCACTAAAATGTTGGTACACCTGCACTCAACATTACATATCAATACACCTGTACTCTGCACAAAATATCAGTACACCTGTACTTAGTGCAGTAGAAGATGGGCCCGCTTGCACCAGGGTTCGACAGCTCCAGCAGGGGATCCACACACAGACACCTGCACCCAGCATGGAAAACATCAGTACATCTGCACTCAGGCATTAAATGTTAGTACACCTGCACTCAGGCATTAAATGTTGGTACACCTGCACTCTGGCATTAAATGTCGGTACACATGCACTAAAATGTCAGCACACCTGCACTCGACACAAAATATCAGTAAAGTTTCAGCAGTGTCTGTCGTTTTGGGCATTCCTATATTCAATAGTAACATCATCAAACAAAACAAGCACCATATTTGTTTTACCGTATAAGACGATACTTTTGTTTCCCAGACTGAGACCCCTGCGCCTTATAATATGACTAATAAAACAGTAAGACAATATAATAACAGAATCTGAATTGTGTGCAAAATTTGGAAGGGTGCGCCTTATAATCAGGTACGCCTTGTAGTCTGTAAAAACTGCCCTACAAACTTTTGATCTTACTCCGTTTCCAGGAACGCCAGATAGAAAAGTGGATTCCACAGACAGGGTGCCCTTTTTAACTGCTTCCAGGGACAAATACCCCTTAGAGGGGGGGGGGGGACGGTAGGTAGCCCTGGTATGGTTCTATTCATAGACTTTGGGAAAGACAAACAAAATAGTATGCAAAGAAAAGTCAGAAACCCTACTTGACTGAGATGATAAAAGTAATGTTCTCGGGCAGATTAAGATTAAGAATAAAATTACAGCCCCGTCGACAACTAAGGCCATGTCAGGGCTGTCACCACGTTAAATCTTACCACGGGGCAGACAAACAAATGAAGAGACTGAACACACAGAACAAAACAAAAACACTTCCTAGGCGGAGTTATGCAACAACAAGAGGCCAAGCCTTCAAGGCTCACTCGAACAGGCACATGTGGGACAACAACAAACAAAGATTGAGGGGGGTGTCTAAAGTACAAGATTGCCAATAAAATGTTAAAGTACAAATGAGACTATCGTTAATGGATACAACTAAAAAAATGTTTTAAAGTGTCTGTGCCGAGAATCGAACCCGGAACCATTGGCATGACAGACAATGAGCTTTCGAGACTTTCAGTGTTGATGAGTTTCTTAACTCATGTTGCCTGTTGAATACTCTCTAACCCACTACTCTAAAATGTTATCTGTTTGTTTTCCGTTTACAGTGTTGTTTTAAGTATTTAATTATTCAAATCATTATTGTTTGAAAGCTTGCATAGACATCTATGTGTATGCAAAGTTTGAACAATGTACGCCTTCTATTTCCCCAGAAAATGCCATCGTTAAAAGTTTGGAGATTAGACCACGGACGCAACACACACACACACAACCGAACAACTATCATACTATAGACTCACTTTGTGTTAACTTCGTGGTAACACGAGTGAGCAAAAAAGCCCATTTCAGGTTATCATAGTACGAACGAGCGGGTGTCCAACTGGTTAGGAATCAACTTACAAAAATAGACGAAGGTCATCATCGGAGACAAAAATCCATAGTGTCAGGTGTCTAAAATGTGACGACATATGTGTTGAAAAAAGTAACGAAAATAAATCAAAAATAGACGAGGAAACTGGAGACGGAAATCCATAGTGTGTAAAGATCAGAGTGTCTCTGGATCAGTGAGGGAGGGATCGTATTTCAACACAAAATTCAACATGCTTGCAGTTGCAGCCAACAGGTAAACCACGCCCTTTTCGTCTCACTGAACGCAGGGAAAAGTTTTGAGGATGGCATACATTCAAGCGAAGAATGGGGGCAGGCTGAATGCATGAATTAATAATGGTGCTGGGAAACAAAATGATCAGTACTCATAACACGAACAACACAGGACAGAGATTAAAAAAATTAAAATTGTGCATGTGTTCTTTTTTTCTTCGCTTTAACATCCTCCGTCAGCTTGTTGATGACTATGATGTATACAAACAGGGGTTTCCGGTATCATCTAAAAAAACACTGTGGGAAAGGAACAGCTGCCCAGATGATCAGCTCAAGGGGGGGGGGAAGTAGGTAGGGTAGAGGGTGTAGAGAGAGGGGCAGAGGGCTGTGTTAAGACAAGAGAGAGCGAGTGTGTGTACGTTTGCATGCATTTGCATGCACAATGCGCGCATGCGTGCGTGCGTGTGCGTGTGTGTGTGTTTCTGTGCTCCAGACCTGTTTACTCCCTACACAAGTCTTGAGTAGTCTGGATGGCTGAAATGAGTAGTTTGGGCTCAAAATCTGTAGTTTTAGTCATTAAACCATCAAACAATGTTCACCGAAAATGAGTAATTACCAGTCGCGAAGCGAGACTGGTATTGTTTTCAGTTTGTTCGTCCGTCCGTCCGTGTTCAAATTTGCTCAAAATGCATATTTCGGTGTAAAATGGCCTCACATAGAGTTATCAGTGTGTTTCAACAACAAAAACAAAGGTTTGTTTGTCTGTCTGTCTGTCTGTGACAGCGATAACTCGAGAACGCTCGGATATATCAACATGAAAATGTACAGGTGGATACTAGGGGTCAAAATCTTGGACAAGTTCGAATTTGAGCAAAATCGGGTTAGCAGTTAAGGGTTTAGGTTAAGATTAGGGTTAGGGTTAGGGGTGCAAGCGTGTGTCGCGACTGGGTCAGTTTACGCAAGTACTCTAGTACTCTTATCATCAATTTTGAAGAGTAGTAGAGGTCCAAATTAAGTAGACCACTACTTGAAAAGAGTAAACAGGTCTGACGTGCGTATATTTTCCCCCTTCTTTCTTCAACATCTGTGTGTATGTGTACACGGCCTGACACGAAGAACATAGGACAGAATCAAATATTATTTTAAATTGTGCATGTGTGCTTAAGACAGAGAGAGTTAGTGTCTGTGTACGTGTGCATGCACAATGCGTGTTTGTGTGTGTGTGCGTTTCTTTGCTCCCAAATGTATGTGTGCTTGTGTGTGCAATATGACTTAATCCTTGCAAACCGCATTGCAGGGTATTGCAAATTTGTGTAACCTCCCTTCTGAATTTTAAAAACCACTGATATTAGGTTTTGATGTTTAATTATTTCTTCAATTCATATTAATGTACTAATGTGTTGACCCTTGTTTGTCTGCGTGTTAATATAATTAATTTGCTATATTTGATGTTTATATAATGTGTGTTTATGCCTACGGATGTACTGTATTAACCCTTTCACCGCCAAAGTCGCATTTTAGCACCACATTGATTTAACACCTATGTCACTAAAAGGCATCAAATTGGGGTCCATTATCCAAAGACCCTGTTGTCTTAGTTTGGGAAAGTAGGGATAGACCTTATTTTAAATATGTCACAGAAGAATCCCCAATACTGCAGATGGATTTTGATCTCTACCCAGGTAAATTTAATGGACATTTTTGGCTGAAATGTGGCTGGCGGTGAAAGGGTTAATGCTAGTATTTATTGTAGCTTTTGTGCATTACTTTAGTGGTGCTTATTTATATATCTTATTTTAATCATTTGTAAAGCGCAAAGAGCTCCAGTTTAACTGAGAGGTGTTGCGCTATATAAAAAAACCATTATTATTATTAACTTCAGTTTCTGGTAAAATTTAAAAACACTGAAATCCAGACCTGTTTACCCTAATAATGAAAAACCTGGAATTTGCCACACAGAAACCCGGAATTTGAGGGGAAAAAAAACCAGAATTCACATCGGTACACGACTCGCGATAAAATACTGATTCAACTCGGCGCCATCGCGATCAATTTTCACTTCATTTTCCATTGAAAAGTTCAAAACTCTCACATCATCGTATTTTCCAGTGATAATAATAATAATCTAAATGGACTCATTTCAAGCCCTAATTACAATCTCTACCATTAAAAAAACTGCCCGGAAAGCTCTTCGAATCGACAGTAAAAGCCTGGCCGCCATTTGCATTCGGTTTCGGTCAACCCTTGCGTCTTTCCATACGAACGGAAACAAATAATAGACGTTTTTTCGAAATCCCGGAATTTTCAGAGTTCACCCAGAATTTACTATTTTACCCAGAATTTTAGCAAATTTCCGGAATAATTCTGGCAAAACCGGTCTGGAAATCAGTGTAAAACTGAAAGAGTTGCATCATCATGTGTGGTCTTAATACTAATAGGGGAGGTCTTAATACGGAGGTTCCACTGTACCGATTAATATTATAAAGAAGTTTTAAATAACTGACCATGAAGTCTTCCGGCTGGATGCCGAACAGGTCTCGGAAGTAGCGGAAGGCGACAGGGGCGTAGGTCTTGAAGCGGAAGTCGCTGCAGTGGTGCGCCGGCGTCAGGTTACTGCCCTCGCTGAACGAGCACACACACACACACGCACGCACGCACACACACACACATCCATTAATCCATAGACTTCGTTTGAATTCATTTAATAATAATAATAATAATAATAATAATAATAATACATTTATATAGCGCTTTACCTCAGATGAGCCCAAAGCGCTTTACAATCAATTATTCATCAACAAATAGACAACAAAAACAGCATTCAAGAATGACACCAACCAGCAACAACGCATATACAAAGCAACTCTCTCTCTCTCTCTCTCTCTCTCTCTCACAGACAGACAGACAGACAGACAGACAGACAGACAGACACACACACACACACAATTTATTGAGACCGACTCGTTCATCCCCCATTCAGTAACCCACAGCAACCGAGCAGCACGGACTGACCACATACACCAACACAAACACCCTCACACACAAACAAAATAAAACATGAAAACAAAATATTGCCATAATATTAAATGTATGTGTGGTGAATCTATAAGCGTCAGTCATTTACTGTCAAAGAGCAAGAGAGCTCCTTAAGAACTCGGGTACTGACTGTTTTAAAGATGGATCGACTCCATTAACACTACCCTGTATATTAAATGATTACTCTGTCCTTGATTCAATTTGTAAATGTTTATTAAGTAGTTCAATTAGTATTTATCTTTAACCTTGTTCATTATTGGTTATATTCTTTAAGTGAAGATAAACTTTATTTAATGGGGTGGGTGGGGTGGGGGTCATGATTACATCACTAACTTATTACTTATTATATTCTTACATATTCTCACTTACAGACACATCTACTCACAACTCAACCACACCCAAAACACACCGCAATATAATTTTGTCTGAATCACGTTTAGTGGAAGGACGTTTTAAACTGAAGAACACACACACACACACACACACAGAGAAAAAATGATATAGTTTTAGGAGGGTCCAGGGTTCCTGATTTTTCACACTCTTAACTTTTTCACTATGCATGCGTGCTAGAAGCTTCCTCCGTTCAGTATGCATTATATGTGTGGTGACTTTGACTACGAACAGTGCGCGTCTAAGGGAAAAAACTTCTTTAATTATATTCAGCAATCAGTTATCTGTCATCTGAGTGCTTTCCCTTGAGCAAAGCTGGTCTAAATTGGTCACAAGTAGAGTTGAGAACCGGTTCAAAAATCCGAACCGGTTTTAAACCGGTTTTCCTTCTTCGAACCGGTGTTATCGACCCGTTGTTTTTTTTACCAGTACTCGCATAACTAGTTTCACCTATGCAAACACATATTTATTTGTCAGAATATTCACACACACGCACGCACGCGCACACATACACACACACTCAATAAAAAAACTTATGACTAATGACACACACACACACACACACTCAACTCAGCACTCAGTGAAAGTCAAAGCCATACACCACCACCAACTAGAAACAGCTAGTCTTGGTTTACAAACTCCCAATCTGCGCTGAGAATCAGTGTTGTTTTTCGAAAAGAATGCGTTATCCTAAGAAAAACTTACTTTCAGTTTGCAGTTAAAAAACCGGTTCACAGCAAATCGAACCGGTTTTTCGAACCGCGAAAAATTAGTACCGGTGTTTCGGTTCAAACCGGTTTCCCCCCCACCTCTAGTCACAAGCAGCTTTTGAAAAGACGGCAACTGAAAGTGCGGCCAATAGTGGCACAGAGGCAAAACAACATTATTATGGGTGCAACTCCCCAACATGAACCCCCCCCCCCCAGGGCACACACACACACGCACGCGCGCGCACGTGCACACACACTACACACACACATACAGAAAAGAGCATGCACACACACACACTTTCCGAATCAATTTTTGTGGAAGGACGTTAAACAAAAGAAGAAGAAGAAGAACAACACACACACACACACACACACACACACACACACACACACACACACACACACACACACACAGAGAAAAGAGCATACACATACACACATACTTGTCTAATATCACGTGTAGTGAATAGACGCTAAATGAAAGAGACACACACACACACACACACACACACACTATCTACTAACTGTCTAAACACTAGACAGAGGAAACATTTTTCTCAATCAGCATTTCTATTAAAAGGAAAAAAACCTGTTGTCTGACATAAACAGACGTCACTTGACTATATAGCGAAGGAAGGCTGGTATCGCATTACAGAAATAATTCCACTCTCCTTCAGATCGTAATGTATGCAACCTTCGGGCTAGGGGGTGGGGAAAAAACACCTGTATGCGAGCATCATCATCACCGCACACATGGAGACAGAGGATCCTATAACATCGCATTGTCTGTCATTATTAACCAGACATAGCTAATTACAGGCTTAACACCGCGTGTCAGTATCATCCTCACAGTTCACATAGAGACAGGATCTTCATCTTCTTCTTCTTCTTCGATCGCTCAGACAGTTTCCTGTCAATTATGAGCGGAGATGCGTCATGCTGCCGTTATGCGCCTAACTAAGAAATAGTATTTTGGCCTGAATTAGCTATGTCTATTGGATTGTGGGAAACAGTAGGATGTTATTCTTCTTCTTCTTCTTCGATCGCTCAGACAGTTTCCTGTCAATTATGAGCGCAGATGCATCATGCTGCCATTATGCGCTCAACAAAGAAATAGTTAGGCACCAGCCGCCGTGGTGTAGTGGTTAGCGTCGCGGACTACTGGCTGGGAGGTCTTGGGTTCGAATCCCATCAGAGGCGAGGGTTTTTTCGGTCCTGGACTGACTCCTACCCACAGTGAGTGGCTATAAATTATTGGGCTCAATGGGAAGACTGAAACCACACAGTCGAGTTTCATCCGCTTAACGGATGCGATTCTGAGAGTGTTGCTCTAATTGCAAGACCAACACTGCAGGTGTCTGTAGTTCTCGGGCCTGGTTAACGCCGGGATATCATTATGAAAGGAAGCGTATAATACAGCCCTGCCATGCAGTCTCAGACCGATACGGAACTCCATAGCATCATCATCATCGGCCTCATTTTCCATCAATCATAAAATTAAAAAATGTCTCAAATTCTGTGGCTTTGCATGCCCTGCTCTCATGGTGACCTGAGCAGTTTCGGTTTCCAATCCAGTCTATGCCTTGGTGCGTTCGGGTCAAAGTCATGGGGATCAGTGTGTTCTGGGGAGCTGTCGGTGGACGGTCGTGGTGGCGCCCTCGGAGGAGGACCTCACTCACGCTGGCTCCGCGACTAAGAGAATAGTGTCGTCAGTAGGGGGCTTAGTAGGTGGTGTCCTGAACAGGCTCCACTGAACTCCACCGAAGTGACTCAGCAGAAGTGCAGTGTCTCCTCGGTTGGTTGCCTCCTGACGGTCTAACATAGATTCGCTCCCCTTGGACTGTTGGTCTCGGTTTCTGCGACTTGAACAAACCCGGGTGTAGCTGCGAATTGGGATTCGGAACGAGCGGCGTGGGAGCAACGCCACTGTACAGCCCAGAAGATGGGACAGCCACACAAAAAAAAGAACAAAAAAAAAGAAATAGGCCTTGAGCAAGTCCGACTTCGGCTGGAGGAAATTATCTTTTCGAAAGTGTTTCTTGAAGAAGGAAAAAAGGCAGGAGAATGGACCGGGTAAGGCAGAAAGATAGTAGATGGCAGAAAGCAAAGGGAAAAGGCAGAGTCAAAAAAGAGTGACACATTAGAGGAAGTTACAAGCACAGAACTTCCAGAAGGTGGGGGAACTATTTATACAAAAGACCCCCTACCCCTGGTATCCCCATGGGGGAGACAGAGGATCTCATAACATCCCCCACCCCCATCCCCCGTGGGGATACCAGGGAGTCTTTTGCATAAATAGTTCCCCCACCTTCTGGAAGTTCTGTGCTTGTAACTTCCTCTATTCCTCTAATCTGTAACTCCCTTCCATCACCCCCCCCCCCCCCCCCTCACACATGCATAACAATCACACGACAATGGTCAACCACCAACCTTGGGAAAAAGACCACCTCCACCACGGCAAAGTCCTGCATGAGGACGTCCCTCTCTGGCTTGGACGACAGCCCTCCGATGCTCTGACCGATGCCCAGCTGAATGGCCTGCTGCAGCTCAGACGTGGGTTTCTGCCATCAGCAATCATCCAATCAATCAATCAATCATTGAATCATTTTATCAATCATGGAATCAGTTAGTCTTTCTTTCATTGGCTTGGACATGGGAGGTCAGGACTCTGTATGCATTTTTTACGCTCACCCACGTAGCCCTCAGTTAATCAATACTTGAATCAATCATTCAATCATTGAATCAATCATTGAATCATTCAATCATTGAATCAATCAATCATTGAATAATTGAATCAATCATTCAATCATTGAATCAATCAGTCCCTCTGTGGCTTGGATGACAATCCTCCGATGCTCTGACCGATGCCCAGTTACTTGGACGGCCTGCTGCAAGCCCTAAGGTGGGTTTCTGCCATCAGCAATCATTCAATCAATCAATCATTTTTATCAATCATTGAATCAGTTAGGCTGTGTACACACATAAGCGGATATTCCAGACCTGTTCACCCCCTACACAAGTCTTGAGTAGTCTGGATAGCTGAAATGAGTAGTTTCGGTGCAAAGTGTGCAGCTTTATTCACCATCAAACAATGTTTACTGTCACCATCAAACAATGTTCACTGAAAATGAGTAAATAGAGCATTGTTTTCAATTTTGAAGAGTAGTAGATGTCCAAATTGAGTAGAATACTACTCGAAAAGAGTAGAGTACACAGGTATGATATTCCATGCGGAAACCCCTGTGCAATCCATAGATAAGTGAAACAAAGAAGGGAAACGATTTGCGCACATGTCCGAATTTCCCCTATATGCGTAAACTTTTATCCTTCTTTCTTCCACTTACTTAGGGTTTTCCGTACGGAACTTACGCGTCGAATGTGAACCCGGCCTTAGTCTTTCTCTGGCTTGGACTTGAAGGACAGGACACCGTAAGAAGTGGGGTTTTGCGCTCACCCACGTAGCCCTCAATCAATCAATACTTGAATCAATCATTCAATCACTGAATCGATCAGCCTTTCTGTGGCTTCATTGAATCAATCAGTCTCTCCGTGGCTTGGACGACAATCCTCCAATGCTCTGACTGATGCCCAGTTACTTGAATGGCCTGCTGCCAGCTCGAAGGTGGCTTTCTGCCATCAGCTATCATTCAATCAGTCCATCAATCATAGCAAACAATCATTCAATCACTGAATCAATCAGTCTCTCTCTGTGGCTTCATTGAATCAATCAGTCTCTCTGTGGCTTGGACGACAATCCTCCAATGCTCTGACCGATGCCCAGTTACTTGAATGGCCTGCTGCCAGCTCTAAGGTGGCTTTCTCTGCCATCAGCAACCATTCAATCAATCCATCAATCATAGCAAACAATCATTGAATCAATCACTCTCTCTCTCTGGCTTGGAAGACAGCCCCCCCCCCCACAATTGATCTCTCTGTGAAGGACCCAGTGGATAGGCCTGCAACATGCTCTGACCAAATCTCTCTCTCTCTCTCTCTCTCTCTCTCTCTCTCTCTCTGAAGGACTGCAACATGCTCTGACCAAATAAATCTCTCTCACTCTCTCTCTCTCTCTCTCTCTCTCACTGAAGGACTGCAACATGCTCTGACCAAATCTCTCTCTCTCTCTCTCTCTGAAGGACTGCAACATGCTCTGACCAAATCTCTCTCTCTCTCTCTCTCTCTCTCTCTCTCTCTCTCTCTCTCTCTGAAGGACTGCAACATGCTCTGACCAAATCTCTCTCTCTCTCTCTCTCTCTCTCTCTGAAGGACTGCAACATGCTCTGACCAAATCTCTCTCTCTCTCTAGGACTGCAACATGCTCTGACCAAATCTCTCTCTCTCTCTCTCTCTCTCTCTGAAGGACTGCAACATGCTCTGACCAAATCTCTCTCTCTCTCTGAAGGACTGCAACATGCTCTGACCAAATCTCTCTCTCTCTCTCTGAAGGACTGCAACATGCTCTGACCAAATCTCTCTCTCTCTCTCTCTCTCTCTCTCTCTCTCTCTCTCTCTCTGAAGGACTGCAACATGCTCTGGCCAAATCTCTCTCTCTCTCTCTCTCTCTCTCTGTGAAGGACTCTGAGTGGATAGACCTGCAACATGCTCTGACCAAATCTACATCTCTCTCTCTCTCTCTCTCTGAAGGACTCAGTAAATAGGCCTGCAACATGATCTGACCATATGTCTCTCTCTGTCTCTTTCTCTCTCTCTGTCTGTCCGTCTGTCTGTCTGTCTGTCGTGTCCATCACTCCCTCAGTGTTCTCTCATTTTTTGTTCAAGCTTAGAATCTAACCACACACCCCTGGGGATACTGGGGTGGTCTTGTATAAATAGTTCCCCCACCTTCTGGAAGTTGTGCTTGTAACTTCCTCTAATCTATCACTCTCTTTGACTCTGCCTTTCCCCTTTGCTTACTCAATACTGTCATCCACTATCTTTCTGCCTTACCGGTCCATTCTCCTGCCTTTTTTCAAGAAACTTTTCAAAAAGATTTCCTCCAGCCGAAGTCAGAATTGCTGGGGCCCAACCATTTCTTAGTTAGGCGCATAACGGCAGCATGACGCATCTGCGCTCATAATTGACAGAAAACTGTCTGAGCGATCGAAGAAGAAGAAGAAGAAGAAGAAGAAGAAGAAGAAGAAGAAGAAGATTGATTGATTGAACTTTTTAATCTGAGATTGAAGAAGAAGAAGAAGAAGAAGAAGAAGAAGAAGAAGAAGAAGAAGAAGAAAAAAAAAAAAAAAAGAAGCAGAAGAAGAAGAAGAAGAAGAAGAAGAAGAAGAAGAAGAAGAAGAAGAAGAAGAAAAAGAAGAATCCAACCAAAAGTTTCCATCTGATTCAGTCATTTTATACAATTTACGGTGCCTTGCCTCGATTGATCTTTCACAAAGCACTGATCCAAAGTTATTTCTATTTATTTCTACCCCTTTCTTCTATTTCTTCCATTTTTGTGTCAATGTATCAATCATCTTTTAAAAAAACAAAAACAAAAACATCCACACACAAAAAGGGAAGCCGATAAAGAATGGACCTTTTGCGGCCAACAGCGAAAGTAATGTGGTTTATGCGACGCACAAACTGCTTCCGCTCCATTCCAACGTCCCTGAAACACCCCCACCCACCCCCTACTCTCTCTCCGTTGCAAATCACCCTTACCCGGCCAACAACAACAGCAGCAGCTAGCAACAAACAAAAACTAACAAACAACTGCATCAACAAACAACAGCAGCAGCATGCATGCATACATGCTCAACTGACACACCGGATCAGGATTCAGTGATTTGTGAGAAAAGTTTTCATAATGCCCAGCCCCCCCCAACCCCCACCACCATCATCTCTCTCTCTCTCTCTCTCTCTCTCTCTGACTATATCACACCAAACAAAAGAGCAACAACGAAATAGCAACAAACAAACAAATGTCGTCTTGACATTTAATCATTCCCCCCTCAGAACAATATCTCTCTCTCTCTCTCTCTCTCTCTCTCTCTCTCTCTCTCTCTCTCTCTCTCTCTCCGAGTCTCTCTCTCTCTCTCTTTCTCTCTCTCTCTGTCTGTCTGTCTGTCTGTCTCTCTCTCTCTATCTATCTCTCTCTCTCTCTCTCTCTTTTCAATCCCATCTCTTTCTTTTCTTTCCTTACATTGTTTCTACATTAGTTTCAAAATCAAAACTATTGCACACATGTTCTCCTCCCCCCCCCTCTCCTCCCCCCCCCCCTCCCCCCCCCCCTCTCCTCCCCCCCCTCTCCTCCCCCCCCCCCTCTCCCCCCGGTTTATCCCTTCAATCTTCAGAATACCACTTAAAAACTAATGATGATGTCATTGGATTTAAAGAGGAAGAACTCTAAAATATGCTGGGGTTTGCTCGTTTCTTTTGCCTAAAAAAAAATGTATTTGCAAGAGGGACATATATATATCTTCGACTTAGGGACTGTCTTTTGTTTAAATCTACTCCCCAGGGGGCTTCATACGAATTCAGACATATCCATATTTCTCTTTCACACAATACAATACAACTTTTAACCCTTTCAACGCTAGCCATTCCTCAGCCAAAATGTACCATTAAACTTACCCGGGTGGAGTAAAGATTTCGTCTGCAATACTGGGGATTCCTCTGTGACGTGCATAAAATAGGGTCTATCCTTACCTCCCAAAATGAAGAACATAAGATCATTGGATACCAGACCCTCATTTGACGCCTTTCAGTGACATGGGTGTTCAATCATTGTGGTGCCAAGAGGCGACAGTGGCCATGAAAGGGTTCAGACCATTTTTCCCCATAAAATAAGAGTCTTAATATTAACCTTATTGCTGCCTTGAGGTAAACATCATTACTGGCCTGGGGTTGCCTAGAAAAATTATAACAAATAACAAAGAGCAACAAAACTCGCCTCTGTCTGTGATTCCTATTCAACAACATTACTGGTTGATCCAAGTTTAGTTTTCACTTTGACATCGTGATCACTTGCATCAAAATCAGAATGATTAGTCTCCCTATACCTATCACAATGAATGAAAACTTGTTGGAGCATTTTTGTGAGGCTTGCATGGGGCCGATGTCTGGACATTTTCAACATTAATAAATGAAATAAAAGTGCTAAACATAAGTGAAACAAATGCTGGA
Organism: Phymorhynchus buccinoides; assembly: GCA_017654935.2. NCBI lineage: Eukaryota > Metazoa > Mollusca > Gastropoda > Neogastropoda > Raphitomidae > Phymorhynchus > Phymorhynchus buccinoides. The sequence goes on from CM065710.1 coordinate 29,301,014, forward strand.
AGAGTGACGAAGAGAAGTAACTCAAAAAACATGGTTTGGATTGAGAAAACGTGGATTCAGACAAGTTTTAGGCTCATAAATCGTTGTTCCAAGAATACTCGGAATTAGGCACCGACTGACATTTTCCTGTTCCGAGAAAACTCAGAATTCGTTCAGAATGAGCTAAGACTTCAGACCAGCCCCCCCCAAAAGACTTCAGACAGCTTTTGCTTCCTACAATAGTTCAGCTCAATTTATGACTTTTGGGTAAAGGTCAAGATGTGCCACCCCCCCCTACCTATCTCGGTTAATTCTATTTTTCCGTTATTGCCTTTCTTACCATACATAAAGCTGTATTTTAGGAACATTTTTAGCTAATAACCTTTTTGGAATACTAACCCTATCCCTAACCCTATAAGACGGAAAACCCAACGAACCACAACTGTGACGGAAATCGCGGTGTACCACAGTACATGTGACAAATCGCGGTGTACTTCAGTACATAGTGGGGGCTAGGGTTAGTATTCCAAAAAGGTTATTACCTGAAAATTTTCCTAAAATACAGCTTTATGTATGGTAAGAGAGGCAAAAACGGAAAAATAGAATTAACCGAGAAATGCATGGGGGGGTGGCACATCTTTACCTTTACCGACTTCTGCATCAAATTTCTGTGGCGGTTAATGGGTCTAAAAGACTTATTCTCTCGAACACTCGCTCACTCTAAACCTCCTATCTGATTTTTTTGTTTGTTGGTTCAATTTTGTTTCAGTTTATTATTAAGGGAACTAACAAACAAATTCTGTTTGCATTCTTCCCCCTCTCTTGCTCTTAGTTTAGCCGACGCTTCGTTTGATTATTAATTTATGACTTTTTCGCATTACCCATAATTAAAATATATCTGGCATACGGGGGTTAAGGGAACTTACTCTGTAATCCCCCACACCCACGGATATTCTTTCCTCTTTTTTTAATTTTATTTTGTTGTTGTTGTTGTTGCTATTTTCCCGCTGAAATGGACTTGACTTCTTATCGCCCTAAATATATCACGTCCGTTGTTTAACCCTTTCACCGCCAAAGTCGCATTTTAGCACCACAGTGATTATAATACCTCTGTCACTAAAAGGCATCAAATTGGGGTCTATTATCCAAAGACCCTACTGTCTTAGTTTTGGGAAGTAAGGATAGACCGTATTTTATATGTGTCACAGAAGAATCCCCAATACTGCAGATGGATTTTGTTCTCTACCCAGGTAAATTCAATGGACATTTTTGGCTGAAATATGGCTGGCGGTGAAAGGGTTAAGCCCAGGGGTGAGCAAGTGTGGCATCTTAATCTGCGATTTGTTTTTTTGGCATTATATTTCTTTGGGGTTGTCAATGAGTTAAGAGAATCTTATTCTTAGTATAATCCCCCTAAAACTTATTCACCTTAACCCTTTCGCCGCCAGTCATTTTTCAGCCAAAAAATATCATTAAATATAACTGGGTAGAGGAAATAAAATATCTGCAATATTGCGAATTCCTCTGTGACATGTATAACATTAGGCCTACCCTTACCTCCCAAAATTAAGAAAATAGGGTCTTTGGATAACAGGCCTGAATTGATGCCTTTAAGTGACGTGGGTGTTTAAACCATTGTGGTGCATAAATGCGACATTGGCGGTGAAAGGGCCACATTTCAGAAGTTATGTAATCTTATTTATTCAAAGGGAAGTAAATGAAAAGGTGGGTGGGGTCGGGTGGGGGTGGATGAGTGCAATTAAGAGGGGGGGGGGGGTAGGCATCTCTGGTTGAAGGGAAAAGACAGTAAGGCTTTGAGGCCAGTTTTAGTGGGTTTTACTTATCATCGCTACCACTAGTTTATAACATTGTGTGCACATGTGGAGAGAGAGAGAGAGAGGGGGGGAGGATTGGAGAGAGAGAGAGAGAGAGAGAGAGAGAGAGAGAGAGAGAGAGAGAGAGAGAGAGAGAGACTATTCTAATTATTCTGTCCTGAGAGAGAGAGAGAGAGAGAGAGAGAGAGAGAGAGAGAGACTTCAGACACTTAATTATTTTACAAGGAAGAAAATTTAGGCTGAGCCTATTCTAACATTCTGTCCTGAGAGAGAGAGAGAGAGAGAGAGAGAGAGAGAGAGAGAGAGAGAGAGAGAGAGAGAGAGAGAGAGAGAGAGAGAGAGAGAGAGAGAGAGAGAGAGAGAGAGAGAGAGAGAGAGAGAGAGAGAGAGAGAGAGTATGAGAGAGAGAGAGAGAGAGAGAGAGAGAGAGAGAGAGAGAGAGAGAGAGAGGTACAGAGAGAGAGAGAGAGAGAGAGAGAGAGAGAGAGAGAGAGAGAGAGAGAGAGAGAGAGAGAGAGAGAGAGAGAGAGAGAGAGAGAGAGAGAGAGAGAGAGAGAGAGAGAGAGAGAGCAAAGGAGGAAGACTGGGTGGGAGGGGGGTACATAGACTAGTCGTCCCCCCACCTTCTAAAAGTTCTGTGCTATGTAACGTCCTCTTAAATCCGTCACTCTCTTTGACTCTTGCCTTTCTCCTTTGCTTACCGTCATCAACAGATGCGGTACGTAACAGAGAAAGCGTTGAATCATGACGAACGACGATCGTCAACAGAGCATTGCTCACAGCGGATTCTGTGACGAACAGCGTTCGTCAACAGCGCAGTGAAGAAGAGGTCAATGGTAAATTGTGGCCGAGGAATGGCTAGCGTTGAAAGGGTTAAATCTGTCACTCTCTTTGACTCTCGCCTTTCCCCTTTCCCCTAGTTTAGCCGATGTGGTGATTCCACAGGTGATTTTCTACAGTAACGGAAAATCATGGTACAGTGTACTCTCCTGTGGAAGACTAGGACTCTCGAACGAGGGGGGGCCCTTGCAGCCACCGGCTCTGGTGCTGCAGCCAAATGGGATGGGATGGCCTCTGGGGACCAGTTCCTCAACGCCAGCTGTGTCCTCAAATCCCTTTGGCCGAGAGAGTGGGGATGTACCCTGGGCATGCAAGGCATCACCACTATAAAACAAATTCTCGCCCAGCACACCAGAATAGCATCTGCCCCCTCTGCTATCTGACAGTCATTGTCGGAAACGACAGACTTGCATACTGTCATCTACTATCTTTTCTTACCTAACCCTGGTCCACTCTCCTGCATAAACTGTTCTAGATTTTCTTTGCAAAGATTTTCTCCACCTGAATTTACGACTTCCTGGGCCTGACCATTCCTTAGCCCCCTTCCCTGCCCAGTCCCTACTCCACTAAGGGATATGTGATGTCATTGATGATGTCATAACTCTTGATGTCATAGCCCTGGAATGGTGTTGGGTTGGTGTATTTTTTTGGCTTAGACAAGTCAGGGAAGATACACAGTGGAACCTCCCTTGTAAGACCTTCAAAAATCATCCTAAATGAGGTATTCTAAGGGAGGGGTCTTATAAGGGAGGTAATTGTAATACTTACAAAGAAGGGCAATGTCTGATAGAAGTAGGTCTTATATGGGAGGGAGGTCTTATATGGGAGGTTCCAGTGTGTATATCTAATCTCCTAGACCATTTTCTCACGACTGTACGATACGATTCGATCACGTGGTCTCGATGCTGCCAATCACATTTGTTCTTGGAGACCACGTGATCGAATCGTATCGTACAGTCGTGCGATTTTAGCACGTGTGGCTGGCCCTTTGCAGGACTCTTAAATTTCATCATAAGAAAATCGATATTTCTCTCGTCTTCCTCTGGCAGTGAAAGGGTTCTTCTTCTTCTTCTTCGTTCGCTCAGTTTCCTGTCATATGAGCGTAGATGCGTCATGCTGCCGTTATGCGCCTAACTAAGAAATAGTTAGGCCCAGCATGTATGTCCGACTTCGGCTGAAGAAATCTTTTTGTAAGAGTTTATAGAAGAAGAAAAGGCAGGAGAATGGATGGACCAGTAAAGATTAGAAAGACAGCAGATGACAGTAAGCAAAAGGGGAAAAGGCAGAGTCAAAGAGAGTGACAGTTTAGAGGAAGTTACAAACACAGAAGGTGGGGGAACTATTTGTACGGAAGGACCCCCCGGTATCCCCACAGGAGGAAGTGAAGGGGTTAAGTTGGGTGCATCTGCGGCTCATAATTGACAGGAAACTGTCTGAGCGATCGATGGCGAAGAAGAAGACGGAGGAGCAAAGTTAAAGACCCACTACGTCACATGCATTCCATCCCCCCCCCCCCCCCCCCTTATGCTCGGAAGAGTTCTTACGATTTCTTACCAGCGATTTTAACAAGGGAAAGCACACGTGTGGAAACGCTCATTTCCACACATGGGTGTGGTGGGGCTTTAAAGACCCCCCACGTCACGTGTCACATTCCCTCTTATGCTTGGAAGATTTCTTAAGATTTCTTACCAGCTATAAGAGGGAAAACACGTGAAAACCGTGATTTTGACACGTGACGTGGTGGTCCTTTAAAGGGGCACCCTGACGGATGAGTTTTTGTATGAAACACGTCGAGATGACCAGGAAAACACCCTTTACAGAGATTGCAACACTCACTTTGCTCTGGTTTCCTAGAAATCAAACCGTCAATTCCTCCTTGGCGGAGGTGCTGGAAGTAAAATTATTTAACCCAAAGAGAAAGCGTGTGCCGTCTCTTTTCTAATGGCCGACAAATCGTTTGCACAAAATTTTCGTAATACAAGCCTTTTTATTTTATTTTAATTTTAAATGTTATACAGTTTATCTAAAG
>CM065710.1:29310696-29320696 GCA_017654935.2 Phymorhynchus buccinoides
TGATGGAGTGTTGGGATGACACGACACGCCGCGACGTGGCGCGACACGACACAACGCGCTAGTGCGAAGAAAGTCTAAGGGAGAGTTGGATAATTGAGGGTCTTCGTAGACGAAGAGAGTCTAAGGGAGAGTTGGATAACTGAGGGTCTTCATAGACGAAGTCTAAGGGAGAGTTGGATAACTGAGGGTCTTCATAGAAGAATCCCTCCACCCTTCCACCCACCCTCAATCAAGTGTTCTAGTTAGGAAGTGAGATGGGGGGGTAGGGGACTAGAGAAAGCTGCCCACAACTAAGGACCTTATGATGTTCCACAAGGAATCCGAGGGAATAAGTCAAGTCAAGTAAGTCAAGACCTTATCAACCCAAGAAAAGCTGCCCCCAAACTGTTGGAGAACTGTTGCTGAGGACCTTATGAACACAAGAAAGCTGCCCCCAAACTGTTGGAGAACTGTTGCTGAGGACCTTATGAACCCAAGAAAAGCTGCCCCCAAACTGTTGGAGAACTGTTGCTGAGGACCTTATGAACCCAAGAAACCTGCCCCAGACTGTTGGAGAACTGTTGCTGAGGACCTTATGAACCCAAGAAACCTGCCTCAGACTGTTGGAGAACTGTTGCTGAGGACCTTACGAACCCAAGAACTGTTGGAGAACTGTTGCTGAGGACCTCAGTATGATGTTCTACAAGGAATCCGAGGGAATAAGTCGGTCTTTCTTCTCACCGTGCTGATTTAGGACTTTGCCCGAGTGGTCATATTGTATCTGTCTATCCTTCCATCCGCTCTTTTCTTACAGTTGATGCCCACCACGGCTAAATTGCGCCTCTCCGTGGGTTGATGTCGGTTTCTTCCCACTCTTGTCGATCAAACGATCGAAGACGCCACCTACAGCACGACATTAGGCAACAGCTTGACTCGCACACTGTGACTGAGCACATGGCTATTGAAGCGATGAATATTAACACGACTGTAGGCGTTTACTGTTGAATAATAATTCAAAAGCGATGTTTTCTGAAATGTAAAAATCACAGGTTGCTGTCCGTCGAGTTTAATACACAGTCAAATCTGACACTGTTTCTAAAAATTAAAAAAAGTATAATGTTCAGGGTTGTTCGTAAGTGCGAGGAAATCGACTGCTTTTGTATTCCTTGACACCAAACCGCATCATTTAAATACAATCATATCCAACACCGTTTCAAAAACAGCCTTCAATGTTCAAGGCTCGGTTCACAAGAACAAGGAACGTAAACATTTTTTTTCTTTCTTTCTTGACACCAAGACACTTGGTTTCTTCCGGACAAGATTCTTGACTTGACCACTCAGTCCACAGAGATCATTAGACGATGGCTGAGCTGAGTCGCGTTGTCCAGTATTGATTGGTTGGAGTGCGTGGTCATTACTCGCTTTCATCACTACAGGATAAGTACGCCACTGTCACAGGCAAGGCTTAAAGAGATTTCGATCTATGGGTGTGTGGAGCTCTCAGTTGTGACACTGCTTTTGCTTCTTTTTTTCTTCTGTAAATAAGTATGCAAATGCGAAAACTGTCATGCAAAAGCGGCATGCATAAACACATGAATACACACACACACATAAATGTGTCTCACACACACACACACATAAATGTGTCACACACACACACACACATAAATGTGTCTCACACACAAACACACACAAACGTGCCACGTCCATGAATGCACGCACGCATACAATGATACACACACAAACACGCATGTGCGCGTGCACACACACACACACACAAAACACGCATGGGCACACACGCTCTCTCTCTCTCTCTCTCTCTCTCTCTCTCTCTCTCTCTCTCTCTCTCACACACACACACACACACACACATACACGCACGTACGCAAGCACGCAAGCACACACGCACACACACACACACAGGGTGGACTTGGGAAACCTAGCTAGAATACTACTCGAAAAGAGTAGAGTAAACAGGTCTGCCGCACCCCAAAAACAACACCACCATCACACACACACGAAAAAAAGGAACCACTTTCAAATCCAACACCTCACACTCACACACACACACACACACACACAGTGACACACTGCACACACACACACACACACAACACAGAAACTATCTCCAATCAATCACTCTGTCAAACGGTGAGAGGGTAGGGGGGAGAGGATAACGTAAAGTATCCAAGGGAAAGCAAATTTCGCCAAGTTGTTAAAAAAAAAAAAAACCCACAAAAAACACCCAACACAATAGTCGGTTCCAACTACCGATCTAGCTCAACGGGTAAAATACACTTCCAGCGAAAACCAAAACCACAACAGTGAAACAAAACTCGACAAGGGTATTGCCCCTCAGTAACTTGTAAGTGTAACTCTCACGCTAGCGTTCGTCGATTGAAGCAAAAAAACCAAATGTTGGGGGCAAAATGATCGCAGAAGCCAACACCCATGATCAAGAGTCACATGGAGCAGAAAGTAGAGATTGAGGCACACCACGATTAAACTAAGCTTCCTACTTTAAGGGCATGGCATCATCATTACTATCATCATCATCATCAACATTGTTATTTTGCTTGACCTTTGTTGTCATTTCATCAGGAAAGGCGAGGTTTGTTTCTAAGTACTCGAAGTTCGATAGTAGTGGGAGTGCGTTGCAATCCGAACAAGGGGCCTTTGTGTGTGTGTGTGTGTGTGTGTGTGTGTGTGTGTGTGTGTGTGTGTGTGTGTGTGTGTGTGTGTGCGTGCGTGTGTGCGTGTGTGCGTGTGTGCGTGCGTGCGTGCGTGCGTGCGTGCGCGTGTGCATGCATGCGTGTGTGATGCGTGCGTGTGTGCTGCGTGCGTGCGTGTGTATGTGTGTGCGTGCGTGTGTGTGTGTGTGCGTGTCTGTGTGTGTGAGTGTGTGCGAGTATGTGTGTGTGTGTGTGTGTGTATGTGTGTGCGAGTGCGAGTGTGTGTGTGTGTGTGTGTCTGTGTGTGCATGTTTGTGAACAATTCCAACAACTATATACACAATAGTCCACTCCATAGCTCATAACCTACTGAAATAATCTCAAAAAAACTTGGCAGAATAGTTCCTCAAGTCGTCTTGTTTGAGGCAGGCTAATTGTCAGAATACGGACTATCGTTATAAACAACCATGATGATCACCAGTATCATTGTCACAGGGAGTTTTTAATGACATCATTCAGAGTAACTAAAATCATAGAGCTAAGAGAATAATTACCTCCCTTTCTCTTCATAAAGTGGGCTAAACCCTAAACTCTGCAACTTTTTTCAATAATGAACAGGCATTAGAATAGACGATTTTCGGGGAAAAAACTAGGGGAGAGCACTTCGTAAAAATGAGAGTTGATTACTTCGACTTTAACTCGGTCAAAACCACAGCAACCATGGCATCGAAGCTTGAAACCGCAGGATGCCAGTCAGCAAAAGTTAGAAAAACAAGGGGTGGCCAGTTGCTGCTACAAAGTGATAGAACTTGCAAACTGTGACGTAAAAATATAAATTACATCAAATTTATAGTAAAAGAAAGAAAGAACAAAAATTACGGATTAGGGTCTGTATGTCTTTTTCATTCTTTCTTTTACTTATTGATTATTTCCGCGCTGAAAACCCGGATGTACTGTGTACGTGCCCTAATTCAATTCAATAGGAATTGTTCGGAAATAATTAAGGGGAGTAATTTCATGGTGTGTGTGTGGGAGTGATCTTGCCGAATTCAATCGGTCAAACAGGGGAAGCCACTCTACCATCAGGTAGATCCCCAGCTCTCGCCTCATGCGCTTGAGTAGACATATAGCACATAGAACACTGTGCAAGCACTTAGAACACTGTGCAGACAGGCAGAAAAGGTATCTGTGATGCCGTCAATTTTCAGTGTGGTACGTTGATATGGCTTTGCCATTGCAGGTTTTGTGTGTGGGGTTTTCTTTTATGCGATTCTGCCTCGCCTAGCGGGTGGCGGCAGTGAATTGAATGGCAGAGGAGAGATCGTAGATCCGTGACGGCGTCAATCGTCAGTCGATAGGCCTCATGGCGTGTGTTTAACCTTAACTCTTCTTGTGCCAAGTATTTTATGTCCTTTGTAACCTCTGCCGAGTTAGTTTTCAAGAGAACTGTCGTTGTAACGTACCCTGGCTAAAAGACTCCAGGGATCGTTAAGATTAAGATAAAAAATTATAGCCCCGTCGACAACAAAGGCCATGTCAGGGCTGTCACCACGTATTAAAAAGGGATAAAAACACAAGGTAAAAACAAAATCAGTTTTTTTGTTAAAATAGGTTTGCTAAAAAAACATGAATCAATCACAAAATTCTAGGGATCATCCCACCAGCAGAAGCACTTGAACACTATGGTACAAGTGCATCAGCTATGCATGAGAACGCATTCACGCGTGACCACCAGCATAAACCAACTTAACTCATTCAAGTCAATCCGTCCATAAATGTCCGTAATTAATACATAGCTTGTCAATTTGATGCATTTGCTTCAAGGGAAGTAATTCCATGTGCACACCATACCTTGGTCACTTCTAAACTCGCTTCGCTCCCTTAGACCACAATTTTGCCTCCGACTTTGCTTTTGTAGTGGTCCGTTGTGTGGGTAAACCAATCGGTGTAGAGAGTTTTTCTATATAAAGTCTACTATATATAAACGTCTGATCTACCACTTCCCTATGTCTAAACCTGAAGTAAAAACCCGTAATCTTCTTTCATTTCTCCTTTTGTTTGTGTATGTTTTGTTTGTGTGTATGGCTGGAGTGATTTGTGAGTTTTTTTAATAATTCAAAACCGTTGCGATGCGAATGAGTTAAGGTGCTTTATCCATCAGGCTTACATTGTTTCACAGCGGTGTACCACTTGTAAGGTCTTTTCCTATCCCTAACCACAATTAATGAAAAGAACATTAACCCTTTCGCCGCCAGCCATTTTTTAGCCAAAAAACACTGGGTAGAGAAAATTTGTACAGACAAACCTCTATTTTACGACCCTCTGTTAAGCGACCACCTCTCATTTGAGACCGGATTTGTTGGCACGGATGCATTTTACTATGCAAACGACCTCTCTTAAACGACTTCCTCTAAAACGCGACTTACGATCGCCATTTTGTTGGTTTTTACGACCGTTGTTGTCGTCTGCATAGACTTCGAGCAAAGGGAAACAACCACGGTCAAGGGCCTGAAAGCAGAGTCGCTTCCCTTGTTGTAGAAAAGATGGCGGAAAGCGTAGGAAAAGCATGAAAACCATTGACTTTGAAAAAGAAAACCACTGACTTTGGACGAGAGTGGAGGTGATTAACAGAAGTCGGCAAAGTGAAACTGTAATACATCGATTGCACAATCCTGTGGAGTTGGAAAGACCCAAATCCAGTTTTAATATGTCATTGTATGTGTGCATGAAGAAGAGAGTATGAACTGTGCTGAACTTTTTCTTTCTACGGCTGCCAGTGAAAACCTCCGTCATACGACCCCTCCAAATTACGACCGATTTTTCCGGACATTTTGGAAGTCTTAAAATAGAGGTTTGTCTGTATCTGCAATATTGGGAATTCCTCTGTGACATGTACAACATTAGGCCCATCCTAATACCTCACCAAGTTAAGAAAATAGGGTCTTCGGATAACAGACCCTGATTTAATGCCTTTTAGTGACATGGGCATAAATGCGACATTGGCGGTGAAATGGTTAAAGGAAATAATGCGAAACAATTAAATCTCTGTGGAAAAAAAGCGTAGTCGATTGTATCGTCAAAGTACTCAAACAAGATTTTGCCTCCGACATCAATTTTTTTTCGCGGCTCGTCTACACGGATCTTACTGTACAATCCCTGTCGAATTCGTGTTGGCATCCTTTGTCAATCTCTTCTTTCCTCACATCTATGGTGTGATAAATAATTTTCATGGAAGTCACTCAATAGCTTTGAAAACATCCAAATCTTCCTTTCGAAATCATAGCCGAACACATAAAAATGGCGCATTGCCATCGGACGTAACTGGCCAACCACAGAAAAGCTTACAAAATTCAGTCAAGGGAATGTACTCACGCTACAAACTGCTTTCGTTTTCACTGTGAGTGCGTGAAGAAAGTCTACCAAACTCGACAATCTGTCTCTCTCTGTACGTTGTTTTTTTTAGTCGAATAGAAAAAGCGCATTTACGCGCAGCTCTCACATCCCTGCTAAAAGGAGCCAGAATGTAGGGAAACCATGTGGTGTGCTGGCAATGACGCATAGGCAACGTCATGACGCACATGACGGTGCCCTTGGCAGTAAGAAGAGTTAACCCTTCCATGCCCAGTCCCCGGAGTCTACTACTATGGATGTGTGATGTCATTGATGATGTCATAAAAAACTTTTAATGTCACAGCCCTGGAAATGAATGATGGGAAAAGACAATACCTCTAGACCATTTTCTCAGACTGAGCCTATTGGCCACTGCAACTAGGGTTATTAACGCCCTTGACGGCAAGAGTTAAGCAATTGTTGATCAGTATCCAAAAGGGCACACACTCTTGCCAAAGGCAGCCATTAAGTGGCCTCAAACAGTGTTATTGGCGAGAGTTATTCCCTTGTTTGGTCAGTACTCAACCATCTTCCCCCACCCACCAAGGGCATTCACTCTTGCAACAGGTGTTCTTTGCAGTGGCCAATATATACAGGTACGTCTCTTTTACTTACTTAGCCCCATTAGCCAACTGGGGTTGAAGGGACAAAACTGATGACCTGACAACCCTTCTCCATCCGACCCAGTCCTAAGCTAGCCTCATAGTTCTGGCAAAAGGCAGACCCGTCCAATCCCTGATGTTGTCCTCCCAACGCTTAGCATAGCATAGTATAGTATAGTATAGTGTGGGACTGGCTCAAGCCTAAGCAGACCTGTTTACCCCTATTTTGCAAATTTGTAATTTCTGAAACAAATATAGTAATTTTGAAAAAAAAAAAAAACCTGCAATCCAACGTGCTGCCGATTCTTTTTCTTCACACTAATGTCCTTCGAGCAGTAGACACAGAACACATGCTCGTCACCTAGCGCCGAACGTCGTATTCCTGGAGTTTTTAGGTAACTTTCCCAGAATTTCTGCGCCACTTTTGGTGTCTTTCCATCAGATTTTGGATAATTTGACCTAGAACTCTCAACACGCGGTTGCTTCGGCGCCATCTTGAAACAGAATTAAAAGAAATTGACTTTTGTTTCGTCAAAATTACGGCAAAATCGTAAAGGTAAACAAACAGGTCTACCTAAGCCTTGCGGATTATAAACGTCCTGTCATTGAACACTGTTTGGTTTGCTTAAAGCATGCCATTTAATTAAAATTATGATTGCAATCCAATCATCGTATTAAAAAAACCAAAGTTGGCTAAAATGTTCATCCTTGTGAAGGAGATTTAGGTGTTTAGTGTTGGTGCTCTTTTTAGGTTGGGTGTCAGTACATTCCAGAGGTTAGCAACTCGATTACTAAAACAATGTTTACGTTTGTTAGTATTACAACGCTGTATATGCAATTTTCCCTCTTGATTTCTTGGCTTCCTTGGTCCTCCTAGGTCTCTTTTCAATGTTACTTATAATAAGAAAATGGATAATTTCTCAGTTTTCCAGATCTGGCAGCGAATGAGTTAATTGGTGCTGATATCTGACACGCCTGCCAGTCTTGCACAATTCCTGTCTTTTCCTGGTTCAATGTTGAAACTAGATATAATGATGGATGGTGGACATCAGGATTTGTTCTTTTTGAGAAGAGAAAAAAAAGTGTGTGTGTGTGTGTGCAAGTGTGTGCTTCACTGTGTGTGTGTGTGTGTGTGTTTTGTGTGTTGGTGTCTATAAATGTCCATAGGCATGAGTGTGTGTGTGCAAGAATGCATACATGCACGCACATGCACACACAACACACACAGAGTAAAAGAGAATGGGGAGGGAGGGAGAGAAAGAGAGAGAGGGAGACAGAGAGAGAGAGAGAGAGACAGAGAGAGACAGACAGAGAGAGAGAGAGAGAGAGAGAGAGAGAGAGAGAGAGAGAGACAGAGAGAGAGAGAGAGAGAGAGAGAGAGAGAGAGAGAGAGAGAGAGAGAGAGAGAGAGAGAGAGAGAGAGAGAGAGAGAGAGAGAGAGACAGAGATCAAATCAATCAGAAGCATTAAGCCATTCAAACAGCTAATACATCAGTGACCACACCCTACATAACACACCCATCACACCTTTCAAGATGACCTACCCCCACCCCCACCCACCACCAATCACTGGCCTGACAGTTGGTTGCCACTGCACCACAGCCTCATGACAATAATTCTGGTTGCTATGGTAACAAGGGGTGGGCAGGCACGGGCGCGCACACACACTCACTCACTGCACTTATCTACCACTAACTTAAAACTGACGCTTCTAATTCTTCTTCGTCTTCATCAAGTCAGCATGTGTGTGTGTGTGTGTGTGTCTCTGTCTGTCTGTCTGTCTCTCTCTCTTTTGTTGTCCTTTATACGATCAGACTTGAGAACAGTTTAAATTAAAAGCAAATAATGGTGAAAACTGTGAGTCAAAATTAGTAAGTATATTTGTCAAATACCTGAAAACATGGAATTGTACTAAATATTTATTGTCAGCTTTCAAAATTCGGCAACATTTTACTGAAAACAATGCAAATTGTAACAACATATAGCTTTCGTATTCTTAAATATTCTGCGATTTTCTCATTTCCTTTTCGTTTCATGGTATGCTTTCATTAATGTGGATTAATCATGTGCTTTGTATTTCAGGTATTGTCTCACTATATTATTGTTATTGTTGATGCATGTATTGATTACTGTTGTGTGTGTTTCCCCCCATGAGAGGGGCTGTAGGCCCAAACTCATTAAATTCCCGACTTCTGACCCCTCTCTCTCTCTCTCGTTTCTCTCTCTCTGTCCCTATATCTGACAGACAGCAGACAGACACACGGACGGACAGACAGACAGACAGATATATACACACACACACTCTCTCTCTCTTTCTCTCTCTCTCTCACACACACACGCACGCTCACACACACAAAAGTCATTGGTTGTTTTTGTCTCACTTCTTCTCTCCCTTTCCACTATGATTACTTTTGTCAGTATTTTGTACATGATTATCGCATTGTGCTTGCGGAACATAGGTGTATTTTTTCCATAATTTTTCCATTGCAAATTGATTCTTTGTTTACAGTTTTTTTTTTTTTTATCTTGTTTGCTTCAGTTGTGTTTCTCATTATTAATTTATGACGACAGGATGAAAAAAAGCTTTGTTTAGCTTATTCCTTTATCGTCAATAAAGATCATTTTGACTTGACTTGACTTGACACACGAGTTCAATAGCTTTGCAACTAACTGCCCTCTCGCCAACAAAAACGCCCCACCCACTACCTCGGTAATTAGAAACAAAGAATACACCAAACTAATATAGAATATGGGTAAAGGTCAAGATGTGGCCCCCCCCCCCCCCCCCCCCCCCCCCCACCCCCCCCCCCACATTTTTCTCGGTTGTTTCCATTTTTCCGTTCTTGCCTTTCTTACCAAACAATAAGCTGTATTTTATTAACCTTTTCAGCTAATTATCTTTGTTCAATAATTAATCGCAGTCATGATAAAGGCCATTATCTAATAGGACCCCCCCTATGTAGTGCAGTACACCGCGGCATTTGTCACAGTCCTGGTTCATTGCGTTTTTCCATCTTGCCTGTATCTTCTACTATTATTGAATGCATGTGTTTCATTATGTAAATGGATGAAAATTAGTGTGAAATATAGCAAATGAAGTACTCAATCTGCAGTAAGAAAGGCAAGAACGGAAAAATGGAAACAATCGAGAAATGGAGGGGCGGAGGGGGGCGTGCATCATGCGGGGCCCGGGTGTCTCCGGATAGACCGGGGCATTTAACGGTCGTGTATGACTTTTAACTCGTCTTTCCATCTATCACACGTCCCCCCCCCCCCCACCCCCCCCCTCCTTTTTTTCTTCTTTTTTTTCCAAATCAATCAATTCTTCAATATCTGACTTAAAATTTTAAATCTATC
>CM065710.1:29328196-29355696 GCA_017654935.2 Phymorhynchus buccinoides
TCCCCCCCCCCCCCCCCCCACACACACACACACACCAACCCACCCTCAAAGTAAAAGGGAGAAGAAGAAGAAGAAGAAGAAAAAGAAGAAGAAGATTCCATTACAAATTTCACACTGTTTACGTCCATGCTCATCAGCTGGCCCAAGTCTCTCATCTTAGAATTCCTGCTACAGTATATGTTTCACCCCAATCAATGCACTCCAAAAACCCAAAGCCAGATTTTTGTGCACTTCAAAACCAGATTTTTGTGCACTTCAAAACCAGATTTTGTTGCACTTCAAAACCATATTTTGTTGCACTTCAAAACAAGCCAGATTTTCATGCACTCCAAAACCAGGAAGCCAGATTTTCATGCACTCCAAAACCAGGAAGCCAGATTTTCATGCACTCCAAAACCAGGAAGCCAGATTTTTATGCACTCCAAAACCAGGAAGCCAGATTTTTAGGCACTCCAAAACCAGGAAACCAGATTTTTTTAGGCACTCCATAACTCAAAAGTCTGGTGCACCGCATTTTTCCGACTCTAAGGCGATACTTTTCCCCCCCAGACGGAGACCCCTGCGCCTTGTAATATGACTAAAAACATAGTAAGAAAATATATTAGGTATTAGGTACATTATAGTCACAGAGGCGTCTCTGTGAACTTTGGGTTGCTCCCATCTGGAGAGCTCGTCACAGCCAGAGGCGCACCACCCAAATCTTCTTTGCTTTTTGCATGCGATTTTTGTGTGACTGATGAGGGAAGGGGTGGGTGGGGGGGGGGATTTTGACCAAACGACAACTTTTTCGTTGCCACTGGGTTTAACGAATGCTAAGTGCATGGCCACACGGGATCTCGGTTTATTGTCTCATCCGAAAGACTCAGACCGTAAGGCCTAGTGCAAAGTGAGAGGAAAAAAATCCCCTGTACCCAGGTTCGAACTCGGGTTTACTTGACACGAGGCAAACAATATCGTAACAAAATCTGAATTTTTGTGTAAAATTTGGGGGTGCGCCTTATAGTTTGAAAACTATGGTACGTCCAAAGTTAGCAAGCCCTACATTCAGCATGGGTGCTACTCCCAAAAATGAAAAAAAATGAAAGGCAGGGGTCCAGGGACCCATGACCCTGGCAGGGTATAGGGGCAGAGCCCTGTCGGACGATTCAGGAGGGCAACTTAAGAGAGAGATATAACGAGACAGACAGACAGTTAAAATGAGAGACAGAGACAGTTTGAGTGCGATATTAGCCTTGTAAAATTATTACACTGCCTTTGTAAACTTCCTAAATAGAACAACCAAGTTCAAAACGCCCCAAATCGCTTGTGGTCAAATTATTATTTACTTTGAAGAATTAACTCACTCGGGACGAATGAGCTGGATCCGGCTCATGGCTCGCACAACCGTTTAGGACGAATGGCCCGGATCTGGCTCATAAGTTTTCAAGAGGTTTTGATTTCTGGCGTGTAACCAGCTTTCCGGTGCGAAGTCATAACCTATTTTCAGTTTGCTTTGACCTTGCCTCTCTTGAAATCAACCAATCATTGCAGACTTTACATTCAGCTTTGGTTGTAGAGGGGGGTCAAAGATCGGAATGTGAAATTCTCCTTCTTTCTATGTGTTAGCTGTTTTCGTCAATAGGAGGCAAACGACGAAGGTAAGGAATCTGATATTTTACGATCGTTTAGTGCATGGTGGTGCTAATCTTTTCTGAAAATATTGATGCCTAACTCTTCATTAACTTGGTTTTGGTGATTATTTTACGAACCTAGTCGAATGCCCAGTCCCCACAGAACAAGGGGAAATAATTCGGCCAGTCCCGAGTGAGCTAAAAACACCTGAAGTTCAGTTTCCGGTAAATTTAAAAATACTGAAATCAGTGTAAAACTAAAAGAGCGGCACCCATGCATTCATTCAGCTCTCTCTCATCAGATAAACCTTTTCTCAGAATGAAATGAGTGGTCCTACCTTTTTGTAGGTGACCACCCCAGCGTCGTCCACTCTCCGATGGCCGATCTTCTTGTCCCGCTCCCGTAAGGACACCGTCTGGTTGCCCGCCGTCTGTCCACAAAGGAAAATCTAAAACATTACTACAGTTAGTGATTTGGAAAAACAAAATCTTCTCACAAGCCCATACTCTTTTCTTTTCAGGAAAGTCCTGAATATATTCTTCTTCTTCTTCTTCTTCTGCATTCCCAGGCCATATGGCCATAATGGGTACGGTACGTATGTGTCCGGTTTTCAGTTTTCACTGGTCTCCCCGCTGCGCACAGCCGACACATTCCGATTTTCGGAGGAGCTCAAGAGAAAAATTACTTGGAAGATTTCTTTGAAAAAAGACAGGAGAATGGGGCCAACAAGGCAGAAAGACGGTAGATGACAGAAAGCAAAGGGAAAAGGCAGAGTCAAAGAGAGTGGCAGATTAGAGGAAGCTACAAGCACAGAACTTCCAGAAGGTGGGGGGACTATTTTTACGAAAGACCCCACCCCCCCCCACCCCCCGGTATCCCCATGGGGACCCTGAATATATAACAATACACTATACAGATGTGCAACGCGGTGCCCATGAACTTTGAAAACAATCTGAAGCTATGAAGCTTGCATGCTCCCCCCAAAAAAACAACAACAACATTTTGTTTAAATCTAACCATCTCGAAAGGAAAAATAGGATGGTAAATAAGGAATTTCGGCAACCAGCTTCGAAAATGATTTTTGCGTCTTAAAAATAAATGCCTTGTACTTACGTTGTTCCTTGCTGCTTCACCATCTTGTCCTGAAACAAACAACAACAAAAATGACACAAGTGCAACGCTGAGTGGCTGCAAAGTCCCCTCGCAGCATCGCCGAGGTACTCCGAAATCGGAATGTGTCGGCTGTACACATACATAAAAACGCATCAAAAGAGCACGTAACTACATAAAAACGCATCAAAACAGCACGTAACTGAATAGTTTTTTTATATATAGCCTTGGGGTTCGGACCCGTGATTTGAGCGCGTGCGATCATGCGCACCAAAAAATTCATGACAATTGCTATAGACCATTCATCAAGAAATGTGAAAAAAACTGCATTAAAATACATGCAAAACTTCGCGAGATATTAGCGATTATGTGTTTCGGGGTTTGAACCCCGTAACTGGCGCGACCTTGACCTTAATGTAAAACTAAATACATCAGTGGATAGCTTGCATCTTAGCAAACTAGTATACCAAATTTGATGATGATAGACTGAATAGTTTTTGAGAAAAACGGACGGAGGCATGCCGGACGGACGGACGGACACCGGACGGATGGACACTGGACAGACAGACGGACAGACCAGACAAAAACAATAGCTCCCCGAACCTTCGGCTCGGGGACTCGGGACTAATAAATGAATTAGTTACTGTGCAGGATGGTTAAAGAAAAACGGTGGGCTACCTCCCTATAAAGACTCCCTCCCTTGCAAGACCTACTTCTCTGAGACATTGCCCTTCTTTGTAAGTATTAAAATTACCTCCCTTGTAAGACTCCCTCCCACTTAAGACCTACTTCTCTGAGACATTGCCCTTCTTTGTAAGTATTAAAATTACCTCCCTTGTAAGATTCCCTCCCACTTAAGACCTACTTCTCTGAGACATTGCCCTTTTTTGCTACTAAGTATTAAAATTATCTCCCTATTACAACTCCCTCCCACCTACTTCTCTGAGACATTGCCCTTCTTTGTAAGTATTAAAATTACCTCCCTTGTAAGACTCCCTCCCACTTAAGACCTACTTCTGTGAGACATTGCCCTTTTTTGCTACCAAGTATTAAAATTATCTCCCTATTACAACTCCCTCCCACCTACTTCTCTGAGACATTGCCCTTCTTTGTAAGTACAGTGGAACCTCCCTTATAAGACCTTAAAAAATCATAAGGGAGGGGTCTTATAAGGGAGGTCATTTTAATGCTTACAAAGAAGGGCAATGTCTCAGATAAGGTCTTATATGGGAGTGAGACTTATAATGGGAGGTCTTATATGGGAGGTTCCACTGTATTAAAATTACCTCCCTATTACAACTCCCTCCCACTTAGGACCTTATTTTGGATGATTTTTCAAAGCCTCAATGGGAGGTTCCACTGTATTATTGTGTGTTTTTTTATAGCAAAAGTCCCTTTTACCTACTTGACTTTTATTTGTATTTTGTACTTTACAGTCACAGAGGCGTCTGTGAAATTCGGGTTGCTCCCACCTGGAGAGTGCGTCACAGTCAGAGGCGTGTCACCCATTTTTTCAATTTGCATGCGATTTTTGTGCGACTGATGAGGAAGGAAATGGGGGTGGGGGTGTTAAATTCTGACCAAATGACAACTTTTTCGTTGCCACTGGGTTAAACGTGTGCAAAGTGCAGCGTCACATGGGACCTCGGTTTATCGTCTCATCCGAAAGACTCCACGTTCAGATCATAAGGCCTAGTGCAGAGTGAGGAAAAATCCCCTGTACCCAGGTTCGAACTTGGGTTTACTGTGTACAAGGCGAACGCGTTACTTCTGTGCCACTCTATACATTTGCTTTAATGGAGAGAAAAAACACCCAAATCTTGTCAATTTGTTTGCAGCAAAATCAATTTAGAAATGATACACATTCCTCTTACGCACTGATGCAGAAACACATTCAGATGCACACACACACACAGAGAGAGAGAGAGAGAGAGAGAGAGAGAGAGAGAGAGAGAGAGAGAGAACTGAGAGAGAGAGAGAGAGAGAGAGAGAGAGAGAGAGAGAGAGAGAGAGAGAGAGAGAGAGAGAGAGAGAGAGAGAGAGAGAGAGAGAGAGAGAGAGAGAGAGAGAGGAGAGAGAGAGAGAGAGAGAGAGAGAGAGAGAGAGAGAGAGAGAGAGAGAGAGAGAGAGAGAGGAGAGAGAGAGAGAGAGAGAGAGAGAGAGAGAGAGAGAGAGAGAGAGAGAGAGAGAGAGAGAGAGAGGAGAGAGAGAGAGAGAGAGAGAGAGAGAGAGAGAGAGAGAGAGAGAGAGAGAGAGAGAGAGAGAGAGAGAGAGAGAGAGAGAGAGAGAGAGAGGAGAGAGAGAGAGAGAGAGAGAGAGAGAGAGAGAGAGAGAGAGAGAGAGAGAGAGAGAGAGAGAGAGAGAGAGAGAGAGAGAGAGAGAGAGGAGAGAGAGAGAGGAGAGAGAGAGAGAGAGAGAGAGAGAGAGAGAGAGAGAGAGAGAGGAGAGATGCAGAGAGAGAGAGAGAGAGAGAGAGAGAGAGAGAGAGAGAGAAGAGAGAGAGAGAGAGAGAGAGAGAGAGAGAGAGAGAGAGAGAGAGAGAGAGAGAGAGAGAGAGAGAGAGAGAGAGAGAGAGAGAGAGAGAGAGAGAGAGAGAGAGAGAGAGAGAGAGAGAGAGAGAGGAGAGAGAGAGAGAGAGAGAGAGAGAGAGAGAGAGAGAGAGAGAGAGAGAGAGAGACGAGAGAGATGAGAGAGAGAGAGAGAGAGAGAGCGAGCACAGACAGACATACAGACACACAATTACTTCTCAATTTTGGAATTTTGTTTTTTTAAACTTCGTTCTAATTTAGCATCTCACTCCTAATGTTACTCACAAATATGCACTTAAGCAACAGCGCACACAGGCACATGAACACACACACACACACACACAGTCATTATTTTCCCCCAAACTCCCTCTTCCCTTTTATTTTACCACTATGAGCAAGAGTACATTTGTCCATATTTATACATAATCATTGTATTGTGCTTGTATGAAATGTCTGTATTTTCCCCATGTTCATGGACTGTTCTCCAGTTAATGTTTTTATTTATTTGCCTTAATTGTTTTTCTTATCAATTCATGACAACAGGATGCAAAAATGAATCTTTATCAAGCTTATCGTCAATAAAGATCATTTTGACTTGACTTGATTTGACACACACACACACACACCTGTCTTGTCTAATATCACTTTTAAGTGATTAGACGTTAAATTAAACACAACTTCATTATTTGTAGAAAATATTCGTAAAAGACCTTTCAGTTTCACAACTACAAAATGTCATAAAAGCTTAGCAGTTTGAATAAGCGCAATAAAACTAAAACTACAAAATGAATTCTCAACTAAAAGTTCCTTCTAAAGACAGAAGTTGGGAATAAATTCTCAACAAAAAGTTCTTCTTTAGACAAAACAAGTTCTTTTGATGTGCAACAAACAACAAGAATGCATGCATTTTGAAAATGCTTAAAAATGAATGTTTTTCTTCTTCTTAAAATCGAAGGTTTTTATATTCAAAATGAATTCTTGTCACCTGACATCTTCATGCTCCACACACACTACTCCCCTCTCATCGATGACACTCTTGCTGTACCATATTTTAAGGACAAGGAGCACCCGATTATAAGGCGCACCCCCCAAATTTTACACAAAATTCAGATTTTGCTATATTTTCTTACCATATTATCAGTCACATTATAAGTCTAAAAATATAAGGCGCAGGGGTAAAAAACAACACATGTGTCACTAACAGGCATCAAATTGGTTTGGTTTGGTTTGGTTTGGAAGTCTGTGTTTGAAGAACAAGCGTGTGTTGGATGGTGTGGTGAATGTGTGTAGTAAAGTTGTTGGAAAGAGAGAGATGGGTTTGAATGAGATGTACGAAAGACGAACCAAGCATAAAGCCAGGAAGATTGTAAATGACACCTCCCATGTTTTGAACAAACATTACGAACTATTACCTTCTGGACGTCGCTGCAAAACTTTTAAAGTCAACTCCAGGGCACAGAAATCCTTCATCCCCAGATCCATCCAACTCCTAAACTCATGATCCTTTTAGGTTTAAATGTGTGTTCATCGTGTTAAAAGAAACTATGCATGCTTATCCTTAGACGTGTATGTATCCACATATAATGTGTATCTTTAAGTGTGTATTATGTGTAACTTTTGCTCCTATTCATGCATGCTGAATGTCAATGTCTTTGTTATTCTGGCACCTGAACAAAATTTCTCCTTGGGAGATAATAAAGTGAATTTGATTAGATTTGATTTGATTTGATTGGGGTCTATTATCCAAAGACCCTATTGTCTTAGTTTTGGGAAGTAAGGATAGACTTTATTTTATATATGTCACAGAAGAATCCCCAATACTGCAGATGGATTTTGTTCTCTACCCAGGTACATTTAATGGACATTTTTGGCTGAAGTATGGCTGGTGGTGAAAGGGTTAAAGGACCATGCAATGCAGGACTGGCCAAAACTACTAGCCTGGTAGCCATTGGCTAGTATAAAAAATCTGTGGGCGAGTAGATTTCAAAAGTCACTAGCCCGATGGGCGACTGAAAATTTCAGTACTGCACGGCCCTGTTGTGTGTTTTTTACCACTGAGTCTTCCCACACCATCTCTCCCTTCCATGTAACTATCAAAGCAAGCTGAGCTGTCTGCCAAGATAACAACATGCCAGCGCTTAGGTACTGGAAAGAAAGGAAAGGCAGCCTCCTGTCTCCTCATCCCCCTTCTCTCCCTCCCCTTTCTCTCTGTCCCCCACCTCTATCGTCAAATCATTTCTCTTTCTCTTTACTTCTCTCCTTTCTTTCTTTCCCACTCCTTTTTCTCTCTTTCTCCTTCCCTTTCCCCTGTGTGTGTATGTGTGCACATGTGTGAGTGAGTGAGTGTGTGTGTGTGTGTGTGTGTGTGTGTGTGTGTGTGTGTGTGTGTGTGTGTGTGTGTGTGTGTGTGTGTGTGTGTGTGTGTGTGTGTGTGTGTGTGTGCAGGGCTCCCAATCGTCCCGCAAAACAAGGGGTCCCAGGGACTCCTTCACTTACAGCATAGAGGGTCCCAGAGGTGGGATAGAGGGTCCCAGTGGCATTGTGAATGCCAAAAAGAATTTTTCTAGTGCATCCCTGGGACCCCCTGCACATTCTTGTAGAGTCCTTTAGAATTTTAGTACTTCATAGACCCCCAAATGGGGTCCCTTGGAGCCCTGGTGTGTGTGTGTGTGTGTGTGTATGCGCGCACATGTGTGTTCAGGCTAGTGAAAATGTGTTTGGGCGAGTAAAAAAAATGAAGTTGCTCGCCCGGAGGGCTAGTGAAATTTGTAAAGTTTGGTCAGCCCTGCAATGCAAAATGAATAACATTTCAGGTGTGGCACTTTAAGCATCAGTTCTTCTTGCAATATATATGTGCGTAGTTCGCATCAGTCATAAAATAGCTGTAGTACAACTTAAATAGCATCAGCAGTTGACTACTTGTAACTAAAATTACAAGAAGTATGAGAACGCAAAAGCTTTAGGAGTATTTGAAGACAATCAGAGGGAGGGTAAAGCTAAAGATGTGCCACCCTCCCCCCCCTGCATTTTTCGGTTAATTGTATTTTTCCATGCTTGCCTTTCTTACCATACATAAAGCTGTATTTTAGGAACATTTTTAGCTAATAACCTTTTTGGAATACTAACCCTATCCCTAACCCTAGCTCTAAACCTAACCCTACCCCCCACTATGTACTGCAGTACACCGCGATTTGTCACAGTTGTGGTTCGTTGCGTTTTTCCGTCTTATAGGGTGGGGGGTAGGGTTAGGGTTAGGGCTAGGGTTAGTATTCCAAAAAGGTTATTAGCTAAAAATGTTCCTAAAATACAGCTTTGTGCATGGTAAGAAAGGCAAAACCGGAAAAATACAATTAACCGAGAAATGTTGGGGGGGGGTGGCACATCTTGACCTTTACCAATTATTTCATTAAAGAGCTCTGCAACACACTATGTCATATGATGAACAAACAAAAACCGAACACCCACGTTGTTGTTGGTAATATATTTCAGAACTTTACTTCCCTTTGTCAAACACAATCATGGACTAAATTAAAATAGGCTGTGTGTGCCACACTCGAGGTTAAATCTTATGAAGACAGTTCACTTGTTTATAAAATGGGACAAATTTTTTTTTTTTAAATCACTCTAGCTCACACATAAGTTTCACGTTCACGTTAACCCTTTTACCACCAGCCATATTTCAGCCAAAAAATACCTTTAACCCTTTCACCGCCAATGTTGCATTTATGCACCACAATGGTTTAACACCCATGTCACTAAAAGGCATCAAATCAGGGCCTGTTATCTGAAGACCCTGTTTTTATCATTTTAGGAGGTTAAAGGATTGGCCTAGTGTTGTACATGTCACAGAGGAATTCCCAAAATCGCAAAGTTATTTTTGTTCTCTACCCAGTTAAGTTTCATGGTATTTTTTGGCTGAAAAATGGCTGGCGGCGAAAGGGTTAAACTTACCTGGGTAGAGAGAAAATAATATCTGCAATATTGCTAATTCCTCTGTGACATGCATAACATTAGGCCTATCCTAACCTCCCAAAATGATGAAAATAGGGTCTTCAGATAACAGCTGGCCCTGATTTGATGCTTTTTAGTAACATGGGTGTTAAACCATTGTGGTGCATAAATGTGACATTGGCGGCGAAAGGGTTAAATCTCATGAAAAAAACACAAAACAGTTCACTAAAACCAAACCAAACAAAACAGTTCACTATGTCATATGATCAGCCTGCCAATTAAGTAGTACAGTGGAGCCTCCCTAGTTATAAGACCCTCAAAAATCATCCAAAATGAGGTCTAATAAGGGAGGAGTCTTTAACCCTTTCAGTGCCAATGTCGACTTTTGTCACCACATTGGTTTTACACCCATGTCACTAGAGCCAGTAGAGGGCATCAGGTCAGAGCCTGCTGTCTGGAGACCCTGTTTTCTTGATTTGGGGAGGTGGGGATGGGCCTGATGTTACATATGTCACAGAGGAATTCTCAATATTGCAGAGAATTTTTGTTCTCTACCCAGTTAGGTTTAAGGGTATTTTTTGGCCGAAAAATGGCTGGCGTTGAAAGGGTTAAGTTATAATGGAGGTAATGTTAATACTTACAAAGAAGAGCAATGTCTTTTGTGGGGAGGGAGTCTTATAATGGGAGGTCTTATAACGGAGGTTCCACTGTATTTGACGACAATCAGGGGAAACAAATCAATGAAGAAATCCTTTCATTAAAGAGCTCTTCTAGTCCTACACACTATGTCATATGATCAGCCTGCCAATTAAGTACAATGGAACCTCCCTTATAAGACCTCCCATTATAAGACTCCCTCCCACATAAGACCTACTTCTCTGAGACAATGCCCTTCTTTGTAAGTATTAAAATTACCTCCCTTATAAGGCCCCTCCCTTATAAGACCCCTCCCTTTAAGACCCCTCCCTTAGAAGACCCCTCCCTTATAAGACCCCTCCCTTATAAGACCCCTCCCTTATAAGACCCCTCCCTTATAAGACCCCTCCCTTATAAGACCCCTCCCTGTAAGACCCCTCCCTTATAAGACCCCTCCCTTATAAGACCTCATTTTGGATGATTTTTGAAGGTCTTATAAGGGAGGTTCCACTGTACTAGCTCTCTCGGGTTTCCATTGTAGGAAAGCCAGGACCGAAGAAGAAACATGGGCGTTGCCTCTCTCAAGGCAGGCAAGTCGTTCTGCCGTTGGTGTTTAACACTATACAATACAAACGCAAAACGGTTCTGTATCATGTTCTTTCTTCTCTTGCTATCGCATTTCAGCTATCTTGCACTATATGTGGTGGGGAAACCAATCGGCGTAGAGAGTAAATTGTTTTTCTATATAAAGTCTATTAAAAAAAAAGTCTGATCTACTACTCGCGCGTGTGTGCATATGCATGCATGCGTGTATGTGTGTGTTTCTGGGGGGGGGGGGGGGGGGGGGGGTGTATGTGCATGCCTATTTGCATGTGTGTGAGCGATTATTTGTTTTGTTTTTGTTGAATTTCTTGCTTTAATTTTTGTTGTTGTTAAACGCACAGAGCTCCACATTTGGTGGAGTAGTGCGCTATATAAATGATTCACTATTATTATTATTATTATTATTACTACTTCCCTATGTCTAAACCTGAAGTCAAAACCCGCAATCTTCTTTCATTTCTCCTTTTGTTTATGTATGCTTTGTTTGTGTGTATGGCTGAAGTGATTTGTGAGTTTTTTTTTAATTATTCAAAATCATTGCGATGCGAATGAGTTAAGCGCTTTGCAAAAGTTGAGTGGACATAACTTTAAACATTAATTATTATAAAAAAAAATTTTTAAAGCTTGTGGGCAAACACCTCGTAGTAAGTTGTACTTGTAGCTGTACAGTGGAACCTCCTTAATAAGACCTTCCCTATTAAGACTCCCTCAAAATAAGATGTGCCCAAAATAAATTTCACCGATAGTTTTTACCCTCCTTCATAATCATATCCAGACTTAACTGAGGGTTCACCTCCCTATTAAGACCTCTCCCTATAAAGACCTGTATTTGGCTGCTTTTTCAAGGTCTTAAAGACCCACCACGTCACGTGTCAAAATCATGGTTTTCGTGTGTTTTCCCTCTTATAGCTGGTAAGAAATCTTAAGAAATCTTCCAAGCCTGAGAGGGAATGTGACACGTGACGTAGGGGGTCTTTAACAGGCAGGTCTCATTGTACAGTGGAACCTCCCTTATAAGACCCCCCATTATAAGACTCCCTCCTACATAAGACCTACTTCTCAGAGACATTGCCCTTCTTACTAGTAGGACCCGGCAGAGGGCCAGCTAGAGTATTAAAATCACCTCCCTTATAAGACCCCTCCCTTATGAGACCTTATTTTGGATGATTTTTGCAGGTCTTATAAGGCAGGTTTCATTGTACAACCTTTAACTAAACCTTGTTGAATGATGGAGAGCTTGGGAGCTTCAGGTTGATCACTCACTGATCATCCTAAATCCTAGGTCAACTTCCATATTATATTGATGACCAGATCAAAGCTGATCAGAGAGAGAGAGAGAGAGAGAGAGAGAGAGAGAGAGAGAGAGAGAGAGAGAGAGAGAGAGAGAGAGAGAGAGAGAGAGAGAGAGAGAGAGAGAGAGAGAGAGAGAGAAAGACACAGAGACAGAGACAGAGACAGACTGAGAGGTCAAAAATTAGGAAATACTGGTTTAAATTAAGACAATAATTGGCAATGGTCAAGCTGTGCCCCCCCCCCCCCCCCCCCCCCCCCCCCCCCACCCCCCCCATTTCTCAGCTCTCCCCGCATTTTCACACTTGCCTTTCTGACCAAACATTAAGCTGTATTTTATTAACCTTTTCAGCTAATTATCTTTGTTGAATAATTAATCGCAGCCATGATAAAGGCCATTATCTAATAGGACACCCCCCCCCCCCCCCCCGCTATGTAGTGCAGTACCGCTGAGCATTTGTCACAGTCCTGGTTCATTGCGTTTTTCCGTCTTGCCTTGCAAAGTCAAAAATCTCTTCTTCTTTTTTAAAATAAAATTTTTGAGTCATGGATATTTTTGTTCTCTCTAACGTCTTATCTTTCATATCCATAAAGGAACTCTTTAAAATGGTTTCTAAATATTCCAGAAAGTGCTTTAAAATTATTAGGTTGATGCATTTTCTTAGGATAGGCTAGACTTTAGACTGTGATTTATCAAAACATCTGACAGTCACCTTAACAACTTTAAATGCTCATAACTCTACAAAAATGATACAAGAATGGTTTTAATATCATGACTAGGACGAGAATTGCCTGAAGTTTCCGACTCAGGGTTCGTACGGATTTTTCATACCAAAATTCACAAACTTTCAAAGACCTTTTCAAGACCCTTTATCCTATTTTCAAAGACCTCTTATGACAGACATACAATGCCAATAAACTTTATTTAAACACACCATTCTTTTCTATTTGATGACGATTGCTTCAATCACGATCATTCAAGTTGCACCTGTGTAGCCAAAAGACCCAGATATAGCGAAGGGAAGTAACTCTCAACAAATCGAGGATGTCTGCTAGACAGAACTATATCGTCGAACCGAGGATATCAGAAAATAAACCAAATTAAATGGCTTTTCTTAATTCTGGAAGCAAACAAAAAAAGTTATGGCATCAATGTCTTTTTCACAAACCATTTCACAATTTTCACAGACCACAGCCAATTTTCAAAGACTTTCAAAGACTTGAAAAGGGCACTCCATTTCTCAAAGACCTTCAAAGACTGTGCGAACCCTGCAACTGTGCCATTTTCTCAGAATGGTCATTTTGACAATTAACCCTTTCACTGCCAACGTCACATTTTTGCACCACAATGATTTAACACCCATGTCACTAAAAGGCATCAAATCAGGGTCTGTTATCCATAGACCATATTCTTTTACTTTTGGGATGTAAGGATAGGCCTTGCTTTAAGTATGTCACAGAGGAATCCCCAATATTACAGACAGATGTTGTTTCTCTACCCAGGTAAGTTTAATGGGAATTTATTTCTGAAAAATGTCTGGCGGCGAAAGGGTTAATGTCCCTTCCATGGTGCTGGGTCACATGAGCATGGGTGCTAACTCCCCAAAATGAAAAAAACTTGAAAGGCAGGGGTCCAGTGACCCATGGCCCCGGCAGGGTACAGGGGCAGAGTCCTGTCGGACGACTCAGGGGGGCAAGTTAAGAGAGAGAGATAACGAGACAGACAGTCAAAATGATAGACAGAGACAGTTTGAGTCTGATAAGCCTTGTAAAATTATTACATTGCCTTTGTAAACTTCCAAGATAGAACAACCAAGTTCAAAACGCTGCAAATCACTTGTGGTATTTTTAAAAAATAAATTTTCGATTAATTAAAAAGTTCAGTTTCTGGTCAAATTAAAAATACTGAAATCAGTGTAAAAATGAAACAGTAGCGCCCATGTATATGATGGAGCACTCAACATTACCTGGCACAGGCGACACAATAGACAGGCTTCAAAACAAGTGGTTAGCTAAGAATCAGACACATCAAACTGCGCATCACTGTTTTCCGGAAAAGGACTCCTGGGGAAGTAGGGTGTGTGACTGACGTGCGCACCGTTTTCTGCGCTTAGACTGTCATTTCGAGAGCGCAACAGTATGCAGGCATGGGAATTAGAGAAGACAAAAAAGTCTGAAAATTGGGGTCTGGAAGCAGGCATAGGAACAAGGAATAAAAAACAACAACTGAAAACCATGTGTTGGGATACAGGCCCCAGAAAATGAAGCTTCTTCTGTTATCTAAGCCTTAAAAACAGTATTAGA
The DNA here is from genome assembly GCA_017654935.2 of Phymorhynchus buccinoides. NCBI lineage: Eukaryota > Metazoa > Mollusca > Gastropoda > Neogastropoda > Raphitomidae > Phymorhynchus > Phymorhynchus buccinoides. Next base: position 29,342,230 of record CM065710.1, read on the forward strand.
GATAAGATTGATATATTTAGTTCATTTTGCATTCATTTATAACCAATAACTTAAGTTTCACTCATTGGGCTTTTTTTTTTTATCTCATAAATGTCCTTTTGGACCATCAAAAAAGCTGAAACTTGCAAAAAGAAAGACTGGCGAGGACCATCAAAAAAAGCTGAAATCAGCCAAAAGACTGACAATTCCCATGCCTGAGTATGGCTTCCCCTTCTTGATCCAGGAAAATAACAGGCAGTGAACGGAGTTCAGCCTTTAATGTTTGCGCATCACCTCAGTCATGGGCCCTATGCACAATGCCTTTTAGTTTTAGCACTTCGCATTCTTTTTCGTCCCATCGTCGACAACCGACCCCCTGACACGACAGCGTGCAAGTGCCTTCTCGCGTGAAGCACAATGATAATGTCACTACTTTGGAAATCATGGCGGATAACACGCAGGACAGACTTTGCCAGGGAGGGGGGTGGAAGATCAGGGATCCACAGAGGAAGGGAGAGAATTCCTTCATCAAAGTCAATGTCGGGTTTTTTTCTATAACAACTGAAGCGTCCGAAATTGCCGAGTAACGGTAGAATAGACAGTTTCTCCACGCTGTCAATTCTTTTACTGAACAATCAAAACGTTTTAGGTAACTAACTGTCCGGTGTAGGTTGCAATATATTTTCCGTAGGCGTGGGGGGTGCCTTCCATGTTGAGAGAGTAGCAGACTAGCACACACAAAATCGCACCTGCAGTGCGTTAACCGAATCAAAACAAACTCTGCGTACTTTGAGTGATTTTATTTCTTTTCCAAATTACAATTCCTTCTTCGTTTCATAATAGAATCGTTCGGACGTTAATTACGTACTGAACCTTGCTTAATTAAACAGCGCACCGCAACAACACCTTTGTGGTAACAGTCCGTTACACAACTACTTGCAAAAAAAATAATAATTCTGGATCGACGCACTACTTCCTTCAGAAAACACCTTGAAAGCAGGAGAATTCGAAGCACGTCTTTGATTTGAACCACTCATAACTCAACCACCACCTGCACAGAGAGAGACCAGGGCTCCCAGGGACCCCCATTTGGGGGTCCATGAAGTACTAAAATTCTAATGGACCCTCTAAAGGAACGTGCAGGGGGTCCCAGGGATGCACTAGAAAAATTATTTTTAGCATTCGCTATGCCACTGGGATCCTCTATGACCCTTTAAATTATACTGTAAGCAAAGGAGTCCCTGGGAGTGGGACCCCTTGTTTTGCGGGACGATTGGGAGCCCGAGAGACAGAGACAAAAGCAGAGACAGAGGTGGTGGGTGTGAGGCAAAACAAAGCTTAAAGTTTGTTATGTTGTTCGTTCGTCCCTTGGAATGAAGACCAGCCATCAGATCAACAGGTTAATTTGTCAAGGAAGTTCAGGATGTAGAACGGGTTTGCAGTTTTGATCATACAGATTATTATGGCAATAGGTATCTTATCACGGAAGATAAATGCCCAATTTTAATAATCTCCATTAGACTGAGTCTATACCGAGTATACGGTGAATAGGATTCTTTAAACTGGTATACTTAGTACAGTGGAACCTCCCTCCAATTTCAAACCTTCAAAAATCATCCAAAATGAGGTCTTATGGGAGTTGTATAACTATAAGGGAGGTAATTTTAATACTTACAAAGAAGGGCAATGTCTCAGAGAAGTAGGTCTTAAGTGGGGGGGGGGGGGGGGGGGGGGGGGGGGGGGAGTGTGTCATAATGGGAGGTCTTATAAGAGAGGTTCCACTGTAGAGTAGTAGTAGAAGTACTAATACAGTGGAACCTCCCTTATAAGACCTTCAAAAATCATCCAAAATTAGGTGTTATAAGGGAGGGGTCTTATCTGTCACATAAGGGAGGTAATTTTAATACTTACAAAGAAGAGCAATGTCTCAGAGAAGCAGGCCGTAAGTGTGTGTGTGTGTGTGTGTGTGTGGGTGGGGGGGGGGGGTGTCATTATAATAAGATTAAGAGGTATTAATAACTATTATATGGGAGGTTCCACTGTAGTACTAGTAGTAGTAGTAGTAGTAGTAGTAGTAGTAGTAGTAGTAGTAGTAGTAGTAGTATTCATATTGCAATGAATTTCATAATTCCCATTTTAATCAATCCAGATACACTAGGCCTACATTGTACACAGGTATGATGTAGAAAACTGTCTTAATAAGTTACAATGTAAGATAGTTGATCTCTGAGTCTTATTTCATGGGCAGTGCTGTAAGTGGCTATTTAGTAATTTACCCTAGATAGTGGTAAAACAGAATCCCTGGAGGCTATTTTCCCTCACTTCCGTCTAGCTAAAGCTCTGTGTGCTAAAAATAGATTTCAATCAGTACATGCGAATGAGTCTGCCGTCCGTGTGTGTGTGTGTGTGTGTGTGTGTGTGTGTGTGTGTGTGTGTGTGTATGCGTGTGCGTGCGTGCATGCAGGTGGGTGCGCATGCACGTGTGTGTTATGTTATGTGTTGAGTTATGCCCTGATGTGTGCTGAGCGCGTGTATATGTGTGGAACACAATTCGAAATGACATGAGCATGATGACATAAGTTTGTGTTTGTCTCTGTCAGTCCCCGTAGAAGTCTAATTAACCCCCTGACTGCCACCAACATATTACATACTGACCTGATGACATTACTGATGATGTCATCAGATGAAGAGGAATAACCCTGATATGCTTGTCGCAGCCAAAAACGTCGCTCAGTCAAATAAATCGCCCGGCTACTATGAGAGTGTGTATTTGCGACATTTTGCGACATTGAGCATGAACCACAAATTTCACTTTTTTCTAGGGTTAGGGTTAGGGTTAGGTAAATGGTTCAATTACAGAAAAAGTGAAATTTCTGGTTGTCGCAAATACACTAGCGGGCGATTTATTTGACTGAGCGACTTTTTTTTACTGCGATTTTAAGTGCGAATCAAGAGAGTAATATCCCCAGACCATTTTCTCAGATTGACTCTATCAGTTGTCCTTTTCATGTCATGATTTGCCCAATGATTTTTTCTTTGATTTTCTCTGGCAATCAAGGGGTTAAAGACAAAAATTAGGAGTAGCAGCCTGGCTTTAATAGTGTTTTTTCTGTTTTGTTGTGTGTGTGTGTGTGTGTGTGTGTGTGTGTGTGTGTGTGTGTGTGTGTGTGTGTAAGTGTGTGCGTGTGTGTCAGACTGTCACTGTGTGTGTGTGGTTTTTATGGACAGATGCATGCAGTGATGCACATTTGCGTACTGTAACATTGTAAAAATTAACTCGCAAGCGCTTGAGCATGCTTATGAACACATCTAACTTTATGGAGAGATGCATGCACGCACACACACACACACACACACATATATGGACACAAGCACACATATGCCATATCACAGTCACACACAGTGATTAGTTGCATACAGTACAACAACAACAAAACAACAAAACTTTGCTACACAGACTTCTAGTTCTATTCAGACAGAAATACACTTATACAGACAGGGAGAAACAGATACAGAAACAGAGAGATATAGACTCAAGAGACAAAGTAAGACTAAGAGACAGAGAGACAGAAACAGCAAACAGTGACAGAGAATGAGAGATCCAGACAAACTCACAAAGACAGACACACACATGGACGGCAGACTCATTGAGTAATTCGCATACAGTTATCATACACTGATACAGTGATACTGATTGAAATCTATTTTTCGCACAAACAGCTTTAGCTGGATGGAAGTGAGGAAAAATAGCCTGGATTCTATTTTCCTACTAGGGCGTAAACAGCCAATGCCTATTTCATCCACTCCTAACATTTGCCTGTGCAGAGTTGTGCAACATTAAAATCAATATCACCACAAAATGAACCTTGTTGTAGTGTTTTCAAGGAGAAAAGGCACGTTCAAATCAATGCTCATACAGTCATAGATACTGAAATCATAGATTATGTGGAAGCAAGATCATGATGGGATGGGGATCGACAAGGAAGAACCGTCAGTAGAAGTACTAGAACTGTAGAAGTAGAACACAAATCAAAGATCTCGAGTGGTGTTTAGTCAGGTGAATTCAACGGCTTTCATATTTTGTCATGCTTGATAAACCATTCATGCACTTCCAGCTTAATTTATCGGTACATTTTGATGCATTTGGACAGGGTTTTCTTGATTTAAAGAGTAAAAAAAATCGTAATATTCCCCCCACACACACCAGATTTTGTTCTACTTCTGAGCCCAAGTGAAGTAGGAGGCGCCGAAAGCAAATAAATACTCTTTTTTTGAGTAGTTACTCCGTGTACCTGCATGATTAGGACATCCACTAAAATAACTGAGACATTAAACTTATCTTCTGTACCTTCGTGTTCATCGTCAGTCTCTTCTTGTGATTTTGCGTGGTCAGAAGATGGATTTTCTGTGACACTCGAAGTTCGGCCCTCCATGGCAGCCATTTTGAAATTTATGTACTATTATTAGCATGGGACGAATAGGATTAGAGGTTATTCGAAAACTAGCTGGATGCTTAAACGTCGTTCTACGACGAAGAAAATGTGTCAGGAGACATAGTTTTCCTTTTCTCTCCATCCAAAAATCCAGTTATATAATTATGTTCAGTTGCTTTTCTTGTTTGCGATTTTCCCTTTTCCCTTTTGGTCATATCCTGTCATTAAATTCCAGTACGCATGCGTAAAGAGAACACGGAAGTATCGGAAGACTGTTGAATGTCGATTGAATCACAGATCGAAAGTAGTCCAGGTCAGGTCAGGTCAGGTATTTGGACGACCAGGCCTTGCAGCCTCTCAATGCGTCCTTCCTTTTGGTTAGTGTTTGGCAATTGCTGTGGCGGTTTTTAGCATCCATATTGATGCACTAATCATTTAGCATCCATATTGATGCACTAATCAATCTAATCCAGTCGTACACTGTCTCTTCTTTTCAACATCCGTGGTCTCTGTCTGTTTCCGACTGTCTCTGTCTGTCTGTATGATACTCTCTCTCTCTCTCTCTCTCTCTCTCTCTCTCTCTCTCTCTCTCTCTCTCTCTCTCTCTCTCTCTCTCTCTCTCTCTCTCTCTCTCTCTCTCTCTCTCTCTCTCTCTCTTCTTCCAGTTGGTCATCCCAGCACTCACCGGTCTTCATTTAGACCATCTCTATCTGAATTCTGTCTCCATTCTCTCTCTCTCTCGATCCGAATCTCTCTCTTGTCATCCCTACTCGGTCTTTTTAGTCTCTCACGACACCTGGGTGGAGTGAGGAAAATGGGAGTAAAGTGCCTTTCCCAAGGACAGTACTCTCTCTCTCTCTCTCTCTCTCTCTCTCTCTCTCTCTCTCTCTCTCTCTCTCTCTCTCTCTCTCTCTCTCTCTTTAAAGATGTCATTGTACCCCTAATGTATGTGCATTTCTGAATTCTGTCTGTGAACTTGATTCTGTCCAAGTGTCTTCCCCGGTCTAGAACACACGATATGGGACATTAATTAGTAGATAAAAAAAAGTATTTGGTACTTTATAGTCACAGAGGCGCCTCTGTGAAATTCGTGTTGCTCCCACCTGGAGAGCGCCACACCGGCTTTTTTTTTTTTTTTTTTTTTTGCATGCGATTTTTGTGTGACTGATGAGGAAGGAAAGGGAGGGGGGTAAATTTTGACCAAAAGACAACTTTTTCGTTGCCACTGGGTTTTAACGTGTGCTAAGTGCATGGGCACACGGGACCTCGGTTTATCCGAGTCGTCTCATCCGAAAGACTCCACGTTCAGACCGTAAGGCCAAGCGCAAAGTGAGAGGAAAAATCCCCTGTATACCTACCCAGGTTCGAACTCGGGTTTACTTGACACGAGGCGAACGCGATACCTCTGTGCCAATCTACACCACCTAAAGATGGGACCGGCGATCCTGGGGGCAATGCCCGGAGGCAGTGTGACACCAGCAAAGTCCCGTGTGTCCTTATCTTATTTTGATGTGTTTCAAAAATGTGCCCCACAAGCCAGAACCGTATATAGGCTTACGTAGTAGTAGTGGTAAATGAAGAGCAGGGGCTGTGCCGGTCGGGGCTTCTCATCGATGAAGTCCTCCCGTGATATAAGGCCGGGTTCACATTAGACGCGTAAGTTCCGTACGGAAAACCCTTAATAAGTGTAAGAAAGAAGGATATAAGTTTACGCATATATATATAGGGGAAATTCGGACACGTATACGCACTGCAAATCTTTTCTTTTGAATGAAATTCTGCTTAGCGTCCTCCGGTCTGGAACACACACATATGGGACATTAGTAGATATACAGATGGTGGGAACGATCCTGGAGGCAATGCCCGGAGGCAGTGCAACACCAGGAAAATCCCGAATTTTTAACAATGCAGTGTATATTGATATGTTCTTTTCTTTTCTTTGTTTCATTTATTTATGGATCGCGCACGGGTTTCCGCATGGGATCTTGTCTAGTTTTTAGATTTGAAGAATGGCATTGGAGATAGATAATTTGCAGAAATCAGACATATATATTCATGATCAGCATGTCACAACCTATTCAGATCCTGAATTTTGAACCGCCAGTGCAAACCTCCGCCAAGGAAGGCTAACAAAACCGACATTTCCTTCCTTCATGTCCGAGCTGTATCTCATGAACCAGTGGGTAGAATGGCTTCAAATTGCGTGTGGTAATGCAGCATGGCGAGTAATGAAATAAATACTTGCAATTAATTTTTTTTTTAAAGAGCAGAAACCTGGTCATTTTAGACTAATGTGCACGTAAGGACCAAACGGCTGCGAGAGGACTTAACAGACGTATTTCACAGGAGAGGTTTTTCACGCAACACCAGATTGGCCTTGCCTGGATACTGCGAAATAAAGGCCTACGTTTCACCCCCCCCCCACCCCCCCCCCCCCACCTCCCCCCCCCCCCCCCCCCCCCCCCCATCCCCTACCATCGACGCTCCGCTTCATTTACAAGAACATCCATGAAGGAAATATCATTTATCTCCAAAGGCTTCTTTTCTTTTCTTTCTTTCTTTCTTTCTTTTTTGTCCTTTCTTTATCTAGGCCTACTTCTTTTCCTAGTTTTCTTGGTCACATCCCAACGTGCGTAGGGGAAGACGGGGTAAAAAGCGCATGGGCGGGTAAGAAGCCCACCCCAATTATCTCATGAAATGAAGCAAATTTCAGTCTCATTTTGCCCATGAGACGAGGTGTTAATGTCTAGCATTCGTCTCATGGGCAAATTTGACTGAAATTTTCTTTATTTTCATGAGATAATTGGGGTGGGCTTCTTACCCGCCCATGCGCTTTTTACCCCGTCTTCCCCTACATATATAGTTTGAGCTGGTCGCCACAACAGAAAGATGCCACCAGATTCAGACGAGAGAGATGGAGGTTATTATAATACTTTGGATGAGAGAGAGAGAGAGAGAGAGAGAGGAGAGAGAGAGAGAGAGAGGAGATGTAGAGAGAGAGCAGAGGGAGAAAGTCGAGATTTCATCCAGAGAGATAGAATGCGAGCATAATTGTATCGGCACATTGCGCAAAACCATCCTTTTGGTTCACTTAAAAGGTACCATATTAAACCTCCTTCGTGATATATAATTTGAAACCTTCCCTAGTTTAATTAAGGAAAACCCCGACTTACAAGCACATTTAATTGAACAGGTGTTCTTATTCTTACCTGATAACTTTGCGTAGGAGGAAGAGGGAGAGGATGGGGTTGGGGGGAACATGAGAGAGTGAGAGGGGGGGGGGGTGGGGGGGAGAACACGTCAGCCCTTGAAATTCATTGTCATTGCCAAATTGGGGGGAGAGAGATACAGAGAGATAATCATGTGCTGTTCTATTTTCTATTTAACCTTAGAGAGAGAGAGAGAGAGAGAGAGAGGAGAGAGAGAGAGAGAGAAGAGAGAGTGAGAGAGAGAGAGAGAAACACAGACAGAGACACAGATCGAGAGAGAGAGAGAGAGAGAGAGAGAGAGAGAGAGAGAGAGAGAGAGAGAGAGAGAGAGAGAGTCATGTGCTGTTCTATTTCTATTAGACAGACAGACATACAGACAGACAGAACACAACACACCACACACACACACACACACACACACACACACACACACACACACACACACACACACACACACACACACACACACACACACACACACATACACACATACACACACACATAGAGATGCCTGCTTGTGTTCCATCCTTCTTACCAAGTATCAATTCACACGAGCAGTATCGGTTTCGACGATGACGACGACGACGACGACGACGACGACGAAGAAGAAGAAAAAGAAGAAGAAAAAGAAGAAGAAGAAGAAGAAAAAAGAAGAAGAAGAAGAAGAAGAAATATAAAAAAGACAACAAGCAGCAATAATAAATCGCACTGACCCCCCCCCCCCCCCACTTCCACTGCTTTCCTCCCCCCCCGCCCCCCCCCCCCCAACTCCCCCCCCCACCCCCCCCCCCCCCCCCCCCCCCCCCTCGGGACAGCGACGACTGAGGTAAGTTTTAAATTAAAGATCCACCAGATCACGTGTCAAAATCACGGCTTTCACGTGTTTTCCCTCTTATAGCTGGTAAGAAATCTTGTTTTGACCAGGTTTGACTCCCATACAAATGTCCCCAAATTGAAAACGAAACATCGTTTTAAAGAGCAGCCTCAGTTTCAAGTTGGGGGCATTTGTATGTGGGTCACAGCTACCCAGAAAAACAAACAAGGGACTTAATCGTGGTGGGTTAGTGTGTCTTTAAGTGTAAGTTATTGTAAGCGAAAAGTTGCGTTAATTCAGTTGGTTTCTAAACTTATTGTATTGTATTGTGTTGTGTTGTATTGTATTGTATACAACTATGCAGACGGGTAGAAACTTTGGCGGGGAAAAAAAGAAAGGTTTTTATCTTCTGCCTTCTCTCTCTCTCTCTTCTCTTCATCACTCTCATCTCGTCTCTCCTCTCTCTTCTCTCTGTCGCTCTCGCTCTCTCTCTCTCTCTCCTCGCGCGCGCGCGCACGCTGCTCTTCTCTCTCTCTCTCTCTCTCTCTCTCCTGTCTGTCTGGTCTGTCTCTTTCTGTCTCTCTCTCCTCTCTCTATCTCTCTCTAGTCTCTCCCTCTCTTCTTCGGATCTCATCTCTCTCTCTCTCTCTTCTCCTGCGCGCGCGCGCAACGGCTAGGAAGCGCTTCCCTCCTCTTCTCTCTCCTCTCTCTCTCTCTCTCCTGGTCTGTCTGTCTGTCTCTTTCTGTCTGTCCTGTCTCTCTCTTCTCTCTCTCCTCTCTCATCAAATCTTCTCATCTCTCTGCTCTCTGATCCTCTCTCTCTCTCTCACTCTCTCTCTCTCTCTCCTCTCTCTCTCTCTCTCTCTCCGCGCGCGCGCACCGCTCTCTCCATCTCTCTCTCTCTCTCACGTGTCTGTCTGTCTTCTACTCTGTGTCTCTGCCTCTCTCTATATATGTATCAAGGACAGATTGGAAGACTAGGCGTTGCTTCAAATTTTTATCCTTGGAAAATAAAGTTTAAGGTTTCAAGTTTCAAGTTATCTCTCTTTCTCCCCTCTCTCTCTCCTATCTCTCTCTCTCTCCCTCCCCTCCTCATCCTCTCTCTCTCTCTTCTCTCCCCCCCCCCCACCCTCTCTCTCTCTCTCTCTATCTCTCTCTCTCTCTTCTCTCTCTCTCTCTCTCTCTCTCTCGCTGTCGCGCGCGCTGCGCACGCGCGCTCTCTCTCTCTCTCTTTCTCTCGCTCTGTCTGTCTGTCTGTCTCTTTCTGGCTCTCTCTCTCTCTCTCTCTCTCTCTCTCTCTCTCTCCTCTCTCTCTTCTCTCATCTGCATATGCGGCATTTGGCTTTCGCGCGCATTGCGCGCGCGCGCGCACGCGCTCTCTCTCTCTCTCTATCTCTCTCTCCTCTCTCTGTCTGTCTCTCTCCCTCCCACTCTCTCTCCCTCTCTCTCTCTGTCTGTCTGTATCTTTCTGTCTGTCTGTTCTATCTCTCTCTATCTCTCTCTCTCTCTCTCTCTCTCTCTCTCTCTCTCTCCTCTCTCGCAAGTGCCGAGCGCGCTGAAGCGATGCGGCGGTTTGCGAACGGCTATCTCGTAGGTCTGTCTGTCTGTCTGTCTTCTTCTGTCTGTCTCTTCTCTCTCTCTCTGTCTCTCTCTCTCTCTCTCTCTCCTCTCTCTCTCTCTCTCCTCTCATCCACGAGGCTCGCTCTCTCTACGAGGGCTCCTTCTCTCTCTCTTTGTGTTCTGTGTTAGTATTATATGTATCAAGGACAGATTTGGAAGAATAGGCGTTGCCTAAAATAAATATCCTTGGAATATTTTAAGTTTTCAAGTTTTTCAAGTTATCTCTCTCTCTCCCCTCCTATCTCTCTCTCTCTCTCTCTCTCCCCTCCTCTCTCTCTCTCTCACACTCTACCCCCCCCCCCCCCACCCCCCCCCCCCCCCCCCCACCCCCCCCCCCCCCCTCCCCCCCCCCCCCCCACCCCCCCCCCCCCAGCACTCCATCCCACCCCCCCCCCCCCCCCCCACGCCCCCATCTCTCTCGCTTCTCTCTCTCTCTGTCTCTCTCTCGCTCTCTCTCTCTCTATCTCTCTCTCTCTCTCTCTATCCATTTTTTTTTTTAGTGCGCGGCGCACGCGCGCTCTCTCTCTCTTCTCTACTCTCTCTCTCTCCTTCTCTGTCTCTCTAGACTCTGTCTCTCTCTCTCTCTCTCTACTTCTCTGTCTGAAAGTCTCTCTCTCTCTCTCTCTCTATCTATCTCTCTCTCTCCTCTCGCGCTCTCTCTCTCACGCGGAGCGCGATGTGGCGTGCTGTCCGCGCGCGCGCTCTTCTCTCTCTCTCTCTCTCTATCCTCTCTTCTCTCTTCTATGTCTGTCTGTCTGTCCTCTCTCTGTCTGTCTGTCTCTCATTCTCTCTCTCTCTCAATTCTCTATCTCTCTCTCTCTCTTCTCTCTCTCTCTCTCTCTCTCTCTTCTCCTTCTCTCCCCTCTCTCTCTCTCTTCTCTCTCTCTCGTCCCGCGCGGCGCACCCCCCATCTCTAGTTGCTGCCGCCGCGCAGTATATCCCTCTCTCTAGGTATCTCTCTCCTCTCTCTATCCATCTCTTCTCTTCTCTCTCTCTCTCGCGCAGCGCTCTGTATGTCTGGTCGCTTAGCCGTCGGTCTGTGCACGCTATCTTCTCTCTGTCTCTTTTTATCTCTCTCCTTCATCTCTCCTCTCGCCAAACATAAAAAAATGCGCCGCGGCCGGCAGCGCCTCTAATCTCTTCTCTACGCTCCTCGTCTGCTCGTCTCTGTATGTCTGTCTCTCTCCTGTCTGTCTCTCTCTCTCTCTCTCTCTCTCTTCTCTCTGTATCTCTCTCTATCTCTCTGTCTCTCTCTCTCTCTCTCTCGCTCTCCGCCGCTATCTATGTCTCTCCACGCTGCTCTCTCTCTCTTAGCGTCTCTGCCTCGCACTATATGCGCTCTCTCTGTCTAATAGGTCTTTGCCTGTAGTCTTTATCTGTAAAGTCTGTAAGTTTCTGTCTGTCTCTCAAGCTCTCTCTGTCTCTCTCGCTCTCTCTCTCTCTCTCTCTCTCTCCTCTCTCTCTCTCCGCCTCTATCTTCTCTCTCCCTCTCTATCTATGTCTGTTGTCCCTGCCCCCCTCGTATATGTACCAAGGACAGACAGATTGGAAGACTAGGCGTTGCTTCAAATTTTTTATCCTTGGAAAATAAAGTTGAAGTTTTCAAGTTTTTTCTCTCTCTCCCTCTCTCTCTATCTCCCTCTCTCTCCTCTCTCTCTCTCTCCTCTCCCCGCTCTCTCTCTCTACTCTCTCTCCTCTCTCCCCCCCCCAGCTCTCTCTCTCTCTCGCTCTCTCTCTCTCTCTCCTCTCTCTCTCTCCTCTCTCTCACCCAATCTCTCTCTCTCTCTCTCTCTCCTCCCCTCTCTCTCTCTCTCTCTCGCTCTCTCTCTCTCTCGCGTGGGCGCGCTCGCGCGCCGGCTCTCTCTCTCTCTCTTCTCTCTCTGCTCTCATCTCTCTCTCTCTCTCTCTCTCTCTCCTCTCTCTCTCTCTCTCTCTCTCTCTCTCTCTCTCTATCTCTCTCTCTCTCTCTCTAATCTCTCTTCTCTCTCTCTCTCTCTCCTTCTCTTCTCTCTCTCTCATCTTCTTCTCTCTCTCTCTCTTCTTCTCTCTCTCTCTCTCTCTCTTCTCTCTCTCTCTCTCTCTCTCTCTCTCTCTCTCTCTTCTCTCTCTCTCTCTCTCTCCTCTCTCTCTCTCCTCTCTCTCTCTCTCTCTCTCTCTCTCTCTCTCCCTCTCTATCTCTCCTTCTCTCTTCTCGCTCTCTCTCTCTCTCTCTCTCTCTCTCTCTCTCTCTCTCTCTCTCTCTCTCTCTCTCTCTCTCTCTCTTTCTCTCTTCTCTCTTCTCCTCTCTATCTCTCTCCTCTCTCTCTCCTCTCTCTCTCTCTTCTCTTTCTCTCTCCTCTCTCTCTCTCTCTCTCTCTCTCTCTCTCTCCTCTCTCTATCTTCTCTCTATCTCTCTCTCTCTCTCTCTCTCTCTCTCTCTCTCTCTCTCCCCTCTCTCTCTCTCTCTCTCTCTCTCTCTCTCTCTTCTCTCTCTCTCTCCTCTCTCTCTCTCTCCTCTTCTCTCTCTCTCTCTCTCTCTGGGTTAACCGAAGGTTGAAACGTGAAGTCTTTTGCTAACTTTTCAAAGGACAAAGAAAACGTGGACAAAGGAGAAAAAACCCGAAACGAGATGTACCACAATTTACACTTCATGTAGTCTGTGTTGTGCCCTCTCTAATTATTGGTAACGCAATTATTTTCGTTCGTGTACGTTTCTTTTTTTTGTGTGTCTTTTTTTCTGCCTATCCCAAGGATATCTCCCGAACCGTTTGACCGAATCGCTTCAAATGTTGTGTGGTGGTGTGTCACCATGAGAGGAAGGCATCCGCGCAAACCATTTTGCCGTTGTGACCTTGACCTTGGCGTACGACCTTGTCTTCATTCTGATTTAGTCAATTTTTTAAACATTTGTTTGGGGCTCATTTTGGGGTAAAGCTGAGAAGCGAAACAGCATTTTTGCATGTATTTATCTCTATCAAAACAGCTTAACACAAACATTCACATTTTGCACAAACATAACAACGCCAAACAAGAACAATAACATAAAGTAGGTTAAAGTACCACACACAATCTGAAGCGCTTCTGTCAAGTAACAATGTGGACCCTTACCACTTTCAAGGCCTGCCGGTCTCCCTGACCTCGATCTAGTTGTCCTTGATCGGTATGCCATCATCAGAACGGCCATAAGCCAAAGTACCTACATGCCAAGTTTGAAGACTCTAAGACCAACGGTGTGGAAGTTATGGCCCCTTAAAGATTTTCGGTTTTCAAGGTCATACGCTAAGGTCAAGGTCCCGACGGCGATATGCGCGGATGCCTTCCTCTCATGGTGACCCCCCCCCCCCCCCACACACACACACACAAAAATTTGAAGTGATTCTGTTAAGCGGTTCGGGAGATATCCTTGGGACAGACAGAAAAAAGAAAGAAAAAA
>CM065710.1:29360696-29363196 GCA_017654935.2 Phymorhynchus buccinoides
GACGGACGGACCAGACAAAAACAATAGCTCCCCGAACCTTCGGCTCGGGGACTAACAAAAAATGCAATGGTACGATACGCGTAGCTCTCCCCTACATGCAATTGCAATGTGAGGTCTTTTAATGATGGGGAAACCCACACGTTGAAGAAAGAGATGACGTAATCTTCTCTTAGCTCGGCAATGCAATAAAAGACATAGTGTTTTGGCTTGCTTTTTTTGTGTGCATGCCAGTGTCAGGAAAGCAGCCGGTGCCATAAAAAGGATGACTGTAGTACGATACGCGTAACTCTCCCCTATATACATGATATTGTAATTACAATGTCACGTAAGGGGGGAGGGGGGGGAGGGGGGTCCCGGGGGGGGGGGGGGGGACCTACACATTTTCCCCGTTTTCCGGGACGTTTTCGTCCCTTTACACACTATGCAATATACAAAAAAGAGACTTATTTTATCTGAGTTAATTCTGTTTTTTTGGCATGTTGATGTCCAGTTGTTGCGGTAAGATTTAACGTGGTGACAGCCCTGACACGGCCTTTAGTTGTCGACGTGGCTATAATTTTAATCTTAATCTTAATCTTAATCAGTCTTAATGTCCAGTTGTTACATTAGTAGCCAATCTCCAGTAGTTCTTTTCGCGAATCAAAAATGAATGACCATCACAAATTGTTGGTCACGCTTTTTTTTTGCTTTTTTAAAATTTATTATAGTAGAACCTCACCGAATACCTTCCTCCGAAGTCGGAGTGTGGCTGCCCACGTGGCGGGGTAACCCAAAACGGTCACACACGTAATGTTCTCATCCCTAGCTGGTGCATTTGTACCATAGTGTTCAAAAGCTTCGGCTGTTGGGATGATCCCTGGAGTCGTTAAGCCAGGGAACAACAACAACACAACCCATCTTGTCCGCCAGCACTCCCCTCTTTCAATTAATAACCTGAAACTATTACTACTACTGGGGAGTAAGTTTGTAAGGGTCCCCATCACAGAATATGCATACTCCGTCTTGGATCCACACACTGAGAGGCTGACCTCGGACCTCGAGAAGGTGCAGCGCAGAGCAGCCATATAATGATATATGTCGGTAAAGGTAAAGATGTGCCACCCCCCCTGCATTTCTCGATTAATTGCATTTTTCCGTTTTTGCCTTTCTTACCATACATGAAGCTGTATTTTAGGAACATTTTTAGCTAATAACCTTTTTGGAATACTAACCCTATCCATAACCCTAGCCCTAAACCTAACCCTACCCCCCACTGTGTACTGCAATACACCCCTCACTGGATGAAGCCAGATATGTCCTTAACAGGCACAGAAACACATCCAGTGTCAGTAGCATGCTCCAACAGCTACAGTGGTCCTCACTGGCTGAGCGCCGCAGAGCATCCAGGCTCACCATGTTCTATACAATTGTGAATGGACTGGCCTGAGTAAGGTGCAACGCCATCAAACCCCTACCTCCCAGCAGTAGAAGACAGAACCACAACATGCAATGTCAACGTATATCTGCAAGAACCGACAACCGCAACAACGCTTTCTTCCCCAAAACCATCCGCGCGACCGGAACTCCTTGCCACCAGAAACTGTCCAGTCCCCCAAGCTCAGCTCCTTCACCTCGAAGGTGCTGAAGCTCCGCATAAAGACCACATACTTTTTTTTCCGTGTGGGCTTGGGTATTCTCGGACTAGCCAGGGGTGCCCAGCCTCGCATGCCCTCTTATTGGCCTCTGCAACTAGGGTTACTAACGCCCTTGACAGTGAGAGTGAAGGCCTTGCTGGTCAGTGCGGACAAGGGCATTCACTCTTGCGAAAGGCAGTCATTTAGTGGCCTCAAATAGGGTTATTGGTGAGAGTTATTCCCTTGTTTGGTCAGTGCGCAACCATCTCCCCCCCCCCACCCACCCACCAAGGGCATTCACTCTTGCAAAAGGTGTTCTTTGCAGTAGACAATACCTATCTAGCTTTTGTTTTTGTTTTTCCCGCGCAGCATACATTCTTTGAACCCCAGTACATGTCAATAATTGCCCGTTACGGCAGGTGGGCATTACCGGAAGAAGAGAAGAACGTTTCTGGAATCAACTACGACGGCTGCTACGTCTCGACTTCTGTCTCGTCGTCATCATCTTCATCAACAGGAAGACCAAGTCTTCGCGAACGTTGTCCTTAAAGACCCCACACGTCACGTGTCAAAATCACGGTTTTCACGTGTTTTCCCTCTTATAGCTGGTAAGAAATCTTAAGAAATTTTCCTAGCATAAGAGGGAATGTGACACGTGATGTGGGGGTTCTTTAAGAAGCAACGCCTAATGGGACGTCAAACTCACCACTTTCTCTCTCTCGCGCGGTCTTCTAGAACGTGGCATCAACGTGGTCCAGGCAGTCGTGTGTGGTCGTGTAGGGAACGTACGTACGAGGCTAGAGCGTAGCAAGGACGTAATATTGGCTACTGCAAAGAACACCTTTTGCAAGAGTGAATGCCCTTGGTGGGTGGGGGGAAGATGGTTG
>CM065710.1:29373196-29388196 GCA_017654935.2 Phymorhynchus buccinoides
AATCACGGGTTTCACGTGTTTTCCCTCTGATAGCTGGAAATAAATCTTGCTTTGACCAGGTCTCACTACCATACAAATGCCCCCAAATTCAAAGCGATACATCATTTTAAAGAGCAGCCTCAATAAGGCATTTGCCACGAGTGTTCGTTCTCTATGCTAGACTACTAATTTGCCCGTACTTGTTCTGCCCGAGTTACGCTGACCTCTCTAATTCAACACTATAAATTCAACTCGGTGAAAATCAAGGTAGCCATCACGTGGCAAAAGCCCTATTTGAACATGGGAACATTTCTATGTGGGTCACAGCTACCCAGAAAACCCCCCCAAGGGACTTAATCGTGGTGCGTCTGTGTATCTTTAAGATAGGGATTTATATAAGTTGATTATAAGTTTTCTTGTTGCTCTATCTAATGATCATTGTTGATTTTCATTTGTGACTTTCAGAAATAAAATGCTATTTAAGCCAAGTATTTCACGTGAATCGTGTCTCACAGACAATCACACGTGCCTTAGAAATCACACGTGAACCCTTTAGCTGGGCAAATTTTGACCCCCAAAAAACCTGAGCGACTTTTGAGCAATCTCCCTTTTTGGGGGTTTTTATCCCCAAAAGTGTACCATAGTTTCTTATCTGTCCAGTCCGCGGGCGCAGTTTTGTCGCTTACAGGTTTAAAAAAAAAAAAAAAAAAAAATTTAAAATTTTATTTTTGTTGTTGCAGCAGAGGTGCATCGGAAGAAAGCTTTTCTTCACCGAAGCCCCTCCCCCTCCTTTCCTTGACCTACCCTCCCCCTCTCCCTCCCCCCCTTCGACCACACCTCCCCTCCCACCCCACCCTCCCTCTCTCTCTCTCTCTCTCTCTCTCTCTCTCTCTCTCTCTCTCTCTCTCTCTCTCTCTCTCTCTCTCTCTCGTCCTTATTCTTACTATTTTCACAACCCCCCTCCCCCCTCTCTCTCCCACTGCCCTCCTTTATTTCTTGTAGACCATTTCAAATACCCCCCCCCCCTCACCCACCCCACCCCCACCGCCCTCCTACCCCACAAACACAAACTCACACATACACTCCCCCCCCCCCCCCACTACCCTCCTTTATTTCTTGTAGACCATTTCAATACCCCCCACCCCACACCCCACCGGCCCCTTGCCCACAAAACACACAGCCTCACGCATACACTCTTCCCCCCTTCCCCCTCCCCCTCCCCCGTTCCCCCAACTCTCTCACTCTCTCCCTCCCCCCCCCCCCCCCCCCCCCCTCTACCATCCAAATTCCGTCGGGGGTTTATTTTGGTTCTCGATTACTTTTCCAATTTCTCCGATCTCTCTCTCTCTCTCTCTCTCTCTCTCTCTCTCTCTCTCTCTCTCTCTGTCCTTAAAGACCCACAAGATCACGTGTCAACATCACGGGTTTCGCGTGTTTTCCCCCTCTTATCGCTAGCTGGTATGAAATATTGCTTTGACCAGGTTTGACTCCCATGCAAATGCCCCCCCAAAATTGAAAACGAAACATCGTTTTAAAGAGCAGCCTCAATTTGAAGTTGGGGACATTTGTATGTGGGTCACAGCTACCCAGAAAAAAAAAACCAAGGGACTTAATCGTGGTGGGTCAGTGTATCTTTCACCCCCCACCCCCCCCGAAAAAAACCCACACACAAAAAACCAACCCAACAACACCAAACACCCTAGCTGCATTTTGAATAAAATATATATATATATACTGGTCTCCAAAATTTAAGGGCCGGAAGAACGATCTTCTCTCTTCTGTCTTGGAGGCATGCTTATTGAGAGCTCTGGTTGCCGCCCTTAAATACACATTCGTGTCTAACTGTTGCTCAGCAGTGTTCACTACAGTCATGCCTTGCACGTGCAATAGGCAAGAAACCTGCATCAGCCCTGATTCTTCAGCGAAAAGAGACCAAACGTTCGTGAAATTCTCGTGAATTTGCCACATTTTAAGCGTACCTGAAAACGCTGTTGCTGTACTGCAATGTCTGCAAAACTGGTTCAGGCACGTGCAACAGGAAGGAAAGTTATTGAGTAGCCTAAGGTTTGCCATTTTCTTCATTGCTGTCTTAGTGTACAATAAATAGATATCAAGCTACTGAAAACAGAAGCCGGCCCTTAACTTTGGGAGACCAGTATATATGTCGCTGCATCTCTTTGTACGTGTTAGTCATTTGAGGTTATCTTGTACATTGGATTTTTTTTTTAACCCTTTCACCGCCAACGTCGCATTTTTGCACCACAATGATTTAACACCCATGTCACTAAAAGGCATCAAATCAGGGCCTGTTATCCAAAGACCCTGTTCTCTTAATTTTGGGAGATAAGGATAGGCCTTACTTTAAATATGTCACAGAGGAATCCCCAATATTACAGACATATTTTTGTCTCTACCCAGGTAAGTTTAATGGAATTGTTTTGCTGAAACATGGCTGGCGGTGAAAGGGTTAATGGCTTTTATCACTGGTTGATATTAACCTGTAGAAAGGGCCAGTAGTAAATGAGAGCTGCGCTATATATGATGCTCTACAGCACTGGAATATCATGGTACATGAAAGTAATTAGATGACCACTAGGACCAATCGTAGACACAGTGTAACGGGCAAAGGACATCAGCATCAGCCAAATTTGACAGCAGGGCCACATTGTGAACCCTCAGTGCAAACCTCCGCCAAGGAAACACTCACTGGTCTAAACCCTGTTGGTCGTGCCCTGAAAACCCGTTCGCCATAACCTTATTACATTTATTATTTACTCATCGGCTATGTCGCAAGGAATGCAGTGACAGAGATTGCGAACCTTCAGTGCAAACCTCTGCCAAGGAAACACTCACTGGTCTGAACACTGTTGACCGTGCCCTAAAAACCCGTTCGCCAGAGACCCCTATAACCTTATTACATTTATTATTTATTCATCGGCTATGTCGCAAGGAATGCAGTGACAGAGATTGTGAACCTTCAGTGCAAACCTCCGCCAAGGATGTACTCACTCCCTGGTATTCGCTCCCTTTATTATTAATAAAGCAAACAAAATGTTAGGATTAATAAAGAGGAGTTTTATAGGACTGAATGGAGAGGTGTTTGTAAATCTGTATGAAAGTTTGGTAAGACCCCATTTGGAATATAGCAAATTTAATTTGGAATCCTTTCCTAAAAAGACAGCCTCAGGCTATCGAACGTGTTCAAAGGAGAGCAACCAAACTAGTAAAGGCATTACGAAATTTAGATTATGGTGACAGGTTAGATAAACTGAATTTACCATCCCTCAAATATCAACGACTACGAGGTGATTTCATAAATGTTTATAGAAATTTCCACAGTTCCTATATTACTAACAAACATTTGTTACAACTTTCTAACTACTCAAAAACTAGGATTAATTATTTGAAAGTACCAACCCAATACAGCAGAACTAACATTAGAAAGAATTTCTTTAGTAACAGAGTCACTCAATACTGGAATTCTCTTCCAGCAGATATCAAATGGGCACCTAACCTAAATCAGTTCAAAAACCTCCTCGATAGGACCCCAAGCTTCAACAATAGGGCGTTTGCCACGAGTGTTCGTTCACTATACTAGACTACTAATTTGCCCGAGCTCGTTCTGCCCGAATTGCGCTGACCTTTCTAATTCAACTCTCTAAATTCAACTCAGTGAAATTCAAGGTCACCGGCGCGTGGCAAATGCTCTATTGAAATGTGTATATGATTAACACATCTAAAAGCGTCCTAGTCATGCCAATCATGAAAAAGAATACAACTAATCAGAAATGACACATTAAGAGGCCGCGAGGCCTTGCTGTCCTCATTCTCTGACCTGACCTGACCTGATGCAAACACAGTTGGCCATAGTCTGTGTAGTCGTACGTAAGGGAAGGGACCCAAATGTCGGACTGTTCCTATGTGCTATGGACAGTAGGTTTTTGCTTTGTTGTTGTTTTTTAAACGGCGCGAAGTACTGTGGCCAACTAACGCCTTCTAAAGGTCGGTATACATCTCGTGTGCTGGCTGATACAATCAATCAATCAATCATTCAATCAATCAACATTTATTATCCCCATTGAAATGAACAAGGACATTTTGTTTGCTGTGTTCTCATTAAAACATACAATAAAACACAATTGCACACGAGAAGTAACATATCACATATATCAGATTATGAGTAAAGCTTATACATGCACAACGACACACACTCTCTCTCTCTCTCTCTCTCTCTCTCTCTCTCTCTCTCTCTCTCTCTCTCTCTCTCTCTCTCTCTCTCTCTCTCTCTCTCTCTCTCTCTCTCTCTCTCTCTCTCTCTCTCTCTCTCTCTCTCTCTCTCTCTCTCTCTCTCTCTCTCTCTCTCTCTCTCTCTCTCTCTCTCAATCTCTCTCTCTCTCTCTCTCTCTCTCTCTCTCTCTCTCTCTCTCTCTTTCTCTCTCTCTCTCTCTCTCTCAATCTCTCTCTCTCTCTCAATCTCTCTCAATCTCTCTCTCTCTCTCTCTCTCTCTCTCTCTCTCTCTCTCTCTCTCTCTCTCTCTCTCTCTCTCTCTCCTCTCTCTCTCTCTCTCTCTCTCTCTCTCATATACACTACACACACTCGCTAACCCGCACATACAAGCACCCATATGTACACGCACGCTTCCGCATCGTTTGTGAGCACCACTTGCATACCTATAAACTGTACATATAAATACACCAAGTGTTGCACACACCCTCCCCAACACACACACCCTCACCCAATTCCATCCACCTCCACTCATCACCACAAATGTATCCAAATCATCATCAGAGAGAAAATGGAGTTTTACGTCCTCTTGGTCTGAATCAGACACATATGGGACATTTGTAAATACAAATATGGTGGGAACAATACTGGAGGCAATGCCCGGAGGCAGTACGAAACCAGTAAAGTCCCGATTTAAAAAAATTAATACAGACAGCTGTAGCGGTGACCACGCCTCGGTTAAACCTCATCGGCTATGGCACCATGATCCAAAACTGAAACTGATTGACAAATCATCATCAACACAAGGCGTAGATAAATCAATCAATCAATCAATACATAATCAAGGGGAATGCATCAATAAATAAATAAACAAGAGACAATAGGGTCATAAAAAAAGAATAAAAGACAAATTGCACAGAAATCTGTGCATCTGTTTTGTTTCAGTCTACGTATTTTTCACACCGACTGGCGTGCGTTGTTCACGCATTTGGTCCGCTGTCGCCCATCTTGTTGTTTGGGTCTTGGGGAAGGGAGACCCAAAGAAGCAGACCTGGGACGGTATTCACGTTGAGATAGCATGAGACTTAGCATCATGCTAACTTAGAAGCTCTTCCAAAAGTCCTATTAAATCCTATAGGACATTGGAAGAGCTTCTAAGTTAGCATCATGCTAAGTCTCATGCTATCTCGACATGAATACCGTCCCTGCTTGTGTACATAATAACCTGTCAGCGAGTCAAAAGCAACAACAAGGCGTGGTGGTGCCATTTGTCAAACGATTGCCAAACATGTTGTGTAGTACCTACTACACTGATGGACACCGAGCTTATTACTGCAGCGATAAAATGAGAGTTCGTGAGTAAACAAGCGCGGATTCGCAATCGTTTGTGGCAGCGGTCTATTTTTACCACTCCAATCATTACATACACTGAGTCGCCTCCCCTGGCTTTTCAATAATTTTAATCTGTAAACCAGAATGTTATCTCTGCACCATTTCGTAACTTTTTATATCTTTTGGAAAACATTTAAAACTATTTATCCTACTTATACTCATCGAAAGAAGCACCGCATACTCGTCGTGTCTGTTGCAGTGTCTGTATTACGTATGTTTATTATTTTGTACGCTTTAAAATGAAGATTCATGTGCTCTGTTCAGTATACAATTCTTTCCATACCTAAGGACTGTAGATATGACAACTGAAATGTTACTTTATGCCCAAGTATTTTTTTCTCTTTTACAATTATGTGCGACAATTTTGGCCCGACAGACAGACCGACAAAGTGAGTTATAGGTTTGTGGCTTGAGCCACAAACAAACAAGCGCGGATTCGCAATCGTTTGTGGCGTGCAACAATTGAAAACGAAACATCATTTTAAAGAGCAGCCTCAATTTGAAGTGCAGCCTCGATTTGAAGTGCGACAATTTTGTAGCCTCGATTTGAAGTGCGACAATTTTGGACAGACAGACAGACAGACAGACAGGCCGACAAAGTGAGTTATAGGTTTGTGGCTTGTGCCACAAACAAAAACAATAAGTGCAACGCTGAGCGGCTGCAAAGTCCCCTCGCAGCATCGCCGAGCTACTCCGAAATCGGAATGTGTCTGCTGTACACATACATAAAAACGCATCAAACCAGCACGTAACTACATAAAAACGCATCAAAACAGCACGTAACTGAATAGTTTTTTTATATATAGCCTTGGGGTTCGGCGATCATGCGCACACGCACGCACAGAAAAATTCATGACAACTGTGTTATAGACCATTCATCAAGAAATGTTGAGAGAGGGGCTACTAACACTAAAATGGTTGTGCCACTGCTGTAATGGAATATTAATATAAACAAATTTTTGAATGCTTTTCTATTTACGGAACTTATTACGGACCAAAAAGTCTTTGAATCATTGACCGACTCCGTTAATTTCTTTAATCTTTTTTCTTCAAACTCCCTTTCTTTCAGTTTTCTCATAGTCATATCGACAATCTTTGCGAGAAGCAAAGCAAAAAAAGAAAAGGAGACAAGAAGAAGAAAAAAAGCAGTAGACCAGCAAAGCAAGCAAGACAGAGTAAAAGAGACAGCAAGAAAGAAAGCAGCGTATTTTTTTTAGAGTCTTTTGTGGTAAGCTGCTTTCATGGTTTTACAACAATCTTTTACTTTCGTCTTTTTCTTCGCTCGCATTCATATTCGAACAGTTAATCGTTTGGGAAGGAATGGGAGAGGTGAGAGAGTGAGAGAGGAGAAGAGAGAGCGGGACAGGAGCGAGACGAAGAGCGAGGAGAGAGACGAGACACCGCGAGAGAGGAGCGCGAGAGCAGAGCGCGCACAGAACACGCGAGAGGAGAGAGCAGAGGAGAGAGGAGAGAGAGGAGACACACACAGACGAGACACACAGATGACAGGGAAACTCTCTCTGGGTGAGAGACACACAGGAGAGAGAGACGGAGGACGGGGGCACGCAGAGATAGAGACTGAGGGAGACACAGATGGGAGACAGAGGACACCCACACACAGTTGATAGAGGAGTCACCGACACACGAGGGGACAACACACATTGAGGGACACAGAGGAGAGAGTACACATAGAGAGACACACACACACATGAGGAGACAGGGAGAGATTTGCCCAGCCATCGTCGGAGACAGAGAGGGACACACTCTCGATGTGATGAAGAAAGAGCAGAGAGAGGGTGCAAGCAGAAATGCAGAGCACGCAGAGGAGGGGAGGAGGAGGAGAAGAGAGAACAGAGAGACTCTCTCTCTCACGGAGAGAGACACAGAGAGAGAGGGGAGAGAGAGAGACAGAGGGAATTGGAGAGAGGGAAGCGGGATCGAGAGAGACAGGGGAGAGAGAATGAGAGAGAGAACAGAGGGACATTCAGAGGGGAGAGATTTTGTTTCTTATTCCCTCTACTGCCATAGCCTACTTTCTTTATCTTATAATCTTCTCTCCTGTCTTTCCCCCGATTGATGTTTCAGCTTTTGTGTGTCTTTGTCGGAGAAAATAATAGGAGCAGTTTTCTCCAATGGTTCTATAAACGCATAAAACAATAACTCATCAGTGGAGGGAAATATTATACAGACAGACACAGACTGGCAAACAGACAGATGAATGGACAGATATTGCAGATAGATAGAAAGATAGAGAGACAGACACTGACAGGCAGACAGATGGTAAGATAGAGTCGGGACAGACAGACAGACAGACACTGAGACAGAGTGTATTCAAGACGACCATTCAGACGTGGCAAGACCCCGAACAAAGCAACTGACACATATATAATGACAGAGAGAGAGAGAGGAGAGAGAGAGAGAGAGAGAGAGAGAGAGAGAGAGAGAGAAGGATCGAGGAGAGAGAGACGAGGGAGGGGGGTCAGACACAGCCAGACATGGCGAGACAAAAACAAAGCAAGTGACACGCGTTTGGAGAGAGACAGAGACAGAGAGAGAATCAAAGAGAGAAAGAGACACACGCATATTATAATATGTGTGTGTGTATGTGTGTATGTGAGAGCACGGACTTGTTTATACAAGTCCGTGGAGAGAGAGAGAGAGAGAGAGAGAGAGAGAGAGAGAGAGAGAGAGAGACGGGAAGTGTGACAGGGATGAATAGGGAGAAAGAGTGAGTGTGGGTAGAGGCGGGGCCATCAATTTTATAATCTCTCCATATGCCTGTCTGGCTCTGCGCGTGTGTGTGTGTGTGTGTGTGTGTGCGGTGTGCGCGTGCGCGTGTGTGTGTGTGTGTTCGTGTGATGTGTGCGTGTGTGTGTGTGCGTGCTTGTGTGTTTATGTGTTGACTGTTCGTATGTGTGTGACGCATTGTATTATTTCACGGTTCAAATAAATCCACGTACGCACGCACACACAAAAGCACGCATGCAACAACAACATACAGTGTTTTATATGGCGTTTAAAACTTGATACAAATCAGATTGAAGCACACACATTAACATTCGTAACGCATTCAAAATGGCATTATAAAAACCGCTATGCACACACACACACGCACACACACCCACACGGCAAACGCACGCAATCGCGCACACTGTTTCACTCTTTCTCTCTCATCCTCTCTCTCTCTCTCAAGTCATGTAAATCGTAACGTTTTACTACTATCTCTCTCTCTCTCATCTCTCTCTCTCTGGTGTGTCTCTCTCTCTCTCTCTCTCTCTCTCTCTCTCTCTCTCTCTCTCTCTCTCTCTCTCTCTCTCTCTCTCCAAGTTCTAGATGCAAGTTTCATGTAAATAAACGTAACGTTTACCATAACTATCTCCATACACTTCGCTAAGCATTGCGTACCCTCCGTGATTTTTCGTTCACCCCCCCACCCCCCCCCCCACACCCACTTACCTCTCTCTGTGTGTGTGCCTGTCTCTCTCTCTCTCTCTCTCGAGCAATCCGCTCTCTCTCTGATGATCGATCATCTTGCCTCCATGATGATAATGATGATGATCCACTCTCTCGCTCTCTCGATCTCTCTCTGATCTCTCTCTCGTCCCTCTCTCTCTCTCTCTCTGATGCTCTTCGAAGTTCTAGATGCAAGTTTCATGTAAATAAACGTAACGTTTACCATAACTATCTCCATACACTTCGCTAAGCATTGCGTACCGTGGTCCCTTTTTGCCTTTATTTTATCTCCCTTTTCTCGCTCCTCTCTCTCTCCTGTCTGTGTATTTGTCTGTCTCCCCTCTCTCTCTCTCTCTCATCTTCTCCTCTCTCTCGTCTCTCTCTCGTCTCTCTCTCTCTCTCTCTCATCTTCCTGTCCTTGTAAGTGGAGATGTGTGCGTGTGTATATGTTTGTGTGTGTGTGATGTGCGTGGTGTGTGTGTGTGTGTGTGAGAGAGGATGAGAGAGACAGAGACAGAGATGACTGTGTGTTTGTATGTGTGTTATTTAAAACTTGATACAAATCAGATGTGAAGCACACACAGTTAACATTCGTAACGCATTCCCAAATGGCCTTAATAAAAACCGCTATGCACACACACCACACGCACACGACACACGCACGCTGCCAAAAAAGCGCACGCGATGTGATAACACTTGTTACACCACTCTTTGATCTCTCATCTCTCCGACACTCTCATCTCTCAAGTCTCTCTCTCTTTCGTTCTCTCCTTCTCTCTCTCTACTCTCTTTCTTATTACTCTTCTCTCTGAATCTCTTCTCTCTCCAAGTTCAGCATGCAAGTTTCATGTAGATAAACGTAACGTTTACCATAACTATCTCCATACACTTCGCTAAGCATTGCGTACCTCTGATTTTCGTTTCACCAGCCCCCCCCCCCCCCACACTTAACCACTCTCTGTGTGTGTGTCTCTCTCTCTCTCTCTCTTCCTCTCTCCCTCTCCGTCCTTCTCTCATCAGCTCGTCCTCTTTCTCTCTCTCTCTCATCTCTCTCTTCAAGTATCTTAGATGCAGTTTCATGAAATAAACGTAACGTTTACCATAACTATCTCCATACACTTCGCTAAGCATTGCGTACCTCCCGGTTTTCCTTTATTTTATCTCCCTTCTTCTCTCTCGTCTCTCTCTCTTTCTGTGTTTTTCTGTCTCTCTCTCTCTAATGTGTGTCTCTCTCTCTCTCATCTCTCTCTGCCCTCCCTCTCTCTCTCTCTCTCTCTCTCTCTTCTCCTCTCTCCTCTCTCTCTCTCTCGAGAGAGGGAGATGTGAGAGAGAGAGAGAGAGTGAGTGTATGGAGTGCGTTTGAGATAGAGACACAAAAAAAAGTGTGTGTGTGAGAGCGTGCGTGTGTGTGATAGAGTGTGTGTGAGAGAGGGCGAGAGGGAGGAGACAGAGACAGAGGGAGAGACAGTGTAGTTTGTACATGTGTGAGAGAAGAGAGACACCTTTAGAGCTAATCTATGAGATTTTGCTAGCCACTCTGTTCAAGCGAGGGAGAGAGGGACACACACACATACCCAGAGAGAGAGAGGGAGATGAGAGAGAGAGAGAGAGGAGGGGGGGAGGAGGTGATTATCGAGCCTGGGGGGAGAGAGAGAGAGGTAGATATACAGGGAGGGAGAGGGCAGGACAGAGAGAGAGAGAGAGAGGAGAGAGGAGTGAGAGGAGAGAGAAAGAAGAGAGAGAGAGAGACTATGAGGCACACAACAGAGAGAGAGAGAGAGAGACGAGAGAGAGAGAGAGAGAGAGAGAGCAGACACAGAGTAGAGAAACTTTAATTTTACAAGAGAGAGAGAATGAGAATTTATGGCTGAGGCCTAGGTCTTCCATTCTGTCTTTGGTTCTAAGCATGCAATACATAACTCCTACTATAAATGGACATTGAGACACAGGAAAATCGCCAACAAAAAACAACAACTAACAGGAATATAACAATGAGCATTTTAGAGCAGAGAACCATCAACTTAAGCAATACCCTATCAGAAATAGGAACAAGCCGGAAATGACGACCAGTAATAGAGATAGATTCAAAACACCTATCGACACTACAAATATATTTCTTCTGACTGACCAGAGACTCACTGGAGGAGACTAGTTCCGTAGAGATTAAAGGAGAGAAAACCCCATAGGCAGATAAGTAATCCCATGCCAAATTATCCCATCGAAACAAAGCAGATTCTTGGCAGACATGTTGCCCATGAGACGAGTGCTAATTTTAGCATTCGTCCCATCGACAACCGTAAAGACCAAAACCCGCCCCACTCCATGAGACAACTGGCACGGGCCTCCCGGAGGGGCCACCCCCCCGCCCATGGGTCCTCCTATCCTCTACTATTACTATTACTACCACCATCACCACCAACGCCATCACCACCTATTCTACTCAACTCGATACTACTAGCTACTACTACTACTACTACAACCGTACTACTATTAACTACTACTACTACTACTACTACTACTAACTTGGCTACTATCACTACTAACTACTACTACTACTACTATAATTACTATTATTATTACTACCCCACTCCACCACCACCATCACTACTACTACTAACACTGCCACTACTAGAGAGAGAGAGGGGGAGAGAGGGACAGAGAGGGCACACACATACAGAGAGGAGAGAGGGAGAGAGATGAGAGGGAGAGAGAGAGAGGGGGAGAGAAGAGAGAGAGAGGGAGGGAGAAGAGAGCTGAGAGAGAGGTAGAGAGTGCATGTGAACAACAGGGACAGAGAGATGTTACACACACTACACACACACATACAGAGACTGAGAGAGAGAGATAGAGAGAAGAGAGAGAGAGAGAGAGATAGAGAGAGAGTGGGAGAGAGAGAGAGAGAGGAGAGTGAGAGAGAGGAGAGAGAGATATACAAAAACAAAGCAAACAACAACAAAAAGAGAGAGAGAGAGAGAGAGAGAGAGAGAGAGAGAGTGAGAGAGAGAGAGAGAGAGAGAGAGAGAGAGAGATAAAGCGAGAGAGAGACACATACAGACAGAAAGAAAGAGAGATACAGAGAGAGAAAGGAGACAGAGAGAGACAGAGACAGACAATTTTAATGGAAGGACACACAGAGATAGACGTAAAGTAAAAGATGTTGGTTAGGGGGTGGGGGGTTGCGGAGGGGGGGGGGGAGTGAAAGAAAAAGGGGGTCGAATTTGGAACGGAGAACACTTTTACCCAAATAAAAAAAATAAAAACGAAAAACAAAGAAAATTCAAAACCAACAACTACGCGCTACTGGCTTGCAAGCGCACGCGTTCGATCAATAAACAGCTATATATTAAAGGGCCACGCAACCCCCCCCCACACACACTGCCTACGATTTGACCCCAATGCGGTCCGATTGTGGCGACTGATGTCTGTGAGTCATGATTCACGTGAAATGTATGCATAAATACTTTCGTCTAAAAAAAAATAATTCAACTATTTTCGCTTACTACATTATTATTTTTGGTATTTTGCAACATTCTAGTCACAGAGACGTATCTCTGTGAAATTCGGGCTGCTCTCGCCTGGATAGCGCGTCGCCACAAGTGCTGCGCGCCTACCCTTTTGGGGGGTGGGGGAGGGGGTGGTGGGTGGTGGGGTGGGTGGTGGGGGGTGGTTGGGAGAGGGGTGGGGCACAGGGTGAGGAGGAGTGGGTGGTGGGTGTGGGCACACTTGGAAAAGCTAGCTATCAATTTGTCCATACCAGGCAGCGGGATTTCTTCCATGCTCTTACCGACTTTTAACCGCCGTGGGATTTTTACGTGCGGTAAAGCGCAACGGGTCAGACTAGCTTTAAGTCCCCCATCCGAAGGACTTGGACGTTCAGTTCGATTTCCCTGTCGAACTAGAAAGAAAGGGCGAGGAGGAGGCCGGGATTCGAACCCGGGGGGTCACTCACTTTGACGCAGTCACGCATTGCATTTGGCAGGCGAGCGTCTTAACCGCTCTGCCACCTTTCTCCATAGTACATGGATGATCCTGCTTTCAGGATGTCCTAAAGTTCAGGATTAGATGCATTTTGCTGGTTATAGAGGTCATGAAGTTTAACCAGAAGTGAAAGTGCAACGAGAGCCTGTCAAATACATTGGAAACTGTTGTTTCCCTTCAGCTTCCAGGGGGGGGGGGGGGGGGGGGGGGGGGTGGGGGGGGGAAACCACAGGAGGGGGGGGGGGGGGGGGGGGGGGGGGGGGGGGGGGGGGGGGGGGGTTGTGCCCGCCCGGAAACCCACAGGAGGAGCGTTGTCCGTGCACTCCTGGGCGGTCCCTGGACCATATTTCCTAAGAGCACCCATGATAGTAGGGTAAGACGGGGTAAAAAGCCCATGGGCGGGTAAGAAGCCCATGCCAATTATCTCATGAAATAAAGCATATTTCAGTCACATTTTGCCCACGAGACGAGTGTTAATGCTTAGCATTCGTCTCATGGGCAAATTTGACTGACATTTGCTTTATTTCATGAGATAATTGGCATGGGCTTCTTACCCACCCATGGGCTTTTTACCCCGTCTTACCCTATACTATATACTCAAGTAGACTCCAATACGTACACGAATCAAATGAAAAATGCCTCCTGGTACAAAAGTACAGAACATTTTGATCAGATACGTGTAGGGGAAGACGGGGTAATTCGTCTCATGGGCAAAATGAGACTGAAATTTGCTTCATTTCATGAGATAATTGGGGTGGGCTTCTTACCCGCCCATGCGCTTTTTACCCCGTCTTCCCCTACTACTACGCGGAAGACTACAAATTTAAATCATAATTAACTTATAGTAGGGGTTTCATCAGATTCAGATTCGTGTAGACAGTTAAAATGTCACAACGAGAAGCGTGCCTCAAAAAATCACAATTTCCCCCCCGTGAGGATACCGGGGGGGGGGGGGGGGGGGGGGTCTTTTGTATAAATAGTTCCCCCACCTTCTGGAAGTTCTGTGCTTGTAACTTCCTCTTAATCTGTCACTCTCTTTGACTCTGCCTTTTCCCTTTGCTTTCTATCATCTACTAATCTTTCTCCTTTTAACCGGTCCATCTCCCCCCGTGGGGATACCGGGGGGGTCTTTCGTACAAATAGTTCCCCCACCTTCTGGAAGTTCTGTGCTTGTAACTTCCTCTAATTCTGTCACTCTCTTTGACTCTTGCCTTTTCCCTTTGCTTTCTGTCATCTGCTATCTTTCTATCTCACTGGTCCACTCTCCTGCCTTTTTTCTATGAATTCTTACAAAGATTTCTTCAGCCGAAGTCGGACATGCTGGGCCTAACTATTCTTAGTTAGGCGCACAACGGCAGCATGGCGCATCTACGCTCACGTGACAGGAAACTGTCTGAGCGAACGAAGAAGAAGAAGAAAAAGAACCGGTCCATCCATTCTCCTGCCTTTTTTTTTGGTCCCACGAAACTTTTCAAAATCATTTTCCTCCTCCAGCCGAAGTCGGACTTGCTCAGTGCCGGGCCTAACTATTTCTTAGTTAGGCGCGTAACGGCAGCATGACGCATCTGCGCTCATCATAATTGACAGGGAAACGGTCTGAGCGATCCGAGAAGAAGATGAAAAAATGTCACCATCGGATCCGTGTTGGGGTCGGGTCGTACCCAGTGTGGCTGACCCTGTATACTGTAGGATACAATTGGGGGGAAAAGGAAAGAGGGTTGGTAGGGGGTGGGGGTGGGTGGGGTGGGGCAAGCCAAGACAAGCCAGTCTTTCACTGAAATGCATCTCTACAACGCAGCATAGCAAGTAGCAGCAACAACAGCAGCAGCAGCAGCAGTAGTAAGTTTAAGTTAACCGCTGCGGTGGGTTTCTTTGCACAAAGCGCTTTTTAAAAAACAACAACTTTTTTTGTAACCTTCAACAGCGAAGCCTGTGGAGGGTTTCTTTGCACAAAGCGCTTTAAAAAAAACCCA
>CM065710.1:29393196-29395696 GCA_017654935.2 Phymorhynchus buccinoides
TATAAACAAAAATTCGTTCTCTCTCTCTCTCTCTCTCTCTCTCTCTCTCTCTCTCTCTCTCTCTCTCTCTCTCTCTCTCTCTCTCTCTCTCTCTCTCTCTCTCTCTCTCTCTCCTCTCTCTCTCTCTCTCTCACTCTCTGTGTCTGTGTTTGTGTGTGTGTGTGTGTGTGTGTGTGTGTGTGTGTGTGTGTGTGTGTGTGTGTGTGTGTGTGTGTGTGTGTTGTGTGGTGTGTGTGTTTTGTGCTGTATTGTGTGTGTTGTTGTTGTCGAGTTATTGTCATGGTTGTTGTCAGTGCTGTTTCGTATTGATGTTGTTCAATAATTACTGTTCGTATTGATGTTGTTCAATAATTATTGTTGGTTTCGTCATTACGGTATTCGTTGCATGCATCTTTCTCACCTCCCCCCCCCCCCCCCCTCTCTCTCTCTCTCTCTCTCTCTCTCTCTCTCTCTCTCTCTCTCTAGCCTCTCTCTCTCTCTCTCTCTCTCTCTCTCTCTCTCTCTCTCTCTCTCTCTCTCTGTCTCTCATGTCTAGGGGATGTGGGCTTGAAGAAATACATATTGTTCAATTGTTCTCTGTCTGTGTCTCTGTGTCTCTGTCTCTGTCTCTCTCTCTGTCTCTCTCTCTCTGTCTGTCTCTCTCTCTCTCTCTCTCTCTCTCTCTCTCTCTCTCTCTCTCGGCTCTCTCTCTCTCTCTCTCTCTCTCTCTCTCTCTCTCTCTCTCTCTCTCTCTCTCTCTCTCTCTCTCTCCTCCCCTCTCAACTTCCCTATTTAGAATTTCATTTTACTGCCGGTATCAATTCTGCAGCCAGAGAGTGATGCGTTGGCCTTTGGGGAACTTCCCCCCATGCCAGCCAGCAAGCTGTCCTCGAATCCCCCTGGCCAAGAGAGTGGGGATGTACCCTAGGCAAGGCATCTCCACTATAAACAAATTCTAGCCCAGCCCGCCAGAATAGCATCTGCCCCCCCCCCCCCCCCCTGCTATTTGGTTGTCATAGTCGGAAACGACTGACCAGCATATACACACGCGTTAACAACAAACCAACAAGTACAGTTCAACCCCCCCCCCCCACCCCCCCCCCACCTTTATAAGACCTTCAAAAATCATCCAAAATGAGGTCTTAATAGGGAGGGGTCTTTTAAGGGAGGTAATTTTAATTACTTACAAAGAAAGGCAATGTGAAAGTGAAAATCCGTTTAACGTCCTCCGGTCTGGTCTGAAACCGAGACACATAACGGGACATTAGTAGATATAAAGATGGTCGGAAACGATCCTGGAGGCAATGCCCGGAGGCAGCGCAACTCCAGGAAAGTCCCGAATTTTTAATATTAAGACATATGCTTCTTAATGGGCAATGTCTCAGAGTAGTAGGGGAAGACGGGGTAAAAAGCGCATGGGCGGGTAAGAAGCCCACCCCAATTATCTCATGAAATGAAGCAAATTTCAGTCTCATTTTGCCCATGAGACGAGTGCTAATAAAGAAAATTTCAGTCAAATTTGCTCATGAGACGAATGCTAGACATTAACGCTCGTCTCATGGGCAAAATGAGACTGAAATTTGCTTCATTTCATGAGATAATTGGGGTGGGCTTCTTACCCGCCCATGCGCTTTTTTACCCCGTCTTCCCCTAGGTCTTATGTGGGAGGGAGTCTTATAACGGGAGGTCTTATAAGGGAGGTTCCGCTGTTATAACGAAACAAAGCTAACTGGGATGTCGCGATGGATTTTCCTTCTTTCCTCATCGCTGTAAATAAATAAAGGGCCTGTCACACTAGACACGATTCGCTGTCCGGAATGCGATGCGATTGTGACGATGCGACTCACGATTCACGCGAAATAGTCCCGTCTAAAAAACGATCCCACTACTGTCGCTTTATTGGCCTCTGCAACTAGGCTTATTAACGCCCTTGACAGTGAGAGTTAAGCCCTTGTTGGTCAGTATTCAAAAGGGCATTCGCTCTTGCAAAAAGGCAGCCATTTTTAGTGGGCCTCAAATAGGGTTACTGGTGAGAGTTAATCCCTTGTTGGTCAGTATCCAAAAGGGCATTCACTCTTGCAAAAAGGCAGCCATTTTGAGTTAGTGTCCTGAAATAGGGTTATTGGTGAGAGTTAAGCCCTTGTTG
Source organism: Phymorhynchus buccinoides (assembly GCA_017654935.2). Classification (NCBI taxonomy): domain Eukaryota; kingdom Metazoa; phylum Mollusca; class Gastropoda; order Neogastropoda; family Raphitomidae; genus Phymorhynchus; species Phymorhynchus buccinoides. Next base: position 29,395,322 of record CM065710.1, read on the forward strand.
GTCAGTATCCAAAAGGGCATTCACTCTTGCAAAAAGGCAGCCATTTAGTGGGCCTCAAATAGGGTTATTGGTGATAGTTAAGGCCTTGTTGGTCAGTATCCAAAAGGGCATTCACTCTTGCAAAAAGCAGCCATTTAGTGGCTTCAAATAGGGTTATTGGTGAGAGTTACACCCTTGTTTGGTCAGTACTCAAGCATCTACCAGGGCATTCACTCTTGCAAAAGGCAGCCATTTAATGGGCCTCAAATAGGGTTATTGGTGAGAGTTAATCCCTTGTTGGTCAGTATCCAAAAGGGCATTCGCTCTTGCAAAAAGGCAGCCATTTTTAGTGGCCTCAAATAGGGTTATTGGTGAGAGTTACACCCTTGTTTGGTC
>CM065710.1:29400696-29413196 GCA_017654935.2 Phymorhynchus buccinoides
ATATAGCCTTGGGGTTCGGACCCGTGATTTGAGCGCGCGCGATCATGCGCACAGAAACATTCATCACAACTGTGTTATAGATCATTCATCAAGAAATGTTGTGAAAAAAACTGCATTAAAATACATGCAAAACTTCGCGAGATATTAGCGATTATGTGTTTCGGGGTTTGAACCCCGTAACTGGCGCGACCTTGACCTTGCTGTAAAACTAAATACATCAGTGGATAGCTTGCATCTTGGCAAACTAGTATACCAAATTTGATGATGATAGACTGAATAGTTTTTGAGAAAAACGGACGAATAGCCGGACGGACGAACGGTGGCACGCCGGAGGCACGGACGGATCAGACAGAAACAATAGCTCCCCGAACCTTCGGCTCGGGGACTAACAATACTTCCCCCTCTACAGTCCAGTGCGTAAATGATACAAGTTAAAAGCTAAATCAAATCTCGTAGCCCATCAGGTTTGCGAGTGCGCGGGTTCGAACCCAGCTCGGTTCACACGTCGTAGTGTGTCTTTGGGAAAGGCACTTTACTCCTGTTTTCTTTACTCCACCCAGGTGTAAAATGGGTACCTGACGTCAGTTGGGGGGGGGGGGGGAAACGTCCATCGGATGAGACTTTTCAAAAACCGAGGTCTCCGTGTGCGAACGCATGCACAAGATCTTGCGCACACGTTATAAGCCCATCCCACTATTCGGTACGAGTAGGCCGTGTGTGCCGGTGGGATGTGTGACGTAAGTGTCCCGCGCGACCCACTTTCTTCATTTCTTCTCTCCCCCCCCCCCTCCCCCCCCCCCCCCCCCCCCCCCCCCCCCCTTACCCTCTCTCCTTTTCTTTTCTTTACTTGGCCGCCACGTTAATTGCCATCCACCACCAAAGAGAACGCCGAGTAAGGGCGTTGTCTGTTTGAAGTTCGACTTGTCTCCCCGGTCAGCACGTACCACCTACTGAGGTTATCTCCCTTCACCCCCCCCCCCCCCTCTTATCTACCGTCTCATCACGAGATAGTGATATCAAGAGTCGGCTCCCTTTGTAAGACACCTCGCCCTTACTCATCACAAGAAAGTGACAACCACGGTTATCTCCCTTTGAAGAAGGTTTTGCCGTTCCGAGCACGAGAAGGATTTGAATGTCGGCACGTGATAAGGATGTAATAGGCGCATGATTGTTCGGTACACTCTGAACAGCATCTTGTGACGTGTGGACTGTAATAAACCAATAGCAGGCTTTCATTGTTTGAAAGTGAAGGCTATAATTGGCGTAGTGAGAAAAAGTTTTTCACACAAGACGCTGAAACTGACTAGAGCAACACCTCTCCCAGCCAGAATAGCCCACCTAGTAAGTCTTATTGATGACTGGTGATTGAGACTGGTTGTTTGTTTGACCCTAGTTTTGATCTAGATCCTATGTTCAATGAGGAATAAGGAGTAGATAGATATGCTATAGAAAAGAAGTGGTAAACATTCTATTCTATTTATGTGCACTGATTATTTGTGTGTGTGTGTTTTTGACTTGAACACTTTTGGTACCAGAACCAGAGTTTATGCCTACTAACCCTTTTGTCTATTTTTAGTAGGAAACCTATGGGCCGCAATCTTGCACTATTTTTAGTAGGAAACCTATGGGCCGCAATCTTGCACTTTATGATACCATTCCTTTCCAGGTGTTGGATGGAGAATGATGTTGTCTTGATCACCTTTTATGTTTTACTGATCTCAGTTTGTTAACTGAAATTCAGTTTATTTATTAACTAGTGCCATTGTACAAGGGAAGTCTTCAAGCCGGTTGGGATTCACTAATTCCCTGCCGACTGAAGCCCCTTGTCTCTAAGCCATAGAGACCTACATCCACCTTCTCCTGTGATTATCAGCAGGGCATCGTGGGCAGGAAGATCATCCCTGTCTCACAAGCACCAAGACGGGTCCGTCGCCAAGACGACCCGCACCCAGAATCCGCGAGGAGACCACGCCTGAACCGTGCCATCCCGCGAAGCCGTAACCGGAACGACTGGGAGCTACTCTCATCTGACGAGCAAGCCCAGCCACACCAGCATTCGCCGATCACTACGGAGGAACCTGACAACAGCTAAGTCCCCCGGACTGCGCCAATCATTTGAACTTTCCTACGGACAATGAAGATAATTAGTAACCCTTCCGGCATGGGGCGAACCTTATAGAAAGACAAAAGTCTTGTAAATCCTTTCGGATTCCATTGTTTTTTTATCCATATTTTGTTTTGGCGCCATTGAGCTGCTTTATTATTATTGTTGCATAATCTTATGCAGATTTTGGGAGTAAATAAAATACAAGTGTCAAATAATCCTGAACCCTTTGGTCAGACTGATGAGAGTGGGAGTCTTGTAATTTCATGTAAAACCCTACTTCTCTCTGTCTGCCATTTAGAGCAATTCAACCACTTGTATTTCTTACAACCATACGAGCCAGAACCCGGGCACAAATATAAATTTATTAGATGAAAAGGGGCCGGGAAAGTTGCTCATCTCCCATACCCTAGAGAAGTGGGCTAAAGGCAAATTTTCTAAAGTCTTCCCTAGGGACTTAGCCTTTTAACCCATTACCTCGTCACAGGATGAATGACACGAATTCACATAGCACGCATCCTGTGCGCTATTAATGGTCTGAATGAAGACCGGTGAGCGCGGGGCAGGATAAACATCCACAACTGGAAGAAGAAGAAGAAGAAGGTTTCTACTGACAATTACATTCTCAACCAAGCAACGTCCTACCATGTAATCAACAAATACAGGGTCGAGTTTCTCTAGATAACGGTCGTTGCGCGAATAACTGTTACGCCAAAAGGGGTCTAAGAAACACCCGAAACGTTTGCTAAGGTCAGATAACTCTACTCTCTCTAGGCTACAGACGCCGAAGGCCCCCGAAGTTTGTCAACCCATGCAACCCGTATGCGCCGATTGCGCTGAACGCCAGGTCTAGTACGTTCACTTTCACTTTCTCCCTACCCACAATGCAATATACTAAGTTAGTGCTTCCTTTTCCTGACTCTCAGTGGTCCGTTTTTGGTTCTTACAGCAAGGGAAAGCACCCACTAGTCTTTTTGAACGGATTTTTCGAAGTGACCCCATTTGTTTTATTTTTTCCACGTGACGTGCGCAGTATTGACTCGGCGCGATGTTGGGGGCGCCATTACGGATTTTTTATTCCAATTCATGGTTTGTTGTGTGACATTGTGTTAGCTTTCCAATGAAAATATCATCATTGCTATTCAATATGCATCTTTCAGAAATTAAATGCGAGTTCGACTTTATTCTGGGTGATTTTGTTGGATAAAAGATTTGGTGTGACGTTCGGAGTTACTTCCCATCACTCGGAACTCAGGATCGATTCTAGGTTCGATTGATCGGGAGGCATAGGGTTAAGCTTACTCTTCACTTTTGGGAGAGGGAAAAGGGCTGCTATCATAAGGGAGATAAATCATACCTCTGTCAGTTTGTACAAAGTTTTCGATTTCATGCACGTCTATTTTGTGTGCAGAAAAATATTTTTGCTCTATATTATGCCTTCTAACATGATGACAAATTAAGAAAGAGCACTCAAAAACACTTGCGTTCGTTTAATTTGCTAAAATCATCCCGTATTTTTTCATGATATACTAAAGAATATTGGCTGTGACAAGCTTGTTGTTTTGGTCTTCCATTTTGAAAATTAAAGTCACATTCACGCGAGATATATAAAAAAAAAACCCCGGAAGTATTGATATTTCCCATGATCCTTCAAATAGTTTGTGGCTTGTTACCTCGATAGCAGCCACAAAACGTTTGCGGCAAACGTCGGCAAAAGAGGTGTTTCTTAGTACCGTTTTTGCCGCTTTGAGCTCACGCTACGTAACGTTAGCCCTTGTGAAACGCCCCCCAGGGTAATGACGGTGATTTAAATCGAGTCTTTGAAGTCTTAATAATTAATTCAAAGACAACAAAAATCATGTTCAGCTTAGATCTTTTATAAGTGAATAGTTTGAGGAAAAGAGAAAGAAAAAAACCCACTACAAAATAGTATAGACACAAGGAAGATTAATTTTAGCGGGGTAAAAAAAAATGGCGTCGACTTCAAAGGGAGCTAACATAAAGCGACTTGCGAGCTAAGTGGAGAAAAATGGGTCTTTTCAAAGAAAACATTTTTTAACACACGAATAGATTGTTCGGAATAATGTTTTTATTTATTTATAGAAAACAAAAAGTAAAATGATTGTTGCTTCTAATATGTATTAGTATGAAAACAAACAACAGGTTTTTTTCATTAATTGCTCAAAGTAATTTTTTTGTTAGTAGAAACACAAGAAAAATGTATCCAAAATATGTTCTTTGAGCCTCAAAACACATTTATTTAGTTAACTACATGTTATCAATACCTTTATCGATTAAACAACTCGGGACTTTCCTGGTATTGCAGTACCTCCAGGATCGTCCCACCATCTTTACATCTATTAATGTTCCAGGCCGGAAGACGTTAATCGGATTTTCATTCACAAAACGTATGATATATCTGATACGCGCACTTTTTTTGTTCTTTTTTTTTTTTTGGGGGGGGGGGGGGACTTCGATATCAATTTGATATTGGAACGATGGTTAAGAGATGACCTGGTATTGAAGTATCTTCGGGATCGAACCATATAATTATTATGAAGACTACCGCACCAGTAAGAACTAGACCCTACGACATATATTTATGGGAAAAAAGTTCTTTTGTATGAAAACAAAATACAGATGTATTCAAAGTATATAATATCCTTTGTATGAAAACGCAATGCAAAACTAGACCCTACGACACATTCCTTTCTTCTTCGACATAATCATATTAATCGAAAATAAAGTTATTTTGTATGAACACAAAATACAGATGTATTCAAAGTATTATAACAATATCCTTTGTATGAAAACGCAAACACAAATTATTGTCTGCTCAAAGTATTCACTTCACAATAGGAACAAAATACTAATTTATTGTCAGCTCAAAGAAAGTTTCTTTGCATACAAAAACAAACTTATCGCGTGTACAAATTATGAGGGGAAAAAAGCCCACTCATTTATCGTCTGTTCAAAGTAAATATTTATATAAAAGCAAAATACATATGTATTTGTCTGTACAAAGTATATCCTTCGTATAAAACAAAATTATTGTCTGAAGAAAAATGGTGCTTTACGTCCTCTCGGTCTGGAACAGACAAATATGGGACATTTGTAAATACAAACATGGTGGGAACAATGCTGGAGGCAATGCCCGGAGGCAGTGCAACACCAGTAAAGTCCCTGATTTTTTTTTAGCAATACAGATAGGTGTAGCGGTAACCACGCCTCGGTTAAACCCTTTTAAAATTATTTTCTGGTATGGAAGTTCAGTTTAACGTCGCGTATCGGCTTTCGCCATGTGCGACGGGCTGAACAAACCAACCAGGGTATAAACAAAAATTTATTGTCTTAGCCAAAAGGCCGAGAAGCGATCAGAACATGTCCTAATTATGGTCTGCTCTGTGGAGTTTTAATTGTGTGAAAACAAAGTACAAAATTAATGTGTTATCTATTTGACATGTTTTTCATATGAATTTTTGTGTGTGGTCTAATCAATGTATCAAAAAATTGTTTTGGAGCGAATACAAAACGCAACGTTATTGTTTGTTCAAAATATATTTTTTGATGAAATCACAATATGATCCTAATGTTTATTAGAGTATGTTTCTTTTTCATGAACACAAAAGTAATATAATTATTTCTCCAAAGCATATTTTTTCAATGAACATCAAATACAACCTTATGATCTGATCGATTAGAGCTCTTTGTATGGAAACAAAATACAGATTTGTCATGCTTTTGTTTTAAAGCGGCACCTTGACGGATGAGTTTTGCACGAAACACGTCGAGATCACCAGGAAAACACCCTTTACAGAGATCGCAACACTCACCTTGCTCTGGTTTCCTAGAAATCAAACCGTCAAATCGGCGATTCCTCCTTGGCGGAGGTGCTGGAAGTCAAATGCCTTCTCTTTTCTAATGGCTGCCTGAGTTCACTCACCTTCTGGAAGTTCTGTGCTTGTAACTTCCTCTAATCCGCCGCTCTCTTTGACTCTGCCTTTTCCCTTTGCTTTCTGTCATCTACTATCTTTCTGACTTATTGGCCCATTCTCCTACCTTTTTGTTCAACACAAATCTTCCAAACAATGTTTCTTCTTTGAGCTCCTCCCAAAACTCGGAATGTGTCGGCTGTACGCAGCGGGGAGACCAGTGAAAACTGAAAACCGGACACATATGTACCTTACCCATTATGGCCACATGGCCTGGGAACGCACAAGAAGTGTGGCAGAAGAAGAAGAAGAAGAAGAAGAAGAAGAAGAAGAAGAAGAAGAAGAAGAAGAAGAAGACGAATGAGAAACAGACACTTTGCACACAAAAATTGACATTTTCTGTCAGAAGGGTTTTTGTCCATCAAAAAGGGACTTTTCTGAAAAATGGGTTACACTCGGAAACTGTTACTTTCTGGAAATCCTCGAGGCGTATTGAACAACAACAAATTGTTGGAAACTTTCCCTGCGTTGAATCTTCTTTTATAATACCTGAAACCAAAAATCGAAATACTAGCTTTATTACTAAAACTTTTATTAACGGTTTTATGGGTTGCGATGTTGTTGTTGTTGTTGTTGTTGTTGTTGTTGTTGTTGTTGTTGTTGTTGTTGTTGTTGTTGTTGTTGTTGTCATACTATATATTAATAATAATAATAATAATGGTTATTTATACGGGGTCGTCAAAATAATAATCTGTATTTGTTTTTCAAAATTTCGTCGGGACTTTCCTGGTGTTTGCGCTGCCTCCGGCATTGCCTCCATGATCGTTCCCACCATCTTTATACCTACTAATGTCCCATGTGTGTCTGTTTCGGTCCGGATCGACGTGGAGGACGTTAACAACATATTGAACGAAAAAATGGTGTTTTACGTCCTCTCGGTCTGGAACAGACACATAATGGGACATTTGTAGATACAAAGATGGTGGGAACAATACTGGAGGCAATGCCCGGAGGCAGTGCAAAACCAGTAAAGTCCCGAGTTTTTAGCAATACAGATAGGTGTAGCGGTAACCACGCCTCGGTTAAACCTCATCGGCTATGGTACCGCCATAATTGTTAGCATAGCAAGTATGTATGAGTCGCATACGTTAACCCTTTCACCGCCAGCCATATTTCAGCCAAATATGTCCATTATATTTACCTGGGCAAAGAACAAAATCCATCTGCAATATTGGGGATTCTTCTTCTGAAATATCATAAAATAAGGTCTATCCTTACTATCCCAAAACTAAGAACAATAGGGTCTTTGGATAATAGACCCCGATTTGATGCCTTTTAGTGACACAGGTGTTAAATCACTGTGGTGCTAAAATGCGACTTTGGCGGTGAAAGGGTTAAACAGATTGTTCTTCTTCTGGTTATTTATAGAGCGCTGAACTCCCTTTGCAGGGAGCTCAAAGCGCTGAACAAACGCCTAAACACTAACACACAGATCAAACATAAACATTAAAGACAAGACAAGAATCAAAAGAAAATATTCAGGGGTGTTCTTTATGAAAGCGAAACTCAGCTTTCGATGGCTTGGAGTCAAAACGGACTATCTCTAGATAGCCCGTTGACATGTTGTTGAACATATTGTGAAAACTGATAACTTGCATCAAAAACACAGTGCAGAAATATATATGTAAAATACTTGTAGCGGTGCCCTAGCCGATGAGGTTTAACCGAGGCGTGGTCACCGCTACACCTATCTGTTTTAACCCTTTCACCGCCAGCCTTATTTCAGCCAAAAATTTCCATTAATTGTACCTGGGTAGAGAACAAAATCCATCTGCAGTATTGGGGATTCTTCTGTGACATAATATAAAATAAGGTCTATCCTCACTTCCCAAAACTAAGACCTTTGGATAATAGACCCCAATTTGACGCCTTTTAGTGACATAGGTGTTAAATCACTGTGGTGCTAAAATGCGACTTTGGCGGTGAAAGGGTTAATAAAAAAAAAATCGGGACTTTACTGCTTTCGTACTGCCTCCGGGCATTGCCTCCAGTATTGTTCCCACCATGTTTGTATTCACAAATGTCCCATATGTGTCTGATTCAGACCAAGAGGACGTAAAACACCATTTTCGTCGTCGCCTGCAGAAATATAAAATTCCAATAGTTTTATCGCATCTGTATTGTTAAAAATTCTGGACTTTCCTGGTGTTGCACTGCTCCCGGGCATTGCCTCCAGGATCGTTCCCAACATCTTTATATCTACTAATGTCCCATATGTGTCTGTTCCAGACCGGAGGCCGTTAAGCAGAATTTCGTCATCACCATAAAAAGCATAATCCCCACTTTATATTGTTCGCAGTCTTTTTTCTAATGCAAGTTATTAGTGTTTTTTTGCAATAGGGGAAGACGGGGTAAAAAGCGCATGGGCGGGTAAGAAGCCCACCCCAATTATCTCATGAAATGAAGCAAATTTCAGTCTCCTTTTGCCCAGGAGACGAGCGTTAATGTCTAGCATTCGTCTCATGGGCAAATTTGACTGAAACTTTCTTTATTTCATGAGATAATTGGGGTGGGCTTCTTACCCGCCCATGCGCTTTTTACCCCGTCTTCCCCTAACATCGATAATAAGTCAATGGACTATCTAAAGATAGTCCGTTTTGACTCTAAGCCATCGCTTTATTATTCTTTTCATATAGTTTGTCCGTTGTGTGACTAGACGACACAAATTAAAATGTCTGCAGCACAAAGAGTCTGTTCTTCGTACAAAAATCGAAACCTTCATTCCTTTATCATAATACGTCCCACAATTTGTTCTTTACGAAAGAAGGAAGGGAAGTTGGCAGAATGGTTAAGGCATTCGCCTGCCAATTTCAATGCGTGAGTGACCCGGGGTTCGAATCCCGGCCTCCGCTCTCCGCTCTTTCTTTCTAGTTCGACTGGGGGAACAAAACTGAACTGAGCGTTTTGAGTCCTTCAGATGGGGGGGACTTGAAGCAGGTCTGACCCGTGCGCTTTATGATGCGCGCAAAAATCCCATGGCAGTTAAAAGTAGGGAGAAATCCCGCTGCCTGGTATGACCAAATTGATAGCTAGGGGGTTTCCTAAGTTCGCTCCGTTGATCCCCCTCCTCACCCACCCCCACCCACCCACTCCAATGAGGCGCTGCGGTCGCTGCGACGTGCTCTCCAGGTGGGAGCAGCCCGAATTATGCGAAGAATTGTCTCTGTGACTAGAATATACCAAGTACCAAATACTTTATAGATTAACAAAATATGTACAAATAATATATAGGCCGACTGGTTGTTTTAAGTCCAAAATATACTCAGTCCTCCGAAGTCCGGAGTGTAGCTACGCACGTGGCGGGGTAATCAAAGACGGTCACACACGTAATGTTCTCATCCCTAGCTGGTGCATTTTTGTACCGTAGTGTTCAAGTGCTTCGGCTGTTGGGATGATCCCTGGAGTCTTTAAAGATACACTGACCCACCACGACTAAGTCCCTGTTTTTTTCTGGGTAGCTGCGACCCACATACAAATGTCCTCAACTTGAAATTGAGACTGCTCTTTAAAAGGATGTTTCGTTTTGAATTTGGGGGCATTTGTATATGGGAGAGTCGAACCTGGTCAAAACAAGATTTCTTACCAGCTATTAACACGTGAAACCCGTGATTTTGACTCGTGATCTGGTGGGTCTTTAAGCCAGGGAACGACAACAACAACAACGACAACAACAACAACAACAACAACAACACAACAACAACAACAACAACAACATACTCAGTGAACGATGAAATGTTAAAAATCAAATCAAATCAATAAATACATAACCCTAAGGGAACAAAGGCTTGCAAACAATCTAGTCTGCATAAGAACATCTACGTTTCTCACAGAATCAATGCTAAAACAAATAAAAGCGCAAACACATCAATAAAAAAACAACCCAACAAGACCGTGAACTATATAAGTAGAGAAAGAAAAAAACCCGTTTCAGACGATTGAAATTTGCATTTCCATGATTTATTTTTTTCATCAATAAAAATAACAAGACTGATAACCTTGAGGAGAGAAAAAAACAAAACACGTTTCAGACGATTCAAATTTGCTTTTCCCTTATTTTTATTATATTTTTTACTTAACAGCCAACCAAAAACGTCGCAGATCAAAGTCAGAAACGATATTAGGACAAATTGGATGATTATATAAATTATTAATGATTAATTAAGTTTGAGTAATAAACTGTCTGACTAGGAAACTTCTGACAATAACAGTGGTAGTGTTGTTGCTCTTTTTTGGGGGTTATCCCAGGTTTTATAGAACGGGGAGTCTGTTAGAATGAGAACGAGGGACTGTGCGTTTCTCTGTCCGTCTGTGTGTGTGTGTGTGTGTGTGTGTGTGTGTGTGTGTGTGTGTGTGTGTGTGTGTGTGTGTGTGTGTGTGTGTGTGTGTGTGTGTGTGTGTGTGTGTGTGTGTGTGTGTGTGTGTGTGTGTGTGTGTGTGTGTGTGTGTGTGTGTGTGTGTGTGTGTGTGTGTATGTATGTGAGTGTGCTGTGTGTGTGTGCGTGTGTGCGTGTTGTGCGTGTGCGTGCGTGCGTGCGCGCGCGCGCGCGCGCGCGTGTGCGCGCGCGCTGCGCGTGTGTGTGTGTGTGTGTGGTGTGTGTGTGTGTGTGTTGTGTGTGTGTGTGTGGTGTGTGTGTGTGTGTGTGTGCGTGCGTGCGTGCGTGCGTGTGTGTGTGTGTGTGGTGTGTGGTGGTGTGTGTGTGCGTGCGTGCGTGGGCGGTGCGTGTGTGTGTGTGTGTGTGTGACCGAAAAATGATACCATTTATTTTTTCCATTTCTCCTCTTCCTTTTTTTGGTTGCTTTTTCTTTAAAGGGACACCCTGACGGATGAAGTTTTTGCAAGAAAAACACGTCGAGATCACCATGAAAACACCCTTTACAAAGATCGCAACACTCACTTTGCTCTGGTTTCCTGGAAATCAAACCGTCAAATCGGCAATTCCTCCTTGGCGGAGGTGCTGGAAGTGAGATTCTTTAAGTGAAAGTCTACTCTAATGGCCACCTGAGTCAGACCAAATTGTTTGCACAAAATGTCCACAATACAAGCCTTTTTGTTCTTTTTCTTTTTTTAAAATAGCTATTTAATACAGTTTTTCAAAAGGAGTGTCACTCAGAGCAAAGGAAATAGCTCCAATTTTTGTTCACTGTACTACAAAGAAGAAAAACCTTCAATCACTCTTGAGTGGCCTCCAACCCCCCCCCCCCCCCCCCCCCCCCCCCCCATCCAAAATGGCTTATCTCTCCGGCATCTCCGCCAAGGAGGAATCGCCGTTCTGACGGTTTGATGTAAAGGAAACCAGAGCAAAGGGAGTGTTCCGAACCTTGAAAAGGCTGTCTTTCTGGTGACCTCGACGTGTTTCTTTGCCCCAAAAAACCTCGTCCGTCAGGGTGTGTCCCTTTAATGAAAAGTTGTTTTGAGCTTTGATTTTGTTTTGTTATTTTGTTCTTAAACTGACTGGGAGTACAGTTTCTATGGCTGTGCCATCCTGTTTTTCTTTCTTCCTTTCTTCCTTTCGTTACTTTTGTGTCTGGAAGTTGTGGAACGAACTTGCTGACTTGTTTGTGACAAAGCGGGGTTTGAAGACAGTGGTGATTTAGGCCTCATAATATCATATAATTATATCTAAAACACTCGACTTTTATTCTTCTGTTTTGTCTGCTTCTCTCTCTGTGTCTTTGTCTCTCTCTCTGTCTGTCTCTCACTCTCTGTCTCTGTTTGTCTGTCTGTCTCTCACTCTCTATCTCTGTCTGTCTGTCTGTCTGTCTCTCTGTCTGTCTCTGTCTCTCTCTCTCTCTCTCTCTCTCTCTCTCTCTCTCTCTCTCTCTCTCTCTCCCTGTGTGTGTGCCCCCTCTCTCTGTCTCTCTGTGTCTCTCTCTGTGTCTCTCTCTCTCTCGCTGTCTGTCTCTCTCTCTCTCTCCCCCCCCCCTCTCTCTCTCTCTCTCTCTTCTCTCTCTCTCTTCTCTCTCCTCTCTCTCTCTCTCTCTTTCTCTCTCTCTTCTCTCTTGACTCTCTCTCTCTCTCTCTCTCTCTCTCTCTCTCTCTCTCTCTCTCTCCCCCCCCCTCTCTCTCTCTCTCTCTTCCTCTCTCTCTCTCTCTCTCTCTCTCTCTCTCTCTCTCTCTCTCTCCTCTCTCTCTCTCTCTCTCTCTCTCTCTCTCTCTCTCTCGCTCTCTCTCTCTTTTCTCTCTCTCTGTGTCTCGTTAGTAGGAGGTGCAAAAAATAGTGAAATGAAAATGTCCGAACCTTCTAAACATTCAGCCCCCACCCTTACCCCACCCCCCCATCCCACCCCAAAACATCCTTCCCCCTTCTTCTCTTCTCCCCTCTCCGTCTTGCCTCCGCCCCCCCTCCCTTGTTCTCTCCCCCCCCCCTTCTTTAATACCCCCACCTCCCCCTTTTAATTTCTTC
>CM065710.1:29418196-29423196 GCA_017654935.2 Phymorhynchus buccinoides
TCAGCTTATCCAGTTTCCCTCAATAAAAAAAAAGTTCGTATTCGTATTCTCTCGTCTCTCTCTCTCGTCCTCTCTCTCTCTCTCTGTCTCACTCTCTCTCTCTCATCTCTCTCTCTCTCCTCTCTCCATCTCTCTCTCTCTTCTCTCTATCGCTCTCTCATCTCTCTCCTCTCTGTCTCTCTCAACTCTCTCTCTCTCTCTCTCGTCTCTCTCTCTCTCTCTCTCTCTCTCTCGCTCTCTGTCCATCTCTCTCTCTCTCTCTGTCTCTCTCTCTCTCCGTCCCCCGCTCTCTCTCTCTGTCTCTTTCTCTCTCTCTGTCTGTGTCTCTGTCCTCTCTCTCTCTGTTCTGTCCCCGCTCTCTCCGACTCCTCTCTCTCTGTCTACTATATCTCTCTCTCTGTCTCTGTCTCTCTCTCTCTCCTCTGTCCTCTTTGTCTCCGTCTCACTCTCTCTCTCTCTGTCTCTCTCCTCTCTCTTACTCTCTCGTTCTCTCTGTCTCTCTCTCTCTCATCTCTTCTCTCTCTCTCTCTCTCTTTGTCTCATCTCTCTCTCGTCTCTCTCTCTCTGGGGTCTCTCTCTCTCTCTCTCTCTCTCTCTCTGTCTCTCTCTCTCTGTCTGTCTCTCTCTCTCTCTTTTTCTCCCTCTCTCTCTCTCTCTCTCTCTCTCTCTCTCTCTCTCTTTCTGTCTGTCTCTTCTCTCTGTCTCTCTCTCTCACTGTCCTGTCTCTCTGTCTCCCCCCCCCATCTCTCTGTCCTCTCCTCTCTCCTGGTCCTGTCCCCACAATCTCTCTCTCTACTCTCATCTCTCCTGTCTCGCTCTCTCTCTCTCTCTCTGTCTGTCCTCTCTGTCTCCCCCCCCTCTCTCTCTCAAACTCTCTCTCTGTCTCTCCTTTTTTTCTTTTTTTTTTTCTCTCCCTCTCTCCTCTCTCTTCCTCCTCTCTCTCTCTGTCTCTCTCTCTGTTTGCTCTCCCTCTCTCCCCCCCCCCTCGCTTCTCTGTCTGTCTGTCTGTCTCTCTTGCTCTGTTTTCTCTGTCTGTCTATCTCTAGATCTTCTCCTTTGTCTTTCTTTCTCTCTCTCGGATCTCACTCTCTCTGTCTGTCTCTCTGTCTAAACCCCCTCTCTCTCATCTCTTCTGTCCCTCTCTCTCTCTCTCTTCTTATCTCACCATCATCTCGTCTCTCTCTCTCTGTCTCTTTCTGTCTACTCACTCTCAAGGATCTCCCCCCCTCCCTCTGCGCCCCCAGCATGTCCACTCTCCTCTCTCAACTCTCTCTACCACCTCTCTCTCTTCTCGGCTTCTCCCTCTTCTCTCTCTCTCCTCGTCTACTACGGTCTGTCTCCGTCCTGTACTCCCTCTCTCATCCCTCTCTTAATGTCTCCTCTCTCTCTCTCATCTCTCCCTTGTCTCTCTCTCTCTCTCTCTCCTCTCAAAACTCACTCTCCTCCTCATCCCTCTCTCAGCTCCCGCTCCCAGTCTACGTCTCTCCATCTCTCTCTCTTCTCCCTCTCCGTCCTCCCCCCCTCCTCCTCTCTAAACTCTCCCCATAAAAACTCCCATCTCTCTCCTCACTCTCCTAACTCTTAAAATCTCTCTCTCTCTCTCTCTCTCAACTCTCTAACTCTTCCGTCTTCTCTCTCTCTCCTCTCTCTCTCTCCCTCTCTTTCTCTCTCACTCCCTCATCACATCTCTCTCATCTCTCTCTCTCTCTCCACTCTCTCGGTCTCTCAGCTCTCCTAGGATCCTCTCTCTCTCTCTCTCACCTCATCTCTCTCCTCTCTTCTCTCTCCTCTCTCTCCTCTCTCTCTCCCTCTCCCCCGGTCTCCTCTCCTCTCTCTCTCTCTCTCCCTCTCTCATCATCTCGGATCTCCAGAGTCATCTCGTCTCCCTCTCTCCCTCCCTCTCATTCCCTTAACTCGTCTCCCCTCCACTCCATCTCCTCCCTCCCTCTCCTCGCTCTCTCTCTCTCTCGTCTTCTCCATTCTCTCTCTTTTTCATCTCTCTGTCTCCTACAGTCTCCTCGTCTCCTCTCTCTTCTTCTCAAGCGTCCTCATCACTCCTCTCTCGTCCTCCTCTCTCCTCTCTACATCTCTCCGTCTCTCTACTCTCTCTCTCCTCTCTCCTCTCTCTCTCTCTCTCTCTCTCTCTCCGTCTCTGGTCTCTCACCCTCTCTCCCTCTCTACCCTCATCTCTCCAATCTCCTCTCTCTCCCTCCTCTCTCTCTCTTCTCTCCTCTCTCTCACTCTCTCTCTCTCTCCTCTCCTCTCCTCTCATCTCTCTCCTCTTCCTCTCCTCTCCCTCCATCTCCTCTCCTCTCTCCTCCTCTCCTCACTCTCTCCTCTCTCTCTCCTCCCTCCACTCTCAAAAGTCTCTCATCACTCCATCTTCTCACTCTCTCTCAATCGTCTCTTCATCCTCTCTATCCTCTCTCTCGTCTCTATCTCTCTCATCCTCTCTCTCTCTCTCTCTCTCTCTACTCTCCCTCCTCTCTCATCTCTCCGGTCTCTCTCCTCTCTCTCTCCGTCTCTGGATCTCTCTCTCTCGTCTATCTCTCATCCTCTCGGTCATTCTTAATGCTCTATCTCTCTCTCTGTCTCTCTCCACTCTCTCTCTCCTCTCTCTCTCTCTCTCTTGCTCTCTCGCTCCCGATCTCTCTCCCCTCCATCTGGTCTCTCGCTCTCTCTCTTCTCTCCTTCTCTCTCTCTCTCTCTCTACTCAGCCTCCACCTCATCTCAACTCATGCTCTCTCTCTCCCCTCTCTCTCATACTCTCTCTCTCCTCTCTCTCTCTCGTCTCTCTCTCATCTCTACTCTCTATCATTCTCTCATCTCTCTCGTGTCTCTCTCCCTCGTCCTCTCTCTCCTCTCCTCCTCTCTTTAAACAGACGGTCCTCAAAGGTCCCTAACAACGCTCCTCTCTGGCTCTAAGACATTCATTTGGTCTCCTATCCGCTCTCTCTGCGTGTCTCTCTCTATGGGCAAGTCTTCTGTTCTCTTGACTCTCGTACTCGTCTGGATCTCTCATCTCTCTCTGGTCTTAAAATCTCTCTCTCTGATGCACAATACCAACATAGTGGTGTCCAGTCCTTGTTCAACCTCTATCTCCTCTCTCTCTCCTCCGGCGCGGCAGTTCCTCACACACTACACTCACACTCCTCCTAGATTCTCTTCTCGTCAGCCCTCTCATTCTCAGCTGTCTCATTAAATCATCTCTCTCGCTCTCTACTCATCTCTCTCTCTCAGAATCAGACGACACAGAGGCACAGTTATGGGTACCGAACGCGATTCAAAGGAAGTGCACGCTACTTAACAAAACTATGTCCCAGACGCATACATTGCTTCAGATTAATGCAAGCAGAAGGACGTACACGTAGAAAAATCCGATCTTTATCTCTTTGTCTGTATCACATTAATAACCTTATCAAAGTCATGTGAGGCGCACACACACAGGCGAACACGCACACCCACACAACACTCACTACACACACAACACACACGACACACACACCACACAATCACCACACACTCACACACACACACACACACACATATACACACACACACACCACACACATACTCAGTACACTACACACAAAACACCTCATCTATGAACCGTTGGCGCATCACCACAAGGTTACACTCAAGCACACACCACAAACACAGCAACCGACTACCATACCACACACGCACGCACGACGAGTTGAGTACGAGACGTAACACACACACATCCACACAGGACAGTCATGCTACAATGTACAGATTGACACACACACAACACAACACACCAGCACAACACTATCACTCACACACTTATGCTACATTACAAACACCACACGCACGCACACCACACACACATACACACACACACACACACACACACACACACATACACACACTCACAACACACACACTCTCACACAAACACCACAGCAACACAAAACAAACCGTAAGTTAAAATTGAAATGATTGAGTTTTCTCGCACTTAGGTTTACACAACGACTTTTACATTGACACAAACACAACAAAACATTAACAAGCCCACATCAAGCAAAACTACAGTATATAAGAGGAAAGTTTAATGGTGTCGGTTGGTTTTTTTCCTTTTCTTCAATCCACACACACACACACAACTCTATATATATATATGTATCATTATACATACACGCACACGCACACACACACACAGCGCACACACACACATATATATATATAATACATATATATATATATATTAGTTAAACGTCACACATTGAAATATGATACTATATATATACATAGACAATATAGTCTAATACATATAAACACACACGCACGCACACCTCACACAGTGCACACACAACACACACACACACACACACACACACGACCAACACAACACACACACACCACACACACGCACAACCCACACTCTTACACACACACACGGAACACACACAACACACATACACAACACACACACACACAACACACACACACAACACACACAGCACAAGCACACACACACACACACACACACCACACACAACACACACACCACCACATCAACACACACACCACACACACACGCACACACAACACACACACACAACACACAAACACAACGTCACTCACACACAAACTCACACACACACACACACACACAAGCACACACACACCCACACCCACGCACACACACACACACACAAGCACACACATACAACACACACACACACAACACGAAAAAAAAACACACACGCACACACACACACTAACACACACAACACACACACACACACACACACACACACACACACACACACACACAAACACACACACACACCACGCACACACACACTACACACATTAGATATATATACTGCAATATGTACTACGCACACACACTAGTACACACACACAACGGGACGCACGACGAACACACACATACACTTTGACACACACATTAAGACACGCACAAACGCACAAGGGCACAAACATACACACACAGACACATACACACACACCAC
>CM065710.1:29435696-29445696 GCA_017654935.2 Phymorhynchus buccinoides
AAGGTGGGGAACTATTTGGACCAATAAGACAGAAAGATAGCATATGACAGGAAGCAAAAGGGAAAAGGTAGAATCAAAGAGAGTGGTTGTTGTCGTACCCTGGCTTAAAGACTCCGGGGATCATCCCAACAGCCGAAGCACTTGAACACTATGGTACAAATGCACCAGTTAGGGATGAGAACATTATGTGTGTGACCGTTTTTGATTACCCCCACCACGTGGGCAGCCACACTCCGACTTCGGAGGATTGAAGAGAAGGTGATATGGGGGGCGGGGGGAGGGGGGGGGTGCAGGGGGGAGGGGGGTTACTAGCGTACAAGATGAATGATACCAAATTATGATCCGTTTCATTCCAGAAGATGTTCTTGGAACATGTTGCATGTTGCTCAGCCGTAGAGCACTAACAGGTCCGCGCGTTGGTAGGGTACGTACGGATCCCCCCCCCCCCCCCCACTCCTTGAAATCGTAGAGATTGTAAAGAAATCACGTCATGCTTGCGTCATTGTGTGTGTGTGTGTGTGTGTGTGTGTGTGTGTGTGTGTGTGTGTGTGTGTGTGTGTGTGTGTGTGTGTGTTGTGTGTGTGTGTGTGTGTGTGTGTGACTGTGTGTGTGTGTGTGTGTGTGTGTGTGTGTGTGTGTGTGTGTGTGTATGTGTGTGCGTGCGTGCGTGCGTGTGTGTGTGTGTGTGTGTGTGTGTGTGTGTGTGTGTGTGTGTGTGTGTGTGTGTGTGTGTGTGTGTGTGTGTGTGTGTGTGTGTGTGTGTGTGTGTGTGTGTGTGTGTGTGTGTGTGTGTGTGTGTGTGTGTGTGTGTGTGTGTGTGTGTGTGTGTGTGTGTGTGTGTGTGTGTGTGTGTGTGTGTGTGTGTGTGTGTGTGTGTGTGTGTGTGTGTGTGTGTGTGTGTGTGACTCTGTGTGTGTGTGACTCTGTGTGTGTGTGACCTGTGTGTGTGTGTGACTGTGTGTGTGTGACTCTGTGTGTGTGGTGTGTGTGTGTGTGTGTGGTGTGTGTGTGTGTGTGTGTGTGTGTGTGTGTGTGTGTGTGTGTGTGTGTGTGACTCTGTGTGTGTGTGTGTGTTGATCTCAGGTTGTTTTGTCCACCGGGGGGGGGGGGGGGGGGGGGGGGGGGGGGGGGGGAGATTTTCAGATGAGGGCCTGTGCGAAACGGGAGAGTTACACGGGACCCAAACCTGTTTGTATAAGTATTGACTGACTGACTGACTGAAATACTTGCCAGCATTTTAAAAAAATTAATGATGGAATTCTGCTTAACGTCCTCCGGTCTGGAACAGGCACACAGGCACACATATGGGACATTAGTAGATATCAAGATGGTGGGAACGATCCTGGAGGCAATGCCCGGAGGCATTGCAACACCAGGAAAGTCCCGATTTTAGCAATACAGATGTGAATACAGAGTATATTATTAATGTTTTACGTCCTCTCGGCCAAAGGCCATAATTATGGTATACCGAGTATGCAACCATTTTTATGAATAGTTCCCCGAGTCCCAACTCTTGCCTTTGACTGCGGTATTATGCAAGTGTGTGTGTTTGTGCGAGTTACCCCCCTTTATACGCACGCGCCTACTACCTTAGCTATAATAGAAACTGGAGCCTAAAAGTTAAGCAACCTTAGAAACCACATGAAATAACTTTTCCTATACAGTTTTTACAAGCATGTGAATATTGTTTATACCCCCACCCCCTTTGGATTTAAAATAAATGTATGTCCTGGTAAATTTTAATTGGAATCGAGTAGGTTTGTTTCCCTAGTAGCCAGAGTCATGAAATATATTGCCGGGCGACCTGATAGCGAAGAACAGCGTACAAACACTGACGAATTGACGAACACAACAAACAACGTTTATACTGACTTTTATTGATTTTTTATCCCTGTGTGTTTTAGCTACTCACATCCATATTTTAAAACAATCATTCCCTTATAGTCATGACCCCATTTCGTTTTCGTCCCCCTATCGAATACTAACGGCAACGAAGGAGCAGGAGGGGCGGGGTGGAAGGGTCAAGGTCGACCGGGGGGAGGAGGGGGCGAAGGTCGAGGTCAGCAAAAGGGCGAGAGTCAAGTCCAGGGTCAGTTTGAGACGGGGGATCTGCCGCCCAGGTTTCAGAGGAAGGGTCAGCAGTGATTGTCCCATAATATGCCGGTGTGCAGGTCGGAGGACGTTAAAACAAAATTTGATTCATTGATCGAAGCAACCTTTTGCAAAGCGATTCCCCAACGCCAACTTTCAATTTCAATAAACTTCAATTTCGATATTGTTGTTACAGTGGAACCTCCCGTATAAGACCTCCCATTATAAGACTCCCTCCCACAAAAGACCCACTTCTCTGAGACATTGCCCTTCTTTGTAAGTATTAAAATCACCTCCCTTATAAGACCCCTCCCTTATAAGACCTCATTTTGGATGATTTTTGAAGGTCTTATAAGGGAGGTTCCACTGTACTAGAGTTGTTATTTATACATTTTTAAACATTTCTGGACAATGTTGCATAATTGTAGTTTTTACAGAGTTTGCAATAAAAGTGATTGATATGTATGTATGTATGTATGTATGTATGTATGTATGTATGTATGTATGTATGTATAATTATATGTATGTATGTATGTCTGGTCAGGTAAAGTAAAGTCAAAATTATATTTATGTCTAATTCTGATCGCTTCTCGGCCTTTTGGCTAAGACAGTGATTCAGGAACATAAATTTTTGTTTATACCCTGGTTGGTTTGTTCAGCCCGTCGTACATGGCGAAAGCCGATACGCGACGTTAAACTGAACTTCCACCATTATATTTCCAGATGGAACATTGAATAAGCAAATAATATACTTTTTTATGCATATGTATGTATGTATGTATGTATGTATGTATGTATGTATGTATGTATGTATGTATGTATGTATGTATGTATGTATGTATGTATGTATGCAGTATGTATGTATGTATGTATGTATGTATGTATATTATATATGTATGTATGTATGTATGTATGTATGTATGTATGTATGTATATGTATGTATGTATGTATGTATGTATGTATGTATGTATGTATGTATGTATGTATGTATGTATGTATGTATGTATATGATATGTATGTATGTATGTATGTATGTATGTATGTATGTATGTATGCATGTATTGTATGTATGTATGTATGTAAGTGCATATATGTATGTATGTATGTATGTATGTATGTATGTATGTATGTATGTATGTATGTATGTATGTATGTATGTGTATGTATGTCATGTCAAGTCAAGTCAAGTAAAGTCAAAATTATATTTCCAGATGGAACATTGAATAAGCAAATAATATACTTTTTTGTATGTTACAGAGTTTGCAATAAAAGTGATTGATATGTATGTATGTATGCATGTATGTATGTATGTATGTATGTATGTATAATTATATGTATGTATGTATGTATGCATGTATGTATGTATGCATGGTCGGATCAAAACTGGGGGGGGGGGAGTCGGGGGGTCCTGGTTTCCCGGGACCCCAGTGTTGGTGAACACTCTTGCGAAAGAGCGAGTGATTGCATCGTGGGACTTAGCCTGTCTGGGAAATAGTGATAATAAACGCACGTTAACACCCCCCCCCCCCCCCCCCCCCCCCCCCCCCCCCCCCCCCCCCCCCCCCCCCCCCAAACACCTTCTATTATCCACTTAATGATCAGAGAACCATCAACACGACTACGTACTTTGTATTATTAATTAATCATTACTCTGTCGCGTTATTAGCTTATTTTGCTTTGGCAATGGTAATAATAAATTATGAGCGCGGTAAGGTCTTCTGACTGAGCTCGTTTAATTACGGCATAAGCAGTGACAGATTGGCGCCAATTAGCTCATTAATCAATCGTCGGGACTGTCACGGACTGACTGCCGTGACATTCAGTAATAATGTGGCTATGGCCTATCTTGTACTCTAACACCCCCCCCCCCTTCCCCTTCAATTCTTAGCACACGTTAACTTTAACCCTTTCATCGCCACTGTCGCCTCTTGGCACCACAATGATTTCACAACCCATGTCACCGAAAGGCATCAAATGAGGGTCTGGTATCCAGTGACCTTATGCTCTTAATTGTGGGAAGAAAGGACAGGCCCTATTTTATGGCATGTCGCAGAGGAATCCCCAATATTGCAGACAGAATCTTTTCTCTACCCAGGTAAGTTTAACCCTTTCAACGCCAACCACCTTTCAGCCAAAAATGTCCATTAGACTTACTTAGGCACAGAAAAGATTTTGTCTGCAATATTGTGGGATTTCTCTGCGACGCATTTAGAATAGGGTCAATCCTTACTGCCCAAAATTAGGAACACAATATTATTGAATAACAGACCCTGATTTCAAGGGTTTTAATGACACGGGTACTATGTGATTGTGGTGCAAAAATGCGACATTGGCGGTGAAAGGGTTAATGGTAAATTTTGGCTGAGTAATGGCTAGCTAGCGTTGAGAGGGTTTTAAGCACAGTGGCAACGATAAAGTTTGACCATGCATCCATGGTTTGACAGAATACACTTTCCGACTCTGGTCTGTTCATACTTTGCGTTGTTCTCACTCACAGTCCTTCCGACTCTGGTGTGTTCATACTTTGCGTTGTTCTCACTCACAGTCCTTCCGACTCTGGTGTGTTCATACTTTGCGTTGTTCTCACTCAGAGTCCTTCCGACTCTGGTGTGTTCATACTTTGCGTTGTTCTCACTCACAGTCCTTCCGACTCTGGTGTGTTCATACTTTGCGTTGTTCTCACTCACAGTCCTTCCGACTCTGGTGTGTTCATACTTTGCGTTGTTCTCACTCACAGTCCTTCCGACTCTGGTGTGTTCATACTTTGCGTGGTTCTCACTCAGAGTCCTTCCGACTCTGGTGTGTTCATACTTTGCGTTGTTCTCACTCACAGTCCTTCCGACTCTGGTGTGTTCATACTTTGTGTTGTTCTCACTCAGACTCTGGTGTGTTCATACTTTGCGTTGTTCTTACTCAGAGTCCTTCCGACTCTGGTGTGTTCATACTTTGTGTTGTTCTCACTCAGACTCTGGTGTGTTCATACTTTGCGTTGTTCTCACTCAGAGTCCTTCCGACTCTGGTGTGTTCATACTTTGCGTTGTTCTCACTCACAGTCCTTCCGACTCTGGTGTGTTCATACTTTGTGTTGTTCTTACTCAGAGGACTCTGAGTGAGAACAACGCAAAGTATGAACACACCAGAGTCGGAAGGACTCTGAGTGAGAACAACGCGAAGTATGAACGAGAAAGTTGTCAGTTGGTCAAAATGTACACACACACACACCCTTCTTTCCTCATCAGTCACACACAAATCGCATGCAAATAAAGAATTTAAAAAATGGGTGGCGCGCTTCTGGCTCCGACGCGCTCTCCAGGTGTGAACAACCCAAATTTCACCACAGAGATGCCTCTGTGATTATAAAGTACCAAAATACCAAATAAAATACCGATTTTATCGCACTGAAACATTTCACAGAGAGGTAACATTCTGTCAGTTGTTGGGAAAGGGATAGGGTAAAAGACCCCCCACGTCACGAGTCACATTCCCTCTTACGTTTGGAAGATTTCTTAAGATTCCTTACTAGCTATGAGAGGGAAAACACGCGAAAAACCATGATTTTGACACGTGACGTGGTGGGTCTTTAATGATTAGCCATAACGGATTATTCTCGTAAAAAACCCTGAAAGAAGCAGGCTTTGAGATTGAGGGTCGTAAACAGTGAGGGGTGGGTGGTGTGTGATTATGGTATAAGATTGCTGTGCTATGAATGGATGTGTGACCTACATAGACATAATATGGGTCCGCGCTACACTGCATACGACTCGATTCGCTACGATCCGATTGTGACAAAATTTGCGAGGCATGGTTGACGTGTGAAATCCTATTGTCTAAATAAATCTGATGAAATCCTACTAGTTATGTTCACTTGGGTGGGACGAGGCAAAACGCCCATGCCAATTATCTCATGAATTGAAATGAAGCAAATTTCAGTCGCATTTTGCCCATGAGACGAGTGTTAATGTTTAGCATTCATCTCATGGGCAAATGTGACTGAAATTTGCTTTATTTCATGAGATAATTGGCATGGGCTTCTTACCCGCCCATGGGCTTTTTACCCCGTCTTCCCCTATATTTGTAGTCTCCTGTGCTACGCGAATCTGATAAAATATCTTATTTTTTGTATCGGACATTTTATTTGGTTTGTGTATTGCAGTCTACGTGAGTAGAGTGGAACCTCCCTTATAAGACCTCCCACTAGTATAAGACTCCCTCCCACATAAGACCTACTTCTCTGAGACATTGCCCTTCTTTGTAAGTATCAAAATTACCTCCCTTATAAGAACCCTCCCTTATAAGACCTAATTTTTTAAAATTATTTTTGAAGGTTTTATAAGAGATTAACGAAAATAGTGGAGTTGTATTTTTAGACGGAAGTTTTTCACGTGAATCATGACTCAAAGACATCGTCACAATCCGGTATGGTATTTATTGGGTCAAATCGTAGGCAGTGTGGCTGGGCCTTTACATAATCACCCTAGGCTAGGTTAGAAAGTAGTAGTAGTAGTGGTGGCAAAAACATTTATAATCTGTCAACATGAGAGCTAGCTAGGAAGCTAGACAGGCCATTGGCCTACATTTTGATGAGGATACTGAGGGCTTTTAGTTTTTTTGTCACTGTAGTACAGTGTACACATAAAACTGTGTTCCCGGTATTTCTTTTTAGCGAAATATACCGAAATACTCGGAAATATACCGAAATACTTCCGACATAATTATATCGAAATACTCCGAAATACACTGAAAGATACCGAAATAGAACGAAATACTAAGGAAATACTTCGGACATAATTACACCGAAATACTCCGAAATACACTGAAATATACCGACATAATTATACCGAAACACAACGAAATACTCCGAAATACAACGAAATATCCTGAAATACTAACGAAATACTTTTTTTTTTTAAATCGGGACTTTACTGGTTTCGTACTGCCTCCGGGCATTGCCTCCAGTATTGTTCCCACCATATTTGTATTTACAAATGTCCCATATGTGTCTGATTCAGACCAAGAGGACGTAAAACTCCATTTTCGCTCGCTCGCTAACGAAATACTTCCAACATAATTATACCGAAATACTCCGAAATACACTGAAACATACGGAAATATACCGAAATATAACGAAATACCCCGAAATACTAACGAAATACTTCTGACATATATTATTATACCGAAATACTCCGAAATACACTGAAATATACCGAAATATCCTGAAATACTAACGAAATACTTCCGACATATATTATTATACCGAAATACGACGAAATGCTCCTTAATATTTCGTACGGTACCATAGCCGATGAGGTTTATCCGAGGCGTGGTTACTGCTGCACATATCTGTATTGATCAAAACTCGGGACTTTACTGCTGTTGCACTGCCTCCGGGCATTGCAGCCAGTATTGTTCCCACCATCTTTGTATTTACAAATGTCCCATATGTGTCTATGACCGAGAGGACGTAAAACACCATTTTTCTTCTCTTCTTCTTCAACGAAATACTCCGAAATACGTACTTTCAAACATAGTCCGTACGCCACCCTGTACCCCCCAATTAGAAAATCAAACACCCGGGTTGGTAAGAACAGAGGATCGGCGAGGATCGGCTTTAGGTTAGGTTAGGTTAGGTTAGGTTAGGTACATCATAGTCACAGAGGCGTCTCTGTGAAATTCGGGTTGCTCCCACCTGGAGAGCGCGTCGCAGCCAGAGGCGCGCCACCCAATTTTTAAGAGAGAGAGAGAGAGAGAGAGAGAGAGAGAGAGAGAGAGAGAGAGAGAGAGAGAGAGAGAGAAGAGAGAGAGAGAGAGAGAGAGTGTGTGTGTGTGCGCGGGCGTGCGTACATGCATGCAGGCACGCCTCGGGGGAGTGGGGGCGTAGGGTGGATGGGGGTGGGGGGATGGGGGGTGTGGTGGCATGGGGGGTGGGGGGTGGGGGGTGGGGGTACAGGATGGCCACGGGCTATATTTTTTCGAAGTATGTCGATATATTTCGAAGTATGTTGGTATATTTCGATGTATGTCAATATATTTCGGTATATTTCGTTGTATGTCAGTAGTATTTCGGTATATTTCGTTGTATGTCAGTAGTATTTCGGTATATTTCGTTGTATGTCAGTAGTATTTCGGTATATTTCGTTGTATGTCAGTAGTATTTCGGTATATTTCGTTGTATGTCAGTAGTATTTCGGTATATTTCGTTGTATGTCAGTTGTATTTCGGTATATTTCGTTGTATGTCAGTAGTATTTCGGTATATTTCGTTGTATGTCAGTAGTATTTCGGTATATTTCGTTAGTATTTCGGCATATTTCGTTAGTATTTCGTTAGTATATCGGCATATTTCGTTAGTATTTCGGCATATTTCGGCAGTATTTCGGTATATTTCGTTAGTATTTCGGTATGTTTCGTTGTATTTGGTATAGTTCACTAAAAAGAAGTACCCCTGTGCTTTGGAGACTTCCCCCTAACGCCATCTTGTCCTCAAATCCCTGTGGCTGAGAGAGTGGGGATGTACCCCCGGGCAAGACATTTTCGCTATGACTACATTCTATCCGAGTTAGTAGCAAGCTGCCCCTACTCTCAGTAGCTGATATCTGGCAGTCGTCATATTCGGAAACGACTAGACTAACAGGCATACAATAATCATAATGAAACTTTGAGACGCGGTTTTTGTTATTGTAATTCTTTGAACATAATATAATCCAAAATGACTTAGAAAATTTACAGAAATGGTCAGATGAATGGAATTTATAATTTAGTGTGTCTAAGTGTAAAGTAATGCATATAGGAAAAAACAATCCCGAGCTTGAACATAGTATGAAGCTTGATAAAGATGTGCAAAATATAACACCATGTGCAGAAGAGAAAGACCTAGGAGTTATTCTTGATAATTTGCTATCATTTGATACTCACATTCAAAAGGCTATTAACAAAGCTAACCAAATGTTAGGGTTAATCAAAAGAACTTTCACTTATATAAACAAGGAAACATTTTAATTGTTGTACAAGTCTGTGGTCCGTCCACATCTGGAATAGGGCAATACAATATGGTACCCTTACCTGAAGCGACAGTCAGTGGCTATTGAAAGAGTGCAGAGGAGGGAACAAAAACTGTTAAATGTTGTAGAAGATTTAAACTACCAAGAGAGGTTAAAATTGTTCAATTTACATTCATTCAAAGGAAGACGTGTAAGAGGAGATCTCATTCAAGTATATAAAATATATAATAATTAAGATGATAGCAGGCCGACATGCAGACTGAAGAGTCTTTCACGAAGACGAAACAGCTGTCTTTGCATAGGCATTGTTTATCTACCCCATTGGGAGAAAAAGTAAATCAGCACATTTTCTTTTCTTCTTTTCAGAACACAGATCATAACGTTAAAGATAAAGTAATTGAGTTTGTTTCTTAGGTTCACAAAATATACATTTGATACCAAAATAGTTTGGAAAGTTTAATGGTGTGTTTGTTTTTTCTTCTTCAATTTTGGATCGTTTATAATTTAGATGATATAAGTTTTGAGTCTCTATTTTCAGTGTCTACATACAGTCAAACTAGAAATCAAGAAGGTAAAGTACAGATTCAACGTTATAATACTAACAAACGAAAACATTGTTTTAGTAACCGTGTTGCTAACCTCTGGAACTCACTGCCACCTAACTTTTAAAGAGCACAATCAACTAACCAATTCAAAAATCTCCTGGACAGTAACAAAAATTTTAGTCAAATATTTTTTTGATTTTGACGATTGATTTGAAATCGTACTTTTTACCGCATGCAATATGCAAACATGTAAAATAAATTTCAAATGGATGGGACGTTTTATAAGCCGCCAGGCTTGAAGGCTGAAGCCTGTCCCTACCTACCTACCTATAGTTAGGGCCAAGAAATCGGCATGCTACCTGAGCT
>CM065710.1:29450696-29470696 GCA_017654935.2 Phymorhynchus buccinoides
AGGCCTAGGTCTAGGTCTAGAGAGAATCCAAGTGGGTTAGTTATATTGGGCTTAGCTTATCAATTGGTACGCTAAGCTTGACTGCCGACTAACAAAGTAGCAGGTGTGGCGTGACCCTTTCAGGTCAGCATGACACGAGTAAAAAAAGTAGGCCTAGAGCAACTGAGCAAGCTGTTGGCAGTCTGTCTAGACGCTAGATTATGAAGCGGCAGTAGACTGGGAAGTTCTGGATTAAAAAACAACCTTTGACTAGGCCTCTAGAAGGCTTTACTGTTTAATAACCTCATCCTAAAAGTCATTGACGTAACTCTTCGAAAATTTACTGGGAGGGAAAAGTAGACAGACCTAGCTAGCCAAGTCTGACTTTTAGTTCGGGTGACTGGTCTGTGTCTATGTACTATGTACAGCTGACGTCAAAAAGGCGCACAGCCAAAAATGTATTTCAAACAAGTCTGTGCCTACCTGAATAGAATGTAAACTTTTTATCTCGCCCTCTTATCATGGCCACCCCCCCCTCCCCTCCCCTTTATTATGCCTCCTCATTCCACTTTCCAGTTCCGTCTAAAGAGATAAGAAACTAGAAAGTCATAAGCGCGCGGGCTCGCGCGGGGGCTGGCAGTGTGTCAGTAGTACTGCTAGTACTGAGGCTTGTTATATACTGGTGCACAGAATTATGCACCTCGGTGGCGTAATATGCCAACCTACTTTCTTTTTCGTTCTCTTCTTTTGCCACTCGTTTTATTAAAAAAAGTAATTTTTTTTAAAAATAATGGTGAACTGACAACGGAGGGAAGAGGCCGCTAAACATAGCCCCCCCGCCTCCCCCCCCCCCCCCCCCCAAAGTCAGTCCCCCCCACACCTACCTTCCTCTCTTCCCCCCTCCCCCTTCCCTCGAACTAACATAGTGGGTCCGTTGTGTTGTGTTTTGTTTTTTTAGAAGTCTCGGGGCTTTTTAGTTAGCAGGCAAGAAAGAGGCAGGCTGACGTGTGGTAATAGTGTGGTGAGTGTGGTGGGTAGGGTAGTGTGGGTGCAGTGGTGGCGGTGCACACACACCACACACACACACACACACACACCAGGGCTCCCAGGGACCCCCATTTGGGACCCTCTAAAGGACCCTCTGAAAGAATGTGCAGGGAGTCCCAGGGATGCACTAGAAACATTCTTTTTAGCATTCGCAATGCCACTGGGACCCTCTATCCCTCCTCTAGGATCCTCTATGCTGTAAGTGAAGGAGTCCCTGGGACCCCTTGTTTTGCGGGACGACTGGGAGCCCTGCACACACACACATACACGCACACACTGTGCATGCAAGTGTTGGACTATGTATGTCAGACCAGTAGAAGAAGAGAAGAGCACTACACACACACACACACACACACACACACACACACACACACACACACACACACACACACACACACACACACACACACACACACACACACACTGTGCATGCTAGTGTTGGACTATGTATGTCAGAGCAGTAGAACTAGAAGAAGAGAAGAGCACCACACACACACACACACACACACACACACACACACACACACACACACACACACACACACACACACACACACACACACACACACACACACACTGTGCATGCTAGTGTTGGACTATGTATGTCAGAGCAGTAGAACTAGAAGAAGAGAAGAGCACCACACACACACACACACACACACACACACACACACACACACACACACACACACACACACACACACACACACACACACACACACACACACACACTGTGCATGCTAGTGTTGGACTATGTATGTCAGAGCAGTAGAACTAGAAGAAGAGAAGAGCACCACACACACACACACACACACACACACACACACACACACACACACACACACACACACACACACACACACACACACACACACACACACACACACACACACACACACACTGTGCATGCTAGTGTTGGACTATGTATGTCAGAGCAGTAGAACTAGAAGAAGAGAAGAGCACCACACACACACACACACACACACACACACACACACACACACACACACACACACACACACACACACACACACACACACACACACACACACACACACACACACACACACACACACACACACACACACACACACACACACACACACACACACACACACACCACACACACACACACACACACACACACACACACACACACACACACACACACACACACACACACACACACACACACACACACACACACACACACACACACACACACACACACACACACACACACACACACACACACACACACACACACACACACACACACACACACACACACACACACACACACACACAC
This sequence comes from Phymorhynchus buccinoides, assembly GCA_017654935.2. Taxonomy (NCBI): domain Eukaryota; kingdom Metazoa; phylum Mollusca; class Gastropoda; order Neogastropoda; family Raphitomidae; genus Phymorhynchus; species Phymorhynchus buccinoides. The sequence continues at coordinate 29,453,032 of CM065710.1, forward strand.
ACACACACACACACACACACACACACACACCACACACACACACACACACACACACACACACACACACACACACACACACACACACACACACACACACACACACACACACACACACACACACACACACACACACACACACACACACACACACACACACACACACACACACACACACACACACACACACACACACACACACACACACACACACACACACACACACACACACACACACACACACACACACACACACACACACACACACACACACACACACACACACACACACACACACACACACACACACACACACACACACACACACACACACACACACACACACACACACACACACACACACACACACACACACACACACACACACACACACACACACACACACACACACACACACACACACACACACACACACACCACACACACACACACACACACACACACACACACACACACACACACACACACACACACACACACACACACACACACACACACACACACACACACACACACACACACACACACACACACACACACACACACACACACACACACACACACACACACACACACACACACACACACACACACACACACACACACACACACACACACACACACACACACACACACACACACACACACACACACACACCACACACACACACACACACACACACACTGTGCATGCTAGTGTTGGACTATGTATGTCAGAGCAGTAGAACTAGAAGAAGAGAGCACCGTGACACTGAGCGAGGCCAGTGACACAACCAACAGCAAGCGCTTCGCACTGAGAGAGAGAGAGAGAGAGAGAGAGAGAGAGAGAGAGAGAGAGAGAGAGAGAGAGAGAGAGAGAGAGAGAGAGAGAGAGAGAGAGAGAGAGAGAGAGAGAGGTGGGGGGAAGAAGAAAGGAAGGAGAGATGATAGAAAAAGATTGAGGTGTAGAGGAAGGGACGAGTCTGGCACTGAGCATGTAAGAGCTTTCCCCCAGAAAGTAGTAGTGGAGGAGGACACTGAGCCTCCTCAGTGGTGGTAGGGGAAGTCGGGGTAAAGAGGGACAGTGCATGCATGCCACGGTGGTGTGAATGGTAGCTTCATCGATCTGTCTTACTATGCTGTGTGCCTCTCACTCAAGTCCTCTCTACTCCGCCCTTTTTTACATGCATGTGCACTACTGCCCTCCCCCCACCCCCCCCCACCCCCTGCCACTGGCTTGCACACAACAACAACAACACACACACACACACACACACACACACAGTGCATGCATGCACTTCACTTGAAAGCTACATGTGGGAGAGGAAGACAAACAGGCGAGAGCCAAGCTTGTCTTCTACCTACTACTACTTATATCTTACTACCTTTTCTTTCTTTCTCTCTCTCTCTTTCTCTCCGTCCTTCTGCATCAATAGTAGCCGCCCAGTTTTGTTGCTCATCCACACAGATAGAGAGAAGAGAACAGCACAGGAGTGAAGTACATAATTCACCAGGATGTCTGTACTGGCCAACCTACTACTTCTACTAGCTTGTCTTCTTTTTTTATCTCCGCCAAAGTTTAAATTTAGCCACCACTACTCAGCAAGTGTGCAGTTTTTTTATTATTATTTTTTTTTTTAGCTGCAGTGCAAGATTTTGATTTTGGGCCTGCGCAACTGCAGTAAAGACTAAAGTGTTTTTATTTTTATTTTTTATTTTTGTCAAAAAGAGTACACTGGTGGTTGTACTGTAGGCTCAGTCGGCTGAGACTCGAGAGAGAGAGAGAGAGAGAAGGCAGAAGATATTTCACAGAGCTGGAAGTCACTTTAACCTCAAATTGTCTACTCCTTCCCTCTACTGGCAAGACTTGTGGGGTTTTTTCACGGCCTGGACATTTATGTCAGCTTGGCGTTTCCTTTAACTTCGTCTTTTTGAAGGTCAGAATGACTTTTTTCTTGAATTTCTTTCGTCAGAGTTATTGTTTTGTGCGTGTGTGTGCGCGCGTGTATCGTGTCAGTTTGTGCCTGTTTTTGGTGTATGCTGTTTGATTTGATTTTGTTGTTATTTTAAATGACAAAAAGTGTGTTTATTTTTTTTTGGGGGGGGAGGGGGTACGGTACAACTGGGAACAAGCAAGCAGGTATTGTAAAATTTTTTTTTTTTTTTATTCTTTTTCGGTTTAATTCAGAGGGAAATTAACAAACTCAATTAACAATGAAATTAATGAAATGGACAATGAATGTTACTGTAGTTCAGTTTTAATTTGCGAGGAGAAAAGGGGAAAAAACCCGACATTTTAGCTCACGAAAACTAGGAATGAATTTCATAGCGAATTTGGTGTGTGAGCAATGTGGAGTTTTGACAAGTAATGGGTGGGGTGTACTGTATTGTAAACTATCGACACACGTCACACAGTCTGTAACCCGCGTTTAACCCTTTCACCGCCAAAGTCGCGTTTTAGCACCACAGTGATTTAACACCTATGTAGCTAAAAGGCATCAAATTGGGGTCTGTTATCCAAAGACCCTATTGTCTTAGTTTTGCGAAGTAAGGATAGACCTTATTTTACATCTGTCACAGAAGAATCCCCAATACTACAGATGGAGTTTGTTCTCTACCCAGGTAAATGTAATGGAAATTTTTAGCTGAAATATGGCTGGCGGTGAAAGGGTTAAAGGACAAATAATGAGTTGCCCATGCTTTATTATTTTGGAAAAGTAATTGGATATTGATATTTTTAATTCATTTTTTTTATCCAGGACAAATAATGGGGAGTAGGCGACAGGTTGGCATGGTTTGGTGTGGAAAAGAAAGGCCGTTAATGTTCACCATATAAAAGAGAAGTCGTGTTATAAAATAAAGGGAAACGCTTTGACGATTTCACTGTTCGGTTGTAATTTGGAGAGAGTCAAAGAGAGTAGAGAAAGTGCGGTATTTGTCGACCTTGTGTGGTTTATTTACATTTGAGGGTGTAATGTTATTCGGTTAGCTGCTTGGAAGTTGCCTTTGTGACTGTGAGTGTGTACATCACTACATGTGTGTGTGTGTGTGTACAGTGGAACCTCCCTTATAAGACCTTCAAAAATCATCCAAAATGAGGTCTTATAAGGGAGGTAATTTTAATAGTTACAAAGAAGGGCAATGTCTCGGAGAAGTAGGTCTTACGTTGGAGGGAGTCTTATAATGGGAGGTCTTATAAGGGAGGTTCCACGGTACTGGTCTGTTTTCTGTTCTGGTATGTATAATATATATCTTAGATCTCTTTACTTTTGTTTCAATCTACAGTGGAGAACTGAACTCAAAAACGGATAGCTCAAAAACAACGGATAGCTCTCAATAATGTTTGTGTCCCAGTTACAATAATCTCTATGTTGAAAAGTCTTTTTAACTAAAAAAATATTGGCTATCTCAAAATAAAAGGTCAGTCCCTTAAATTTTGAGTTAAGCGATTTTTACTGTATGTATAACATACACCCGTAGGTGTATTCCAGTCTCTCTGTATTGGTGGGGAAGGTATTTCCAAGATAATGTTTTCCCAAAATGACTTTTTGTATAATTTTGGTTTTATCACAACTATAGAGAACTACAGTAAAAATCGCTTAAGTCAAAATTGAAGGGACTGAAATGTTACTTTGAGATAGCCAGTGTTTTGAGTTAAGAAGACTTTTCTACACAGAGATCATTATACTGGGACCAGACAATTATTGTGAGTTATCCAGTGGTTTTGAGTTGTCCGTTTTTGAGTTATCAGTTCTGCACTGTATAATCTGATCTTTTGAGTTTGAGGTTTACTTTGAATTTAATTTGCTATTAAGAATGTTTAATTTTAAAAGCCTATTTGATTATTTGATTTGATTAACACAATTAAAAAACCTCCTTGGTGGATACCCCAACATATCAAAACTACAATACGAGCATGACTAAAAGGCAGATTTGCCGAAAACAAAATACAAAAACCTCCGATCTCAGCTGTGCAAAAGTTCAAACAAAAATGACAGGACAGTGAAGAGGCCGCGAGGCCTAATGTCCTAACTACCTGACCTGACCTGACCTTGATTGAATACATATATGATTTAATGTAAGGAATTTGTGACACGGAGATGCTGTGTTTATATTTCAAGTTCAACATTTTGTTTTTAACCTTTAGTTGGCTAGAACCTTTATTGAAAATAGAGACATATTGTTGTCAATTCGCTTAACTTATATATCAAGACTTTAATTTGTGTTGGTGTTATTCTATATATAAAAAAAAATGTAATTTAAAAAGGATTTCAGTTAATTATGATTTTAATTTTAAAAGTAGATGATTATAAAAAGTTAGTTTTATCATTTGATGTGATTTTATTTCATCCAAATAGTGAACTACTAAATAAATGATCAAATTTTAATTGAATCTGTTGAACCTATTTGATCTATGATAATTAATATTTATTTTCACATTATTTAAAAAAAATTAAAATGTAAACAAGAAGACTGCAGTGACTATCTGAAAAAAGAAAGAAAAAAGTATACAAAATGTAAATAAAAAGGAAAAAAGCGTTCAATAAAGTTTTCATTTTCTGCCAGTTTTGATTGATTGGTTGAAACTGTTGATGATGACAAGCTGCAAAAGTTAACGATACTTTGCGAACATTATGTTGCAAGTAACAAGACATAAGTACTAGAACTTAGAAGAGACAAACTGATAGTAGGTACTAAAACTAAAAGCAAGCAAAGAACCAAAGTTAAAAAAACCACCCCAAAACCCGACAATTTTTCTTTTCTTTGTCATCTCTCTCTCTCTCTCTCTCTCTCTCTCATCTCTCTCTCCTCTCTCTCTCTCTCTCTCTCTCTCTCTCTCTCTCTCTCTCTCTCTCTCTCTCTCTCTCTCTCTCTCTCCCTCTCCCCCCCCCCCCTTCCCCCATTCAAGCTTGGTTTCCCTAAAATAGATAAATATAAAGTATAAACAAACCGAAAGAATGAACTTCAATATTAGTTTAAGCTTCGAGCTTGTTGTTGCTCTAATTGTCTTTCTGTTTGATCGTTTCCAAATGAATAAAGATTTGTTTAAACCAATATTATTATCAACCCCAAAATAAAGCAAAAACTTTGTGACACACACACACACAAAAAGATTTCTTTACATCCATAAACATACCTAACCCCCAAGGCTGTTGTTGATCCTGCTTTTTTTGCTTTTTCACTTTTCCTTTTCTCTTTTCTCCCACAAGGTTCCACCTATCTATATTGTTAAAAACTCGGGACTTTACTGGTGTTGCACTGCCTCCGGGCATTGCAGCCAGTATTGTTCCCACCATCTTTGTCTTTACAAATGTCCCATATGTGTCTTTGACCGAGAGGACGTAAAACACCATTTTTCATTCATCCATTCTTTTCTCCATTATTATGATTAATAATAGTTTGACCCACTTTTATACTACCGACTATATTCCGACTAGTTTTACTACTGGCAGTGCAGTAGTAGCACTTTGAAGTAAAGAAAGTTCAAAAAAAAGAAAACAAGTACCGCCACAACCTATCTCCCCTAACTCCGGATCAATGGTTTGACTTGGTTACCCAAAAAAAAAAGAAAAAAAAAGGAAAAAACAAAGTGCATCCATCACTCTATCGGTTGACACGAACGAACCGAACGGGTCGGAAGGGAGGAAAGGAACGGAAAAGGTCTGGATAACTCTGAAGCAAGGTGACTGTGCCCTAGTACTACTACTAGCTACTGCAACTTTTTTTTGTTGCCTTCCCTTTTCTTTTTTTTTTTTTTTTTTTTTTCTCTTCTCAAAAGTTGAATGTCAGACGTTCATATTGAGACGACGACTACTACTACTACTACTACTACTAGTACTAGTACTACTACTACTACTACAGCAGTGATGATACATACTATCAGAAGACAGACCACTCCACGCGACTGGGTTGAAGTTAAGAATGGTGGGAGGTTGCTGTTTTTTTATGCGATTTTTTAAAAATATATTTTTTTTACAATGATTCTTCCTTCTAGTGGCACAACAAGGTGATTTGTTTTGAAGAAACTTAGTGACTGTTTTTGTTTTTGTTTTTGTTTTGTTTTTTTGTTTGCCTGAGTTAATGTGTATGAATCAATTATTATTTTGTCAGTAGGCAGTTGTGGGTCCCGTTAGTTAAGTTTTCGGTTAGGGGAGCTAATTTTTCTGTGCGCTCGTGTGCGCATGATTGCGCGCACTCAAATCACAGGTCCGAACCCCAAGGCTATATATAAAAGTCTATTCAGCTACGTACTGTTTTGATGCGTTTTTATGTACTTACGTGCTGTTTTGATGCGTTTTTATGTATGTGTACAACCGACACATTCCGATTTCGCAGACTTTGCAGCCGCTAGGCGTTGCACTACTTGTACTTTTTTTTTAGTCGCTTTCTTGTTGTTGTGGTTTGCGTCTCTTTGAGTGTGATTTGATCAATTGTTGGGTTATTTTAAAAACTAATTTCTTGTGAGCAATTTTGTTTTAACCCCCAAAAATAAATCTGTACGATTGGCATTAAATTTGTTTTAAATTTTGAAGCTGACATTTTAAGTACAGTGAAAATCGCTTAAGTCAAAATTGGAGGGACCAAAATTTTATTTGGAGACAGCCAATATTTTGAGTTAAAAAGACCATTTAGCATAAAGATTGTTAACAGGGACCAGAACAGTATTGTGAGTTATCCAGTGTTTTTGAGTTATCCGTTTTTGAGTGATCAGGATACCATGGTATTGCATATTTTTTCTCATAGATAAGGTATTGTTGGTAATGGCAGCTAACATAATCAACTTCTCTTTATTTTTAACCCTTTCACCGCCAAAGTGGCATTTTAGCACCACAGTGATTTAACACCTATGTCACTAAAAGGCATCATTATCCAAAGACCCTGTTGTGTTAGTTTTGGGAAGTAAGGATAGACCTTATTTTATATCTGTCACAGAAGAATCCCCAATACTGCAGATTGCTTTTGTTCTCTACCCAGGTAAATTTAATGGAATTTTTTGGTTGAAGTATGGCTGGCGGTGAAAAGGTTCAAATCAACAGTAGTGTGTTTTTGATAAGGTTCATAATTAATCAATGATTCATACTCATTAAGGTGATCATAGGTAAGTTCATGCTGTCGGAAAATCATTTCATATATACACTAACATTTCATTTAATGTTGAGTTAGGAAGCGCCTTGTCTGTGGCTTGGAGTCAAACTTGAGGTGTTTTTTTCCTTAATAATTGAACTAAAATTGTTTTTTTCCTTGGAAAATTCTGTGCTGTTGGCTTTCCCATCCTTAAGTTTTTAAAAGGTATACAGTGGAACCTCCCGTATAAGACCCCTCCCTTATAAGACTCCCTCCCACATAAGACCTACTTCTCTGAGACATTGCCCTTCTATGTAAGTATTAAAATTACCTCCCTTATAAGACCTCACATTATAAGACTCCCTCCCACATATTACCTACTTCTCTGAGACATTGCCCTTCTATGTAAGTATTAAAATTACCTCCCTTATAAGACCTCCCATTATAAGACTCCCGCCCACATAAGACCTACTTCTCTGAGACATTGCCCTTCTTTGTAAGTATTAAAATTACCTCCCTTATAAGACTCCTCCCTTATAAGACCTCCCATTATAAGACTCCCTCCCACATAAGACTTACTTCTCTGAGACATTGCCCTTCTATGTAAGTATTAAAATTACCTCCCTTATAAGACCCCTCCCTTATAAGACCTCGCATTATAAGACTCCCTCCCACATAAGACCTACTTCTCTGAGACATTGCCCTTCTATGTAAGTATTAAAATTACCTCCCTTATAAAACCCCTCCCTTATAAGACCTCCCATTATAAGACTCCCTCCCACATAAGACCTACTTCTCTGAGACATTGCCCTTCTTTGTAAGTATTAAAATTACCTCACTTAGAAGACCCCTCCCTTAAAGATCTCCCATTATAAGACTCCCAACTAGACCTACTTCTCTGAGACATTGCCCTTCTTTGTAAGTATTAAAATTACCTCCCTTATAAGACCCCTCCCTTATAAGACCTCCCATTATGAGACTCCCTCCCACATAAGACCTACTTCTCCGAGACATTGCCCTTCTTTGTAAGTATTAAAATTACCTCCCTTATAAGACCTCCCATTATCAGACTCCCTCACACATAAGACCTACTTCTCTGAGACATTGCCCTTCTTTGTAAGTATTAAAATTACCTCCCTGATAAGACCTCCCATTATAAGACTCCCTCCCACATAAGACCTACTTCTCCGAGACATTGCCCTTCTTTGTAAGTATTAAAATGACCTCCCTTATAAGACCCCTCCCTTATAAGACTCCCTCCCACATAAGACCTACTTCTCCGAGACATTGCCCTTCTTTGTAAGTATTAAAATTACCTCCCTATAAGACCCCTCCCTTATAAGACTCCCTCCCACATAAGACCTACTTCTCCGAGACATTGCCCTTCTTTGTAAGTATTCAAATTACCTCCCTTACAAGACCCCTCCCTTATAAGACCTCATTTTGGATGATTTTTGAAGGTCTTATAAGGGAGGTTCCACTGTATTATAGGTTTTTATAGGTATATTTTTGTTATTGGCAAAAGCTTGAGGTTTGAGGTGTCTGTATATAACGCCCCGTCATTTTCTTACGTTTCATTTTATTAGTTGATGGTGTGGAGTGGGTCCTTGCTCTCTTGAATTATTTGAAAGGGATTGAATGGCTAGAGGGGAGCCAGTGCAGCCAATGGTGGATGATACCACATCTCCCCGGGCTTTTGCGCATGTCCTTACCAGGGATCTTGTCGTTAACTTGAAATATAACCAAAGGTTTGACAAACAATAATAGCAACCAAAGTGTAAAAACTAAATCTGAATTTTGTGTAAAATTTGAGGGAAGCGCCTTATGATAAGGTCAACTTTAAAGAATGAAATAGTGAGGCCAAGAGAGGAGATAACGAAATTGAACAAAGGGGGGAAAACTCTCTTTCTAATTAACTCCCCTCCACCAAAGGCGAACTTGGCACATTCTTTTTTTTTGAGAATGATGCTTTGTTTGTCTCACTTTGGCTCTGATCCACACATTGCTAGATGATTGGTATCGTAATCAACTGTGGTGCAGGGGAGTTAATTAGAAAGAGTTTTCCCCCTTTGTTACAATTTAGGTCCACTTTAGCTTACAGTCCAAAAATACGGTATTTAACATTTTGATATCAAGGGCTGATTGGTTTTAAAGAATTTGTTTTATTGTTGCTCGCGACAACCATTCACGGTAATGACACAATACCTGGGTCTTTAGGAAGGAGGGGGAGGGTGTGTGGATGGGGGTGGGGGGGGGGGGGGGGTGGAAGAAGGGCTGGGGGAGGGCTTGACATCCTATAAAGTTGTTTTTTTTCTTCGTTTTTTGTTTTGTTTGAGTGGCTTTCAGCAGGAGGAGAGGGGGATATATAGTTATACCGTTTGATGTTTGATGCGAGGCTTGATTTGGCTGGAGGGATGCCTGGAAGAACAAAAGGTGTGTTTGCGATACTACTATTACTAATCTTAACTCAGGTGAGAGGGGCAAATGAGATGGTTCAGAGAATGTGGTAAACGTAGTAGAGAGAGAGGGGGCGTTTAGTAGGCTTAATGCAGGTACCGTAATTTTCGGCCTAAAAGCCACGACGTTTTCACTGCAATTTTGTATCGTCGGTGCGCCCCCTCCTACCGATAGCGTCTTATCTCTACTAAGAAAATTACAGAGTGGTAAGTTACGCTTTGAAAGAAACACTTGTCACCTGCAGTGTTGCACGTTTTTATGATTTGTAGGACATTGACCTATCAAATTTGTAATTGTCCTGTTGTCTTGGCCTCTGTCGGGACAATTGTCCCATTGTGTCACGGTTGAAGCGGACTTTTGTCCTACTGTTTTTGCAATCAAGGGGGTTGTCTTTCCCATGTGGGAATCAAATACCCTTCTGTTATCTTTAGGATAGTCACCCCCCCCATCTGCCTCATATTTATGACAGATATTTTGGGTTGATTCGTTACAAAAATTCACTTCATGTTGCTGGGCTGAGTTTTGGGTGTCCTATTGAAATTGCATGTTCAGGACAATTGTCCTATTGATGTTCTTGAGTCAGGACAATTGTCCTGTTAGGGGTCCCATAAATTCTGCATCACTGTTACCTTCATCATAGAGGTGTGATTTCTCTGCACAAAAGGTCCAGTTACGTTTCTAATTATTTATTGGATGTTTTCATGCACATCTGTGTTGTTAACAAATTCAGGACTTTCCTGGTGTTGCACTGCCTGCCTTCTGGGCGTTGCCTCCAGGATCGTTCCCACCATCTTTATATCTACTAATGTCCCATAATGTGTCTGTTCCAGACCGGAGGACGTTAAGCAGAATTTCATCATTCATTCATTACGTTTCCCCCCCAAAAAAAGCTTCTCCAATTGCTATTGAAGAAGAACATTTTTATCATTAATAACACTTCTTTTTGTTTGTGGCTCAAGCCACAAACCTATAACTCACTTTGTCTGTCTGTCTGTCTGTCTGTCTGTCTGTCTGTCTGTCTGTCTGTCTGTCTGTCTGTCTGTCTGTCTGTCGGTCGGTCGGTCGGTCGGTCGGTCGGTCCAAAATTGTCGCACATTTTGACAAAATGTCGCACTTCAAATCGAGGCTACGCTTCAAATTGAGGCCGCTCTTTAACATGATGCATTTTAAAAGCGTACAAAATAATAAACATACGTAATACAGACACTACAACAGACACGACGAGTATGCGGTGCTTCTTTTGATGAGTATAAGTAGGATACATAGTTTTAAATGTTTTCCAAAAGATATAAAAAGTTACGAAATGGTGCAGAGATAACATTCTGGTTTACAGATTAAAATTATTGAAAAGCCAGGGGAGGTGACTCATGATTGGAGTGGTAAAAATAGACCGCGTGCCACAAACTATTGCGATTTCGCGCTTGTTTTTCTTTGCTTTAGTATTACATTTTTCTCTCTCATAATTTTCAATGAGCTAATCAATACACTATTAGGAATTGAGTGTGCAATCAAAATTTTTTTTCATAATTTTTACTGAGCTGAACATACTCTATTAGGAATTGAGTGCGCAATCAAAACATGTTTTTCTCACAATTTTCAGATCATACTATTAGGAATTGAGTGCACAATGTGTTTTCACAATTTTCAGATCATACTCTATTAGGAATTGAGTGCACAATGTTTTTCTCACAATTTTCAGATCATGCTATTAGGAATTGAGTGCACAATGTTTTTTCACAATTTTCAGATCATACTCTATTAGGAATTGAGTGCACAATGTTTTTTCACAATTTTCAGATCATACTATTAGGAATTGAGTGCACAATGTTTTTTCACAATTTTCAGATCATACTATTAGGAATTGAGTGCGCAATGTTTTTTCACAATTTTCAGATCATACTATTAGGAATTCAGTGCACAATGTTTTTTCACAATTTTCAGATCATACACTATTAGGAATTGAGTGCACAATGTTTTTTCACAATTTTCAGATCATACTATTAGGAATTGAGTGCACAATGTTTTTTCACAATTTTCAGATCATACTATTAGGAATTGAGTGCACAATGTTTTTTCACAATTTTCAGATCATACTCTATTAGGAATTGAGTGCACAATGTTTTTTTCACAATTTTCAGATCATACTATTAGGAATTGAGTGCACAATGTTTTTTCACAATTTTCAGATCATACTCTATTAGGAATTGAGTGCACAATGTTTTTTCACAATTTTCAGATCATACTATTAGGAATTGAGTGCACAATGTTTTTTCACAATTTTCAATGTTTTTTCACAATTTTCAGATCATACTATTAGGAATTCAGTGCACAATGTTTTTTCACAATTTTCAGATCATACTATTAGGAATTGAGTGCACAATGTTTTTTCACAATTTTCAGATCATGCTATTAGGAATTGAGTGCACAATGTTTTTTCACAATTTTCAGATCATACTTTTTCAGTGCACAATCACAATTTTCAGATCATACACTATTAGGAATTGAGTGCACAATGTTTTTTCACAATTTTCAGATCATGCTATTAGGAATTGAGTGCACAATGTTTTTTCACAATTTTCAGATTACTATTAGGAATTCAGTGCACAATGTTTTTTCACAATTTTCAGATCATACTCTATTAGGAATTGAGTGCACAATGTTTTTTCACAATTTTCAGATCATACTTATTAGGAATTGAGTGCACAATGTTTTTTCACAATTTTCACATACTATTTCAGATGTTTTTTCACAATACATACTGTTAGGAATTGAATGTTTTTTCACAATTTTCAGATCATACTATTAGGAATGCACAATGTTTTCTCACAATTTTCAGATCATACACTGTTAGGAATTGAGTGCGCAATCAAAAATATTTTTTCCCCATAATTTTCACTGAGCTATTAGGAATTGAGTGGCACAATCAAAATGAATTTTTTTTCCATAATTTTTACTGAGCTGATCGATCATACACTATTAGGAATTGAGTGCGCAATCAAAATGAATTTTTGGTCATAAATTTCACTGAGCTGTCACTATTAGGAATTGAGTGCGCAATAAAAAATTTGTTCCATAATTTTCACTGAGCTGATCATACACTATTAGGAATTGAGTGCGCAATCAATTTTTTTTTTTTTCGATATAGGAATTGAGTGCGCAATAAAAAAAAAATCTCACTTATTTTCACTGAATTTTTGAGTCGCAATCAAATTTTTGCATGTTTTTCAATTCTCTATAATTATTAGGCACCTTGTTATTCGCAGCAATCGCCTTATCTATGATCTAAATACAACTTTTTCTAAAAAAAGACAGTGGCCCGCCCCCGCCCGTGTGGGCGGGTGGGTGGGTCGTATGATGCGGTGTAGTGTGTTGTTACAGGCCGATAATTACAGTAGTCGAAAGATCATGTGAAAATGATAGGCGGGGGGGGGAGGTAGAAATGAGACGGATTTGGGGAGAATGGTTAATTGTGATAGTCACCGAGAGGGGGGGGTGTTAGTAATGGTAGTTGAAAGATGTGAACATGATTGCAGGGGGAGAAAGAAATGAGACAGATTTGGGGAGAATGGTTAATTGTGATAGTCACCGAGAGGGGGGGGGGGGGGGGGGGGTATGTTAGTAATGGTAGTTGAAAGATGTGAACATGATTGCAGGGGGAGAAAGAAATGAGACAGATTTGGGGAGAATGGTTAATTGTGATAGTCACCGAGAGGGGGGGGGGGGGGGGGGTGTTAGTAATGGTAGTTGAAAGATGTGAACATGATTGCAGGGGGAGAAAGAAATGAGACAGATTTGGGGAGAATGGTTAATTGTGATAGTCACCGAGAGGGGGGGGGGGGGGGGGGGGGGGGGGGTGTTAGTAATGGTAGTTGAAAGATGTGAACATGATTGCAGGGGGAGAAAGAAATGAGACAGATTTGGACTACCACAGAGAGGGGGTTAGTAATAGCAGTTTGAAAGATGTGAAAATGGTAGAGAGGGAGATTAACCCTCTCACCGCCAATGTCGCAGTTTTGCACCACAATGGGTTAACACCCGAGTCACTAAGAGGCGTCAAAATCAGGACCTGTCATCTGAAGACCCTATTTTCTTAATTTTGGGAGGTAAGGATAGGCCTAATGTTATACATGTCACAGAGGAATTCACAATATTGCAGATAATTTTTTTTCTCTACCCAGAGAAATGGTATTTTTTAATGGTATTTTTTGGGGGCTGAAAAATGGCTGGCGGTGAAAGGGTTAATGAGATCTGTTTGTGATAGTCACAGAGATGGGGGGGGGGGGGGGGGGGCTTTCTGTTGTAAATCTAGATACCTGTGTGTGCGCCTTGTAGCAAAAAATAGTATATGGTGCAGTGAGAATCGCTGAAGTCAAAATTGAAGGGACTGAAATGTTATTTCGAGATAGCCAGTGTTTTGAGTTAAAAAGACCTTGTAGCACAAAGCTTATTAACTGGGACCAGAACATTATTGTGAGTTATCCAGTGTTTTTGAGTTATCAGGAAGAATCCACTGTAATTTTTTTTTATGGTCACCCTGTGCTATTACTCGTCCGCGTATATCGTACCTTTTCTATTCGTATCATTTTTTGTCCTTTTCTTTATTTCGAGTTTGTACCGCTCATTTCATCCTTCGCAGTTCTCTCCCCTTTTTGTTCATTAATTAGCAACAAGTGTCCATATATTATTATTGTTAGTTAAGGGCCTGCTAGTTCTTGTTCTTCTACTTCTGCGTTCCCAGGCCATACGGACATAATGGGTAAGGTACGTATATGTGTCCGGTTTTCAGTCTTCACTGGTCTCCCCGCTGCGTACAGCCGACACGTTCCTATTTCGGAGGAGCTCAAAGATTGGAAGATGTTTTTGGAAAAAAGGCAGGAGAGTGGGCCAATAACTTGAATAAGTCGGAAAGATAGTAGATGATAGAAAGCAAAGGGAAAAGGCAAGAGTCAAAGAGAGTGAAGAACAAGAGGAAGCTACAAGCACAGAACTTCCAGAAGGTGGGGGAACTATTTTTACGAAAGACACCCCTCCTGGTATCCCCACGGGGAGAGACTCGTGGAGGGGGTCGGGGTCGTCCAGCTCCCCGTATGGAGGCACGAGGCATCCACCCACTGCCCTAGGCCTACTACAAAAGGGGGGAGAACTGCGGTACAAACTCGTAATACTCGTCCTGATTCGCTGTCAATGCCATGCGATTGTGACGATGTGAGTCATGATTCACGCGAAATTCACGTATTGGGTCTACCTGCGAATGCATAGACTGAGCGAAAAAATATAATTATTTGTAGACGGAAGTGTTTCACGCGAATCATGACTCGCATCGTCACAGTCGCATCGCATCGACAGCGAATCGTATGCAGTGTAGCACCTTTAAATTAAGGGCCAGCCACACGTCCACTAAAATCCTACGACTGTATGATACGATTCGATCACGTGGTCTCCGAGAACAAATCAGTGATTCGCGCTTTGAGATCACGGTGATCGAATCGTATCGTACAGTCGTGCGATTTTAGCTGACGTGTGGCTGGCCCTTCATAGGGCTCCCAATCGTCCCGCAGAACAAGGGGTCCCAGGGACTCCTTCACTTACTGTATAGCGGGTCCTAGAGGCGGGATAGAGGGTCCCAGTGGCATTGCGAATGCTGAAAAGAATTTTTCTAGTGGATCCCTGCACATTTTTTTTTAAGGGTCCTTAGAATTCTAATACTTCATAGACCCCCAACTGGGGGTCCCTTTAGAGTCTGTGAACTTTTGTGCACACACACAGACAAGAGACAAGTGTTGTCGGGGTCGGTTTGCACTGCACTCATTGAACATTAATTACTCATGCGCACGTGCACCACTACGATAATATAGCGGCCGGGGGGGTGGGGGTGGGGGGATCAATGTTCGATGCAAGTCCTGTGATGATAGTTGTTGATGCTGATAATGATGATGATCGTTGATGATGATGATGATGATGGTTGTGATGATGTGACCCGGGTTCGTCCTTTAAGTTTTATGTATCTCGCAGACTGACTTCGCTCTTATTATAGATTAAGATGTATGCCTTGTATGTAATGCTGCACCCTCTGTGGTTGAGCAAGTACTGGTATTGATCATTTACCAACACACACACAGAGAGAGAGAGAGAGAGAGAGAGAGAGAGAGAGGAGAGAGAGAGAGAGAGAGAGGAGAGAGAGAGAGAGAGAGAGAGAGAGAGAGAGAGAGAGAGAGAGAGAGAGAGAGAGAGAGAGAGAGAGAGAGAGAGAGAGAGAGAGAGAGAGAGTTGCACTTTGTGAGCTGGGGTGGCCGTGGGGATGGGGGGATGCGAGGTAGAGTGTGAGGGGGGGGGGGGGGAGGTTTGGGAGGTTGGAAAGGGCGGGGTTGTTTGTGCAGACCTGTTTACTCTACTCTTTTCGAATAGTATTCTACTCAATTTGGACCTCTACTACTCTTCAAAACTGAAAATAATGCTCTTTACTTGATTACTACTCAATTTCAGTGAACATTGTTTGATGGTTTAATGAATAAAGCTACACATTTTGCACCCAAACTACTCATTTCAGCTATCCAGACTACTCAAGACTTGTGTAAGGGGTAAACAGGTCTGTAAAATTGTGTTGGTTGGGGGAGGGGGAAAGGGAGAGGAGAGAGAGAGAGAGAGAGAGAGAGAGAGAGAGAGAGAGAGAGAGAGAGAGAGAGAGAGAGAGAGAGATATTAAAAATAGCGATTTTTGTGTGTTTAGAGTCGCCTTCTCTACCAATGCAATCACACCTGTATAGGTATGTCATAGCTTGTCTCTCTCTCCCCCCCCCCCCCCCCCCAGCCTGTCTTCCCCTCCACACACCCCTTCCCTCCCCCCGCTGCTGCCCCCCCCTCCTCCTCTCCCCCCTCCTCCCCTCCCTTCCCATTTGATTGAACCGCAAGTGCAAGTTGACATTTGAAGGAGGGGAGGGGGTAGGGGGGTGGAGAGAGAAAGTTCTGTGAGTTTGTGGGGGTGGGGTTGGTGGAGGTGGGGGTGGGGCAGCACAATCATGGTGACTTTAAGGTGAATGAACCTGTCTGGCTCTGTCCCAAAGAGCAGGTGAAAAGGTGGTTGGGTGGGGGAGGATGGGGGTGGTGGTGGTGGTGGTGGGGGTGGGGTGACTTTGGGTGCAGGCATGGTAACTTTCAGAGAATTCTCTGAATTCAGAGACAAGAAAATCAAATGTCAGAAGGGGTTTTAACCCTTTCACCGCCAGCCACGTTTCAGCCAAGCATTTCCATTAAGTTTACCTAGGTAGAGAACAAAATCCATCTGCAGTATTTGGGGTTCTTCTGTCCTTACTTCCCAAAACTAAGACAATAGGGTCTTTGGATAATAGACCCCAATTTGATGCCTTTGAGTGACATAGGTGTTAATTCACTGTGGTGCTAAAATGCGACTTTGGCGGTGAAAGGGTTAAGCTTGAGGAGATGCCCCTTTCCCAAAGTTTGATTTTGTTTTGTTCTACATAGTCATCTAATTCTTCAAGAGCAGTAGACGATTTTGGGAAAAAACACATTAGGGGAGAGCACTTCGTGAAAATTAGAATTGTTTGCCTCCATTACTCGGTCAAATACCATAGCAACAATGCAACAATAGGGTCGAAGCTTCAAACCGCATAATGCGAGTGAGCGACTTGCACATTTTTTTAAATAAAAATTAGGGGTGGCCAGTGGCCACAAACTGATAAAACTTGCAAAATGTGACGTAAAAATATAAATGACATATAAATTTTAGAATGACGCATTGAGTTCTAAGTGCTGTATGTCTGCTCAAACACACGAGGCGAGAGCTGATGGTAGAGTAACTTCCCCTGTTTGACCGATTGAATGAGGCTTTATACCAAACATTCTCTGCCCCTGTCTCTTGACCTGAACGCCCCCTACCTGAGATTATCGCCCTTGCCTGTCAGGAACTAGTTAGTAGTATGTATATAGCCACAGAAAATGATCTGCTCCTGACTCGTCACCAGGGGGCATCGGCGCCCGTTCGGGCCTAAGATTATCGCCCTTTCGTGTCGGCAAGGGGTAGCCTCATTAGGCAAGATCATCCATCACTCCCACACACCATGAAATTACTCCCCTTAATTATTTCCGAACAATTCCTATTGCCTTCTCGATTCACCACGAAGGGGTTTCCA
>CM065710.1:29475696-29478196 GCA_017654935.2 Phymorhynchus buccinoides
TTTGTCACAGTTGTGGTTCGTTGCGTTTTCCCGTCTTATAGGGTGGGGGGTAGGGTTAGGGTTAGTATTCTAAAAAGATAATTTGGTGAAATCTTGACCTTTGCCTCTATCTGTATGACATACAAAACTTCTGCAAAAATTCCCCATGACAACTGAACTGTTTATGACTTTTGTTCATCCCCCTCCCCCCTCCCACCCCGAAACATTTTTTGTTTTTGATCAATGAAGTGCAGTGGCCAATAGGCAGGGGCTAACAGTAAAAGTCAGTTGATGCTCAACTTCCTGATAGGGGACCGCTGAAAATGTATTGAGAGGGAATGTTTATGATCTTGATCATTATAGTCGCTGCCGGGGCAGTGGGTGGATGCCTCGTGCCTCCATACGGGGAGCTGGACAACCCCGCCCCTCTTTACGAGTCTGCCCGTGGGGATACCGTTGTTTTTTTTCTCTGGTGAAAATGGTTCATCCACCTTTTTGAAGTTCTGCGCTTGGAACTTCCTCTAATCTGCCGCTCTCTTTGACTCTGCCTTTTCCCTTTGCTTACTGTCATCTACTATCTTTCTGACTTGCTGGCCCATTCTCCTGCCTTTAAAAAAAAAAAAAATCTTCCAAATAGTGTTTATCCTTTTGACTTTGAGCTCCTCCGAAATTGGAAGGTGTCGGCTGTATGCAGCAGGGAGACCAGTGAAAACTGAAAACCGGACATCATACGCACCTTACCCATTATGGCCATAGATGGCCTGGGAACGCAGAAGAAGAAGAATGGTCGCTGCTAAAACAGTAAACTGAACCTAGTATGAGAGGTCTATCTGTTAAGATAATTTTTTTTGGAGAAAGACGTAAATGTGATTGTGAGAAAAAAAGAAGAAAGAAGTAAATGTATATCTATATTCTTCTTCTTCTGCGTTCCCTGGCCATATGGCCATAATGGGTAAGGTACGCATGTGTCTGGTTTTCAGTTTTCACTGGTCTCCCCGCTGCGTACAGCCGACACATTCCGATTGCGGAGGAGCTCAAGGGAGAAACGTTATTTGGAAGATTTTTTTGGAAAAAAAAGGTAGGAGAATGGGCCAATAAGTCAGAAAGATAGTAGATGATAGAAAGCAAAGGGAAAAGGCAGAGTCAAAGAGTGGCAGAGTAGAGGAAGTTACAAGCACAACTTCCAGCAGGTGGGGGGGGGACTATTTTTATGAAAGACCCCCCGGTATCCCCACGGGGAATATCTATATTATTATGATTAAGTGTGCAGTGAGTCGGTGCGAAAAAGAAAACAAAACGCGTAAGCAAGTCACAGATGTGTGCAAGGTTTTTCTTCATTCATTTATTTATTTATTTATTTACTAGCGCAACGCCTAGTACTGGCAATGCACCGTACTGGTAACGCCACGTACTGGTTTCGCCGCGTTTCTGAACCGATTCGCTTCCGGTTTGGCACACCGATAGTCACCGTCCCCGGTCATGTACCTACCAAATTTGAAGGCAATCGGTCCAGAAACGCCGGAGATACGGGCGCCGAGAGTCCGGCGGATACGCGTTTCGCGCATTTGCCGAACCGCGCAAATGACACGGCCGCCTCGGTTGCCGTTGCCATCGCCCCGTTAGGGCTCACAGCAAATTTGAAGCGATTCGGTCGAAAAACTGCGGAGTTATAAGGCCCGTTTTGTGTTTCAGACACACACACGGACAGACACTTGGCTTTTTACTATATGATTTGTTCTTTTTTCTTTTTTCTTTTAAACTGAAATTTGAATATGTGCCCGAACAGTTGGTGTACGGAAAATCATTGAGTTTCTTTAGTAAAAGTTTGTGGCCCAGCAGGTTTTATGGGTTTTAAATCGATTACAATGAATAAATAAAATAAAATAAATAAAACGGCGCATGCACGGATGAACTGGTATCGTCGATGAGATTGGTAAGCCGAAAGGTAAAGATGTGCCCCCCCCCCCCCCTGCATTTCTCGGTTAATTGTATTTTTCCGTTTTTGCCTTTCTTACCATACATAAAGCTGTAGTTTAGGAACATTTTCAGCTAATTCTCTTTTTGGAATACTAACCCTAACCCTAACCCTAGCCCTAAGCCTAACCCTACCCCCCACTATGTACTGCAGTACACCGCGATTTGTCACAGTTGTGGTTCGTTGCGTTTTCCCGTCTTATAGGGTGGGGGGTAGGGTTAGGGTTAGGGGTAGGGTTAGTATTCCAAAAGTTATTAGCTAAAAAGGTTCATAAAATACAGCTTTATGTATGGCAAGAAAGGCAAAAACGGAATACTACAATTAACCGAGAAATGTAGGGGGGGGGGGGGGCACATCTTGACCTTTACCGCCCAATGACACACGTCTCACGCGTGCCTTGTAACTTACAATGAATATCGGTAGAGGACATAATGTCAAGAATATATTCATATAATTATATCGGTTCTTTTGTACAAATATTTCCCTCACCTTCTGGAAGTTCTGTGCTTGAAACTTCCACTAATCTGTCACTCTCTTTGACTCTGC
>CM065710.1:29483196-29498196 GCA_017654935.2 Phymorhynchus buccinoides
AAGACGGTAAAGGTAAAGACCTCCACCCCCCCTGCACATCTCGGTTAATTCTATTTTTCCGTTTTTGCCTTTTTTACCATACATAAAGCTGTATTTTAGGAACATTTTCAGCTCATAACCTTTTGGGAATACTAACCCTAACCCTAACCCTAGCCCTAAACCTAACCCTACCCCCCACTATGTACTGCAGTACACCGTGATTTGTCACAGTTGTGGTTCGTTGCGTTTTTCCGTCTTATAGGGTGGGGGGTAGGGTTAGGTTTAGGGCTAGGGTTAGGGATAGGGTTAGTATTCCAAAAAGGTTATTAGCTAAAAATGTTCCTAAAATACAGCTTTATGTATGGTAAGAAAGGCAATAACGGAAAAATAGAATTAACCGAGATAGGTAGGGGGGTTGAAATGTTCTTACTGATTGGTTAGTTACTAAACACCAACAGATCTTGAATATATGTATGGAAGCATGTTGGCACCGAAAAACAACAAAATCACTAACCAAAATACCCGGAGTGGCGAACATTTTGCTAGATCATGAAATATACGTGTACAGTAAACGTCGAAATGGAATGGACTGAAATTTTGTTTTGAGACTGGTCTGAGCCATTATTTTGAGTTAGAAAAGGGTTTTCAACATAGAGATTATTATTATGCTGGGACCCCAAAAATTATTGTGAGTTATTTGACGGTGTTTCTGAGTTATTCGTTGTTTTTGAGAACTTATCAGTAATATTCTCCGCTGTATTCGATGCTGAATGACATCGCAATGTTTGTTTGTCCCTGGTGGAAATGTCTCTTGTACCTGATTTTTAAGCAGTACAGTGGAACCTCCCTTATAAGACCGTCAAAAATCATCCAAAACGAGGTCTTATAAAGGGAGGGGTCTTATAAGGGAGGGGTCTTATAAGGGAGGTAATTTTAATACTTACAAAGCAAGGCAATGTCTCAGAGAAGTAAGTCTTATGTGGGAGGGAGTCTTATAATGGGAGGTCTTATAAGGGAGGTAATTTTAATACTTACAAAGAAGGACAATGTCTCAGAGAAGTAGGGGTTATGTGGGAGGGTCTTATAATATAAGGGAGGGGAGTCTTATAATATAAGGGAGGTAATTTTAATACTTATACGGGACAATGCCTCAGAGAAGTAGGTCTTATGTGGGAGGGAGTCTTATAAGGGAGGTTCCACAGTAATTGTCCCTGGAAACTGCAACGGAGGCTTGGCCAGCCACTGCACCGTACATACAAGCAAAAACAAAAACAAACAAACAACAACAACAACAACAAGAACAACAACAACAACGTGTGCACCCACCGACTCGCACAAACAGGGACATTAATTATTACGAATAACAGGGATTGTTGGCGAGTATGGCAACAAGCCCTCTGTCATACGATTTTGCTACTGAGTAAGAGCACGATTCAGCTCCAGCCACCCCCCCCCCCCCCCCCCTACCCCGACACCGACACCCCCCCCCCCCCCAATGGATTAGGGGTTATCTTTCAGTACAAACAGTTCCCCCACCTTCTGGAAGTTGTTAGCAACTCCCTCTATGCTCTTTTAACCCTTTCACCGCCAGCCATATTTCAGCCAAAATGTCCATTAAATTAACCTGGGTAGAGAACAAAATCCATCTGCAGTATTGGGGATTGTTCTATGACATAATATAAAATAAGGTCTACCCTTGCTTCCCAAAATTAAGACAGTAGGGTCTTTGGATAATAGGTCTTCGGTGTTAAATCCACTGTGGTGCTAAAATGTGACTTTGGCGGTGAAAGGGTTAAGCACTCTCTTGGATTTTGCCTTCTCAACTTCCTCTGCTCACATCGCTCTCTTTGACTCTGCCTTTTCCTCTTAGTTTTTACTACAGTGGGACCTCCCTTGTTATAAGACCCCCCACCCCCACACCCCACCCCAGCCCTTATAAGACTCCCGCCCACTTGAGACCTACTTCTCTGAGACATTGCCCTTCTTTGTAAGTATTAAAATTACCTCCCTTATGGAACTCCCTCCCACTTAAGACCTACTTCTCTGAGACATTGCCCTTCTTTGTAAGTATTAAAATTACCTCCCTTATGGAACTCCCTCCCACTTGAGACCTACTTCTCTGAGACATTGCCCTTCTTTGTAAGTATTAAAATTACCTCCCTTATGGAACTCCCGCCCACTTGAGACCTACTTCTCTGAGACATTGCCCATCTTTGTAAGTATTAAAATTACCTCCCTTATGGAACTCCCTCCCACTTGAGACCTACTTCTCTGAGACATTGCCCTTCTTTGTAAGTATTAAAATTACCTCCCTTATGGAACTCCCTCCCACTTAAGGCCTTATTTGGGATGATTTGTCAAGGTCGTAAAAGGGAGGTTCCACTGTATCGTTCATTATCTTTCTGCATTATTTTTTCTCCCTGTTTTTAAATATTTTTTTTTATCTTCGTAAGAATGTTATCCTTTAAAGACACACTGATGCACCAAAACTCCCTTGTTTTTTTTTTCTGGGTAACTGTGACCCACATACAAATGTCCCCAACTTCAAATTGAGGCTGCTCGTTAAAATGATGTTTCGGTTTGAATTTGGGGGCATATATAATATATGGGAGTCAGACCTGGTCAACACAAGATTTCTTTCCAGCTATAAGAGGGGAAACCCGTGAAACCCGTGATTTTGACACGTGATCTGGTGGGTCTTTATGCTTTTTCTAAATTGGAATGTGTCAGCTGAGTGCAACAGGAGAGACAAGTGGAAACTGAAAACCGTACACATAACTTTATGGCCATATGGCCCGCGAATGCGGAAGAAAGAAGAAGAAAAAGCTTTGAATAGGTAAGATTCCACCACACAGAATTTAAAGCGATTCTGCTCAGCGGTTCACAACATATCGTCGGTGAAATTCAAAAATCTCGTATCTCGATTTTGGTGTTTTTTTGGAGTTAGATACAAAGTCAGCTCTCTAATTTTTCACGCCACCTTCCACCAAAAGCTTGTTTCTCTAACGACTTTCTATCTGGGGTAAATGAGGTTGTGAAAATAGAAGAAAAACTCGTAAGTCCCAAATTCAGATCTAGTTAAGGACAAACACCTCGTATCTTCGTTCTTTTCAGGTCTAACAATTAATTTTTTTTTTTTTTAGCAAAATGCAGGACTAAACTCGCAATGTCTTGAACAA
The DNA here is from genome assembly GCA_017654935.2 of Phymorhynchus buccinoides. Classification (NCBI taxonomy): domain Eukaryota; kingdom Metazoa; phylum Mollusca; class Gastropoda; order Neogastropoda; family Raphitomidae; genus Phymorhynchus; species Phymorhynchus buccinoides. The sequence goes on from CM065710.1 coordinate 29,486,355, forward strand.
CATATTCATCATAGTTAATCAATTGTGGTCAACGCGGTTAATTTTTACACTTTTTTTTCTCTCCATTTTTCTCAAAACTACCAAAATTGAGATACGAGGTTTTTGAATTTCACCGACGATATACTGCGCAGACAGATCAACAAAGAAAGAAAAAAACCACAAAAACAATTGCAATACCTTCCCAGTAATCCGGAAGGAGGCTGAGGGCTACTAACATAACAAATACACAGACACACAAACCCCCCAGGCAAAATTCCTTTTTTGCTAGCACTGATGCACCCAGTGCAGTCTTGAGTCCTGTTATCTGTTGCATAGTGATGTGCTACCGTTTCTCCCAGTCTATGTACAGTCTCTTGGGTATGTACAGTCTCATGTGTAGGTGTGTGGGTGGTGGTGTGTGTATGTGCGTGTGCGTGTGTGTGTGTGTGTGTGTGTGTGTGTGTCTGTGTCTGTGTCTGTGTGCGTGTGTGTATGTCTGTGAGTGTTTTAATGCTGATTGTAGAGCGCTTTGTGCTCGATAAAAAGCACTATGTAAGTGTCCGTTTATTATTATTATTATTATTATTATTATGTATCCCCATTTCTATCATAATGTCCTTGTGTATGCGTGTCCCCGTGTCTAACAGTCTCCATGTCTTTGTGTCCCCGTGTATTATAATGTCTCAGTGTCTGTGTGTCCCCGTGTCTGTGTGTCCCCGTCTCTGTGTGTCCCGTCTCTATGTGTCGGCATCTCTCCATGTGTCACCGTCTGCGTCTCTGTGTGTCCCTGTGTCTGTATGTCCCTTGTGCTTTTATGTGTCCCCGTGTCTAAGTGTCCTTATCTTATATATCTCACGCATCTCTTTGCTTTTCTTGTCCCTAAGACCAAGCTGAGTAACTCTGTTCCTAATTTGAGGGACACATAGAGACGGGGACACATAGAGCTAGGTTCACATAGAGAAGGGGGAGACGGGGGCACGCAAGAATCCGAGACGGGGGCACAATGAGGGTGACAGACATGTGATTGAGACGGGGACACATAGAGATGGGGACACATAGAGTTAGGGACACAGAGATGGGGGCACATAGAGCTATAGGGACACATAGAGATGGGGGCACACAGAGCTATAGGGACACATAGAGATGGGGGCACATAGAGCTATAGGGACACATAGGGATGGGGGCACATAGAGCTATAGGGACACATAGAGATGGGGACACATAGACACATAGAGATGGGGATGGGACACATAGAGATGGGGGCACATAGAGCTATAGGGACACATAGAGATGGGGGCACACAGAGCTATAGGGACACATGGAGATGGGGGCACATAGAGATGGGGGCACATAGAGCTATAGGGACACATAGAGATGGGGGCACACAGAGCTATAGGGACACATAGAGATGGGGGCACATAGAGCTATAGGGACACATAGAGATGGGGGCACATAGAGCTATAGGGACACATAGAGATGGGGGCACATAGAGCTATAGGGACACATAGAGATGGGGGCACATAGAGCTATAGGGACACATAGAGATGGGGGCACACAGAGCTATAGGGACACATAGAGATGGGGGCACATAGAGCTATAGGGACACATAGAGATGGGGGCACATAGAGCTATAGGGACACATAGAGATGGGGGCACACAGAGCTATAGGGACACATAGGGATGGGGGCACATAGAGCTATAGGGACACATAGAGATGGGGGCACATAGAGCTATAGGGACACATAGAGATGGGGGCACACAGAGCTATAGGGACACATAGAGATGGGGGCACATAGAGCTATAGGGACACATAGAGATGGGGGCACATAGAGCTATAGGGACACATAGAGATGGGGGCACATAGAGCTATAGGGACACATAGAGATGGGGGCACATAGAGCTATAGGGACACATAGAGATGGGGGCACATAGAGCTATAGGGACACATAGAGATGGGGGCACATAGAGCTATAGGGACACATAGAGATGGGGGCACATAGAGCTATAGGGACACAGAGATGGGGGCACATAGAGATGGGGGCACAAATGCTATTCCCTATTACCAAGTAAGGCATGCATGTTGTCTGCATGCAGACTATGGTCTTGTGTGGAAGAGGAGTGTGGGGTGGGGGTGGGGGTGGGAGTGTGGGGTGGGGGGCTGAGGAGTGATGGGGGGGGGGGGGGGGGGGGGGGGGTGGCGTCTCAGAAGTGCACGTGGGGCCATCATAGCATCATCAAAAGCCTGAGCCGAAGCCTACGTAACAACGACGACGACGACGACGACAAACGTTGACAGTCTCTTTCTTTTGTACTTAGTAACGTGCCCAGACTCTTTTGTCTGCTTTCAGTTCGTAATAGCTCTCTCAACACTCTCTCTTTCGGACTGCTCCCTTGTCTTTAATGACTCCAGCAGCCTTTTTAGCTAGCTTTGCTCACTGGCTGTTTGGCTCATTCGTGTTAACATCACGTTCGGTTGTTTTGTCTGTATGTATGCGGGGCTCCCAGGAACCCTCATTTGGGGGTCTATGAAGTACTAACATTCTAAAGGACGCTATAAAAGAATGTGCAGAGGGTCCCAGGGATGCACTTGAAAATTTCTTTTTTGCATTCGCAATGCCACTGGGACCCTCTATCCCGCCTCCAGGACCCTCTATTCTGTAAGTGACGGAGTCCCTGGGACCCCTTGTTTTGCGGGACGATTGGGAGCCCTGGAATGTATGCATGTCTGTGGTCTCAAAACTTAAACAATGCGTGCACTTAAAAAAAACTACGCATGCACTCTTATAAAATCCTTTTAACATTGTAATTTTCTCGGAAACTACAAATAATATAGAGCACAACCGAAGTTTTCAAGGTGATAAATACCAGCATTGTTTTCAGTGACTTCATTTTTGGCTCACTCGTGTTAACTTCAACACGAAGTGAGTCTATAGTATGATAGTTGTTCGGCTGTGTGTGTGTGTGTCAAGTCGTCAAGTCAAAATGATCTTTATTGACGATAAAAGAGTAAGCTTGATAAAGCTTTTTTACATCCTGTGTGTGTGTGTGTGTGTGTGTGTCAAGTCAAGTCAAGTCAAAATCATCTTTATTGAGGGTTAAAGAATAAGCTAACAAAGCTTTTTTTCATCCTGCCCTCACATGTGTGTGTGTGTGTGTGTGTGTGTGTGTGTGTGTGTGTGTGTGTGTGTGTGTGTGTTGCGTCCGTGGTCTAATCTCTAAACTTTAACGTTGGCATTTTCTCGGGAAATAGAAGGCGTACATTGTTCAAAATTTTGCATACACATAGATGTTTATGCAAGCTTTCAGACAATAATGATTTGAATAATTAAAGCAACACTGTAAACAGATAACAAACAGATAACATTTTAGATTAGTGGGTTAGAGAGTATTCAACAGGCAACATGAGTTAAGAAACTCATCAACACTGGAAGCCTCGATAGCTCATTGGTAGAGTGTCTCTGTCATGCTAATGATTCCGGGCCCGATTCTCGGCTTGGGCACTTTAAAAAAAAAGTTGTATCCATTAACGATAGTTTCATTTGTACTTTAATATTTTGGCAGTCTTGTACTTTAACCCCCCTCCCCCTCAATCTTTGTTGTTGTCCCACATGTGCCTGTTCGAGTGAGCCTTGAAGGCTTTGCCTCTATGTTTCTTTCTGCTGTAGTAGTTTGTTGCTGCTGCTGCTGTTGATGATGATGATGATGATGTCCCATCAAGCAGCTTACTCTCCAAAAGACTGTGTGTATGTGCAACTCAACGGTTCTCTCTCTGTCTGTCTCTCTCTCTCTCTCTGTCTCTCTCTCTCTCTCTCTCTCTCTGTCTCTCTCTCTCTCTCTGTCTCTCTCTGTCTCTCTCTGTCTCTCTCTCTCTCTGTCTCTCTCTGTCTCTCTCTCTCTGTCTCTCTCTCTCTCTCTGTCTCTCTGTCTCTCTCTGTCTCTCTCTCTCTCTCTCTGTCTCTCTCTCTCTGTCTCTCTCTCTCTCTCTCTGTCTCTCTCTCTCTCTCTGTCTGTCTCCCTCTGTGTCTCTGTCTCTGTCTCTCTGTCTGTCTCTCTCTCTCTCTGTCTCTCTCTGACTCTCTCTCTCTCTCTCTCTCTCTGTCTCTCTCTGTGTGTCTCTCTCTCTCTGTCTCTGTCTCTCTCTCTCTGTCTCTCTCTCTGTGTCTCTGTCTCTCTCTCTCTCCCCCTCCCCCCCCCCCCCCCCCCCCCCCTTGCTGACCTTATCACGCCCAAGCTACAGTACGCAATCGCTTGGACTCGTCAATGAAAGCTGCTCGCATCTCGTTATTACGCAGCACCGTTTTTCTCTTGTTTTGCTGACTTCACCCGCCCGGGCCAGTCGCTTAGTTTGGATGTTTGTCGCTTACTTCATCCATTCAGTCCTGTTCCTGATAACGTCCTCAGATTCTTTCCCTGCCTTCCAATAGGAGTTGTTCGGAAATGATGAAGGGGAGTCATTTCATGGTGTGTGGGAGTGATCTTGCCTAATTCAATCGGTCAAACGGGGGAAGTTGCTCTGCCTTCAGGAAGATCCCAGCTCTCGCCTCGTATGTTCGATTAGACTTGCATCACTTAGAACACCGTGCGTCATTTTAAAATTGATGTCATTGATATTTTTACGTAGCATTTTGCAAGTTCTCTCAGGTTGTGGACACTGGCCGCCCCTCATTTTTCTAAAACAATGTTTGCAAGTCGCTGACTGGCATCCTGCTGTTGCAAGCTTCGACGCCATGCCGCCATTGTTGCTATGGTTTTGACCGAGTAAGTCGAGGTAATCAACTCTAATTTTCACGAAGTGCTCCCCCCTAGTTTTGTTTCTCCCGAAAATCGTCTATTTCCCAGATTTTCACAAATTTGAGATTTTGTTATTATGCTTAACTTTCTTACTACAGTGGAACCTCCCTTATAAGACCTTCAAAAATCATCCAAAATGAGGTCTTATAAGGGAGGTAATTTTAATACTTGCAAAGAAGGGCAATGAATGAATGAATGAAAAATGGTGTTTTACGTCCTCTTGGTCATAGACACATATGGGACATTTGTAAATACAAAGATGGTGGGAACATTACTGGGGACAATGCCCAGAGGCAGTGCCACACCAGTAAAGTTCCGATTTAAAAAAAATACAGATATGTGTAGCGGTAGCCACGCCTCGGTAAAACCTCATCGGCTATGGTACCACTACAGTCTTTTTATTATTGGAAGGGCAATGTCTCAGAGAAGTAGGTCTTATGTGGGAGGGAGTCTTATAATGGGAGGTCTCATTAGGGAGGTTCCACTGTGTTGTAGTGTTAGTCATATTCTACGTGGCTGGGGTCTTACTCTGGGGGAAAAGTATCGCCTTTATTGCCTTTATTGCCTTATAATGGGAGGTCTTATAAGGGAGGTTCCACTGTGTTATATTGTTAGTCATATTCTACGTGGCTGGGGTCTTACTCTGGGGGAAAAGTATCGCCTTTATTGCCTTATAATGGGAGGTCTCATAAGGGAGGTTCCACTGTGTTATAGTGTTAGTCATATTCTACGTGGCTGGGGTCTTACTCTGGGGGAAAAGTATCGCCTTTATTGCCTTATAATGGGAGGTCTTATAAGGGAGGTTCCACTGTGTTATAGTGTTAGTCATATTCTACGTGGCTGGGGTCTTACTCTGGGGGAAAAGTATCGCCTTTATTGCCTTTATTGCCTTATAATGGGAGGTCTCATAAGGGAGGTTCCACTGTGTTATATTGTTAGTCATATTCTACGTGGCTGGGGTCTTACTCTGGGGGAAAAGTATCGCCTTTATTGCCTTTATTGCCTTATAATGGGAGGTCTCATAAGGGAGGTTCCACTGTGTTATATTGTTAGTCATATTCTACGTGGCTGGGGTCTTACTCTGGGGGAAAAGTATCGCCTTTATTGCCTTATAATGGGAGGTCTCATAAGGGAGGTTCCACTGTGTTATAGTGTTAGTCATATTCTACGTGGCTGGGGTCTTACTCTGGGGGAAAAGTATCGCCTTTATTGCCTTATTATAATGGGAGGTCTCATAAGGGAGGTTCCACTGTGTTATATTGTTAGTCATATTCTACGTGGCTGGGGTCTTACTCTGGGGGAAAAGTATCGCCTTTATTGCCTTATAATGGGAGGTCTCATAAGGGAGGTTCCACTGTGTTATAGTGTTAGTCATATTCTACGTGGCTGGGGTCTTACTCTGGGGGAAAAGTATCGCCTTTATTGCCTTATAATGGGAGGTCTCATAAGGGAGGTTCCACTGTGTTATAGTGTTAGTCATATTCTACGTGGCTGGGGTCTTACTCTGGGGGAAAAGTATCGCCTTTATTGCCTTATAATGGGAGGTCTTATAAGGGAGGTTCCACTGTGTTATAGTGTTAGTCATATTCTACGTGGCTGGGGTCTTACTCTGGGGGAAAAGTATCGCCTTTATTGCCTTATAATGGGAGGTCTCATAAGGGAGGTTCCACTGTGTTGTAGTGTTAGTCATATTCTACGTGGCTGGGGTCTTACTCTGGGGGAAAAGTATCGCCTTTATTGCCTTATAATGGGAGGTCTCATAAGGGAGGTTCCACTGTGTTATATTGTTAGTCATATTCTACGTGGCTGGGGTCTTACTCTGGGGGAAAAGTATCGCCTTTATTGCCTTATAATGGGAGGTCTCATAAGGGAGGTTCCACTGTGTTATATTGTTAGTCATATTCTACGTGGCTGGGGTCTTACTCTGGGGGAAAAGTATCGCCTTTATTGCCTTATAATGGGAGGTCTCATAAGGGAGGTTCCACTGTGTTGTAGTGTTAGTCATATTCTACGTGGCTGGGGTCTTACTCTGGGGGGAAAGTATCGCCTTTATTGCCTTATAATGGGAGGTCTCATTAGGGAGGTTCCACTGTGTTGTAGTGTTAGTCATATTCTACGTGGCTGGGGTCTTACTCTGGGGGAAAAGTATCGCCTTTATTGCCTTATAATGGGAGGTCTTATAAGGGAGGTTCCACTGTGTTATAGTGTTAGTCATATTCTACGTGGCTGGGGTCTTACTCTGGGGGAAAAGTATCGCCTTTATTGCCTTATAATGGGAGGTCTCATTAGGGAGGTTCCACTGTGTTGTAGTGTTAGTCATATTCTACGTGGCTGGGGTCTTACTCTGGGGGAAAAGTATCGCCTTTATTGCCTTATAATGGGAGGTCTCATAAGGGAGGTTCCACTGTGTTGTAGTGTTAGTCATATTCTACGTGGCTGGGGTCTTACTCTGGGGGAAAAGTATCGCCTTTATTGCCTTATAATGGGAGGTCTCATAAGGGAGGTTCCACTGTGTTATAGTGTTAGTCATATTCTACGTGGCTGGGGTCTTACTCTGGGGGAAAAGTATCGCCTTTATTGCCTTATAATGGGAGGTCTTATAAGGGAGGTTCCACTGTGTTGTAGTGTTAGTCATATTCTACGTGGCTGGGGTCTTACTCTGGGGGAAAAGTATCGCCTTTATTGCCTTATAATGGGAGGTCTTATAAGGGAGGTTCCACTGTGTTATATTGTTAGTCATATTCTACGTGGCTGGGGTCTTACTCTGGGGGAAAAGTATCGCCTTTATTGCCTTATAATGGGAGGTCTCATTAGGGAGGTTCCACTGTGTTGTAGTGTTAGTCATATTCTACGTGGCTGGGGTCTTACTCTGGGGGAAAAGTATCGCCTTTATTGCCTTATAATGGGAGGTCTCATAAGGGAGGTTCCACTGTGTTATAGTGTTAGTCATATTCTACGTGGCTGGGGTCTTACTCTGGGGGAAAAGTATCGCCTTTATTGCCTTATAATGGGAGGTCTTCATTAGGGAGGTTCCACTGTGTTGTAGTGTTAGTCATATTCTACGTGGCTGGGGTCTTACTCTGGGGGAAAAGTATCGCCTTTATTGCCTTATAATGGGAGGTCTTTATAAGGGAGGTTCCACTGTGTTATAGTGTTAGTCATATTCTACGTGGCTGGGGTCTTACTCTGGGGGGAAAGTATCGCCTTTATTGCCTTATAATGGGAGGTCTCATAAGGGAGGTTCCACTGTGTTATATTGTTAGTCATATTCTACGTGGCTGGGGTCTTACTCTGGGGGAAAAGTATCGCCTTTATTGCCTTATAATGGGAGGTCTCATAAGGGAGGTTCCACTGTGTTTGTAGTGTTAGTCATATTCTACGTGGCTGGGGTCTTACTCTGGGGGAAAAGTATCGCCTTTATTGCCTTATAATGGGAGGTCTTATAAGGGAGGTTCCACTGTGTTGTAGTGTTAGTCATATTCTACGTGGCTGGGGTCTTACTCTGGGGGAAAAGTATCGCCTTTATTGCCTTATAATGGGAGGTCTCATAAGGGAGGTTCCACTGTGTTATATTGTTAGTCATATTCTACGTGGCTGGGGTCTTACTCTGGGGGAAAAGTATCGCCTTTATTGCCTTATAATGGGAGGTCTCATTAGGGAGGTTCCACTGTGTTGTAGTGTTAGTCATATTCTACGTGGCTGGGGTCTTACTCTGGGGGAAAAGTATCGCCTTTATTGCCTTATAATGGGAGGTCTCATAAGGGAGGTTCCACTGTGTTATAGTGTTAGTCATATTCTACGTGGCTGGGGTCTTACTCTGGGGGAAAAGTATCGCCTTTATTGCCTTATAATGGGAGGTCTCATAAGGGAGGTTCCACTGTGTTGTAGTGTTAGTCATATTCTACGTGGCTGGGGTCTTACTCTGGGGGAAAAGTATCGCCTTTATTGCCTTATAATGGGAGGTCTCATAAGGGAGGTTCCACTGTGTTATAGTGTTAGTCATATTCTACGTGGCTGGGGTCTTACTCTGGGGGGAAAGTATCGCCTTTATTGCCTTATAATGGGAGGTCTCATAAGGGAGGTTCCACTGTGTTATAGTGTTAGTCATATTCTACGTGGCTGGGGTCTTACTCTGGGGGGAAAGTATCGCCTTTATTGCCTTATAATGGGAGGTCTCATAAGGGAGGTTCCACTGTGTTATAGTGTTAGTCATATTCTACGTGGCTGGGGTCTTACTCTGGGGGGAAAGTATCGCCTTTATTGCCTTATAATGGGAGGTCTCATAAGGGAGGTTCCACTGTGTTATAGTGTTAGTCATATTCTACGTGGCTGGGGTCTTACTCTGGGGGAAAAGTATCGCCTTTATTGCCTTATAATGGGAGGTCTTATAAGGGAGGTTCCACTGTGTTGTAGTGTTAGTCATATTCTACGTGGCTGGGGTCTTACTCTGGGGGAAAAGTATCGCCTTTATTGCCTTATAATGGGAGGTCTCATAAGGGAGGTTCCACTGTGTTGTAGTGTTAGTCATATTCTACGTGGCTGGGGTCTTACTCTGGGGGAAAAGTATCGCTTTATTGCTTTTAACCCTTTCGCCGCCAATGTCGCATTTATGCACCACAATGGTTTAACACCCATGTCACTAACAGGCATCAAATCAGGGCCTTTTATCCGAAGACCCTGTTTCCTTAAACTTGGGAGGTGAGGATGGGCCTGATCTTATACATGTCACAGAGGAATTCGCAATATAGTGCAGTTCATTGTTTCTCTCTACACATGGTATTTTGCGGCTGAAAAATGGCTGGCGGTGAAAGGGTTAAAGGCATGTATGCATCTACAAAAACTTCCGTAGGGTAGGGGAAGACGGGGTAAAAAGCGCATGGGCGGGTAAGAAGCCCACCCCAATTATCTCATGAAATGAAGCAAATTTCAGTCTCATTTTGCCCATGAGACGAGCGTTAATGTCTAGCATTCGTCTCATGGGCAAATTTGACTGAAATTTTCTTTATTTCGTGAGATAATTGGGGTGGGCTTCTTACCCGCCCATGCGCTTTTTACCCCGTCTTACCCTATTGTTATTAGGTATTAAGTACTGTATGGCTCCCCCCCCCCACCTGCGTGCGCATCTCGACCCTTCCAACGGAAGTGTCGCCATCTTAGTCAGATTTGTGTGTAAACAGCATCGATCTGGCATTTTTCAAACAAAGTTACTGACTAAGATGGCGGTCTCCCATAATATGGCACGCTCCTTGTGGCCGGATATGACGACACCTGGGTACAAGCCATAGTTACAGAGGCTTCTCTGTGAAATTCATTAATTTTGATCGCTTCTCGGCCTTTTGGCTAAGACAGTGATTCAGGAACATAAATTTTTGTTTATACCCTGGTTTGTTTGTTCAGCCCGTCGTACATGGCGAAAGCCGATACGCGACGTTAAACTGAACTTCCATCCTGTGAAATTCGGGTTATGATATGATATGAAATAAGGCTCTGTAGGCTTTTTTCATAGCCTTTTGCCCTCTACATATTGACTAATAATTTTGTTTTTGATAATTGGCGTAAAACCGATGGCTACTTAGCAGTTGTGTTATACTACTGATTTGTAAGATTGTAAGTTGCTCCCACCTGGAGAGCGCGTCGCAGCCAGAGGCGCGCCACCCAATTTAAAAATAATTAATTTTGCATGCGATTTTTGTGTGACTGATTAGGAAGGAGAGGGGAGAGGGGGGGGGGTAAATTTTGACCAATTGACAACCTTTTCATTGCCACCGGGTTTAGCGTATGCTAAGTGCATGGGCACACGGGACCTCGGTTTATCGTCTCGCCCGAAAGACTCCACGTTCAGACCGTAAGGCTTAGTGCAAAGTGAGAGGACAAATCCCCAGTACCCAGGTTTGAACTCGGGGTTTGCTTGACACGAGGCGAACGCGCTGCCACTCTACACCTTCGCACTAATTCGCACCTGCCCCCCCGCCTCCCTCAAAAAAAAAAAGGAAGTAAAAAATATGGAGTGTGCGCATTACATGCGGAAACCTATCCGCATATTTTTTATATAAGTGAAGTGGGTTCCGCAATCCCATCCGCATATTTCTTAGTGAAGTGGGTTCTGCAATCCCATCCGCATATTTCTTATATAAATGAAAGGGGTTTCCGCAATCCCATCCGCTTATTATATAAATGAAAGGGGTTTCCACAATCCCATCCGCTTATTTCTTATATAAGGGAAAGGGGTTTCCGCAATCCCATCCGCTTATTTCTTATATAAGGGAAAGGGGTTTCCGCAATCCCATCCGCTTATTTCTTATATAAATGAAAGGGGTTTCCGCAATCCCATCCGCATATTTCTTATATAAATGAAAGGGGTTTCCACAATCCCATCCGCTTATTTCTTATATAAGGGAAAGGGGTTTCCGCAATCCCATCCGCTTATTTCTTATATAAGGGAAAGGGGTTTCCGCAATCCCATCCGCTTATTTCTTATATAAGGGAAAGGGGTTTCCGCAATCCCATCCGCTTATTTCTTATATAAGGGAAAGGGGTTTCCGCAATCCCATCCGCTTATTTCTTATATAAATGGAAAGGGGTTTCCACAATCCCATCCGCTTATTTCTTATATAAGTGAAAGGGGTTTCCACAATCCCATCCGCTTATTTCTTATATAAGGGAAAGGGGTTTCACAATCCCATCCACTTATTTCTTATATAAATGAAAGGTGTTTCCACAATCCCATCCGCTTATTTCTTATATAAATGAAAGGTGTTTCCACAATCCCATCCACTTATTTCTTATATAAATGAAAGGTGTTTCCACAATCCCATCCGCTTATTTCTTATATAAATGAAAGGTGTTTCCACAATCCCATCCACTTATTTCTTATATAAATGAAAGGGGTTTCCACAATCCCATCCACTTATTTCTTATATAAGGGAAAGGGGTTTCCGCAATCCCATCCGCTTATTTCTTATACAGTGAAACCTCCCTTATAAGACTCCCTCCCATATTAGACCTACTTGTCCGAGACATTGCCCTTCTTTGCAAGTATTAAAATTACCTCCCTTTTTAAAGACCCCTCCCT
>CM065710.1:29503196-29505696 GCA_017654935.2 Phymorhynchus buccinoides
CTTGCAATTTTCCTCTTTTTTGGGGGGTGTCTTTTTTTTTTTTTTTTTTTTTGGGGTGTGTGTGGTGGTGGGGGTGGGGGTGGGGGGGGGGGGGGGGGGGGCTGAAAATCAAATCCTTTCCAGGCTCAGAAGTAATAGTACGGTGGATATCTTTCATCCGCTAAAGTTAATTCCACAGTCAGGGAGTGAGTGAGTGAATGAATGGGTGGCGTGGAGTGGATCTGCATCAACGTTGTAATTATAGTGTAACAAACCATGGAGTACACACACGTGTTCCTCCCTCCTTTTGCCCCCTGCACCCCCCCCCCCCCCCCCCCCCCCCTGACTCCGCCAAAGACTGTATAGGGGAAGACAGGCATCCGGTCTCTTTTCCCTATATGAGTAGTGAGGACAGAAACACTGGTTATGTCCCTTTTAAACGGGACACATTTACACGTCGATTGGCCAGTTGAATTCTCCGTTCAAATTCCAGTCTGAGTTTTTGGATAGCCGCCGCTGTGAATGGTGTATAACTACCCCACTAACGATAACTCTATCAGCCCGGTTCGCTGTAACTTAAGTAGTCCATCTTACCCTTTTGGAATCTGTGGTTTTTTTTCCTTCATTCTTTTCCTCCGTTTAGTTTTGTCAAGCAAACTGCAAAGCATAGATTTTTTTAATAGATTTTTTTTGTTATGGACTTTCATAGCAGCTGCTCTTTTGATGATATATATTCTTTATTTATTGATTCTTTTTTTTTTGGTCTGAAAGAACGTAAGTAAAATAAAGCTCCGTTGAGAATAATACGATATTTTTCTTATTTCAATTCTGAATGGTGTAATTTCATAGGAGTCCCCCCCCCCGAGTCCTTTGATCTTGTATGAAGACTTTGTGAGAGACTTTGTGAGAAAAATAAATAAATTGAGAGCTGTAAAGTCATGCCCCTCCCCCCCCCCCCCCCCCAACCTTCCCCTTCCTCCTTTCTCCCCATTCCCTTCCCCCCCCTCCCCAGCACCTACCCCCACCCTCACCCCCAGTTGTTAACAGCTTCAATTTTGCTGCGACTTAATGAAGATAAATTGGTCTTTGTTTTAGGTGTCTGGGTTGACTAATACTTGTTACTTAGACACTTTGGTGTACCATTCGTGAATATGATAATAGGAGTACTTATTACTTTCATTTTCAATTGAAATTATTATTATTATTTTTTTGGTTCATGCTATGTTTCATTTCATTTATAAGAATTTTGCAACCAGCTTTTCAAAGTTTTTAATATTATACTCGATGCATTGCCGGAGCTATTTCTATAATTTATTTCTGTATTTCAATTAACCGACTTTCTATCTAGAGAAAGGTTTTAATTAAAGTGAACAAACTATTTTTTTTTATATTTGGAAAACAAGTGTTAAAGTTAATTTCAATGATTTTTTTAAACATATTTCTGTATTTGAGCATTTTGTTTTCCTATATTAAAAACAACAACTTTTGTTTGTTGGTTATTTGTTTGTTGCCTTTTTAACTGAGAATTCAATTCAATTCAAAAACTGTATTGTCCATTGAAACATGGTTTAAATGGGAAAATGTCTGCCACAGCATGTGCAAGCAGACTAAAAACAAACTAATAAAAGATATGATTACACACGCATGCGCATGAACGCACGTGAAATTGCACATTGCAACAAATAATAGCATAACATTGACATAATTGCACAAAATAAAAACATAAAAATTATTGCATTATGATCCATATGCAATAATAAACATGTACTCTTACACACAATATTCTGCACGCGGGCACACACACACAGACACACAGACACACGCGCACACGCACACGCACACGCACACGCACGCACACGCACACACACGCACACACACACACACACACACACACACACACACACACACACACACACACACCTGTGAACATTAATATTGTTAAATGTGTGTAACATTTTCACCTAAAAAAAAAGTACACATCTAGGTTAATCATGATTTTTTCTCTAACACATGAAGGTCATGTCTGATTTTAAAATGCGAATTTCAGATATGAATCGGGTATGAATATTTTAACAATGGTATGAAAACACAATGAATTTTTTTTGTTAGAAACAAAATTGTTCAGTGTCATGTAAACTTTATGAAATACAAATTTTCTCTAACATTGATTATTATCTTGTGTTATTTTCTTTTCTTTTTTTGAATTGATAAAGTATTACAGTGGACCCTCCCTTATAAGACCTTAAAAAAATAATCCAAGATGAGGTCTTATAAGGGTGGGGTCTTATAAGGGAGGTAATTTTAATACTTACAAAGAAGCGTAATGTCTCAGAGAAAGAGTTCTTATGTGGGAGGGAGTCTTATAATGGGAGGTCTTAAAAGGGAGTTTCAACTGTACTATGTTTTCCCTTCAAAATTTAAATTCATAACTGGGTTAAGCATATAATTTTTTTAACATTAACCCCATAATCATATTCTTAGAAAAACGCAAAATAAGAATTAGAATAAAAATTTTTAAACA
>CM065710.1:29515696-29518196 GCA_017654935.2 Phymorhynchus buccinoides
CTTCTTTGTAAGTACAGTGGAACCTCCCTTATAAGACCTCCCATTATAAGACTCCCTCCCACATGAGACCTACTTCTCTGAGACATTGCCCTTCTTTGTAAGTACAGTGGAACCTCCCTTATAAGACCTCCCATTATAAGACTCCCTCCCACATGAGACCTACTTCTCTGAGACATTGCCCTTCTTTGCTAGTACAGTGGAACCTCCCTTAGAAGACCTCCCATTATAAGACTCCCTCCCACATGAGACCTACTTCTCTGAGACATTGCCCTTCTTTGCTAGTACAGTGGAACCTCCCTTAGAAGACCTCCCATTATAAGACTCCCTCCCACATGAGACCTACTTCTCTGAGACATTGCCCTTCTTTGCTAGTACAGTGGAACCTCCCTTAGAAGACCTCCCATTATAAGACTCCCTCCCACATGAGACCTACTTCTCTGAGACATTGCCCTTCTTTGCTAGTACAGTGGAACCTCCCTTAGAAGACCTCCCATTATAAGACTCCCTCCCACATGAGACCTACTTCTCTGAGACATTGCCCTTCTTTGCTAGTACAGTGGAACCTCCCTTAGAAGACCTCCCATTATAAGACTCCCTCCCACATGAGACCTACTTCTCTGAGACATTGCCCTTCTTTGTAAGTATTAAAATCACCTCCCTTATAAGACCCCTCCCCTGTAAGACCTAATTTTGGATGATTTGTGGAGGTCTTATAAGGGAGGGGTCTTATAAGGGAGGGGTCTTATAAGGGAGGATCCACTGTACAAGAAGCGAGCGTTTGCAACAAAAGTTAACTAGCGATTGTTATCCTAGATACACGATAAAGACGCATAAAATTACTGTAACTACAAAATAAAATACAAACTTATTGTTTGAAAACCAATTTTAAACAATTTTGCTTTGGATTAAGGGCATGGTTTTAGTGTTCCAACAACCTCACCGTGGGGATACCAGGGGGGTCTTTTGTACAAATAGTTCCCCCACCTTCTGGAAGTTCTGTGCTGGTAACTTCCTTTAATCTGTCACTCTCTTTAACTCTCGTCTTTTCCCTTTAGTTTCTGTCATCTACTATCTTTCTGACTTCTTGCCCCATTCTCCTGCCTTCAAAAGAAACAAAATATTTTCTCCTTTGAGCTCCTCCGAAATCGGAATGTGTTGGCTGTGCGCAGCGGGGAGACCAGTGAAAGCTGAAAACCGGACACATACGTACCTTACCCATTATGGCCATATGGCCTGGGAACGCAGAAGAAGAAGAAGAAGTGCTCAACAACAAACGAAAAGTTACGCCGATTGTTTCCTAGATTCACAAAGACTCGTAGAATGACGGTAAAGAAAGAAAGTATTTTTTGGGGGGTTAACCTTCAAACATTTGGATTAAGTACAATGTTTTGGTACCTGTTCACCGACAAGAGTTTAACAAAAGCGATTAGTTTCCGAGATGCGTAAAAACGCATGTATAGATTGATGAAGGTCAATTCTGTTTTTTTCCTTCTTCAAAAATTGAAAAACAAGTGCAACGCCGGGCGGCTGCAAAGTCCCCTCGCAGCATCGCCGAGCTACCCCGAAATCGGAATGTGTCGGCTGTACACATGCATAAAAACGCATCAAAACAGCACGTAGCTACATAAAAACGCATCAAAACAGCACGTAACTACATACAAACGCATCAAAACAGCACGTAACTACATAAAAACGCATCAAAACAGCACGTAACTGAATAGTTTTTTTTATATATAGCCTTGGGGTTCGTACCCGTGATTTGAGCGCGCGTGATCATGCGCACACGAGCGCACAGAAAAATTCATGACCATTCATCAAGAAATGTTGTGAAAAAAACTGCATTGAAATACATGCAAAACTTCGCGAGATAGCGATTATGCGTTTCGGGGTTTGAACCCCGTAACTGACGCGACCTTGACCTTACTGTAAAACTAAATACTTCAGTGGATAGCTTGCATCTTGGCAAACTACTATACCAAATTTGATGATGATAGACTGAATAATTTTTGAGAAAAACGGACGAATAGCCGGACGGACGGACGGACCAGACAAAAACAATAGTTCCCCAAACCTTCGGCTCGGGGACGAAAAAAGCTGGGATTTAGAGTACAAGGTTTCAGTATTCAACATCAGTTACTTACTACAGGTCCTTTTTTTGAGTGAAAAAATAAAAATAATAAAATGCTTGTTATTTACATTTCCGAGTACTTCTTTTTCCTGTTCTGCGTTCTCAGGTCATATGGGGCATAATGGGTAAGGTACATGTGTGTCCGGTTTTCAGTTTTCACTGGTCTCCCCGCTGTGTACGTACAGCCGACACATTCCGATTTCGGAGGAGCTCAAAGGAGAAAAATTATTTGGAAGATTTTTTTTTTTTGGGGAAAAAAGGCAGGAGAGTCAGAAAGATAGTACTGATAGATGATAGAAAGCAAAGGGAAAAGGCAGAGTCAAAGAGAGTGGCAGATTAGGGGAAGTTTCAAGCACAGGACTTCCAGAAGGT
>CM065710.1:29523196-29525696 GCA_017654935.2 Phymorhynchus buccinoides
AGAAGAGGGGTATATATGTGTGCGAATGATGGATGATGAACACGGTGTTTGAGATCATATATAATTATATATATAGGCATGAACATTTATATATATATAGGTATGAAAAACTTTCAATGTACTGCTGGCACCGTTCCTCCAGACGTATATAATAGTAAAATAGCTTAAAACGTTTTTGTACCCTATGTCTTTAAAACGAACATTAAAATCAAAACCAGTTATATACTAACTTGGTATTTTGATCTATATCTGTGTGTGTGTGTGTGTGTGTGTGGGGTGGGGGGGGGGGGGGGTGTTAGATTGATGCACAAACGTGTGTTGTAGAAAAAAAAGTTTTGCCATGAAGCTTTTTAAAAAGTGTTAAAGAGGGTAAGAAAGAGAGAGAGAGACTGAGAGGGAGGGAGGGAGGGAGGGAGGGAGGGAGGGAGGGAGGGAGGGAGGGAGGGAGGGAGGGAGGGAGGGAGGGAGGGAGGGAGGGATGGATGGATGGATGGATGGATGGATGGATGGATGGATGGGTGGGTGGGTGGGTGGTGGGGTGGGTGGGTGGGTGTTTTAATGAATAGAACAGATTACATTTAATCATGCAGCTCTGACAAGAAAATCTGCTGTCATTTTTTTTTTATTGACAACAAAAACCCTATATTTGTGCTAAATATTTAGGTTGAGGAGATAAAGAATAGTTTAAAATAAATGTGTCAAAGATAAGTATACTGTCGATTGACTTTTCAGTAAACCATCGCACCAGTAAAATGAGTGAGCATGTGTGTCACAGTGTGTGTGTGTGTGTGTGTGTGTGTGTGTGTGTGTGTGTGTGTGTGTCAGGACCGACATCTTGGAACAAGCTTCCTCTTTCCCTCCGTCAGGCACCGACCCTCTTCTGCTTTCAAATCTAACCTCAAAACCCACCTGTTCCCCCCCGTCATTGAGGCTCCACTCTCTTTCTCTTCGCTCTCTTGCCTTTGGGTCTCTTTCTGCTGTATGCCATTTATGTTATGCGTGTGTGTTCGCTTTGTATTGCATTTTTGTTTGGATGCGTTATGAATGTTAACGTGTGTGTGCGCTTTGATTTGATTTCTATCAAGATTCAGCGCCGTATAAATACCGTATGTTGTTGTTGTTGTGTGTGTCACAATGTGTGCGTGCGTGTTCGTGTGTGTGTGTGTGTGTGTGTGTGTGTGTGTGTGTGTGTGTGTGTGTGAAGATAATCATAATTAATTTCTCAATCTCATGCCTGATTCACGCTGGGGCAGGGCGATCCATTGTTTGCACCAACCCCTGGCGGGACACCCCCCCCCCCCCCTCCCCCTCTGGTTTGAATCCTTTGATCCCCAGGAAGTGGGAGGATGCCTCGTGCCTCCATTCGGGGAGCTGGACGATCGATCCCTCCCTAGATTTGAATTTGAGTCTCTCCCCGTGGGGGGGTACAGAGGAACCTCCCTTATAAGACCTCCCATTATAAGACTCCCTCCCATATAAGACCTTCTTTTCTGAGACATTGCCCTTCTTTGTCAGTATTAAAATTACCTCCCTTATAAGACCCCTCCCTTATAAGACCTCATTTTGGATG
Organism: Phymorhynchus buccinoides; assembly: GCA_017654935.2. Taxonomy (NCBI): domain Eukaryota; kingdom Metazoa; phylum Mollusca; class Gastropoda; order Neogastropoda; family Raphitomidae; genus Phymorhynchus; species Phymorhynchus buccinoides. Next base: position 29,524,767 of record CM065710.1, read on the forward strand.
ATTTTTGAAGGTCTTTAAGGGAGGTTCCACTGTACTGCGAATATCAATGTTTTACGTCCTCTCGGCCAAAGGCCATAAGGGGACATTGCTGTTATATGACAGAACAGTGGGGATACCGGGGGGGTCTTTTCTATAAATAGTTCCTCCACCTTCTGGAAGTTCTGTGCTTGCAACTTCCTCTAATCCGTCCCTCCCCTTGACTAATCTGCCTTTCCCCCATTGCTTTTCTGTCGTCTTCTATCTTTCTGACTTATTGGCCCATTCTCCTGCCTTTCCCCCCAAAAAAATCTTCCAAATTTTCTTTATTTCAGTTTCTCCGAAATCGGAATGTCTGCTGAATGCAGCAGGGAGACCTTAGTGAAAACTGAAATCCGGACACTCGCGTGCCTTACCCATTATGGCCATATCGCCTGGGAAACTCAAACGGACGGAAGAAGGAGGAGAAGAAGAAGAAGAATCCTTTAGATGTTTGCTTTTCATGATTCCTTATCCCTGGAGATTTGAATTTGGGGAGCGAGAGAGGGTAATAAATGTCCTGCTACACGACATACGATTCGCTGTCAATGCGATGCGATTGTGACGATGTGAGTCACGATTATTTATTACCCTCAGGGCTCCCAATCGCCCCGCAAAACAAGGGGTCCCAGGGACTCCTTCACTGACAGTATAGAGGGTCCTAGACGCGGGATAGAGGGTCCCAGTGGCATTACTAATGCTGAAAATAATTTTTCTACTGCATCCCTGGCACATTCTTCTAGAGGGTCCTTTAGAATTTTAGTGCTTCATAGACCCCCAAGTGGGGGTCCCTGGGAGCCCTGATCGTCTAAAAATTTTTTAACTCTTGAATCGCTCTGTATGATTATAATAGACCCCAGTACGGTGAAAATCGCGTAAGTCAAAATTTAACCCTTTCACCGCCAGCCATATTTC
>CM065710.1:29535696-29543196 GCA_017654935.2 Phymorhynchus buccinoides
AAAATTCTACAGGACCCTCTAAAAGAATGTGCAGGGGGTCCCAGGGATGCACTAGAAAAATTCTTTTTAGCATTCGCTGTGCCACTGGGACCCTCTATCCCGCCTCTAGGACCCTCTATGCTGTAAGTGAAGGAGTCTCCGGGACCCCTTGTTTTGCGGGACGATTGAGAGCCCTGCAGTGATGATAATAATCATCGTAACAAAACCTGAATTTTGTGTCAAATTCGTGGGATGCACAGACAGACAGACGAGACAGAGAAAGGCGCAAGCCCTCGTTCCCATTCCAAGGTACTCCCTCCCATTCTTGTCCAATTTAATGGGAGTACAAAGAAAAAGAGTGTGTGCTGGTGGTGGTGGTGATGATGATGATGGTGATAGTAAAGAGGATGAGGGGCAATTATCATTTTTGTGGTGTTCATCAAGGAGGTTAGTAAGGTAAACGAGAAATGCCCTTAGGAAGTGACGGGAAAATCTGTGCATCCGGATATTAGATATACAGTAGGCCTACTTTTTTTTTTATTAGTCCCCGAGCCGAAGGTTCGGGGAGCTATTGTTTTTGTCTGGTCCGTCCGGCGTGCCTCCGTCCGTCCGGCTATTCGTCCGTTTTTCTCAAAAACTATTCAGTCTATCATCATCAAATTTGGTATACTAGTTTGCCAAGAGACAAGCTATCCACTAACGTATTTAGTTTTACATTAAGGTCAAGGTCGCGCCAGTTACGGGGTTCAAACCCCGAAACACATAATCGCTAATATCTCGCGAAGTTTTGCATGTATTTTAATGCAGTTTTTTCCCACAACATTTCTTGATGAATGGTCTATAACACAGTTGTCATGAATTTTTCTGTGCGCGCGTGTGCGCATGATCGCGCGCGCTCAAATCACGGGTCCGAACCCCAAGGCTATATATAAAAAAAACTAATCGGTTACGTGCTGTTTTAATGCGTTTTTATGTAGTTACGTGCTGTTTTGATGCGTCATTGTATGTGTACAGCCGACACATTCCGATTTCGGAGTAGCTCGGCGATGCTGCGAGGGGACTTTGCATCCGCTCGCCGTTGCACTTGGGTTTTTTTTGTTCTGACTTAAAGACACACTGACGCACCACGATTAAGCTCCTTGGTTGTTGTTTTCTAGGTAGCTGTGACCCACATACAAATGTCCCCAACTTCAGATTGACGCTGCTCTTTCTAATGATGTTTCGTTTTCAATTTATTATAGCTGGTAAGAAATCTCGTTCTGACCAGGTTTGACTCCCATACAAATGTCCCCAACTTATAATTGAGGCTGCTCTTTAAAACGATGTTTCGTTTTCAATTTGGGGGCATTTGTATGGGAGTCAAACCTGGTCAGAAACGAGATTTCTTACCAGCTATGGTAAGAGGGAAAACACGTGAAAAGCCGTGATTTTGACACGTGACCTGGTGGGTCTTTAAAGGAGAAACTATAAACATTTTTTTAGTCTAGGGGGCAGATCATTGCTTATTCTACACCAGCACCTCCCCCCCCCCCCTACACACACACACACCTTCCCCCCCACCTGCTAAGTAAGATGGATCCCTTAGATAATATTAACAGGTTTGTTGAGTTAAACATCGGCATACCGTTTATAATATTGAGCCAGGTTCTTTTTCATTGAAAAAAAAAAACCACGACAAAAACCGTTTTGACTGTTGCAAGGTTATGAGTGTGTGTGTGTGTGTGTGTGTGTGTGTGTGTGTGTGTGTGTGTGTGTGTGTGTGTCTGTGTCTGTCTGTCTGTCTGTCTGTCTGTCTGTCTGTCTGTCTGTCTGTCTGTCTGTCTGTGTCTGTGTGTCTCTGTGTGTGTGTGTGTGTGGTATGTCTCTGTGTGTGTGTCTGCGCGCGCGCGTCTGTGTGTGGTGTGTGTGTGTGTGTGTGTGTGTGTGTGTGTGTGTCTGTATGTGTTTTGTGCTTTGGGGTAAGGGGAGTCGGGTTGGAAAGGGGTTAGGTGGAGGAGGGGGTAGTCACTGTAGGTGACTGGGGTTTGAGAGGGGGGGGGGGTGTTGGGGGGGGTGAGGTGTGGTGGAACAAGTGTGGGAGAGTGTGTGGGTATGGGGGGTGGGGGGGGGGGGTGGAGAAATAAAAGTGAAATTCTACTTCAGTCAACCGTACAGTGATAGTTAGACTCTAAAGCGCGTGATATGCAGCTCGGACAAGCTGCAGTGTTTAAAAAATGAAGTTAAGCACTGCGCAAAGTTGACCGATTGTGCCAAACTGTTTTATAGTGTCTAGTAAAGGAAGGACGCGGAAGGCGGTATGCGGGTGAGCTTTTTTTTTTTTAACCCTTTCACCGCCAAAGTCGCATTTTAGCACCACAGTGATTTAACACCTATGTCACTAAAAGGCATCAAATTGGGGTCTGTTACCCAAAGACCCTATTGTCTTAGTTTGGGGAAGTAAGGATAGACTTTATTTTATGTATGTCACAGAAAAATTCCCAATACTGCGGATGGATTTTGTTCTCTACCCAGGTAAATTCAATGGTAAATTTTGGCTGAAATATGGTTGGCGGTGAAAGGGTTAAACAACAAACAAAGGCGTGCAACAAACGTAACAGCCTGTTCAGCCTCGTCACCAGCAGCTTCTTCTTCTTCTTCTTCTTCTTCTTCTTCTTCTTCTTCTTCTTCTGGGAGTTTATAGTCCCTACCACGCTTTCGCGTATCTGGGGACTAGCGATACATTAAAAAGCAACAACACCATTTTATAATAGAGAGTACATAAAAGGGGGAGGGTGGGGGCTTTAGGTCGGTTCAAATAGTATATATTTATTGTGTATGTTTAAAACTGTTAAAATCTTAGCATAAAACCGTATCCGGGCCACATAGTTAAAAGCATAGCAACTATCAAACAGCAACATAATGATGTTCAATACATTGAACAAGCACGATCAGTATATACGTATATATAGTCACCAGCTAAAACGGAAGAAAAAAAGTGTTTGTGAAACACAGATTGCACTAAATCATGTACTGATGAAAGTGAACTTCTTCTTCGATCGCTCAGACAGTTTCCCGGCCATTATGAGCGCATGTGCGTCATGCTGCCGTTATGCGCCTAAGTAAGAAATACTTAGGCCCAGCTTGTCTGACTTCGGCTGGAGAAAATCTTTTTGAAAGTGATTCCTGAAAAGGGGGCAGGTGAATGAACCACCGGTAAGGCAGAAAGATAGTAGATGACAGCAAGCAAAGGGAAAAGGCAGAGTCAAAGAGAGTGACAGATTAGAGGAAGTTACAAGCACAGAACTTCCAGAAGGTGGGGGGGAACTATTTATGCAAAAGACCCCCCGGTATCCTCACGGGGGGCAATGAAAGTGAACTGTAGTTGTCCTATCCATTGAAATTCTTCTTCTGTGTTCCCAGGCCATATGGCCATAATGGGTAAGGTACGTATGTGTCCGATTTTCAGTTTTAGCCGGTCTCCCCGCTGCGTTCAGCCGACACATTCCGATTTTCGGAGGAGCCCAAAGAAGAAAATTATTTGGAAGATTCAAAAAAAAAAAGAAGAAAAAAAGGCAGGAGAATGGGTCAATAAGTCCGAAAGACAGTAGATGATAGAAAGCAAAGGGAAAAGGCAGACTCACAGAGAGTGAAAGACAGTAGATGATAGAAAGCAAAGGGAAAAGGCAGACTCACAGAGAGTGAAAGACAGTAGATGATAGAAAGCAAAGGGAAAAGGCAGAGTCAAAGAGAGTGAAAGACAGTAGATGATAGAAAGCAAAGGGAAAAGGCAGAGTCAAAGAGAGTGAAAGACAGTAGATGATAGAAAGCAAAGGGAAAAGGGGCAGACTCACAGAGAGTGAAAGACAGTAGATGATAGAAAGCAAAGGGAAAAGGCAGACTCAAAGAGAGTGAAAGACAGTAGATGATAGAAAGCAAAGGGAAAAAGGCAGACTCAAAGAGAGTGAAAGACAGTAGATGATAGAAAGCAAAGGGAAAAGGCAGAGTCAAAGAGAGTGAAAGACAGTAGATGATAGAAAGCAAAGAGAGTGGCAGATTAGAGGAAATTACAAGCACAGAACTTCCAGAAAGTGGGGGAACTATTTGTACAAAAGAGCATTGAGATACAAATTTGGTTTTTACATGCAGTTTGTGTGCAGTAAGTTAAGTTTGTGTACAATTTCTGTTTTACGGTTGGATTTATCATGGCTCCAGAAAAAGCAGTTGGATATATATTGTTTGTTTGTTTTCGTACCCTGGCTAAAAGACTCCAGGGATCATCCTAGCAGCCGAAGCGCTTGAATACTATAGTATCATGGTACAAATGCACCAGCTAGGGATGAGAACATTGCGTGTGTTGTGACCGTTTTTGATTGCCCCGCCACGTGGGCAGCCACACTCCGACTTCGGAGGAGAAGTTAGATATTGATGATGATTGAGTGAAAACATCCTCCCCGTGGGGATACCGGGGGGGTCTTTCGTAAAAATAGTTCCCCCACCTTCTGGAAGTTCTGTGCTTGTAACTTCCTCTAATCTGCCACTCTCTTTTGACTCTGCCTTTTCCCTTTGCTTTCTGTCATCTACTATCTTTCTGACTTATTGGCCCCATTCTCCTGCCTTCCAAAAAAAAAAAAAAAAAATTCGAAATAATGTTTCTCCTTTGAGCTCCTCCTCGGAATGTGTCGGCTGTACGCTAGCGGGGAGAACAGTGAAAACTGAAAACCGGACACATATGTACCTTACCCAGTATGGCCATATGGCCTGGGAACGCAGAAGAAGAAGAAGAGTGAAAACATGTTTTTTGTGTTTGTTTTGTTCTCAAGGGAAATGGGTTTTTTTCAAGTTTGTACTGGAGTTCTGTTAAAGATGCTTTGTATGTAAAAGAAGTGTGCATGCTAATATTATTGAATTATTATTATACTTCAACTTCAGTTTGTTGTTTGCTATTAGATATTGTATATAGTTAGAATTGTTGTGTAAAAATTGAGCCGTGGAAGTTTTAGTGTTCCTGTTTTCTTTAATCAAAAAGACTGAAAAATATTTATGCAAGAAACAGCTCTTGAGAGAGAGAGAGAGGGAGAGGGAGAGAGAGAGAGAGGAGTGAGAGAGAGAGAGAGAGAGAGAGAGAGGGGTGAGAGAGAGAGAGAGAGAGAGAGAGAGAGAGAGAGAGAGAGAGAGAGAGAGAGAGAGAGAGAGAGAGAGAGAGAGGAGAGAGAGAGAGAGAGAGAGAGAGAGAGAGAGAGAGAGAGAGAGAGAGAGAGAGAGAGAGAAGAAAGAGAGAGAGAGAGAGAGAGAGAGAGAGAGAGAGAGACAGAGAGAGAGAGAGAGAGAGAGAGAGAGAGAGAGAGAGATGTACACACTTTACGCATTTTGTTCTTTCAATTTATACATGCAAAAACTGGAATTCCAAAGGCAGGGAAACACAGTTTCCATATATTTATTATTATGTAGCAATAAAACCAACACACCCAAATTTACTATTCATAGTCGACCTCGCCCCTGCTCATGTTCACAAGAAGAAGAAAACGACACAGAAAAAAACGAGCGCGGATTCGCAATCGTTTGTGGCGTGCGACAATTTATGGACAGTTACGACCGTGCAAGTACTAAAATATGACCCAGCACCACGACAGGGACATTAAGTGTCAGACTGACCGACAAACTTCAGTGAGTTATAGGTTTGTGGCTTGTGTGCGTTTCAGAAACAAAAAGTTGGTAAGTGAAGAGAAAACACGGAAGTGAGAAAATGCATTGACCAGTGTATTCACAGTAACGGTTGCAGTAGAAGCTTTATCCTACCGGTAGCAGTTGGACGACTTCTAGGTGCAAGTACTAAAATATGACCCAGCACCACGAAAGGGACATTAAGTGTATTAAACTGACCATTCTGAGAAAAAAGATGTTACGAATTTGAAAACTTCAGACCATGAGATCCTTCCAATGATACAGGAAGCGACTTAATGTCCATCCTTGTATGTTTTACCGTTCCAGAGTTACGAGTTGCATTTAAAGTTATTATAGGGTGAGCCCCCGTCGGCCGGGGACATTTGGAGAAAACACAGTCTAAAGTCTAGCCTAGCTGAAGAAAATGCATTGACCATAGGGCCTGTATTCACGTTGAGATAGCATGAGACTTAGCATGATGCTAACTTAGAAGCTCTTCCAAAAGTCACTATTAAATCCTATAGGACATTGGAAGAGACTTCTAAGTTAGCATCATGCTAAGTCTCATGCTATCTCAACAGTGAATATAGGCCATAGAGACTGCTCGTTTTAAGGAACTTATAAGACCATTTAGAGAGCGTATTAAAGATTTCCCTTTATATATTTGAGAGATAAGATGTTAGAGAACACGAAAACATACCCATAAGACTCAAAATTGACACTTAAAAACATATAGAGATGGGGGCAATGAGATTTTTGACTTTGCACAGGCCATGTTGTGAGAAACTAGCCCAGCGACTTAATGTCCACTTTCGTGGTGCTGGGTCACGAATATTTTTTATTATTGTTGTGACACTGGGAGAAGGGGACATATATATCGGCGTTCAGTGCACCAGTTGAGAGTTGCCTGGTAGCAGGGTTATTATGTAGCGTTGTGCCCCCGTCGGGGGCGTAGAGACGGGGACATTAGAGGGGGTGGAGGAGGGCACACTAGAAGGGAGACGGGGACACACTAGGAGACAGGGGACACATAGAGATGGGGGCACACAATGACGGGGACACATAGAGACGGGGACACATAGAGACGGGGACAGGGTGTGAGAGAAGGGGACATATAGAGATGGGGCACATAGAGACGGGGGCACATAGAGACGGGGGCACATAGGACGGGGACACAATGAGGGTGTGACACTTAGAGAAGGGGACATATAGAGATGGGGGCACATAGAGACGGGGAGATAGAGACAGGGACACATAGGGTGGACACTTGGAGAAGGGCACATATAGAGATGGGGGCACATAGAGGGGGGGCACATAGAGACGGGGACACATAGGGACAGGGACACAATGAGGGTGTGACACTTAGAGAAGGGGACATATAGAGATGGGGGCACATAGAGACGGGGGGCACATAGAGACGGGGACACACAGGGACAGGGACACAATGAGGGGGACACAGAAGGGGACATATATAGAGAGGGGGCACATAGAGACAGGACGGGGACACAAGAGGGTGGGACACACACTGGGAGCAAGAGGGGGACATATAGAGACGGGGGCACATAGAGAGACGGGGGAACATAGAGACGGGGACACACAGGGACAGGGACACAATGAGGGTGTGACACTGGGAGAAGGGGACATATAGAGATGGGGGCACATAGAGACGGGGGCACATAGAGGACAGGGACACAATCAGGGGGACATATAGTGACACACATAGAAGGGGGACATATAGAGATGGGGGCACATAGAGACGGGGGCACATAGAGACGGGGACACATAGAGAGGGGACACACAGGGACAGGGACACAATGGGGAGAGACGGGGGCACATAGAGACGGGGACACACAGGGACACTTAGAGAAGGGGACATATAGA
>CM065710.1:29548196-29559867 GCA_017654935.2 Phymorhynchus buccinoides
TGGGGGAACTATTTGTGCAACAGACCCTCAATATCCACAGAGAGGGGTAGGGGGGGGGGGGGGTTACTCACTCTCTGAAAGTGAAATGGATTGACTGAGTGGATGAATGGATGTAAAGCAGATCTTTATCGTATTACTGTTAAAACTGGAACATTGCGTGATATAATATATATGTTACGACCAATCCGTGAAATTGCCTATTTCATGAAATGGGCCAAATGCTTTGCCCAATTTATGAATTGGACAATGTATGTCACATTTTTGAATCCCCATTCACACAGGTATTGATTAAGATTGATTGAATAGTATCACACTTTTCTACATTGTATTTGCACCCCTATCCTGCCCCCCCAACTCGACCAGATTTTAAGCTGGGGCATGCCTGAGCCACATGTTGAATCAAGCGTTTTATCAAATTAAATCTGACTAAAATAATTTAAACTCTATCTACAGATGAGATATTTCATTCGTTTGAACCAATTCTTGACCTATGTGCGCTAATGAACAAAAACTATTTTTCATTCATATTGCTTTTCTCAACTTCTCAAGTTATAAATTGGCTATTTCACGAACTGGGGAAACCATTTTGCCCATTTTATGAGATGGGCAATTTCATGGATTTGGCGTAACATGCCCGCTCCTTATATACATCTGTATTGTTTTTAAAAAAATCAGGACTTTCCTGGTGTTGCACTGCCTTCGGGCACTGCCTCCAGGATCGTTCCCACCATCTTTATCTCTACTAATGTCCCATACGTGTCTGTTCCAGACCGGAGGACGTTAAATGAATTTTCATGCCCGCTCTGTGGGATAATGATTTATGAGAATAATGATTTATTTCATGAAAAGAGGAAGTAGGCGCATGGGTCACAGCTGTTCCGTCGCACACAAAGTCGAGCTATTTAGGTCAGGTTAGGTTAGGTACATTATGGTCACAGAGGCGTCTGTGAAATTCGGGTTGCTCCCACCTGGAGAGCGCGTCGCAGTCAGTGGCGCGCCACCCATTTTTATTTTTTTTATTTTCTTTTGCATGCGATTTTTGTGTGACTGATGGGGGGGGGGGGGGGGGGGGGGGGGGGGGGGGGGGGGGGGAAGGGGGGGCATGCCATTTAGTTCAAAGGTTGAATCTAGAAATCCTAGATAAAGAAAAAGAAAGCACCAAGTACAGGATGAGAGAAGAAGATGGAAGGAGGGGGAGAGACAAAAGTAATGATATAATTTGCGGACCCTGCGAATCCGGTACTCAGCGTTACCGGTACTTTGCGTTACTAGGCATTACCTGTACTCGGCGTTGCGCTAGTATTTATGAAAAGTTACTATATATGGTAAACTAAAGTTGGCTTGAAAAAAACCTTCTGAAAATATAGATAAACTAAATGTTCCTCCCGAAACAGCTGTGGGGTATCTCATTACCTGCATTTATATATAGGGGGGGGGGGGGGGGGGGGGGGGGGGAGAAGAGGGAGAGAGAGAGAGAGAGAGAGAGAGAGAGAGAGAGAGAGAGAGGTTTATTCCAAGGGTTGTCAAAAGTACAAAGAGAGAGAGAGAGAGAGAGAGAGAGGGGGGGATTTATTCCAAGGGTTGTCAAAAGTACAAAGAGAGAGAGAGAGAGAGAGAGAGGGAGGGAGGGAGAGGAGGGAGGGAGGGAGGGAGGGAGGGAGGGAGGAGAGAGAGAGAGAGAGAGAGAGAGAGAGAGAGAGAGAGAGAGAGAGAGAGAGAGAGAGAGAGAGAGAGAGGTTTATTCTTCGAAGGGTAGTCAAAAGTACAATGGAGGAGAGAGAGACAGAGACGGGGGAGGGTGGTAGGAAGAGTTATAGGGCTGCAACATCTGTTTGTACGTGTATCAGAACATTATTATTATGATGATTAGTTAAGTGGTTAAGGTCACAGAATGGGTGGCAAGTTAGTTATCGAAGATAAAAATAAATGTCCACTTTGTAGCCAAAAAAAAAGAAAAGAAAATATATCCCATCTGTGTTGCATGCACACTCTCTCTCTCTCTCTCTCTCTCTCTCTCTCTCTCTCTCTCTCTCTCTCTCTCTCTCTCTCTCTCTCTCTCTCTCTCTCTCTCTCTCTCTCTCTCTGTTTTATCTTTTTATCTATGTCTCCATGTGTCTGCCTACCTTTCTCACGTTTTCTCTTTCTGATTCCCCTTTCTCTTCCTCCCCCCTCCCCCTCTCTCTCTCTGTTTGTCTGTCTCTCTCTCTCTCTCTCTCTATTTATCTCTCTCTCTCTCTCTCTCTCTCTCTCTCTCTCTCTCTCTCTCTCTCTCTCTCTCTCTCTCTATCTCACACACAGTGTCTCTGTCAGTCAGTCTGTCTGTCTGTCTGTGTGTGTGTCTCTCTTTATCTGTCTATATATCTCCCCTCCCCCTCTCTCTCTCCCCCTCTCCCCCTCCCTCCCCCCTTTCCCCCCCCCTCCCCCCTCCCTCCCCCCTCTCTCTCTCCCCCTCTCTGTGTGTAAAAACCAAGAATGTTTTCTTACCTCACCACAGCCTCATGAGTAAAAACGAGCCGTGCGTCAATCCAGCGTTGTCTTTCTTCTTCCAGAGAGGTCTGAGCGACGACACTAGGCCAGCAGAGGGCGCTGGCTGCTGCGACTGCCAGCACTGAACCTTCACCTTCACCTTCACCTTCACCCTCCCCCCCCTTCCTCCTTCGCCCTCCCCCCTCGCCTTGACGACCACCACAACCACTCCTTCCTACCCCCCAGCCCCAGCCTAACCACAAGCCTAACCACAAGCCTAACCACAATGTCCGACGCGGAAATCATGGCCGAGGCCTACCCCGGACCCCCCTCCTCCTCCGGGGGAGGAGGAGGAGGACGCTCCCCTAGCGGAGGCCCGGACTCGAAAATCGAACCCCCTCCTCCGCGCCCCAGCAGTCTCTCCCCGCCGGGATCCAAACCCCCAACCCCCCTATTAGGACCACGTCGGTTGTCCGGTATCATGGACCTCTCGACCACCGGACCGCAGGACTCGAACCCCCCTCCTCCGCCGATGGAAAACGGCATCCACAGCAACAACAACAGCAACGTCTCGCCTTACCCGCCGAGCCTGATCGCTATGACGGCAGCGGCGAGCCTGGTCAACGGACAGGGTGGGGGTGGTCAGAACTCCGGGAGCAAGCTGGCGTGCCGCTACTGCGGCAAGACGTTCTCGCAGGCGGGCTACATCAAGGCCCACGAGCGGCTCCACACCGGGGAGAAGCCCTTCGCCTGCTCCGTGTGCGGGAAGCGCTTCAGCGACCCGTCCAACTGGAAGAAGCACGAGCGGGTGCACGCCAACCAGGGGCGTAAAGTGGTGGGGCCTGGGGGCCTATCCGGGCACGACCTGCCCCACAAGGTGAGTCGTGATTGCATGGATGCTCCTGCTTTCAGGAGGTCCTGTAATGCAGGATTTTGTTTATTGCCTGGAGCCGGCGTCACCGGATTATGAGAATTTCAGAAGCAGCGAATGTCCTATTTATAAACGTTTCGTTGGTTTCTCTCATGCGCAGAATATAAAAGAAATGTGAGTTATCAGTTTTTGAGTTAGCAGGAATACATAAGAGTATGGAGATTATGTACTGAATGTGAAATATAATCAGTAGTAAGACTGTAGCTGCTCACGTGGCGGGGTAATCAAAAACCGGTCACACACACGTAAAATGTTCTCATCCCTAGCTGTTTGCATTTGCGCCATAGTGTTCAAGCAAGTGCTTCGGCTGTTGGGATGATCCCTGGAGTCTTTTAAGCCAGGGTAAGAGGACGACGACGACAACAACGACAACGACATCAGTAAGACTAAAGTCTGTAGATCTAGCGCTTAGTTCTAGCCTCCAGTACAACCCCCCCCCCCTTCCTTCTCCCCCCCGCACCCCACCCCCAAACAACACGCATAAAAAGTTTTTCACCAACTAAAACTCATCAAATGCGCCATTAGTAAAACAACTGAATGGCAGAGCGAAAAAGTACCAGAAAAGGACGTGGGGGTAGGGGTGGAATGGGGGGGTTGGGTAAGTGAGCTTGCTAGTTAGTTGCACATGCATTAAAGGTGGAACCAATTTTATGTCCTACTTAGCGACTCCGTACGGGTAACGGTAATCTGCTTCAAGCATGCACGCAAGGTGCACGTGCATTAGAAGTACAGGCAGACTGCAGCTTTTTATTTCATCCGTTAAACAGTCCCGGTCGCTCATTCACAGTAACGGAAACCTACTTCAAGGCAGTTTTGGGCCGGCCAGATTAGTTGCCCAGCGCGTAAAAAGTGGACGTAAAGTTTTATTTCATCCCCAAAAGGTCCGATTGGGATTCTTACCGATGTGCTCCCGTCTTTATGTGTGAGCCCTTCTCTCTGTGTCCCCGTCTCTGTGTGTCCCCGTCTCTGTGTGTGGCCTCGTCTCTGTGTGTCTCCGTCTCTGCGTGTGGCCTCGTCTCTATGTGTCTCCGTCTCTGTGTGTGGCCCCGTCTCTATGTGTCTCCGTCTCTGTGTGTGGCCTCGTCTCTATGTGTCTCCGTCTCTGTGTGTGTCCCCGTCTCTATGTGTCTCCGTCTCTGTGTGTGGCCTCGTCTCTATGTGTCTCCGTCTCTGTGTGTGGCCTCGTCTCTATGTGTCTCCGTCTCTGTGTGTCCCCGTCTCTATGTGTCCCCGTCTCTATGTGTCCCCGTCTCTATGTGTCCCCGATCTCTTTGTGTCCCCATCTCTATGTGTCTCCGTCTCTGTGTCCCCGTCTCTATGTGCCCCCATCTCTATGCGTCTCCGTTTTTGCGTCACCCTCATTGTCCACCCCGTCTCTTATTTGGTTTTGGATTTGGTTCTCTGGTCAGGGTTTGGGACAAGGAAAGTGTTCCAGATTAAGTTTAGGGCTTGGAGAAGGGTCAGGGCTAGTTTTGGGGTTTTTTGCAATCAAATACAGACTGATATATATGTGAGGGGGGGGGGGGGGGGGGGGGGGGGGGCATAATTTAATACAGATGGTGACACATTGAGATGGGGACACATAGAGATCACATTGGTGACACATAGAGATGGGGACGCATAGAGATGGCATTGGAGGACACATAGAGATGGGGACGCATAGAGACGACGTTGGAGACACATAGAGATGGGGGGACACGTAGATACGACATTGGTGACACATAGAGATGGGGACGCATAGAGATGGCATTGGAGACACATAGAGATGGGGACGCATAGAGATGACGTTGGAGACACATAGAGATGGGGTACACGTAGAGACGACATTGGTGACACATAGAGACGACGTTGGAGACACATAGAGATGGGGGACACATAGAGACGACATTGGTGACACATAGAGATGGGGGACACATAGAGATGACATTGGTGACTGACACATAAGGACAGGGAAACACAGATATGGGGACACGTAGAGACGACACTGGTGACACATAGAAACGACATTGGTGACAAATAGAGACGGGGACACAGGGGATGGGATTGAGGGGTGGGTGGGTGGGGGCACGCTGCTACGTAAGCGAAAGATTGACCTACCAGTGACTGATCTGTTTTAAGGGGGCAAATGACCGTCTTTCTTGTTCGCCTCTTTATAATGCGCTTTTACACCGCAGAATACCTGCAGTCTTTCCTCCCCTCGTCATGCACACACACAAAAAGTCCTTTCCACTACTAAAAGTATGGATTGAAACATAGCATAGCAAGAGGCACAGCCTTCAAGGCTCACTCGGGGTGGGGTGGGGTGTGGAAGTTCAGTTTAACGTCGCGTATCGGCTTTCGCCATGTACGACGGGCTGAACAAACCAACCAGGGCATAAACAAAAATTTATGTTCCTGAATCACTGTCTTAGCCAAAAGGCCGAGAAGCGACCAGAATTCAGTCGTGGGGTGTGTGGGTGAGGGGGGTTTAAGTGCAATATTGCCAACTAATAATGACTGAGATGGAGGGTCGTAAACACGAGGGGGGTGTTTAAAGTACACATGAAACTATCGTTAATAGATACAACCTAAAAAATAAAATAAAAAATAATATAAAAATGCCGTAGACGAGAATCGAACTCGGAACCATTGGCATGAGAGACGGTCGCTCTACCAATGAGCTAACGTGGCTTTCAGTGTTTATGAGTTTCTTAACTCGTGTTGCCTGTTGAATACTCTCTAACCCACTAATCTAACATGTTATCTGTTTGTTATCTGTTTACAGTGTTCTTTTTAAGTATTTAATTATTCAAAACATTGTTTGAAAGCTTGCATAGGCATCTATATGTGTGCAAAGTTTGAACAATGTGTGTGCCTTCTATTTCCTGAGAAAATGCCAACGCTAAAGTTTGGAGATTAGACCAGGGATGCAACACACACACACACACAGACACACACACACACATACACACACACACACACACCACACACACACACACACACACACACACCACACCACACCACACACACACACACACACACACACACACACACACACACACACACACGCACACGCACACACACACAACCGAACAACTATCATACTATAGACTCACTTCGTGTCAACTTCGTTAACGCGAGTGAGCCAAAAATGATAACGGTACAAGTCGAAGAATCTCGGGACGAAGCGCTAATCCTAAAACTGCTGGCTCTGAATTATTGATGAGTCGAACTCTAAGAAGAAGAGGTGGACTTTTTATGCGCTGTTTGTCGGTTGTAAAGCGACCGATTTTGAAAGGTAAAGTGATGAGGAAAAAAAAAACAAGTCAAAAGGTAATTCAATGCTGTTGCCGTAACCCCCCCCCCTCCTTCCAGTCCACCCTCCCCCCCCCTTTCACCTTTAAAGGGGCACCTCTGACGGATGAGTTTTTGTAAGAAACACGTCGAGACATCACCAGGAAAACACCCTTCAAAATCGCTACAGAGATTGCAACACTCACTTTGCTCTGGTTTCCCAGAAATCAAACCGTCAAATCGGCGATACCTCCTTGGCGGAGGTGCTGGACGTCGAATTCTTTCACCCAAAGAGAAGGCGTTTGCCGTCCCTTTTCTAATGGCCGTCTGTGCGTTTAGACCAAATCGTTTGCACGAACTTTTCGCAATACAAGCCTTTTTTTAATTTTTGGTTAATATTTTATCTTAAGGAGTTTTGCTTTCAACAAAGGAAATAGCTCCTTTTTTTTTTTAATATACTGCACTACAGAAAAAGAAAAGAAAACGCTTCAACCACAATGAGTGACCTCCACCCACCCCATCCAAAATGGCTACTCTCTCCGGCATCTCCGCCAAGGAGGAATCGCCGTTTTGGTGGTTTAATTTCTAAGCAAAGTGAATTTTCTTGTTGCCCTATCTAATGATAAATGATCATTGTTGATTTTCATTTGTGACTTTCAGAAATAAAATGCTATTAAAACCAAGTGAGTGTTCCGATCCTTGAAAAGGCTGTCTTTCTGGTGATCTCGACGTGTTTCTTGCAACAACCAAAAAACCTCATCCGTCAGGGTGCCCCTTTATCTCCTCGTTTTCCCTTCGTTCTTGGACTTTCTTTCTTCCCTGTGGGGATACCGGGGGGGTCTTTCGTAAAAAATAGTTCCCCCACCTTCTGGAAGTTCTGTGCTTGTAACTTCCTCTAATCTGCCACTCTCTTTGACTCTGCCTTTCCCCTTTGCTTCCTGTCATCATCTATCTTTCTGACTTATTGCCCCATTCTCCTGCGCTTAAAAAAAAAAAAAAATATTTTTTCTCCTTTGAGCTCCTCCGAAATCGGAATGTGTCGGCGGCACGCAAGCGGGGAGACCAGTGAAAACTGAAAACCGGACACATACGTACCTTATCCATTATGGCCATATGGCCCGGGAACGCAGAAGAAGACTTTCTTTCATCAGTGGTGGAAGGAAGACTGCAAGAGAACGGGAATCCGGAATAAGGTCGAAAGTACAGGTGTGCTTAAGGTCGAAAATAAGTAAATGCACACTTCAGCCTAATGTCGAATTGCAGAGCTGTGCCTAACGTCGAATATACGGTTGAGCCTAAGGTCGAATGCAAAGTTGAGCCTAAGGTCGCAATGCAAAGTTGAGCCTAAGGTCGAATGCAAAGTGGGGAGCCTAAGGTCGAATTGCAAAGATGTTAGGCTCAACTAAACATTCGACCTTAGGCACAACTTTGAAATTCGACGTTGGGCTCAACTGATGCATTCGACCTTAGGCTCAACCGTACATTCGACCTTAGGCACAACTTTGAAATTCGACGTTGGGCTCAACTGTGCATTCGACCTTAGGCTCAAACGTAAAACTTACATGAAATTTTCGACATTAGGCACACTTGTCAGTCATGCCATTTTGTTTCGACCTTAGGCGCAACCGTACATTCGACGTTATTCCGGTCACCCAAGAGAACTATTCAAATTTTTGGTACTCCGAGTTCTTGCAGAACGGGAGGGAGTACATTGGAACGGAAACGAGGGCTGTGCGTTTCTCTGTCTGTCTGTCTGTCCGTGTGTGTGTGTGTGTGTGTGTGTGTAGTGTGTGTGTGTGTGTGGTGTGTGTGGTGTGTGTGTGTTGTCGTGTGTGTGTGTGTGCGTGCGTGTGCGTATGTGTATGTGTATGTGTCTGTATCTGTCTGTCTGTCTGTGTGTTGTGTGTTGTCGTGTGTGGTGCGTTGTGCGTCTGTGTGTGTGGTGTAGGTGCGTGCGATGCTGTGTGTGTGTGTGCGTGAGTGTGCGTGTTGTGTGGTGACGTGCGTGTGTGTGTGTGCGGATCGTGCGCGCGCGCGCGCGCGCGCGCGGTGTGTGGTAGGTACGTGCGTGCGTGTGTGTGTATGTAGGTGTGTGTGTGTGCAGGTGCGATGCGGCGTGTGTGTGTTGGTGTGTGTGTGTGTTTTGTGTGTGTGTGTGTGTGTGTGTGTTGTGCGTTTGTGTGTGTGTGTGTGTGTGTGTGGTGTGTGTGTGTGTGTGTTGTTGTGTTTGTGTGTGTGCACAGAGCGTGAAATTGTCTGTGTTGTGTGATATGTAGTGTATGTTTAATAAATGATGCTTTTGAGTGTTGTGGGTGGCTGCGTTGACATTTTTAGTTCCACCAATTGAAACTTGTTAAAGCAGAATAAATAATATCAGTCTGACGATGGCTTGGAGTCAAAACGGACAAAAGATAGTCCATTGACGTATTATTGAAATTATTACGAAAACTAATAACTTGTATGTAAAAAAAAAAAAGACTGCTGAAATATAAAAAGCAAAACCCCCTTTGTATGTTTCTGCAGTCATTGCTTGATACACGTTATTAGATTTTATCAATATAAACAAAAAATAAAAAAACACTGATGAAATAGCAATATTTCGGTTTATTTTTTTCAACCTTCGACGGGCAAAAGGTATTAGTGTTTGTAAATACATCCAATGATATGTCAATGGACTATCTTAAAGATAGTTCGTTTTGGACTGCTAAGCCATCGCCAGTGCCTCGGGTCGGATTGACTCACTCAGCTGTGTGTCTAGTCTGATTCCAATGTGGTAGTCTTTGTATTCTCTGTCCTTCGTCTCTGTCTCTGTCTCTGTCTCTCTCTCTCTCTCCTCTCATGATCTCTCTCTCTCTCTCTCATCGCTCTCTCTCTCTCTCTCTCTCTCGCTCTCGTCCGTCCTCTCTCCTCTCTCTCTCTCTCTCTCTCTTCTCTTCTCTCTCCCATGTATGGTTGTGTGTGTGTGTGTGTGTGTGTGTGTCTGTTTGAGTGTGAGCGCATGCATGCGAACAAAATAAATGTACTTTAAAATCTATTTTGGGCAGAGTACTATTTTAGGCATGCATAATAGGATATTATATCATCTTTCTTTCTCCCCCTCCCCCCCTCTTCCCTCCTCCCTGTCTCTGTTTCGTGCTCTCTCTCTCTCTCTCTCTCTCCTCTCTCTCATCTCTCTCTCTCTCTCTCTCACTTCATTCTCTCCCTCTCTCCTCTCTCTCTCTCTCTCTCTCTGTCTTTCTCGCTCTCTGTCTCTCTGTAACTGTCCCTCTTTCTGTAACTCTCTCTTTCCTATCGTCTCTCTGTCTGAACTCTCGTCTCTCTCTCTCTCTCTTCTCTCTCCCTCTCTCTCGTCTCTCTCTCTTCTCTCTCTCTATCTCTCTCTCATCGTCTCTCTGTCTCTTTCTCTCTCTGTCTTTCTGTAACTGTCCCTGCCTTTCTGTAACTGTCCTCTCTTTCCTATCGTCTCTCTGTCCTGACTCTCTCTCTCTCTCTCATCTCTCTCACTCGCCTCCATCTCTCTCTCTCTCTCTCTTCTCAGTCTCTCTCAGCTCTCTCTCTCCTCTCTCTCTCTCTCTCTTCAAATGGAACCAAGGTCCTTTCTGAATAAATAATCTCGTGTCTTGCATCTCTCTCTTATATATCTCTCTCTCTCTCATCTCTCTCATCTCTCTCATCTCTCTCATCTCTCTCTCATCTCTCATCTCTCTCGTTTCCTCTATCATCTCAGAGGTCTCTCTCTCTCTCTCTCTCTCTGCGTCTCTCTCCTCCTCCCTCTGTACCTTCAAATGGACCAATGTCCTTTCTGAATAAATAATCTCTGTGTCTTTGTCTCTATCTCTCTCTCTCTCACTCTTCTCTCTCACTCTCTCCATCCTCACGTATTCTCTCTCTCCTCTCTCTCTCATCTCTCTCTCTCTCATCTCTCGTCTCGTCTCTCTCTCGCTCTCTCTCTGTCTTTCTCTCTGTCTTTCTGTAACTGTCCCTTTCTTGTGTAACTCTCTCTGTTCCTATCGTCTCTCTGTCTTGAACTCTCGCTATCTCTCTCTCTCTCTCTCTCTCTCTCCTCTCTCTCTCTCTCTCTTTCTCCTCTGTCTTTCTGTAACTGTCCCTCTTTCTGTAACTCTCTCTTTCCTATCGTCTCTCTGTCTTGAACTCTCTCTCCTCTCTCTCTCGTCTCTCTCTCTCGTCCTCTCTCTCTCTCTCTCTTCTCGCTTCTCTCTCTCTCTGGTCTCTCTGTCTCTCTCTCTCTCTGTCTTTTCTGTAACTGTCCCTCTTTCTGTAACTGTCTCTCTTCCTATGCGTCGCTCTCTCTCAACTCTCTCTCTCTATCCATCAACTCTCTCTCTCTCGATTTCTCTCTCCTCTCTCTCTTTCTCTCTCTCTCTCTCTCTGTCTTTCTATCTGTCTTTCTGTAACTGTTTTTTTTTCTGTAACTGTCCCTCTTTCCTGTAACTGTCTCTCTCATGACTCTCTATCCATCTCTCTGTACTCTCTCTCTCTCGTCACATCCGTCTATCTCTCTCTCTTTCTCTCCCTCTCTCTCTCTCTCCCTTTCTGTCTCTCTCTGTCTCTCTTCCTCTCTCTGTCTCTCATCTGTGTCTTCTGTAACTGTCGCCTCTTTCTGTAACTGTCTCTCTTTCCTATCGTCTCTCTGTCTGAACTCTGCTGCTCTCGTCTCTCGTCTCGACCCCCCCCCCCCCCCCCCCCCTCGTCTCGTCCTCTCTCTTCTCTCTCTCCTCGTCTCTCTCTCTTTCTCTTTCTCGCTCTCTCTCTCTGTCTTTCTCTCTGTCCTTTCTGTAACTGTCCCTCTGTCTGTAACGGTCTCTCTTTCCTATTCGTCTCTCTGTCTGACTCTCTCTCTCTCTCTCTGTCTCTGTCTGTTCATCTCTCTCTCTCTCATTCTCATCTCTCTCTCTATCTCTCTCTCTCTTCTCTCTGCTCTCTCTCTCTCTGGCGCTGTGTGATGTGTGTGTGTTCTATGCCTCAATTTTATTTTATTCA
>CM065710.1:29560367-29570367 GCA_017654935.2 Phymorhynchus buccinoides
TGGGGATACCGGGGGTTCTTTTTCGTAAAAAAGTTCCCCCCCTCTGGAAGTATACTGTGCTTGTAACTTCCTCTAATCTGACCCACTCTCTTTGACTCTGCCTTTTTCCTCCCCTTTTCTTCCTTCTCATCTATCTTTCCTGACTTTTGCCCATTTCCTGCGCTTAAAAAGAAAAAAATATTTTTTCTCCTTTGATCTCCTCCCGAATCGGAATGTGTCGGCGGCACGCAACGGGGAGACCAGTGAAAACTGAAAACCTTACACATATACGTACCTTATCCATTATGGCCATATGGCCCGGGGAACGCAGAAGAAGACTCTTTCTCAGCAGTGTGGAAAAGGAAGACGGCAACGAGAACGGGGAATATCCGGAATTAAGGTCGAATGTACAGGTGTGTTTAAGGTCGAAAATAAGTAAATGCACACTTCAGCCTAATGTCGAATTGCAGAGCTGTGCCTAAGGTCGAATATACGGTTGAGCCTAAGGTAGAATGCAAAGTTGAGCCTAACGTCGAATGCAAAGTTGAGCATAAGGTCGAATGCAAAGTTGAGCCTAAGGTCGAATTGCAAATATGTTAGGCTCAACTAAACATTCGACCTTAGGCACAAATTTGAAATTCGACGTTGTGCTCAACTATGCATTCGACCTTAGGCACAACTATGCATTCGACCTTAGGCACAACTTTGAAATTCGAAGTTGGGCTCAACTGTGCATTCGACATTAGGCTCAAACGTAAAACTTACATGAAAATTTCGACATTAGGCACACTTGTCAGTCAAGACATTTTGTTTCGACCTTAGGCGCAATCATACATTCGACGTTATTCCGGTCACCCAAGAGAACTATTCAAATTTTTGGTAATCCGGATAGTTCTTGCAGAACGGGAGGGGGTAGTTACGATGGGAAACGAGGGCTGTGCGGTTCTCTTTCTGTCTTTCCTGTCCGTGTGTGTGTGTGTGGGTTTTCTTTGTGTGGTGTGTTGTGGTGTTGTGTGTGTGTGTGTGTGTGCTGTGTTTGGTGTCGTGGGTGCGTGCGCACGTGTGTGTGTGTGTATATGTAGGTGTGTATCTGTCTGGTCTGTCTGTGTGTCGTGTGTGTGTAGTATGTATGTGCGTGCGTCTGTGTGTGTGTGTAGGTGCGTGCGACGCCTGTGTGTGTGTGTGCGTGCGTGTGCGTTTTGTTTTGTAGTGCCTTTGCGTGCGTGTGTCATGTGTGTAGTGCGTGGCGTACATGCGACGCGCGCGCGCGCGCGTATGTGTGTGTAGGGTACGTGCGTGCGTGTGTGTTGTATGTGTGTGTGTGTGTGTATGCGTGTGTGTGCAGGTGTGTGTGTGCATGTGCACGTGAGTATAGCTTGGTGTGTGTTAGGTGCGCTTGTGTGTTGTGTGTGTATTGTTGTGTGTGTGTTGTTGTGTGTGTTTGTTTTTGTGTGTGGTCGTGTTTGTGTAGTGTGTGTGTGTGTGTGTGTGTGTGAACCAAGAGCGATGTGGAAATTGTCTGTGTTGTGTGATATGTAGTGTATGGTTAATAAATGATGATTTTGAGTGTTGGTGTTGTGGGTGGACTGCGTTGACATTTTGTAGTTCCACCAATTGAAACTTGTTTAAAGCAGAATAAATAATAATCAGTCCTGAACGATGGCTTGGAGTCAAAACGTGCTATCTAAATAGTCCATTGACATCTTATTTAAGTTATTACGAAAACATATAACTTCTATAACCAAAAAAAGACTGCTGAAATACAAAAAGCAAAACCCCTTTTGTATATTTCTGCAGTCATATGTTTGATACAAGTTATTAGATTTTATCAATATTAAAATTAAAAAAAAAACCCACTGATGAAATAGAAATAATTTCGGTTTATTTTTTTCAAACTTCGACGGGCACAAGGTATTAGTTTTTGTAATACATCCAATGATACGTCAGATGGACGATCTGAAGATAGTTCGTTTTGACTCTAAGCCATCGCCCTAGTGCCTCGGGTCGGATTGACTCAATCAGCTGTGTCTAGTCTAGTCCAATTGTGGGAGTCTTTGTATTCTCTGTCTCGGTACACGTCTCTGTCTCTGTCTCTCTCTCTCCATCCTCTCTCTCTCGCTCGCTCTCTCTCTCCTCTCTCTCTCTCGCTCTCTCTCTACTCTCTCTCTCTCTCTCTCTCTCTCTACTCTCTCTCTCTCTCTCTCTCTCATGTATGTGTGTCTGTGTGTGTGTGTGTGTCGTGTGTGTGTCTGTGTGTGTGAAGCGCATGCATGCGAAACAAAATAAATGGTACTTTAAAATCTATTTTGGGCAGTAAGTACCTATTTTAGGCATGCATAACTAGGTATTATATCCTCTTTCTTTTCCCCCCTCCCCCACCCACCCTCTTCCTATCCCTTGTCTATGTTTCTCTCTATCTCTCGTCTCTCTCTCGGTCTCTCTCTCTGACTCGCGTCTCTCTCGCTCTCTCTCTCTCTCTCTTCTCTCTCTCTCTGTCTTTCTCTCTACTCTCTCTGTCTGTCTCTCTCTCTCAAAGTCTCTCTCTCTCTGTGTTTCTGTCTGAATCTGTCTCTCTCTCTCTGTCTCTCTTCTCGTTCTCTTCTCTCTCTCTCTCCTCTCTCTCTCTCATCTCTCTCTCTGTGTCTGCTCTCTCCTCTGTCTGTCAAAATAAAATGTCCCCTCTTCCTGTAACTGTCTCTCTTCTATCGTACTCTGTTGTCTGAACTGCTCTCTCTCCTCTATCTCTCTCTCTCTTTCTCCTCTCTCTCTCTCTCTCTCTCTCTCTCTCTCTCTCTCTCTTCAAATGGACCAATGTCCTTTCTGAATAAATAATCTCAGTGTCTCTATTTCTCTCCATCTCATCGTCTCTCTCTCTCTCTCCTCTCTCTCAAACTCTCGCTCCATCTCTCCATCTCGTATCTCAGTCTCTCTCTTCTCTCTCTCTTTCTCTCTGTCTCTTCTGTAACTGTACCTCTCAAATGGAACAATGTTCTTTCCTAATAACTTAATCTCTGTCTAACTATCTTCATCTCTCTACTCTCTCTCTCTCTCTCCTCTCTCTCTCTTCTCGGTCTCTCTCCCTCTCTCTCTCATCTCTCTCTCTCTCTCTCTCTCTCTGTCTTTCTCTCTGTCCTTTCTGTAACTGTCCCTCTTTCTGTAACTCTCTCTTTCCTATCGTCTCTCTGTCTGAACTATCTCTCTCTCTCTCTCTCTCTCTCTCTCTCTCTCTCTCTCTCTCTCTCTCTCTCTGTCGCCCTCTCTTCTGTAACTCTCTCTTTTCCTATCTCTCTCTCTCTCTCTCTCTCTCTCTCTCTCTCTCTGTGTCTTTCTCCTCTCTGTCTCTCTCTGTAATCTGTCCCTCTGTTTCTGTAACCTGTCCATCTTTCTTGTCTCTTTTCCTATCGTCTCTCTGTCACTGAACTCACTCTTCTCTCTTCTCTCTCTCTATCTCTCTCTCTCTCTCTCTCTCTCTCTCTCTCTCTCTCTCCTCTCTCTCTTTCTGACTGTCCCTCGTCTGTCTGTCTCTCTCTCCTCTCTGTCTCTCTCTCTCTCTCTCTCTCTCCTCTGTCTGGCTCTGTGTATGTGGTGTGTGTTTCTCTATGCGCTCAATTTTATCTTATTCAAAGAGTACATGTGTTCGGACACGTCTCGCATGCATAGAAAAATCTATCTCTCTCCCCTCCTCTCCTCTCCCTCCCCGTCTCTCTCTCTCTCGTCTCTCTCTCTCTCTCTCGTCTCTCTCTCTCTCTCTCTCTCTGTCTCTCTGTCCTCTCTCTGTCTCTCTGTCTGACTCTCTCTCTCTCTATCTCTCCTCTCTCTCTCTCTCGCTCTCTCTCTCTCTCTCTCTCTCTCTCTCTCTCACACACACACAATTTTACAGATTCAAAGGAAGAATAGGCGTTGGCCTAAAATCCCCCCCCTGTCCTTGGAAAATAAAGTTAAAGTTTCGCTCAAGTTCTCTCTCGTCTCTCTCTCTCGGCGCGATCTCTCTCTCTCTCTCTCTCTCTCAACACCACACACACACAAGTTGGAAGAATAGGCGTCGATCTCTCTCAAGTTCTCTCTCTCTCTCTCTCTCTCTCTCTCTCTCTCTCCTCTCTCTCTCTCTCTCTCTCTCTCTCTCTGTGTGTGTGTGTGTTCGCGCGTGTGCATGCGCGCGTGTGTGTACATGCATGCGCACCCCACTCCCCACTCCCCCACGCCCCCGTGCGCTTGTGGAAGGGCACCCCCCCCCCCCCCCACCCCACCACTATAACGTCCTCTCTAATAGTACATGGACATCGATAAGACTAATACAGTGGAACCTCCCTTATAAGACCTTCAAAAATCATCTTAAAATAAGGTCTTATAAGGGAGGGGTCTTATAATTAGGGAGGTAATTTTATACTCACAAAGAAGGGCAATGTCTCTGAGAAGTAGGTCTTATATGGGAGGGAAGAAGAAATTTTGGTGTTTTACGTCCTCTCGACCCGGGTAGGCACATAATTATGGGACATGAATTATATGGGAGGGAGTCTTATAATGAGGTCTTTATAGGGAGGTTGCGCTGTATATGGACACAGATCAGCTAAGACCGATATATACGTCAAATAGAGCCGTAGTCCTCTCTATATGTGGACAAATCGTGTGACCTAGCTAGCTCTTTTTCTTTCTTTCTTCTTCTCCCCCACACCCCACCCCCTATCCCCACCCCATGTTGTGCTCCGTGACAAGGAAGTTGCATCAATACTGGATGTGAAATACTAAATATGAATGTTTTATTTGAGGGTAAAAAGGATAGGCTACAGTAGCTTCTTTGGACCTTGTCCTCTTCACTCACACACTCGCACCTATGCATCAGGGACGGTATTCATGTCGAGATAGCGTGAGACTTAGCATGATGCTAACTTAGAAGCTCTTCCAATGTCCTATAGGATTTAATAGGACTTTTGGAAGAGCTTCTAAGTTAGCATGATGCTAAGTGTCATGCTATCTCAACGTGAATACCGTCCCTGGCAAAGAACATTTGACATAAAACACACTCAAGTCATGGAAATGAAACAAGAATGACGAAAATGAGCGCATGGAAAATATGTTTTGAACACCGCCCCCCCCCCCCTCCTCCTCCCTGGTTTTCTGCTCTCTCTCTCTCGATCTCTCTCATCGCTCTATCTCTCTCTCTCTCTCTCTCTCTCTCTCTCTTTCTTTTTCTCTCTCTCTCTCTCATCTCTCTCTCTCTCTCTCTCTCTCTCTCTCATCTGTCTTCTCTCTCTTTCTCTCCCTGCTCTCTCTGTTCTCTCTCTCTCTCTCTCTCTCTCTCTCTCTCTCTCTCTCTCTCTGTTTGTCTCTCTCTCTCTCTCTCTCTCTTCTCTCGTCATCTCTCTCTCTCTCTGTTTGTCTCTCTCTCTCTCTCCTCTCTCTCTCTCTCTCTCTCTCTCTCTGTTTGTCTCTCTCTCTCTCTCTGTCTCTCTCTCTCTCTCTCTCTCTCTGTTTGTCTGTCTCTCCTCTCTCTCTCTCTCCTCTCTCTCTCTCTGTTTGTCTCTCTCTCTCTCTCTCTCTGTTTCTCTCTCTCTCTCTCTCTCTTCTCTGTTTGTCTCTCTCTCTCTCTCTCTCTCTCTCTCTCTCTCTCTCTGTTTGTCTCCTCTCTCTCTCTCTCTCTCTCTCTTGTCTCTCGCTCTCTCTCTCTCTCTCTCTCGCTCTCTCTCTCTCTCTCTCGTTTGTCTCTCTCTCTCTTCTCTCCTCTTTCTCTCTCTCTCTCTCTTTCTCTCTCTCTCTCTCTCTCTCTCTCTCTTCTCTCTCTCTCTCTCTCTCTCTCTCACTCTCTCTCTCTCTCTCTCTTGTCTTGTCTGTCTCTCTTCTCTCTCTCTGTCTGTCTTTCTGTCTCTGTCTGTCCCTCTTTCTGTAACTGTCTCTCTTTCCTATCGTCTCTCTGTCTGACTCTCTCTCTCTCTCTCTCTCTCTCTCTCTCTCTCCTCTCTCTCTCTTCTCTCTCTCTCTCTCCTCTCTCTCTCTCTCTCTCTCTCTGTCTCTCTCGCTCTCTCTCTCAAATGGGGTACTTGATTAAAAGCAAATATGGATAATAACGAGCAATGGTGATTTTGAATTGGGTGGTTTGAAAGGATTTAGATAGAAAACAAGTGCGAAATCGCATAGTTTGTGGCACGCGGTCTATTTTTACAACTCCAATCATGAGTCACCTCCCCTGGCTTTTGAATAATTTTAATCTGTAAACCATAATGTTATCTCTGCACCATTTCGTATGTTTTTTTCATATCTTTTGGAAAACATTTAAAACTATGTATCCTACTTATTCTCATCAAAAGAAGCACCGCATACTCTCGTCCATGTCTGTTGTAGTCCCAATATTGCAGAAACATTTATTATTTTGTACCCAGTTAAGCTTAATGGAATTTAAAGAGCAAAAATTGGTTGAACGGTAGAAAGGGTTAAAAAAAAGAGAACAAGACATTTTGGGAATAAGAGAGGAGAGGGAGAGAGAGGAGAGGACAGAGAAGAGAAGACTTGGGGGTTCTGTATTATAACAATGACCCACTCCCCCACTCCAGGACTTATTCCCCATATAATGAACGAACACATTGATCGCAATGGAAATTGTGGGTGACCACCCCTCCCCCCGTCGAGCTGTTTCTGTTGTGATGCTGTATGGATGGGTGTGTGTGTCATGTCCCATGTGTGATGGCGTGTCATGTGTGTGTGTGTGTGATGGTGTGTGTGATTGTGTGTGCGGTCTGCGGCGTGTCCACGTGCGTGCTCAGTGGCGTCCGTGTTATGGGGTATTTGTCCCTCGCACATCTCGCACGTGCGGTGTGGTGTAGTGTGTCCTGTGTGTTTGGTGTGTGCATGCTGGTGCGTGCCAGGGGAGGATCTATGAAAAGTAGGTCTTTCTGAGGTTATGAAGGGGGGATGGTTGAAATGCGGGGGCGGGCGGAGGGGAGGGGGGGGCGGGGGGGGGCAGCGTTAGAATTACCCTTTAGTGTGTCTCGTACAGCGTCGTATCAATCTCGGCCGTTCGTTTTTTATCTAAGTTTCGTGGGGGGGGGGCGCGGGGGTGGGCGGGGGGGGGGGGGGCCGTAGCCGGTGAGTCTCTGGAGAAACGAGAAAAGCCTTGCTTTGTGGTGGGGGGAAAAGAAGGGGGAAGGGTGGGGAGGAAGGGGGGAGGAAAACGCTATCCGTAATGGTTTGGATTCTATGGGAGTGTGAAAGGGGGGGGGGGGGGTGACTCTAAATGTAGTCTATCTCTGATTTCGTTTGGGTTGTCTCTCTACGATTTTCTGTGTTTGTCTTTGTCTGTTCTTTTTCCCGAGATTTTTAACTTCTCTCTCAAAATGGGGTACTTGAATTAAAAGCAATATAAATTGTTTGATTGTATTATAATAACGAGCAATGGTGATTTTGAATTGAATGGTTTGAATGGATTTAGATAGAAAAAAAAGGTAACATTTATGAGACAAATGACAGTGCTTCAACAGAATAATAGTACTTTAGCCCTTTCACTGCCAATGTCGCATGTATGTACCACAATGATTTAACAAACGCCCATGTTATGCATCAAATCAGGGCCTGTTATCCGAAGACCCTATTTTCTGAATTTTAGGGAGAGGGCTAATGTTATGCATGCTACAAAGGAATTCCCAATATTGCAGATTTTTTTTTTCTCTACCCAGTTAAGTTTAATGGTATTTTCTTGGCTGAAAAATGGATGGCGGCGAAAGGGTTAAAAAAAAGAGAACAAGACAAGATGGGAATAAGAGAGGAGAGGGAGAGAGAGAAGAGAAGAGAAGACTTGGGGGTTCTGTATTATAACAATGACCCACTCCCCCACTCCCCCACTTATTCCCCATATAAAAAATACACACTATCTCAATGGACAGCGTGGGTGGGTGTCCTTGCATGCTCGAGCTGGTTTGTGTGATGGTGTATGATGGTGTGTGTGTGTCTGTGTGTGTGTGATGGCGTGTGTGTGTGTGTGTGTGTGTGTGTGGAGGGTGTGATTGTGTGTGCGTGTGTGCGTGCGTGTGCACGTGCGTGCCAGTGCGGTCCGTGTTATGGGGTATTTGTCCCTCTGCACCATGCGCGCGCGCGTGTGTGTGCGTGTGTGTGTGTGTGTTGTGTGTGTTGTGTGGTGCATGCATGCGGTGCGTGCAGGGGAGATCTATGAAAAAGTAGGTCCCGCTTTTACGAGCGTTCTATGAAGGGGGATGGTGAATGCGGGGTGCAGGGCGGAGGGGAGGGGGGGGGGGGGGGGGTGGTTGCCGTAGTGTGAGAAAAATGCCTTCGTGCGTGAGAAAAACGCTATTTGTAATGGTTTGGATTCTAGGGGAGTGTGGTAAGGGGGGGGGGGGTGGTGACGGGTAAATGTAGTTATCGTGATTTCCGTTTCGTGTTGTTCCTTACGATAAGTGCGTTTTGTTGTTGTTGTTTTTGCTTGAGATTTTTAACTTCTTCGTTTGTGAAGCGCTTAGAGCCCCGTAAGGAGAATAAGCTCTATATAAAAAATGGTTATTATTATTATTATTATTATTAGTTATTATTCAGGCATGAAAGACGTTCCGCTTTTCGCGGAAAATCCGCGGTAATTTTTCAAAACTTCCGTGGAAGAAAAAAAAAAAAACAAAAAAATTTTCCGCGTAAAGGACCGATCTTGCCGTATTCGTATATCTACAAGTCTGTATTTGGCGATTCTCAAACTGGTTAACCGGAAGTCGCTTTAGCTCACTCGCTTCAAAGTTGTGCGAAGGAATGCGAGATGAGTAGCTCCCGCTGAACAAAAGTAGCGATGTTAGCTGTGTGGGAAGGCTATTTGAGCCGATGAAAAGTTCGGCCCCGCGTCCTCAACTGAATAAAAGTTGTGACGTGAGGTAGGTGTTTTGAAAATGTTTGTTGGGGCTGGTACATCGCGTCCCCCCCCCTCTCCCCCACCCCCCCCCCGGCTCCCCCCCCCCCCCCCGGTCAACCAAAACGTCGGACGATATGTGAAAATCCGGGTGGAAGGATTTGTACTCGGCTGAAAAGAATGTCATTGTTTTTTGAAGCTTGAAAGTTGTTTGCGTTGAATTTTTTTGTGGGGGTTGTTTGTCAAACTCCCCCCCCCCCCCCACCCCCCCCCCCCCCCCTTTAAACAACAGAAAGAGTACCGACGTGAGGTGAAAATCCGGGTGGAAGGATTTCTCGGACGAAATTTTTTCCTCTTTTTTGATCTCCATCCACTTTCATGCCTGAGTATTATATTATTATTATTATTATTATTATTATTATTATTATTATTGTTGTACTTGAGCAAGTGTGCGTGCGTGTGCATGCGTGCGCACCAAAAACCAAAAACAGACACAACAAAGAAAACTGGCAGGAGAATGGGGGCCCCAAAAAAAATCAAGTCGGGAAGATAGTAGATGTCAGAAAGCACAGAACTTCCAGAAGGTGGGGGGAACTATTTGTACGAAAGACTGGCCCCTTTATTTATATTGTCCTTTTTTTTTCTTTTTTTTTTTTTTAGTGAGTGTTAAGTATCTTCTGGTTTTCGCTTGTCCAAATGCTGTCTGGAAAGAAAAAAAAGGTGGGGGGAAAAAAAGAAAGAAAAAATACTGACTCCCAGAGCCAAACCCTAAAGGTAAAGTCTATAGTATTTTCATCACCTCTCTAAGAATGAAAGAACGAAAGAAAGAAAGAAGAAGAAAAAGAAAAAAATGCTGACTAAAATCTAAAGGTATCTATAGTATTCACACTCTAAGAATGAAAGAAAACCGAAGAAAGAAAGAAAGAAAGGTAAAATAAATACTGACTCTCTTAGCGAAAGAAAAGAAAGAAAGAAAGAAAGAAATACTGAAAGAAAGAAAGAGACACTGACTCTCAGAGCAAATCCTAAAAAGAAAGTCTAAAAAAAAAAGAAGTAAAAGTAAAGTCTATAATAATTATTATCCCATCTCTCTAAGATAGGTTTTAAACAATGATGTTTTGGCCTCCTTTTTTTGCGACCCCCCCCCCCACCCACACACACACACACACACACACCACACCTCCCCTC
>CM065710.1:29585367-29587867 GCA_017654935.2 Phymorhynchus buccinoides
ACCCCCCCCCCCCCCCCCCCCCCCCCACCCCCCCCCCCCCCTTTTTATCTATCTCGGTGCTTTTGTAATGAAACTATCGTTAATGGGTACAACTTATAAAAAACAATATAAAACAAGGGCCCGTGCCGAGAATCGAACCAGGAACCATTAGCATGACAGACGCTCTACCAATCTATCGAGGCTTTCAGTGTTGATGAGTTTCTTAGCTCATGTTGCCTGTTGAATACTCTCTAACCCACTAATCTACAATGTTATCTGTTTACAGCGTTGTTTTAAGTGTTTAATTATTCAAATCGTTATTGTTTGAAAGCTTGCATAGACATGTGTGTGTATGCAAAGTTTGAACAATGTACGCCTTCTATTTGTCGAGAAAATGCCAACGTTAAAGTTTGGAGATTAGACCACGGACGCAACACACACACACGCACACGCACGCACACACGCACACGCACGCACGCACACACACACACACACACACACACACAAACCGAACAACTATCATACCATAGACTCACTTCGTGTTAACTTTGTTAACACGAGTGAGCCAAAAATGTTCATGAGTGAAAATCTGACACATACAACTCATGTTCTTACATATACTATTCGTGACTGTGTTGTTTATGAAAAGGATCTCGTGTGAAGTTGGCTTGAAACAAGTCCTGAAGCTAAAAGCTCCTCCCGGACTGCACCAAACCTATTAACATTAAAGGGGCACCCTGACGGATGAGTTTTTGTAAGAAACACGTCGAGATCACCAGGAAAACACCCTTTACAGAGATGGCAACATTCACTTTGCTCTGGTTTCCTAGAAATCAAACCGTCAAGTCGGCGATTCCTCCTTGGCGGAGGTGCTGGAAGTCAAATTCTTTCACCCAAAGAGAAGGCATGTGCCGTCTCTTTTCTAATGGCCGCCAAATCGTTTGCACGACATTTTCGCAATACAAGCCTTTTAATTTTTAATTTTTATAATTTTTATGCAGTTTATCTAAAGGAGTTTCGCTCACAACAAAGGAAATAGCTCCATTTTTTTTTTTTTTTTTTTACTGCACTGCAAAAAAAAGAAAACGCTTCAACCACAATGAGTGTCCTCCACCCACCCCATCCAAAATGGCTACTCTCTCCGGCATCTCCGCCAAGGAGGAATCGCCGTTTTGACGGTTTTTATTTCTAGGAAACCAGAGCAAAGTGAGTGTTCCGATCCTTGAAAAGGCTGTCTTTCTGGTGATCTCGACGTGTTTCTTGCAAAAACTCATCCGTCAGGGTCCACCTTTAACCCTTTCACCGCCAACCATATTTCAACCAAACATTTCCATTAAATTTACCTGGGTAGAGAACAAAATCCATCTGCAGTATTGGGGATTCTTCAGTGACATATATAAGATAGGGTCTATCCTTACTTCCCAAAACTAAGACAATAGGGTCTTTGGATAACAGACCCCAATTTGATGCCTTTTAGTGACATAGGTGTTAAATCACTGTGGTGCTAAAATGCGACTTTGGTGGTGAAAGGGTTAATAAGAAATGAAAAAGGCAGAACTTGCAATGATGTTTTTCTTAAAACGGTGACATTAAAAATAAAAATAAATTAACCGGACGTTTCCGTGTGCTGCAAGACATGTTTACGACCGTTGTATGAATGTTTAAATGATGGGTTGAAGCTTGAAATGATGTAGCACTGGCATAGCTGATGACTTATAGTTAACCCTTTCGCCGCCAGCCATTTTTCAGCAAAAAAATGATGGGTTGAAACCACTGGCATAACTTATAGTTAACCCTTTCGGGCCATAGAGAAAAATGTCCAATAAACTTACCTGGGTAGAGAAAAAAAAAAGGTCTGCAATAGTGGGGATTTTTGCTATGACATGTATAAAGTAAGGCCTGTCCTTACCTCCCAAAATTATGAAAATAGGCTCTTTGGATAACAGACCCTGGTTTGAGGCCTTTTCGTGACATGGGTGTTAAGTCATTGTGGTGCTAAAATGCGACATTGACGGTGAAAGGGTTAATATCTCCGGGTGACTTAGTACAGTGGAACCTCCCTTAGAAGACCTCCCATTATAAGACTCCCTCCCACATAAGTCACCTACTTCTCGGACACATTGCCCTTCTTTGTAAGTATTAAAATGACCTCCCTTATTTATAAGACCCCTCCCTTATAAGACCTCATTTTGGATGATTTTTTGAACGTCTTACAACTCGCTAATTAGAGAATGCCCTCCCTTGTTGTTTTCTGTGTAGTTCATGTGTTTGTCATGTTTGTTTACGTTCGGTTTGTGTTTGTTTTATCTATTGTTCTTACATCTAACAAAAAACAAATGTCCCATATGTGCCTGCCCAGTCCGGGAGGACGTAAAACCCAATATTTCATTCATCGTAAGACCTTCAACAACAACAAAAATCATGATTGATGGTTGGTTTACCGTCCGATTTGGCGTTGCCTCTTATTGTGGACAGTGTTCCCGAAGACGGGATCTTCCCGGCGGTGATGATGATGATGATG
>CM065710.1:29597867-29627867 GCA_017654935.2 Phymorhynchus buccinoides
CCATTATAAGACTCCCTCCCACATAGACCTGCTTCTCTGAGACATTGCCCTTCTTTGTAAGTATTAAAATTACCTCCCTTATAAGACCCCTCCATTATAAGACCTCCCTTTCCACATAAGACCTACTTCTCTGAGACCCTTGCCCTTCTTTGTAAGTATCGAAATTACCTCCCTTATAAGACTTCCCATTTAAAATAAGACTCCCTCCCACATAAGACCTACCTCTCTGAGACATTGCCCTTCTTTGTAAGTATCGAAATTATCCGTCCCATATAAGTAGACCTCCCATTATAAGACTCCCTCCCACATAAGACCTACTTCTCTGAGACATTGCCCTTCTTTGTAAGTATCGAAATTACCTCCCTTATAAGATCCCTCCCATTATAAGACTCCCTCCCACATAAGACCTACTTCTCTGAGACATTGCCCTTCTTTGTAAGTATTAAAATTACTTCCCTTATAAGACCTCCCATTATAAGACCTCCCTCCCACATAAGACCTACTTCTCTTGAGACATTGCCCTTCTTTGTAAGTATTAAAATTACCTCCCTTATAAGACCCCTCCCATTATAGACTCCCTTCCACATAAGACCTGCTTCTCTGAGACATTGCCCGGTAAACCGAGATAGGTAGGGGGGGTGGCAATCTTTGACCTTTACTCATTTGCCCTTCTTTTGTAAGTATTGAAATTACCTCCCTTATAAGACCTCCCATTATAAGACTCCCTCCCACATAAGACCTACTTCTCTGAGACATTGCCCTTCTTTGTCAGTATTTGAAATTATCTCCCTTATAAGACCTCCCACACAAGACCTACTTCTCTTGAGACATTGCCCCTTCTTTGTAAGTATCAAAATTACCTCCCTTATAAGACCCCTCTCTTTAAGACCTCATTTTGGACGATTTTTTTAGGGTCTTATAAAGGAGGTTGCACAGTAGTGGTACCCCTCTTTTTAATGTTAGTCCAGTGTTTTCTTCTCTGCGTTGTTATTTCAGAGTTATCGTAGAGTGTCATCAGTTCTTGTGGGTGGGGTGGGTGGGGGTGGGGGGTGGTGGAGATGTGGGAGTGTGCTGGCTCCGTCATGTTGTCAAATTGTTGTGTTGTGTTGTGAGTGTGTGTGTGTGTATGTGTTTGTGTGTGCCTCTGCTGTTTGTGCATGCAACTATGCCTGTATGTGCGGTGTGCGTGCGTGCGCGCACCTGCATGCACGGTGTGTTTTGTGGTGTGTTTGTTTGTGTTGTGTGTGTGTGGGTGTGGTGTGTGTATGTGAGTCAGCGAGAGAGAGAGAGAGATGAGAGACAGAGAGAGAGAGAGAGGAGAGAGAGACAGAGAGACGAGAAGAGAGAGACTATGTGGTTGGTGTGGTGTGTGTGTGCTCACTGAGAGAAGTGGAGAGAGAGAGAGAGAGAGAGAGAGAGAGAGACACATGTGTGTTGTGTGTGGTTGTGAGAGAGTAGAGAGAGAGAGAGAGAGAGAGAGAGAGAGAGTCACATACTGGCAAGAGAGAGAGAGTGAGAGAGGAAGAGAGAGAGAGAGAGAGAGAGAGAACAGAGAGAGAGAGAGAGAGAGATTAATGAACCTTTAGTTTACAACGGTAATAGGGTAGCCATTTTTCACATACTTGCCGCGCGTTAGCACAAAACAAATCAAAATGAATCATACGAAACTGAAGAGAGAGAGAGAGAGAGAGAGAGCAGGAGAGATAGTAGAGAGAGAGAGAGAGGAGAGAGACGAGAGAGAGATCATGAGTTTGAGTTTTGGTATGTGTGGCTTTTGCGAGAGACAGAAAGTCTCTCTGTATTCTGTGTCCTTCTCTGTCATCATCTGTTCTCAGTCTCCTCTTCTCTATCTCTCTCCTCCGTCTACTCTCGTCTCGTCATTTCTCTCTCGCTCTACCTTCTCGCTCATCTCTCTCAGTCTCGCTCTCTCTTCCTCTCTCGGCTCTCTCTCTCTACTCCTCTCGCTCTCCTCTCTCTCCGCTCTTCCTCCCTCTATCTCTCTCCCCTCTCTCTCTCACTCTCTCACACAAAGAGAAACACACAAATCTCCGTCTCATTGTTTTCTTTCTCCCTCTCTCACTCTCACACACACCAGTTATCTCTCCATTCAATCAGTCCATCTCTCCTGATACTCTCTGTCTCTACCGTACCTCTCACACGGCACACTCACGGACCATTCTGCTCGTTCATCTCTACTGCTCGGCTCATTCTGGGACGCGACTTGTCATCTTCTCCATAAACCTGCTCACAGACACACGATGCACACCTCGGCTCCTGCTTTTACTCTCCCTGTCTACTCGTGTGCTCTGCGGGCTCTACCCTCCCGCTATCTGCGTACTCTTCTTGCTTAATCCCCTCTCTCTTCGTCCTCTCGCTATCTCTCTAATTCTCTCTGCTACTTCTCTCTTATTCTCTTTTCTCTATCTCTTCGCTCGTTCTTACTCATCTATCTCTTCTTCTCGTCTCTCCCTCTGCCTCGCTTTCTCTTTCCGACATTCAGCCTCATCTTTCTCTCTTTTCTCTTCTTTATCTGACCTTCTAATTATCTTGTCATCAGTCCGTCTTCCTCGGTTCTTCTTCATCGCGTCTGCTATTCTCTTTCTACTCTTCGCTTCTCGTTTCTCTCTGCTGCTAACTGTTCTTTCTCTCCTCTTCTCGTTCCTTCTTCTCTCTTTTACTTGCTCCTTGTTCTCTGCTCGATCTCTCGTTTTCGCGTCGGCTTCTCCTCAGCTCTGTCTTTTCTCAAGGTGCTTCTTCCTCCGGTCTTTCCAGAATCTCGCCTCATACAGAAGAGTTCCGATCAGAATGCCCCGGTCACTCGATGAACTCTCTCAAATTCCTTTGATCCCCGGTGTCTCTCATCATGTTTGGGATCCCGATATCGATCTCCCAATGCTCTCCCTCTTTCTCGCACTCTCTCAGTCTAGTGGTCCTCTCTGGCCGTCTGCTCCCCTAGGGTCTCTCATCGTCTTTCCGTCACTCAGTCGCTGCTTGTCTCTTCTGTCTCTCCAGTCATTCATCATTACCCAAGATAAGTCCCCAACCGTGAGTTCGGATCCTCCTCTTTCCTGCCACGTCTCATCCTCCGTCCGGGTCTCCTCTCTCTCTCTCTCTCTCTCTCTCTCTCATCTCTCGGCATCCCCTCTCTCTTCTCCTCTCTCTCCATCTCTGCTGTCTCTCTCGTCACGCTCTCTCACTCTGCTGTGGATTGTCCGTGTGAGACAGAGAGACAGATCGTCCATATTATGTTCTCTGCGAGGGCCTTTATTAAATCCCATCTCAGTGTGTGCTTATTATGCGTTTACGCGGCAATTGTCACAGCTCCATCGCCCGTTTGATGGGCAACAGTGATAAAGTAAATCCCTCTCTTGGAAAGAGTGGATAATTGTCACACACACACACACACACACACACACAGCACCGCACGCACACACACACACACACACACACACGCACGCACGCACGCACACACACACGCACGCACACACGTACACACACACACACACACCGGGAAATAGGATTCCCTCATAAAAGGGCTATGGTTACGTTTTCCCTCCTTGAAATTGAATGGGGTGGATTACTGGGGGTGGGGGGTGGCACCCCGGTGATGACAGGGTGGATGGAGGGTTGGGTGGGTGAGGGAAGGGGAGGGGAATAAAGGGAGGGATGGTGGTGGTGGTGGTGGCGATGCAGACCTGTTTACTCTACTCTTTTCGAGTAGTATTCTACTCATTTTGGACCTCTACTACTCTTCAAAAAAGTTCAAAAGAATGCTAGATTCCACTCATTTTCAGTGAACATTGTTAGATGGTTTAATGAATAAAACTACACCATTGTGCACCAAAGCTACTCATTTCGGCTGTCCAGGCTACTCCAAACTTGTGTAGGGGGTGAACGGGTCTGGTGTCACTGATGGTAAGGAGTATCGAGTGATAGGAGGGGTGGGTGGGGGTGGGGGGAGTATGATGGTTTGGGAAATGGATTGATCATTGCCTATTCATTTTTGAGTGTTGTGTGTGTGTGAGGTGGTTTGTTGGGTTGTTTTGTGTGTGTGTGTGTGTGTGTGTGTGTGCGTGTGTGTGTGTGTGAGTGAGGTTGTTTTGTGTGTGTGTGTGTGTGTGAGTGTGAGTGTGAGGTTGTTTTTTGTGTGTGTGTGTGAGTGTGAGTGTGAGGTTGTTTTTTGTGTGTGTGAGAGTGCGTGTGTGTGTGCGTGTGTGTGTGTTGTGTGAGTGTGAGGTTGTTTTGTGAGTGTGTGTGTGTGTGTGTGTGTGTGCGTGTGTGTGTGTGTTGTGTGAGTGTGAGGTTGTTTTGTGAGTGTGTGTGTGTGTGTGTGTGCGTGTGTGTGTGTGTGTTGTGTGAGTGTGAGGTTGTGTTTGTGAGTGTGAGTGTGTGCGCGTGTGTGTGCGTGTGTGTGAGTGTGAGGTTGTTTGTGTGTGTGTGAGAGTGTGCGCGTGTGTGTGCGTGTGTGTGAGTGTGAGGTTGTTTTGTGAGTGTGTGTGTGTGTGTGTGAGAGTGTGTGTGTTTGTGTGCGTGTGCGTGCGTGCGCTTGTGTGGGTATTTTTGTATGTGAGAGAGAGACGGTACGTATTGTGTATGTGTGTGTGTGCATATGCCCTTATGTATCCTCATATCTTTTGTCTTTTCTTTTGAAACTCGAAAAGTAATTGGAACTATTAGAACTATCCAGACCCCAAAAAAAAAAAAAAAAAAAAAAAAAAAAAAAGAACTAATCCAGACTACTGAGAATTATTTGTGCACATTTTTTGCAACGAAAAGTTTTGACGAAAAAACACCCCCCAAGAACTAAGATATGGTGATTTTGTTGTTGTTGGGTAAGTTTCTGGGTCAACTATATATATCTGAAAAGGTTAATAAGGGTGCATTCGTTTTGTAACTTTTTCTCAGTCGACTATAATGTGTCTGAAATTGGGTAATAAGGTTGATCAGGAACCTACAGTGATGTGAAACTCAAAGTCATCTCTTTTTTTGTTGTTTTAACAGACCCTGTCCTTGCGGTCTGTGTACACGTTAACATTATATCTCTATTTCACCATGGCAACACAGCGTTAAGCCACTCAAAATATGACTTGCAACACAGTGTTATTGCCATGGGGAAATAGTGATGTTTTGTGAATAGTGTTGACGTGTACACGGACCTTAATATGACTTACAACTCACTGTGTTGCCATGGGGAAATAGTCATATTTTGTGAATAGGGCTAACGTGTACACAGACTTTAATATGACTTACAACTCACTGTGTTATTGCCATGGGGAAATAGAGATATCTTGTGAATAGTGTTGACGTGTACACAGACCTTAATATGACTTACAACTCACTGTGTTGCCATGGGGAAATAGTGATGTTTTGTGAACTGGTAACGTGCACAGAGACATTTTTGTCTCAGACTGTTAGTGCAGTCTCAACGTCGGGGGGGGAATTGGTTTGATTTGGCTAAATGTGAACCAACAGCATTTTCTCTACTCTATGTCTCATGAACGTGTGGGGGTGGGTTGGGGTGGGGATGGTGGGGAAGAAATAGGTCACGTAAGTACAGTGGAACCTCCGTCATAAGACTCCTTGTTATATTAGACTCCCTCCCACAGAGTGGCACAGAGAAATTGCGTTCGCCTCGTGCCAAGTAAACCCGAGTTCGAACCTCGGGGTACACTGGGGCATTTTTCCACTCGCTTTTCACTAGGCTTTACGGTCTGAACGTGGAGTCTTTCGGTTGAGACGATAAACCGAGGTCCTGTGTGCCCATGCACTTAGCACACGTTAAGCCCAGTGGCAACGGAAAAGTTCTCATTTGGTAAAAAATTTTTACCCTCCCCCCCCCCCCTTTTTTTCCCTCATCAGTCACACAAAAATCGCATGCAAAAAAAGAAAAGAAAAAAAGGGTGGCGTGCCTCTGGCTGCGACGCTCTCTCCAGGTGGGAGCAACCCGAATTTGTCAGAGACGCCTCCTGTGACTGTAAATTACCTAATACATAAGACCCACTTCTCTGAGACGTTGCCCTTCTTTGTAAGTATGCAAATTACCTCCCTTTTACAACTCCCTCCCATTTAAGACCTCATTTTGGATGATTTTTTTAAGGTCTTATAAGGGACGTGCCATTGTAAAAAAAAAACCCACCAACGCACCAAGTTTAATAAAAGAGTTTGATACTGTTGGTTCTCTCGCACACTTTTCCAAACTTTCTTGCTAATTCACCCAGACTTTGGATACTTTTGAAATTTTGCGTTCAGCTAACTCATTCGCATCGCAACGATTTTGAATTATTAAAAAAACCTCACAGATCACTCCAGCCATGCACACAAACAAAGCATACATAAAGAAAAGGAGAAATGAAAGAAGATTATGGGTTTTTATTTCAGGTTTAGACATAGGGAGGTGGTAGATCAGACTTTTCAGACATTATGGAGAAAAACTCTACACCGATTGGTTCCCCCCCACAACGAACCACCACAAAAGCAAAGTCAGAGGCATAATTGTGGTCTAAGGGAGCAAAGCGAGTTTAAAAGTGACTGAGATATGGTGTGCGCACAGATTTACTTCCTTTGAAGCAAATGCATCAAATTGACAGCTCTCTATTAATTCTGGACATATATGGACTTGAACGAGTTAATAATATTTGAACAGAAAGGAACTTTTTTTCATTGGCAAGACGTCGTGCGTAACCTTCCTTCCAAACGATTACCGTTCAACTGGAAGTGCGCAAGTTGTTAATAATTAGCTTCTTAACCACAAGACAATCGAAGGCATTAACACCACTACTGCAGAAGCTAGCTCAAAATGAAATTTCAGTTTCAATTTTGACTTCAAGACCCACCAGATCACGTGTCAAAATCACAGTCTTCACATGTTTTCCCCTCTTACAACCGGACAGAAATCTTGTTTTGACCAAGCCTGACTCCCATATAAATGGCCCCAAATTTGAACCGACACATCAGTGTAAAGAGCGGCCTCAATTTGAATACGGGGAAATTCGTATGTGGGTCACAGCAACCCAAAAAAAAACCAAGGGACTTAATCGTGGTGCGTCACTGGGTCTTTAACAGTTTTCCTCTGTATGCAATGTGTGATCTCCTCTCACACCTCTCTGTATTTGCATGGGTGCAACTTTTCCTGGTATACAAGGATTTCCTGTTTTTTAATTTTACCACAAAAGGAATTTCCTGTTTTTAAATTTGTCAAACAAGATCTTTGTGCGTCTACTGAATTCTTCAAACCCTTTAAAATAAGCATTTGTATCAATTGTGGAAAAAGCAAACTAAAATGCCTTCATAAATGAATTTTTCCTTCAGCTGCAGGGGGACATTACCCCTGGGACATTACCCCTGGACCCCGGCCTTTCAGGGTTTTTTCATTTTCTGTAGTTGCACCCATGTATTTGTGAAACCTAGCTATCAATTTATTTCATACCAGGCAGTGGGAATGACCTTGCCCTTTTCAACTTTCCACTGCTGTAGGCGTTGTTTGTGTGTGTGTTTTTTTACATGCGTAAAAGCGTGCGGGTCATGTCAGACTTGCTTTAAGTCCCTGTCGCGAAGGACTCTGCATTCAGTTCCATTTTGTTTCTCCCCCCCCCCCCCATCGAACTGGAAAGAAAAGACGCGAGGTTGGGATTTGAACCCTTAATCACTCACGCTTTGGATTGGCAGGCTTGGGCAGTGGGTGGATGCCTCGTGCCTCCATACGGGGAGCTGGACGACCCCGCCCTCCACGAGTCTCTGCCCGTGAGTGTGTGTGTGTGTTTCAGTACAAGTAGTTCCCCCGCCTTCTGGAAGTTCAGTGCTAGCAACTTCCTTGATTCTACCACTCTCTTTGACTCTGCCTTTTTCTTTTCTATCATCTGCTGTACTATTTTTCTGACTTATTGGCCCGTTCTGCCTCCCCCCCCCCCCATCTTCCAATTAATTTTTCTGCTTTGAATTCCTCCCAAATCGGGCTGAATGCAGTGGGAAGACCAGTGAAAACGGAAAAACGGACACAATATGTACAGTATAACTCAAAAATACTGGGTAACTCGCAATAATTTTTGGGGTCCCACTATAATAATCTATATGTTGAAAGGTCTTTGTCTTTTTAACTCAAAATAAAACTTCAGTCCCTTCAATTTTGACTTAAGCGATACTTACTGTACCTTGCCCATAAGGTAACGCAGAAGAAGAAAAAGAAGAAGATACCAGGCAGTGGGAATCACCCTGCCCTTTTCAACTTTTCACTGCTTCTGTGTTGTGGTGGGTTTTTTTTAAAGCTTCAGTTTGAGGGGGCTTAATGGCCTAGCCGGGGTATTAGTCATAAGTTTCTTTATTGTTCATAATTGGCATTGTACAACGCACATGGAAACCTGTCTTCCACCGTGTCAAATAAGATGAGATATATCAAAGTAAAAATATTAAATAAAAATATGAAACATAAAATTACATAAAAGCAAATATGCAACTCTCACACCACACCCAATCATCCATCCGCTCTCCACTATCTTGCTCACTCATCATGCAACCCACCACCTTTTTAACCCTTTCTTTTCTTTTGTCCTTCCTTTCCTCCTTTTTTTGGCTCACTCGTGTTAACGAAGTTAACGAGTCTATAGTAACTATGATAGTTGTTCGGTTGTGTGTGTGTGTGTGTTGCGTCCGTGGTCTAATCTCCAAACTTTGATGTTGGTATTTTCTCGGGAAATAGAAGGCGTACATTGTTCAAACTTTGCACGCATATGAATGTCTATGCAAGCTTTAAAGCAATAATGATTTGAATAATTAAATACTTAAAGCAACACTTAAAATACTTAAAGCAACACTGTAAACAATAACAAAAAGATAACATTTTAGATTAGTGGGCTAGAGAGTATTCAACAGCAACATGAGTTAAGAAACTCATCAACACTGAAAGCCTCGATAGCTCATTGGTAGAGTGTCTGTCTGTCATGCCAATGGTTCCGGGTCCGATTCTCGGCACGGGCACTTTTTTTTTTTTAGTTGTATCCATTAACGATAGTTTCAATTGTACTTTAACATTTTATTGGCAATCTTGTACTTTAGACACCCCCCTCAATCTTTGTTGTCCCACATGTGCCTGTTCGAGTGAGCCTTGAAGGCTTTGTCTCTTGTTCCTTGTTCCTTCGGAGCGACTCTCACTGCATGCCCTCATTTCGCAAGCCTGTTTACCCTCCCGGTTTTGCCGGAATTGTCCCGGGAATTTGCAAAAATTCTGGGTAAAGTAATAAATTCCGGGTGAACGCTGAAAATCCCGGGATTTTTAAAAAACCTTCTATTATTTGTTTCCGTTTGTATGAAAAGACGCAAGGGTTGACCGAAACCTTGGAGTGATAGGGTGAAATGGCCAAAAGTGAAGCAGAAGTTTTCTCAAAAGTATTTGAAAGTGCCAGGAATATCAAGTTCGCGTTTGGGAGACGAGCATGCACACTGCAAGTACTGCAACGTGGACTTCAAAATTTGGCACAGTGCGCTCGCAAGATACCTTTTAAATCAGGGTTTTATCGCGAGTCGTGTACCGATGTGAATTCTTTTTTCTTCTTCTCAAATTCCGTGTTTTTCTGTGGCAA
Organism: Phymorhynchus buccinoides; assembly: GCA_017654935.2. Taxonomy (NCBI): domain Eukaryota; kingdom Metazoa; phylum Mollusca; class Gastropoda; order Neogastropoda; family Raphitomidae; genus Phymorhynchus; species Phymorhynchus buccinoides. The sequence continues at coordinate 29,607,440 of CM065710.1, forward strand.
ATTCCAGGTTCATTATAAGGGTAAACAGGTCTGATTTTGCCTTCCTGCTCACCGTTCGCTACTCTTTGCCCTAACATTTTCCCTGTAGTGCGAGCGACAAGTGTCGGACTAGCGGGTCCCGATTCTCTGGATCGGGGGTGCTACGACTTTAAAGACACACTGACCCACCACGATTAAGTCCCTTGCAGGGGTGTGCCTAAAATACGAAAACGGGCGAAAACAGAAGCGAAAGTGCATTTTTGATTGTAAACAAGAACAAAAAATGTTACATTTGTCTAAACCCTACCAACTTTTGCATAGATTTGATCTTTAATCGACTGTTGATCCATATTTAGATGTAAATTCTGATCTGCATTTTTTTATAAACCAGCTTCCGCTAGCCATTACTTCCGATTGTACCATACTATTAAATCTTAATGAAACTTGGCAGAAAGGTTCCTTAGATGCTGCCCATGGTGTTAAAATTTACGCAATGACCCAAGATCAGCGTAATCCCTTTGAATCAGATTCAGTCTCTTATGTCTTCGCCCGTTTTCGCTCGTTTTCGTATATTAGGTAGACCGCCTTGCAGACCTGTTTACTCTACTCTTTTCGAGTGGTATTCTACTCAATTTGGATCTCTACTACTTGTACCAAGATTGAAAATAATGCTAGATTCACTCATTTTCAGTGAACATAGTTTGATGGTTTAATGAATAACGCTACACGTTTTGCACAAAAACTACTCATTTCAGCTATCCAGACTACTCAAGACTTGTGTACGTGTAGGGGGTAAACAGGTCTGCCCTTGTTGTTTTCTGGGTAGCTGTGACCCACATACAAATACCCCCAACTTCAAATTGAGGCTGCTCTTTAAAAAAAATTGTTTCGTTTTGAATTGGGGGGCATTTGTATGGGAGTCGAACCTGGTCAAAACAAGGTTTCTTTAGTAGCTATATAAGAGGGAAAACCCGTGAATCCTGTGATTTTGACAGGTGATCTGGTAGGCCTTTAGCCCTTTCATCGCCACTGTCGCCTCTTGGCACCACAATGATTTAACACCCATGTCACTGAAAGGCATCAAATGAGGGTCTGGTATCCAGTGACCTTATGTTCTTAATTCTGAGAGGTTAAGGATAGGCCCTGTTTTATGCATGTCACAGAGGGTTTCCCCAATATTGCAGACAAAATCTTTTTTTCTACCCAGGTAATCTTAATGGAAAGTTTTGGCTGAAAAATGGCTGGCATTGAAAGGGTTTTAACCTTTTTTTCAGCCTTTTTCGGGCGCTTTTCTACCTAAGCCATTAATTTCTCTAATCTCATACCTGACATTAATTTTGTTTTTTCTCTCTGTGTGTGTGTGCGTGTGCGCAGGTGTCTCGCTCGCTGATGGACTCTATGGACGACATGCCCAGCCTCATCTCCCACCTGGAGAACGGGGTCGACGGCCCCCCCTCCCACCACCCCGGCCCCCGCCATCCCTGCTGCCCGAGCACATGCTGATGGGGGACTGCGACGGCGGGGGCCCCCCCACCCACCCCCACCCCTTCTCCCCCGGGCCACCACCCCCACCACCACCACCACCGCCTCAACCACCCCCACCACCCCCACCACCACCACCCGGGATCCGTCTTCCACCCTGCCAGCCAGCTCCCGCCCTTCTCCTCCATCGTGCCCTTCCGCACGCCGCCCTTCCCCGGGCCCCTGAACATCTTCACCACCTCCCAGCCCCTCTCCCTCTCCCAGCCTGGGGACTTCATCTCCTCGGCGGGGCCTCTCTTCCAGCCCGGCCCGGCCCTGGCCCTGCCTGCGCCCCTCAAGGTCATGGAGATGCCGCCATCCCCGGGGGTCGGGGACTCGGAGGTGGTCTCCACCACCTGCCAGCTGAAGAAGTACGGGTCCTCCGAGGAGCCGCACATGGGCGGCACGGGCGTGTCCACGCCCGAGAACCCGCCCGAGCCCATGATGGTGGTGCTCCCGAGCGAAGGCAGCGGCGAGGGGGAGAGGGAGAGGGAGAGAGAGAGCGGCGGGAGCAGCAACAACGCCTGCAACCCGCCTTCGAGCGAGTCGAGCGACACGGGGTCGCAGTCGCCCCCGACCACCGCCGAGGAAGGCGCGGAGATGATGATGATGAACGGGGACGTCGACCTCCCGCCCACCTCCAGCACTTCCCACGCGTCGAAACGGGCGGCCATCGAGCGGCAGAACCTCAACACGAGGATGATGGGGGGCAGCAGCGGCGTGGGAGGGGGCTCGTCCTCGAGGAAGCAGCGCCACCCCATGCGGAGGTTCAGCAGCGCGGGGAGCGAGCAGGAGACGCCGCAGTCCACGTCGTCCCTGGCCACCAGCTCGCTGTCCTCGACCACGAGGGAGTCGCGCGACATGGAGGACCAGGGTCTGGTGGCCTACCTCATCAACAAAGGGAGGGTGTACAAGTGCGAGCACTGCCGCATCATCTTCGACGACTGCACGCTCTACCTGCTGCACAACGGCTTCCACTCGCACGACGCACAGCCCTTCCGCTGCGGCATCTGCCGGGCGGTGTGCCACGACCGCATCGAGTTCAACTGCCACCTCACCAGCCACATCAAGTGAGTGTTGCATGGATGCTCCTTGCTTTCAGGATGTCCTGAAAGTTCAGGATTTTTTTGTTTTGGGATTGCCTGGAGCCCGGCGTCTCGCTAGATTATGAGAATATGCATTTTGCTGGTTATAGATGTTGTGAACTTTGACCGGAAGCGAAAGTGCAATGAGAGCCTGGCAGTTACATTGGAAACTGTTTCCCTTCAGCTTCCGGGGGGTATTGCCCCCCTGGAACCCCCAGGAGGGGTGCTGTCCCTGCACTCCGCCAGTGCTGGCAGGATTTTTGAAATTTCCCAGGAGCACCCATGGTGTTGCTTCTTCTTCTTCTTTCTTTCTCTTCCCAACCACCATCATCAAGTGGATGGTTCTGTTGGTTATATAACGTGGGGACTTTGGTCAGGCAGAAAACTGTCGATAGCCGCCCGGATGATTGGCGTTGATATGGAAGCGAATTTAGGGATGTAGGGTTTTGATTTGGGAGGGGGGGGGGCGTTGTTTCTTGGATCCGGGATTTGAAGCCCTCCACTGAGGCTGATGTTACTGCCTCAGGGGGTAGGGAGTTCCGATGGTCCGGGGGAAGTAGGAGAACTTTCTATAACTTGTCTTGCAGGAGGGAAGGAGGTAAGTTGCTTGTTCAATCATTCAATCGATCTATCAGTCAATCTATCAGTCAATCAATCGATCAATTCTTTATTGCGCATTTTGCAGGAAGTTCTTATTTGCAGCGTCTAAAACAAATTGACAAGCCAAACACAATGTGATTTTTATTTGGTGTACGTTGAAGGGGCCTGATGCATAATGCAGGGGATCCCCTCTTATAAGACCTTTGAAAAATCATCCAAAATGAGGTCTTGAGTTAGAGGGAGTTGTATAAGGGAGGTAATTTAATACTTGCAAAGAAGGGCAATGTCTCAGAGAAGTAGGTCATATATGGGAGGGAGCCTTATATATGGGAAGTCTTATAACTATAAGGGAAGTTCCACTGTAATAATAATGATGATAATAATAAAGAACATTTATCGCACTCTTTCTCCAAAGAGCTCAGAGCGCTTACAAAATTAATATGAATTGAAATAATGACAAATGTTGCAGGCTATTTTATCGACGGAACTGGAACAGAGCGCTTGTAGAGTTGCAGGCAAGGTAATTTTCAGAGAGTTCTCTGATTTCAGAGAAAAGTTAATTTCAGGAAATCGAATGTCAGAAGGGTTTTTATAAAGCTTGAGGAGATGCCCCTTTCCCTAAGTTTGAACAGTTTTACATATTCATATGGTCTCCTGACCACCATGAAGGGCTTTTAAAGGGGCACCCTGACGGATGAGTTTTTGCAAGAAACACGTCGAGGTCACCAGAAAGACAGCCTTTTTAAGGATCGGAACACCCACTTTGTCATGTATTACTGTGATTGTTGCCGTGTGTTGTCTTATGTATTAATTACAGTGATTGTTGCTGTGTGTTATCTTATGTATTACTGTGATTGTTGCCGTATTGATTGTTTTTATGTACTACTATGATTGTTGCTGTATTCATTGTTTTATGTATGACCAATATTGTTGCTGTATTCATTGTTTTATGTATTACCAATATTGTTGCCGTATTCCTCATTGTTGCCTTATGTATTATTGTTGCCTATGTATTACCGTGATTGTTGCCGCATTCATTTCTAATTTGTCACCTTGTGTATTACAGTGATTGTAGCCGTATTCCTCATTGTTGCCTTATCTATTATAATTGTTGCCACATTCCTCATTGTTGTCTGGTGTATTATTGTGGTTGTTGCCGCATTCCTCATTGTTGCCTGGTGTATTTATTTAAGAAAATTTATATAGCGCTTCACCTTTAAGCTCTAAGCGTGTATTATCTTGATTGTTGCCGCATTCCTCATGTATTACAGTGATTGTTGCCACATTCCTCATGTATTACAGTGATTGTTGCCGCATTCCTCATGTATTACAGTGATTGTTGCCGCATTCCTCATGTATTACAGTGATTGTTGCTGCATTCCTCATGTATTACAGTGATTGTTGCCGCATTCCTCATGTATTACAGTGATTGTTGCCGCATTCCTCATGTATTACAGTGATTGTTGCCACATTCCTCATGTATTACAGTGATTGTTGCCGCATTCCTGATTGTTTCCTTATCTATGGTTGTTGCGCTGATTGTTTCCTTATCTATGGTTGTTGCGGCATTCCTTATTGTTGCCTTATTATCGAGAATGTTGCCGCATTCATCATGTATTACAGTGATTGTTGCCGTATTATTCATCGTTGTCTGGTGCATTATCGTGACTGTTGCCGCATTCCTCATCATTGACCCATGCATTATCGTGACTGTTGCCGCATTCCTCATTGTTGCCTGATGTATTATCGTGATAGTTGCCACATTCCTCATTATTGCCTTACATATTTACAGTGTGTTGCCATATTCTTCAGCATTGCCTTATGATTATTGTCATATTCCTCGTTGCCTTGTATATTATCATGATTGTTGTCGTATTCTCATTGTTGTCTGATCTATGATTGTTGCTGTATTCCTCATCATTGCCTAATGTATTACCATGATTGTTGCCACATTCATTAATGTTGCCTTACGTATTACAGTGATTGTTGCCATATTCTTCAGCGTTGCTTTATCTATTTTGATTGTTGCCACATTCTTCATTGTTGCCTTATGTATTACAGTGATTGTTGCCACATTCCTCATTGTTTCCCCATGTATTATCGTGACTGTTGCCGCATTCCCCATTGTTGCCCGATGTATTATCGTGGTTGTTGGCGCATTCCTCGTTGCCCGATGTATTAACATGACTGTTGCCACATTCCTCATTATTGCCCGATGTATTAGCGTGACTGTTGCTGCATCCCTCATTGTTGCCTGATGTATTATGGTTGTTGCCGAATTCTTCACTGTTGCCTCATGTGTTACCGTGAATGTTGCCGCATTCTTCATCACTGCCTGCTGCATTATCGCGACTGTTGCCGCATTCCTCATCGTTGCCCGATGCATTAATCGTGACTGTTGCCGCATTCCTCATTGTTGCAGACTCTACGCTGTGCACTGCCCCAACGTGGATTGAGGACACGGAAGACCCCGGGAGAGACAGACAGACAGGCGGACGGACGGACGGACACGGAGAGGGGAGGGAGAAAAGCGCCCTCTACTCTTTATCTTCACCAGAACTGAACGAGAGACCCCCCGAGGATACCGTGGGACACCCCCACCCCCAGTTTTTTGTTCAACGGTTCCTGTTTATTTTTTTGGTGATTTTTTTTCTTCAAAAGATATTTGTTTCCCCCCCGAGCAACTACATACCTACCCACCTACCCCTTGGTTCTGAATTAGCAGGTTCAGTGCTGCATCATTTTTGGGGTGTGGTGGGTTTTTTTGTGGTAGGAAAATACTTGAGGAAAAAAAGGGGTGGGGGTGTTGGTGGTATATCCCCTCCCCCACCCCCTCCTCTCCTCCTCCCTTTGCGGTTAGTGTTTGGTAAGTGTGATGTGTAGTACACATTGGTGACTCCTGACTTTAATATTATTAATTATTAGTAGTATTCTGTTCGGCACAATTACGTTTTGGGAACGAGAACTTGGAGAAAGAGAAAAACACACAACAAAAAAGTGGACGAAGCTCAACTAACTAACTATCAGAGTGGGTGGGAGTGAGTGAGGGAGAGGGTGGGGGGGTGTTGCCGTTGCAGCGATTTGGGGGTCTCCCCCCACCCCCCTCCCACCCCACCCCCCTTTCCCAGCACTTCCTTAAGTCGCTCCCGTGGCTTATGTAGCGTTTCGGCGGACAAGAGGTTCGGAAAAAGCTGCCGCTGCAACTACTACTACTACTACTACTACTACTGCTATGACTACTACTACTACGACTACTATTACTACTACTACTACGGGAGTGTTGTTAAGCTAACGAACGCATTTCGCTGTCTCATCATCATCTTGTTATGTACGTACCTAGTTGCAGGCCTGACTTTGAATGAATAGAGGCTACCAGACTGTTTATCTTATACTCAAACAAAAAAAAGAGGGTGAGAGAGACAGCGAGAGAGAGAGAGAGAGAGACAGCGAGAGAGAGAGACAAACATGTACACGCGACTCACTCGGGCACTGGATGTCCGCAAGTGACTTTTTTTTTTCTTTCTTTTTTTAAAGTGTATCCGATGGAAAGCATGATTGATTGTTGATGCTAACTGAGTTGACTGTTCTACATCGTGTAACCCCCCCCCCCCCCACACACACACACACACCCTATGCCCTTCTATGGTATTGATAGAGGGTGGAGGGGTGGTTATGTGATGTTGATTTTTTTTTTCCTTATGTGCCATTGGTTTTTATTGGGGGGTGGGGGTGGGTGGGGTACGTTTATTCTTTTCCTGTTACTACCGGTTTATAATTAATTTTTTTTGTGCTACTTAAGTTTTCTTTATTACCAAATTTCAATTCTGTTAGGTTTTTGTGTGTGTGTTTTTTTGTTGTTTTTTTTAGAAAATTACAAATGTTTTGGTGCTTTTTCTAAATTTATTCTTTCATTCTATATATATATGAATGGATTAGTTCTTTGACTACAGTTTTTAACAATTGTTGATTTTTTTTTGGGGTGGGGGGGGGGGGGGAGGTTTTTTATTTTCATAGCTAAGACAAAATTTAGCACTGCCAAGATCACTTTTTAACATTAAAAAGTCTGTCATTTTTTTTTTTTTTAAATAAATTCTACACATGTATACTAATTTAGCACAGGGGGCTAACGACTAACATTTAAAATGGGTCCATCACTAAAAAAAAAGAAATATTAACAAAAATGTGGAACAAAGCAACTTGCCTTGAATAATTAATTAATTAACAAAGCCGAGTCCGTTAATAAACAAGGGTCCAGTCCTTGGCTAATGAATGAATGAAATGACCATCAGTGAATTGTGTGACTTGTGACCAATGTTGAGCTCACAGTGTGTGTTTAAATTCTGTTATTGTCGGCAAGTTTCCACTATAGAGTGTACGGTTCCGGACCTGTTTTCCCTACGGATTTGTCCGTAATTATTACGTTTTGAGACCTCCGATGCGCTATTACGGTCAGCCACAAAAAAATCTGCATTTCCTCTGAACGAGTGCGAAAAAAGAAGAAGAAGAAGAAATCAAAAGAAGGCATGGCGTTTGAGCCGTACTCGCTACTGTGTCATCTGCTATCAAAGGTATCACTTCGAGTGATGTCCCTTGAATGAATACTTCCGGTTTATTTCTCCATGCCGCCATTTTTCTAGGTACGAAGTGCAAAATTTCGGCAGTTGTCAAAGTTGGGTTTGGATGGGAAGATGCAGCATGCGTGTACGACACCCTCCCCCTCTCCCCCCCCCCCACCGCTCATCAAAAGGTTTGACGGCAGCGAAAAATTCTGGTGAAAGGATTTCTCGGACAGCAAAATTACGGACAGATGCCTGAAATTACTGTTTTCAGAGCTTGGGATTACTGACAGTGAAGCTTTGGGGTAAGCAGTGTAGGGTTAGCATTCCTAGCTCGTTAAAATTCCTAGCTCGCTACTATGAGAGTGACTATTTGCGACAACCACAAATTTTACTTTTTCGTTACTTGAACCATTTACCTAACCCTAACCCTAACCCTATCCCTAACCCTAGAAAAAAAGTGAAATTTGTCGTTCATGCTCAATGTCGCAAAATGCCGCAAATAGTCAGTCTTATAGTATAGTGAGCTAGGAATTTTAACGAGCTAGGAATTTTAACCCGACAAGCAGGTCTGCGGTTCTGAGAGTTCATGGTTTCAAGAAAGACCCCCCCCCCCCACTGAAAGACAAGCTTTGTAGATGCCTAAGATGGCATTGTTTTGTTTGTATTTAAAAGATTGATATGAGTCAGTGTGTGTATTGTCTCAATGACGTCGTTTGTCAGCATCGCAATCGGGTTGCAGATTTGTAATAATGATATATGCGACCCTGCACCACGAAAGGGACATTAAGTGTTAAACTGACCATTCTGAGAAAATGGTACAGTTAGAAACTTCAGGCAATTCTCTTTCAAATGATATAAGAACCATTCTTGTAACTTGTTCCGTTTTAGAGTTGGTATTTAAATTAAGTAGGGTGACTGTCGGCCATTTTGAGAAATCACAGTCTGAAGAAAATGCATCAACCTACTCATTTAAAAGCACTTTTTGCAGTATTCAGAGACCATAGCAAGGATTGTCCTTTATAAATATGAAAGATGAGATGTTAGAGAACATGAAAATACCCTTAACTCAAAATTGATTAAAAAAAAAAATGTTTGACTTTGCAAGCCTGTTGTGAGAAACCAGCCCAGCGACTTAATGTCCCTTTCGTGGTGCTGGGTCACAAATGACACCCTCTGATCCCTTGGAAGCAAGAAACCTTCTGTGCACTAGTGTGTTTGATGTAAACCTGTCTGAAGTGGATGTGAATGGGTTGTTGTTGGGTTGGGTTTTTTTGTGTGCTCGTTTTTATTTTTAAGGACAAATGCAGCCGATCACATTGATGAGTGGGTCTCTTTGGAAATCCTGAGAATGTACAACTTGATACCGGTGAATCTAAATGGGAAGGGAGGGGTGAGAGGTTGAAGGGGAGGGAATGGGGGTGAGGAAGAAAAACAAAGGGGGGGGAAACGGAATAACACTTTGATGTATTATGGTGCCCATTTAAAACAGCTTGGCCCGAGTTCACAATGGAGACTTCTAATGCCCTATTAAATCCTGCTGCTTTAGAAGCTCTTCTAAGATATCGTGATGACCAGTGGGTGGATGCAACCTTGTCTCGGATACCAGGCAGCGCCTGTTTTTCAAACTTTTGACTAAAAAAAAAAATAATGATTCAAAGTTCAAGGGGGAAAAAAGTGTCGAGTTCTCACTTTGCAAGCCTGGAATAAGCTTCAAGTTGAGTATGATTTCGCTTCTTCTTCAGCTTCAGGGGGGCAACGGCTCTGCCCCTGGACCCCTGCCCTGTCTGTTTTTGGATTTTCTTCACTTGCATCTATGCAAGTGTCACACTGTCTCAATGTGAATGCAGGCCCAGATAGGCACACAAACTAGCTGGAGTTTTGAGTGATCTTTTGGTTGAGCCGAAAATGAAAACATATCCTCCAGGACTGCCCTCCTTACCTGACCGGTGAGAGTGGAGCTCCAGGAGAAGCTGTGGGGACCAACAAAGGCGCTACAAAAGACAGCAGACTTCGTTCACCGTCGGGACTGGACTGAATATTTAAACATGGCCACCGGGAACGCAGAAGAAGAAGAATTCTTTTTGTGGTAGATTTATTGAAAGTGAAAGTAAGACTGATTGGAGATCAGCAAACTAATTGGATTGAAGAGCCAAGCAGAGCACGGGAGTGAATAGAATGTTTAGGTGTTTAACATTCAAAATTTACTTTGCACACGAGATTAGGAAAATAGAAAGAAAAAAAATGCAGTAAGTGTATCACTGTATGATACTGAACTGCCAAAAAGTATTGCGGGGAAACGATTGTTTGTCATCAATCTTTTTTATGCTTAGGACTAAGGATTGTATCATCGCTGTTATTCTACCCATCGCAAAACCGTTCTGGAATTTTGCGTTGAGGGAAGCACAACGTCCTCAAACTTTGTCACTTTTTGTTGTTGTTGTCCTTATGTACTTGAACAACTTGTTCGCATTGACCTCTAAATTTAAAACATGTCATCATGGTCATCATATAATTTTTAACCAACAAATGCGAGCAATTTGCATGTACGTAAAGGCATCGTGAAAATAGTTGGGTCCGTTAAGAATTGGTCAATACTAAAGTTAATGTTTTACGTCCTCTTGGCAAAGCCATATGGGACTAAATTAGATTAGAAATTAGAAATTGCTTCAATATATAGCATTCTAGCACATTGAGGCTTTATAGTGAAAAGTCTCTGCCTCTGTCTCTTTACTGAAGGTGACAGGTGTTGATCACACTTTAAGAAATGTGTGTACATTCTTTTTTTTTTTATAAAGATCTTTGCTCAACATATTGGAACAAAAAAACCAAAATGACTTTTGTCCGCTTTACTCGCAGAACCGTGAAATGTTTTGCCACAATGCAACGCGAAGCGGACAAAACAGTGTTGTTTTATACAACATTTGAACTTCGTCGATTAAAAGAGAGGCGAATGAAACTGCAAAAATGCTTTTTTATCGAGAGAAAAAATTCCCATCAGAATGTGAGTGCCGTATAGCTGTTATGCCATCTGAACAAAAGCTAAAAAAGTGCCATAACTCGCGAAGTTGGACATTTTTATTGAGAAAAAATTCCCATCTGAATGTGAGTGCCATATAGGTCTTATGCCATCTGAACAAAAGTTAAAAAAAAGTGCCGTAACTCGCGAAGTTGGTTCAAAGGACTTCTTTTGTGTGATAATATTTTTTTTTTGGGAAAAAAAAAATTCATCTTCAGGAAAACGATTGGGGAGTTTGAAAAACAAGCACCGAAATAAAAGAGCACAATATGTTTTAACCCTTTCGCTGCCAGCCATATTTCAGCCAAAAAGTTCCATTAAGTTTACCTGCATAGAAAACCAAATCCATCTGCAGTTTTGGGGATTCTTCTGCGACGTATGTAAAATAAGGTCTGTCCTTACTTCCCAAAACTAAGACAATAGGGTGTTTGGATAATAGACCCCAATTTGATGCCGTTTAGTGGCATAGGTGTTGAATCACTGTGGTGCTATAATGCGACTTTGGCGGTGAAAGGGTTAATTAACAAATGTCACGGAAGATTTCGCTCGGGGGGGGGGGGGGGGGGGGGGGGGGGGGAGGGTTTTACTACAACATAGCGTCGTTTAGTTTGCAAAGTTGTGAACGGGGAAATCATTTGATTTGTTACTTTTTCACTTTCACATACTTTGCAAGCAAAAAAATATTTATGATAGACATTGTGAAAGAAAAAAACCCCACTTTGTTTTATATGACTAAAATGGCGATTTGAGCATTATATATTATTTAATAACACAGTTCTAAGAGGGTACAAAATGTTAGTTTATTTTGACGAAAGCGTGAATTTGGATTTTGTTAAATTTTGCGTTTTGTTATTGTTTTGATTTTGTTGAAGTAGATTTGAAATACACGTGTGTGGGGTTTTTTTTAAAGCAGAGAAATACATTAAGTTTGGAGAGCTATTATTATGATTCCAATTCCTTGCAAAGTTTTTTTTGTAGGTTGCTCACAAGATGCGGTGTGCGTGTGGGGAATGTGGTGGTGTGAGGGATGTGATCGGCGAAGTAAATTCTGTTGTTGACATGTTGTGAGTGAAAATCTTTTTTTTTTTTTTTTTTTTTTTTGGGGGGGGGGGGGAAATGCTTATATACACAAACTTGTGAACAGAACACGATCAGTATTTTATACCAGTGTCTCTCAGAAATTTTGGGGAGCAAAGAAAAAGATTACAACAACCTGCATTTTTTTTTTTTTTTTTTTTTTTGCTGTGAAGGCTGTGATGTGATTCGGGAGTGGACAAAAAAAATAAAAAAATAACTGTATGTACGTTCCGTATAATTATGTGGATTTTTTTTGGGGGGTAATGTTTGACCAAAAAAAATATGAAGTCGTCTGCTCACAACATTGGGCAGATAGTGTTGTGCCATACAAGTTGATATCATCATGATTATTATTATTATTATGATATATATTCATGATGGTTATTGTTCTTATGATATCTATTGTTATTGTGAGTCTCATCTTTGATATATATATATATATAATAATGGGGTAATGTCTACATGGACTAGTGGAGTATGTATAACATTTGTTTGTTTTTGCGGGTTTTTTTTTGTTGTTGTTTTTTGTGGTTTTTTCCTCTGCGCGCGGTGCGGTATATATACATGCTTTGAAGGAGCTTTGAGAACAATTTGAGAGTTTAAAATTTAAAAAAAATCACCAATATTATAATGGCAAAACGCAGCAGTAGTATATTTGGACTTGGAGGTATAAAATAATTTTTGTTTAAATAAACGCTAATTTCTTTTATTATGCTTTTTGCTTCTCAGAATCTCTTTCCCAGCCAATTTTTTTCTCTTCAAAATATCAGATCACCTGCAATTTTTATTTTAGCTAATTTTCTTTTTCATTTTCCATCATACGGTGATGCCACCCCCACTCCCACCACCCCCCTCGCCTTATCACAATTTTCGCTTTTTTTTGGCTTTTGCTTTAATTTACCTGTTTTGTGTGTGTGTTGTTAATTGGGGTGATTCTCAACTGGTTTTTTGGGTTTTTTTTGGTTTCATTTTATTTGGAAACGCAGTCACGTGTTCCGTGGCCATGATAAGCAGATAAGATTAATATGATATATAAGATAGGTAGTAGTATTTACGATAAACGTTTCTTTCTTACTATTATAGCAAAAAATGTTGTACTTGTTAGGGATTTTGCAACATCATATAATATATTGACCTTTCTTTTTAACTTGCTGGGGGAGTAGAGTGGCACAGTGGTAGCGCGTTTGCCTCGTGTCAAGTAAACCCGAGTTCGAACCTGGGTACAGGGGATTTTCCCTCTCACTTTGCACTAGGCCTTACGGTCTGAACGTGGAGTCTTTCGGATGAGACGATAAACCGAGGCCCCGTGTGCCCATGCACTTAGTACACGTTAAACCCAGTGGCAACGAAAAAGTTCACAATTTAACCCCCCCCCCCCCCCCCCGCCCCCATCCCCCCCCACCCCCAAAAAACCCCTCCTCATCAGTTGCAACAAAAATCGCACGCATGCAATTTTTTTTTTTAAATTGGGTGGTGCGCCTCTGACTGCGATGCGCTCTCCAGGTGGGAGCAACCCGAATTTCACAGAGACGCAATAATACATACATAATTTTGCAACATACTTACTGTATCCAGCTCGCTGCGAAAATGTGAAAGAATTGTTTGTGAGTACCGTAGAGTTGTCGAAAAGCGGATATACACCTTTGCACTGAACGACAGTCGTTTACAAAATAGAAATAGGACAAAAACACGGAATAAAGAAACCCTTGCAGAACAACTTTTTCCTGCGAAAAACAACACTCCATAAAACTGACTGGGGCCAGGCAAAGCAAGCGACCATACTATGATTATTACCAATAACAATAAAAAAAACAAGTACGCAGATCATATAATAACTTTTAGTGCCTAACAATTTATAGTGTTTTTTTAGAGAGGGGACAGAGCTTGTAAAAAAAGAAAGAAAAAAAAAAGGTCGGCAATAAAAAAAGACTGGGACTTCCATGCACACACACACACACACATAGATACACACACTCACACCAACATGCGCGTGCACACACACAGACACACACACACACACACACAATAACAGCTCGGAGGTTGATTTCTAATGTTTAGTTCTCAAAAGGTTGGCCTTCCACACACACACACACACACACACACACACACACACAGACACACACACACACACCCACACACACACACACACACACACACACACACACACACACAATAACAGCTTGGAGGTTGATTTCTCATCTTTACTTCTCAAAAGGTTGGACTTCCACACACAGACACAGACACACACACACACACACACACACACACACACACACACACACACCACACAAACACACACACACACACACAATAACAGCTTGGAGGTTGATTTTTCATCTTTAGTTCTCAAAAGGTTGGACTTCCACACACACACACAGACACACACACACACAGACACACACACACACACACACACACACACACACACACACACACACACACACACACACACACACACACACACAATAACAGCTTGGAGGTTGATTTTTCATCTTTAGTTCTCAAAAGGTTGGACTTCCACACACACACACACACACCACACACACACACACACACACACACACACACACACACACACACACACACACACAATAACAGCTTGGAGGTTGATTTCTCATCTTTACTTCTCAAAAGGTTGGACTTCCACGACACACACACAGACACACACACACACACACACACACACACACACACACACACACACACAATAACAGCTTGGAGGTTGATTTTCTCATCTTTACTTCTCAAAAGGTTGGACTTCCACACACACACACACACACACACACACACACACACACACACACACACACACAACACACACAATAACAGCTTGAGGTTTGATTTCTCATCTTTAGTTCTCAAAAGGTTGGACTTCCACACACACACACAACACACACACACACACACACACTCCCGTAACAGCTCAGATGTTGATTCCTAATGTTTAGTTCTCAAAAGGTGGGCCGTCAGCTATATGACGATCATGAAAGAAAGACTCGGGTTACTAAGGGGTGGTGGGGGTGGGGGAGGAGGGGGAGACAAAGAGAAAGGGGAGGAGGGAGGGAGGATTAGGGAGACACATGACACAATACTAACTTGTGAAAGCGAAGGGGGGGGGGGGGGTGGGTGGGGAAAGAATGAGAGAGAAGGCGATAAATGGAAGATGGGATTTTATTGTGTCAACTTGTGTTTGGACAAGATTTTGTTTCTTGTTCGTCTTGATAGCCATTCTCTCCACCCGCTCTGATCTGTGTGTCATGATGCTCGCTGCGGTCTCATTTTGCCAGGTGTTTGTTGTTCCAAGACACAGGCTGGATTAATTAAACATGCATGCATGATGCACACAAATACACAAATACACACGCATGTGCACATGCGCACACACACACACACACATGCGCGAGCGTGCACACACAGACACCCACACTCAACGTAGATAAACAGGGCGCACACTCGTGCGCGAGCATGCACACACACAGACACACACACACATCGATAAATGTCACATCTCCAGCAATAAGAAACCAGTAATGAAGATGTGAGACATGCACACGCACACACACACAAATAAACATTGCATCTCCTGCAATAATAAACCATTGATGAAGAAGGAGGGGGGGCGGGGGGGGGGGTGGGGGGGGAGGGGGGGGGGGGGAGGCAAAAACAAAAGCATAAGCGACGGATAAATAACCCGAGAACTTATTGTCGTAACTGAGAACTCGTAATTAAGCAAAGTGACAAAAGTGACAAAATAATTAACCCGATGAACTTATTGTCGTAATTGAGAACTCCACATTAGATTAAGCAAAGCATCAAAAGTGACAGGTAAAACAACATTTCTAAGCCAACAAACTAAGTTGCTGTAAACGAGAACTCGCAATAATGGTGTGAAGTAAATAAATATAAAACTAAGGTGGCAGATGTTGATACTATTGCCCAACAAACATAATCCACGTAAATGAGAACTCGAGTTAGGCGCATAACGGCAGCATGACGGAGGGGTCATCTGGTTTGTAAGTTCTGTGCTTGTAACGTCCTCAATATGTCACTCTCATCCTGTGGGCTGTTTGTACTTTTATATTAGGCCACCGAAACACTTTATAGTTCTATTTCTCACCTTTTCTGTGAAATTCGGGTTGCTCCCACCTGGAGGTCAGCACGGACGTCTAAGCAGAAATTCGGGTTGCTACCACATGGATAACGCGTTGCAGCCAGAGGCGCGCCAGAGGACGCGCCACCCTTTTTTTTATGCGATTTGTGGATGGGGGGGGGGATGGGGGGGGGGGGGGGGGGGGGGGTGGGTGGGGGGGGGGGGGGGGTACATTTTGACCAATTGACACTTGTTTTCATTGCCACTGGGTTTAGCGTGTGCTAAGTTGCTGGGCACACGGGGCCTCGGTTTATCAGTTCTCCCGGATCTCGAAAGATCGTCTCCACGTTCAGACTGTTAAGGCCCCCAGGCCTAGTGTAAAGTGAGAGGAAAAAACCCCTGTACCCAGGTTCGAACTCGTTTACTTGACACGAGAGCGAGGCGAAACGCGAAACGTCTGTGCCACTCTACTATCTAAGAACCCACATTCTTCTTCTTCTTCATCTTCGTCTTTTTCTTTGATAATTTAGGGGGCACCGGTCACAAATTTGAGAGGTACAATTAGTTAGAGCACCACACACCACCACCACGACGCGCAATAATATTACAGACCTGTTTACACACTACTCTTTTCGAGTAGTATTCTACTCCATTTATGGACCTCTACTACTCTACTTTGGACTTCAAAAATTTGAAAACGATGCCAGATTTAGCTACTCATTCTCAATGTGAACATTGTTTGATGGTTTTAATGAATAAAACTACACAATTTGACACACAAAACTACTCATTTCAGCTACTCAAGACTTTGTGTAGTAGGGAGTAAACAGGTCTGTAATAAATGAGGTCTGGGGGGAAAGTTGACTCAACATATTATCGGATAATTTTGTTTTGAATTTCAATCGATCACAATTTTTGAACCGATATTTTCCTCTTTTCTTTTTGTTTTTTTTCTTTTTTCTTCGTTTTTTTTTTATTATCTTCCCCACCTGTCATTTATTCTTCCCCCTCCCCCCCCCCCCTCCCCCCTTACTACTCATTCTCACCTGACCGTTCTTTTTGTTGTATGTTTTTTTCTTTTTCTTCTTTTTTTTATACCGCTGTATCCTCTTCGTCTAACCCCCACCCATTAATCCCTCCCTCCCCCCCCCCCCCCCCCCTCATTCTCTTCGCCACAATAATTATTGCCTTTACCTTTAAAAAAATAAAATAATAAATAACCATTATTTTGGTGCTTGTGTCAGGGTGGTTGTTTTTTTTTGTGGGTGGGTGGGTAGGAAGGTAGCATACAGGATCAGAGCTTAGCGTATTTCATTACATGTGTAGACTTTGCTTGTTATGTGTTGTGTGTGTGTGTTTTAGTGTTTTAGTGTCTTTTTTTTTTTTTTTTTTTTTTTTGGATTTCTCTCGTAATATTTGTAAAGCGCTCTGAGAATGATTTTTTTTTTATCATCGAAGAGCGCTATAGAAGCTTTATTTATTATTATTATATCATTTGAATTTCTCTTTATTGGTGTCGATGGATTTTTTTTTTGATTTTTTTTTTAGGGATTTTTTTGATTGCATTTCTCTCTGTCTCCCCCCCCCCCCCCCTTGTCTTTCTCTCTTCTCCCCCCCCCTCGCTCTGTCTCACCCCTCCACTCTCTCACTCTGTCTTTATCTCCTGCCCCTCTCTTCTCCCCCCTGCCCTCTCTTTCTCTCGCCCTCTTTCTCCCCCTCCCCTCTCCCTGTTTTTCCTCCCCCCTCCCCTCACTCCCTCTTTCTCATTTGATGTGTGTGTCGTGTCGTCCTGTATGCATGATCTACACCTGTCAAATTAACCAAGATTTGATATCGAGTTGTCTTGTTGTTATTATTGCGAATGTCAGTTCTGTTGCCCTCTCTGGTTGTGTCGCTTATTTTGTTCATTCATATATATATATCAAAGACTGTACACGGGAAGATAAGCATCCGGTCTCTTTTCCCTATATGAGTAGTGAGGTCAGAAACACTGGTTATGTCCCTTTTAAACAGGACACATTTTACACATCGATAGGCCAGTCGAATTCTCCGTTCAAGTTCCAGTCTGAGTTTTTGGATAGCCTTCACTGTGAATAGTGTACTGTCCGCACTAACGATAACTCTAATCAGCCCGGTTCGCCGAGCTCTTAAGTAGTCCATCTTACCCTTTTAGAATATCTTTGTATATATCAAGCTGTTTGTTATTATGAATATCTTTCTGTTGTTTTGTTTTGTTCGTTATCTGTTTTCGGGGTAATGAGTGAAAGGGCATGGAGGTACATTTTCCGTTTCTGTTACCGCTCGTTTTCTTCTTCTTCTTTTTCTTTCTTCTGGTTTTGGTACACTGTTGATCGATCACGAATCTTTTTTCTATATTTTTTTATTTTTTTTTTTTTTTTTAAAACCGACCTTTTGTTCTTCTTTTTTTTTGCTCAATCTTGTAGTGATAACAACATCTTATATGTACAAACAAACATGAAGAAAAATTTCAAAAAGGAGAGAGAGAGAGAGAGAGAGAGAGAGAGAGCAGTGCTGGTGCACTTTATTTTAATTTTATATATATATATACATCCACAATTTGCATTTTTGCAAAAAGGAGAGAGACATGACATCTTCTACACCAACACAGTCACTTTTGTGTTTTGGGTTGATTTCATTTTGATTTTATTTTTTTGGTTGTTGTCAATTTGTGTTGAAAGTTGAAGCAGAATGCTTTTTGTTTTTTTGAAAATGGCATTTCCCTAAAGTGATATATATATATATATACAAAAACCTTTATATTATATATATATACTCCAATACAACAGTGAGAAATTTATTTTACAGCCAGACGGGCCCAGGTGTTTTTTCTGTTCGTGTTTTTAAGCAAAATTACATCGAGGAGAAGAACAACAACAACAACATTAAGCCTCAAAGCGGTTTATGGGCTATACCCCCCCCCCCCCCCCCAAAAAAAAAGAAGAAAAAACACAAAAATGTTTTTGAGATGGGGACTTGTTTGATGAAGATATATATGCAGGCCATATAGAGAGATCGGCGAGGCCCCCGACTTTTGTATAATTTGCTGAAATGTTGATTTCGAAGAAGCTGTTGATTGGGCTTTCTTACTTATCCTCCGCTCCCCCCCCCCCCCTCCCCAATTCATCTTCAGGGGTGGGGGTGGGGGTGGGGATGTGTGTGAATAACAATATTCTTTTTTTACATTTGTTTATACACGGAGAAGACAACATTAAGCAAAAAAAACCCAAAAACAACAAAAACATTGTTCATGCCTTGACTTATCGATTCTTAGGGAAGAAGAAGAACAACAACAACAACAATAATAATGTAAAGTAGCATTTTTGTTTGTGTTTTTTTTTTTAACGAAAAATGGGGCGGGGAAAAAAAAAAAATGTTTTAGCGAAATGCGGAGAACGGAAAAATATCCACCTTTTGTGTGTGTGTGTCTTTTGTGGGCAGAACATTTCTTGTGGGGGGGGGGGGGGGGGGGGGGGGGCTCTCCTAATTGTATTGTAATTTCTCCTCTGTGCCTTGTATTAGTTGGGAACCCCCCCCCCCCCCCCCCCCCCCCCCCCCCCCCCCCTCCCCCCCCCCAAAAAAAAGCAAGCCAAGTACAAAAAAAAAAAGCCAAACAACAGCTTATTTTCAGACTGAAGCTGAAGTAATGAAATGAAATGCCATTTTTAACTGAAATGTAGTTTCATTGGTTTTGTTCTTGATTTTTTTTTTTTTTTTTTTTTTTTTTTTTTTTGGTTTCGTTTTCTTGGGTTTTATTTTCTTCTTTGTCCACGACTGCTTTTTTTCCCGTTTTGTTTTATTGTGATTTGTGCTCCTTTTCTATTATTATTATTATTATTGCTCTTTATTATTATCATCGTCATTATTTTTTTGTTATTTATCATTTTATGGGTGTTGATATTTGTCTTTTTTTTTTCTCCGGAATCGAATAACATGGTTCTCGCTTTTTTGTTGTTCTTCTTCTTTTGCATTTTGTTGTGTTCACCTTTTTTTTTTTTGGGGGGGGTGTGTATGCGCAGTTGCCTGGTTGATGATTTGAATGATAAGGGGTGAATATTTTTGTGGGGGCAAAATTAGAATTGACACTCCCCCCCCCACCCCCCCACCACCACCACCACCACCACCTCCTCCCCCCACTGCCTATAGATCACTTCTATTGATTGCTTCGGTTGTTATTTGTGCACGGATTCAAAAGAAATCGTATTATGACGATATCACAAAGACTCTCTCTGTCTCTTTTTTAACAGAGAAGCGTGGTTTCAGATTGTTAGCGAGCCCCGGGTCAGTGATCCGAATTGACCCCCTCATTTTGTGCAGCCATGGGTCACGTGACCCATAAAGTCTGAAAATCTCAAACTCTGGAGAGAGAAGCAGAACTCTGTGGGTTGTGAGGGGCATTGAACTAGACTAGAGAGGTCCAAGTTTTCTTGTTTTCTTCATCTCGAGCTTTTGCTTTTTAAAACGTTCCGACAGCCGTGTAAAG
>CM065710.1:29632867-29650367 GCA_017654935.2 Phymorhynchus buccinoides
TGTTCATGTATATATCTTAAAAAAATTGCACCTAAGCGCGCACGCTCGTGTGTGTGTGTATTTGTGCGTATATGCGAATTGCATTGTTTGTGCGTACCGCTTTTGGGTTTTTTGGCTTGCCATGTGCCATACTGATCAAATTATTTTGGAGACTGGAATCTGCCTGGTGTTTGTATGTATGTATGCGCGTATGTTCGTAAAGGCTTTTTTTATTTATTTTATTTGGGGTGGGGGTCACGGGTGGGGGCATAGAGACAGTACGGTGTTCCCTCGTGATGTGATGATCTCTGATGAAAAGTGTCGCGACGCGCTGTTACGAATTTTTTCTTGATGATGATGGTAATGATCCAGTGTGTATACAAAGACACAGCCCCTGAAGATCAAAGTGGTTTGGACAACCACAAACAAACAAAAAAACGAGATGTCTTTTTTCTTTCTTAATTTGGAGAGACTCCCATTTGGGGTAAAAGGCGGTTTGATGCTTTGTAGGAAGGAGGGAATGTGGACCATGCGTTTGCTGTATCTGTACAGATTATAAACGATCACTGTGTTCAAACTGGCATCTACCTTGCCTATTGTGTGTGTGTTTGGGGGTAGGGGTGGAAATGGTGTTGTGCTTTTCAAGATCTTATGGTGATGATGATGATGATGTTCGAGGTGATGAAGATGATATCGATGATCGATGGAAGGACCAACCTTTTGAGTATTGTTGTACATACGCCGTTTGTAGCGGAGACTGTTTCAAAAAAGAAAAAAAGAAGCACTACTACAGCTCATTGTTATTGTGTGTGTGTGTGTGTGTGTATATAGTATATGTATATATATATATGTATATGATGTGTGTGTGTAGGAAGGTAGGGGCGGCGGGTGGGTTGTCGATTTGTAGTCACGTGACTTGCGTTTCAGCCAGTCATTGCCAGTCTTTCACTGAGGGTACGGACACAACATCATAGCGTATCATTGGTGCTGTATTTTTCTTTCTCTTCTCTTTCGTCGCCTGATCCTGGCTCGAAGACGCTAACCACAACAACCAAAACGTCTACCATTACCGCGTCTTACTACTACTATTAGTAGTAGTTACTACTACTACTACTACTACTACTACTACTACTACTACAGTGGAACCTCCCTTATAAGAAATACGTGGTAAGATTTAACGTGGTGACAGCCCTGACATGGCGACCATTGTTGTCGACGGGGCTATAATTTTAATCTTAATCTTAATCTCCCTTATGAGACCTCCCATTATAAGACTCCCGCCCACATGAGACCCGCTTCTCTGAGACATTGCCCTTCTTTGTAAGTATTAACATTACCTCCCTTATAAGACCCCCCATTATAAGACACCCTCCCACATAAGACCTACTTCTCTGAGACATTGCCCTTCTTGGTAAGTATAAAAATTACCTCCCTTATAAGACCTCATTTGGGATGGTTTTTGAAGGTCTTATAAGGGAGGTTCCACTGTACTTCTACTACTACTACTACTACTACTTTAGTAGTACCCTTCTGTGTTGAGCAAGTTGCCAGTGTTTGTATTGCGGTACATTTGTATCATTATTATCGGATCACATCATTCACATTTTTTCATTTATTTTATGTCAAAACTGAATCTTCTTCCTTCTTTAAACATTCTCCTTCAGCATACTGAAGAGATGGGGGGGGGGGGGGGTCGTCTTTGTGTTTAATCTTTGTGTATTAGCGCCCCCAACCCCCCCCCCCCCCCCTTCCCTCCTCTGCTATCCCATCACATTGATGATCATGCTTTGTGTGTTTTGCGTGTGTGTAACATGCATACGTTTGTTTAATTAATTAATAAAGGTTATTACCGCCGCTAAGGGCCAAATCGTATCTTTCTTTCTTATTGTTTTTTTCTTTTTTTCTTTCTTTTCCTTCTTTTTCCTCACACCCACAAGAAGGGACTAAGTCATTTGGATTTTGGAGTGAAAAAACGATTCAACTCGACTCGTGGTTTTTGCAAGTTCTGATCTCGTATGACTCTTATGCATACATACATACAAAGAGCTTGAATCCTAACTTTGTGGACTGATTGTGACGAGCATTTGTTTGTGTGTTTTATTTGGGGGGGGGGGGGGGGGGGGGGGGGGGGGGATGGACGCTTGTTAGCATTTGTTGGAGATGAGAAGAAAAAAAGAAAAAAATCTTGTGGGTAGACTAGACCTGTTGGGGTTTATTGTATAAGAGAATTAAGTAACGAGAGATAATTTTTTTTTTTTTTTTTGGTGGGTCGAGTAAAATCAACGATTTGGTCTTTCTTTATTGCGTGTGTATTCTGGTGGTTGGGTTGTTTGTTTTCTTCTGGGACCGTATTCATGAACGCGTGTTAAGCAGTTGAGTTAACACGGGTAGCAAGGTCAATTAGTGTTGGGCAGTTTGGTCTAACTGACCTGTGTTGACTGTTTTAAGACAGCACTCGTGAATACCTGACCTGGGCCTGTATTCACGTTGAGATAGCATGAGACTTAGCATCATGCTAACTTAGAAGCTCTTCCAAAAGTCATATCCTACTTTTGGAAGAGCTTCTAAGTTAGCATGATACTAAGTCTCATGCTATCTCAACGTGAATACAGGATCATGCTAACTTAGAAGCTCTTCCAATGTCCTATAGGATTTAATAGGACTTTTGGAAGAGCTTCTAACTTAGCATCATGCTAAGTCTCATGCTATCTCAACGTGAATACAGGCCCTGGTAACTAAACTGGAGCCCCAAAAAGTTAAGCAACCTTTTTTTTTTGGCAAAGCAAGGCAAAATATTTCTCTTGAGTGATTGCCACACAGATCGTTTTGTAAATCAATGCAAATTCATTTAGCCTGTCTATTTTACCGACCTGCGCTACTAAATGTTTGCATGCGCATTTCGTTTATGGGCAGCGCCCCCCCCCCCCCCCCCCCCCCCTCCCCCCCCCCCCCCTCCACCAATGTTTAGGGGTTGCTTAACTTTTGGGCACCAGTTTAGAATGATGATGATGATTATTATTATTGCTTAGTTAGTCAGAGGAGTATGTAGAACTTGCATTTTGTTTCGTCTTTCGATCAGATCGTTATGTATCTGTGTGTGTTTTGGGTGGTTGTTTTTTTGGAGAGTGGGGCAAACAAACTGTTATATTTGAAATTTGAGAAAGATTCTGAATATCATCTTCTTTTTTTTAAGATTGTCGTTGAATAATTTTGAAAGCGTTTTTCATAGGTTGGTTGATTGAAGGTTGGTTTTTTTATATGTTTGTGATTTCCTTTAAAAAAAATAAATCATTTTTTGCAACATTGAGAACTACAACAACAAGACGTTTTTTAAAATGTATTTATTTAGGCGTATGGTGTGTACATATTAAATACAAATCAATCTACTACTACTACGATTGTTTAAGGAGAAGAAGGAGATAATACGATAATCACAACAACAACAAAAACTACATTCGAAGAATCGACCCTGCCTAACTTGGTGCTTTCGTGTTTTGCTCGATTTGATATTAAAAAAAAAGGACTTGGTGCTGAGATTTAAAACTTGTGTCTGTCGAGTAAGTACTACAAACCACAACTACTACTACCACTACAGTGGACCCTCCCTTATAAGACCTCCCATTATAAGACTCGCTCCCACATAAGACCTACTTCTCTGAGACATTGCCCTTCTTTGTAAGTATTAAAATGAACTCCCTTATAAGACCGCTCCCTTATAAGACCTCTTAATTTACACATCATCTGTATTATTAAAAATTCGGGACTTTGCTGGTGTTGCACTGCCTCCGGGCATTGCCTCCAGAGTCGTTCCCATGTCCCTTGTGTGTCTGTTCCAGACCGGAGGAATGTCTTCTATAAGACCTCATTTTGGATGATTTTTGAAGGTCTTATAAGGGAGGTTCCACTGTATTACTAACTACTACAACTTACGTCCCGGGCGTGTTTATTTTTCATTCGCGGCCTTTCTCGAGGTGCTGGCGAGTCCCGCCTTGTAAACAAATATTTTAAAAAGTCAGAAGGAACAACAGCAAATACCGGAACAACACCACTATAATTAGATTCAGAAAATCTTGGCCGGAGATTTTTTTTTTTTTTTTTTTTTTTAACGATGGTTTGGAGTCAAAACGGACTATATTTAGATAGTCTTATTGACTCATTATTGAACTTATTGCGCAAACTAGTAACTTGTATATAAAAATTCTTTAAAAAAAGACTTGCAGAAATATAAAAAACATAATCGCTATTGCAGTCTTTTTTTTAAAATACAAGTTCTTAGTTTTTGCAATATCGATAATAAGTCAATGGACTATATAAAGATAGTCCGTTTTGACTCTTAAGTCATTCTAGATTTTTTTCCCATTTGAATGGGAAGCCCCCCCCCCCCTGTTTTGTGGGGGTGGGTGGGGGGTGGTGCTTGATTGAATTAATTGAAAGGGTTGTTTTTGTTATTACGTCTTCCGCAGCAGCAGCAGTGAGCGTTCAGAGAGTCATGGAACAACATTACAACAACAACAACAACAACAATCACTACAACGTTATCATAGAAGCAAGGAGTTATGGACCAATTGTTTTAGAGTGGTGTGTGTGTGTTGGTTGGGAGCAGGCAGCAAAAATGGTTAGTCAGTTTGGGTTGTCATGTTTCTTGAGTTGTTTTTTGTTGTTGTTAGTTCGGTTCGGTTCGGTACTTTAATTTAACGTCTTTTCACCAGTGGGTGATATTGGACACAAAAAAGAACCCCCCCCCAAAAACGTATTAATAATTAACAAAAACTAACGCATAAGATACAACAATTTATAGTAACAAGGCATGAAAAAAAAATCATAGCAATTTGGCAATTTCAGAATTTGCTATAACAGTAGCAATATCAAAGACGAAAGGGCTGGATAATATTTGACTGTCAGTCTCATAATTCACTAAGTCAATAGACTTTTGCTGTTGTTGTTGTCTCATATTGTTGTTGTTGGGCCGTAAAGGCCCACTACGTCACGTGTCGAAATCACGGTTTTCACGTGTTTTCCCTCTCATAGCAGGTAAGAAATCTTAAGAAATCTTCCTAGCATAAGAGGGAATGTGACACGTGACGTGGGGGGTCTTTAAAGACCCACTGACCCGGCTGGATTATTAAGTCCCTTGGTGTGTGTGTGTGGGGGGGGGGGGGGGGGTTCTGGGTCGGTGTGGCCCACATACAGATTTTCCTCATAATTATACGATCGAGGCTGCTCCTTAACCCCTTGACTGCCACCAATGTATTACGTACTGACCTGCTGACATCACTGATGACGTCATCAGATGAAGAGGAATAACCCTGATATGCCGGCTTTTGCTCTCACACAGTCAAGAGAGTTATATCCCCAGACCATTTTGCCAGAGTGGCTCTATCAGTTGTCTTTTTTATGGCATGATTTGCCCAATGGTTTTTCTTTCATTTTCTCTGGCAGTCGAGGGGTTAATTAAAGTGATGTCTCGTTTTCGTGCATGAGGAAATGTGTATGGGAGCCACACTTGGTCGAAATAAGATTTCTTACCATACCAGCGAGAGAGGGATTTAACGCGTAAAACCCGTGACTTTCACTCGCGGACCTGGTGGGTCTTTGAGCGACAATAACAGTAGAGGGTCGGGACCTGCCCTTGATTTTATGAAGTTCTACTCAAGCTTAAATGGGAAACTAAACGTTGTTACTTTCTAAATTCAGTAAACCGATTTGACTGAATTTAGAAAGTAACAACGTTTAGTTTCCCACAAGCTTTAGTAGAACTTCATAAAATTAAGCACAGGTTGGGTCACTCATAAGCGTGTGTTGAATTTGGTGGGGTGTTTGTTGTTTTTTAGAGCGACGAAGGCTGTTTACTCACTTTCATTCAGCCCCCCCCCCCCATCCCCCTCCTCTCTCTCTCTCTCTCTCTCTCTCTCTCTCTCTCTCTCTCTCTCTCCTTCTCTCTCTCTCTCTCTCTCTCTCTCTCCCCCCCCCTCTCTCTCTCTCCCCCCTTCTCTCTCTCTGTTTCTAGCTGGTAGACAGATAAAGAAAGATTTGC
Organism: Phymorhynchus buccinoides; assembly: GCA_017654935.2. Lineage (NCBI taxonomy): Eukaryota > Metazoa > Mollusca > Gastropoda > Neogastropoda > Raphitomidae > Phymorhynchus > Phymorhynchus buccinoides. The sequence goes on from CM065710.1 coordinate 29,638,881, forward strand.
TAACTGCTCACTTCCGGGTTTTTTTGTTTTTTTAAAAATAAAGTGAAATTAGGATGGGGGGAGGGGGGGGGGGGGAGAGGGTGCAATAATAATAATAATAACCACCAGGGTAATGTACATAAACTCAACCGAGTCCAACGACCTGACTGAACTCTGCTCACTCAGCTTTAAAAAAAAAAAAAAAAAAAAAGTTATGTTTGTTCACACTACTGCTAACAATGTTTTTTGTTTGTTCATCACGATTCTTCTTTGTTCGTTGATACTATAGTTCTTTGCTGGTTGGTCGTATTTGCTGATTTGTATTATTATTATGATTTGGTTCTGTTCACGTCGCCTGCCTGCTTTGATAGTAAAAGGGGCTGTTCATTTAGAGTGCTAACAATGTTTTGTTGTTCATCCTCCATTCTTCTTTGTTTTTTATCTCCTCATGCTTATGTTGTTACTCCTACTCCTCCCCCTTTTGTCGGTTGGGTTGAATTGTCCACCGAGTTTCACCCACTGCCTCATGACGTCGTCGTTTGGGTTGTTCTTTTTTTCTAGTCTGAATTTTGGTCACATCAGGGTCGTTTATACTGTTTTCTCCTCCTCCCTCCGCTCCCCTCCTCTCCCCGCCCCCCTTCCTTCCCCCTTCTTTCTGATTGTTGGCGATTCTCTTAATGATTGGGTCTCGTTTTGTTTTTTATCATCGCATTCACCATTCATCAACTCATTCTGTTCAATTTTTTTGTGTGGCTCTATCTCTCTGTCTCTCTCTTCTCTCTCCTCTCCCTCTCTCTCTCGTCTCTCTCTCTCTCTCATCTCTCTCTCTCTCTCTCTCTCTCTCTCTCTCTCCCTCCCTCTCTACACTCTCTCTATCTCTCTTCTATCCGTCTCTCTCTCTCTGTCTCTCTCTCTCTCTCTCCCTCCCTCTATCTCTCTCAGTCTCTCTCTCTCTCTCTCTCTCTCTCTCTCTCTCTCTCTCTCTCTCTCTCTCTCTCTCTCTCCCCCCCCCTCTCTTCTCTCTCTCTCTCTCTCTCGTCTTCTCTCTCTCTCTCTCTCTCTCTCTCTCTGTCGTTTCTCTTTGATTCTATTATTATTATTATTATTGGCTCTTGTTCTGTTTGGGGGGCGGGGGGGGGGGGGGGTTTGTTAGCGGAGAATTTCATTTGTCAACCTGTAGGCTTTTTGGTGGTTGTTGGTGTTTGTTTTTTTACCTTTTTCTTCTTCTCAACCCACCCAACCTGGTGCTTTTACAAGTGCTTCGTCATTTGTTATTTTTCGTCTTATACTGTATTCGGATACGTTTCTTTTTTTTCTTCTTTTTTGGGGGGGGGTTTTCAAGCGAGTGCCAGCCAGTATGTGCATTTTTTATTTATTTTTTAGATTGCTTGCTTGCAAAATAAATTTATTGAAAATTGTGTTCTTTTTCGTCTTCTGAAAATTGTGTTCTTCTTTGTTTTTCTTCTGAAAGTTGTGTTCTTCTAATTCTTCTTTTTTCTTCTTCTTCTTCTGAAAATTGTGTTCTTCTTTTTCTTCTTCTGAAAATTGTGTTCTTCTTCTTCTTCTTCTTCTGAAAATTGTGTTCTTTTTTCTTCTTCTGAAAGTTGTGTTCTTCTTCTTCTTCTTCTTCTTCTTCTTCTTCTTCTTCTTCTTCTTCTTCTTCTTCTTCTTCTTCTTCTTCTTTCTTCTTCTTCCTCCTCCTCCTCCCTCTCTTCTTCTTCCTCTTCTTCTTTCTTCTTCTTCTTCATCTTCTTCTCCTCAAACTTCTTCTTCTTCTTCCTCCTTCTTCCTTTGTTTTGTTATAAAAGGTTGTTGTGTTCTACCTAACCCACAGTAAAGTTGTCAACCTCTAGATTTCGTTACTATGTAATAGGTGCCAGTGTCCTTAAGCTGCTCAATTTGTTTTTATTGAAAAGAGAAAAACGATCACATGTTATTGTTTGTTACTGTGCCCCCACTTAATAACAGTCAAACCTCCATTATTATAAAACCTGGGGGGGCTTGTGTAGGGGGTGAACAGGTCTGACTTGAAAAGACATCCTTACATCATTTTCCTCAGGCCTGACCGATTTTTTTTTTTTGGGGGGATACTGAAATCTTCCTAAAAAACCCCGTATGGCAGCCTTCTGTTGTTATAAGACCCCCTCCAATTTAAGACCGTGCTTTTTTGTCCGCTGATATTTTGGAAGTCTTAAAATAGAGGTTTTTGAAATGCATTAGAAACGTTGGTCTTTATTTGATGTCGTTGTCGCACGGTGCGAGATTGGTCATGTCGCAGACCTGTTTACTCTACTCTTTTCGAGTAGTATTCTACTCAAATTTGGACCTCTACTACTCTTCAAAATTGAAAATAATGATCTAGATTCTACTCATTTTCAGTGAACATTGTTTGATGGTTTTAACCCTTTCACCGCCAAAGTCACATTTTCAACCCCAAAAATAACATTAAACTTAAACTTATGGGCTAGAGAAAAAACCATCAAGTCTCTGCAATATTGGGAATTCCTCTGTGACATATATATGTTAGGCCTATCCTTACACCCCAAAATCAAGAAAATAGGGTCTTGCAAATAACAGGCCCTGATTTGATGCTTATTAGTGACATGGGTATATTTTTTTTAATAAACAGTTGTGGTGCATAAAATGCAACACTTGGCGGTGAAGGGTTATGAATAATAAAAACTACACGTTTCGCCACAAAAGCCTACTCATATTCAGATACCCATGTGCTCAAGACAAGTTCTTGTGTAGGGGGTAAACAGGTCTGGAGCTGCTCGGTCTCCAATCTTTTCTCATTTCTCTCTCTCTCCTCTCTTTGTGTGTGCTGTCTTTTATTAGTTCATTTTCGATGTTGTTTTCGACGGGGTTTTTTTTCCCTTTTTCTTTTTCCCCTTTTTTATCCTCGCTTGATACTATAAACCACATTCTGTTCTTTCCCGACCAGGTCCGTGCATTTGTTTAAACATACTTTGTTCACATGATAGCCAGAGAGTAAGGGGGCAAAAAACCCCGTATAAAATGCAGCATGCTAGTATTGATTTGTTTTTGAAAACAATTATTCTTGTTTTGACCCGTTTTGGTTTTTTTTTTGGATCAGGTAAATTGGTTCGATTGTTTTTTTTGTTTTTTTTTTTTGTTTTTTTTTTTGTTACAACCATTTCTGCCATGTTGTGGTGTGTTTAGGTGTTATGAGGTATTTGAAAACAATTGGACTTTGTTGCGTTTTTTGTCTTGTGTTATTTATTATTATAACACGAGCTTTTACTGGCTGTGAGTTGTTAAGTTTATTGTTTTCAATTTTGAGTCAAAAGGTTTCTTGTTTTTGGGTTCTTTTTTTCAAGTGTTCATGCCTGTGTACTTAATAAGGTTTACTTCCTTTCATTTTTGTGTCAATAGACGATTTTCCGGGGGGGGGGGGGGGGGGAAGGAAGGAAGGACCTGGGAACTATGGGAACTAGGGGGGGAAACAGGAACTAGGGGGGAGAGCACTTTGCGAAAAATAAGAGTTGATTACCTCCACTTATACTCGGTTTCAAAAAACCGTAAGCCAACCATGGCCGGCATCATGGCCGTCGAAGCTTGTGGGATTTCGAGGGAAAACCGCCGGATGCCCAGTCAGCGACCTTGCAAAACATTTTGTTGTGGAAGAAAAAAATCAGGGGGGGGGCCGGGCCCCGGGGGCCCCAGCTGGGCCGGCCCAGCTGGGGGCCCAGAAGCAGCTGCACAGTCTGCCGTACACCCATGCTGCTACCAAGTTGAATTAGAACTTGGGCAAACTGACGTCAAAAAAAATAAAAAAAAAACGTAAAAAAAAAAAAAAAATAAAAAAAAATATAAATGACATCCAAAGTGTAGAAGGACGCGCCACTGCGTTCTGCATGACGGTTGTATGTCTGCGCAAAAACACGAGGCGAGGGCTGAGGGAATCTACATGATGGTAGAGTAACATCCCCTGTTTGACCGATTGAATTAGGCAAGAATCACTCCCACACCGGACAATGACATTACTCCCCTCTTAATTAATATTTTCCGAACAATTCCTTGGGTGTTTTTTTGTTTGTTAGAATCATTTGACTTTTGAGTTTCTGTGTGTTTTTCTCATTGCGATCACTTTGTTTGTTAATAATTTAAAAAAGGTTAAAACCACACATACTATGATACACAAGGGAAACTATTTGGATTACATGTTCCACCCAAATCTTTTTTTTTTTGCTTATGTATAAAATAATGTTGTTGGTTTTGGGGACAAGAACAATGTGTGTGGTCTTAAAGACATTTGACAGGCGTTTCTTCCTTTCCCCCCCCCCCCCCCCCTTTTTTCTCCTTTCTTCCTTCCTTCCTTTTCTTACTTCCCTTCCTTCCTGACTTCCTTCCTTTCTTCTTCTTTTCCTTTCTGTCTTCCTTCCTTTCTGTCTTTATTCTAGTACTTCATTACTGCCTGCATTACCTTCACTCCTTCATTTACTGTCAATACTCTAATTACATCCCTCCCCTCTTCCTTCTTTCTCCCTTCCTTCTTCCTCACTTTCTTCTTCCTTCTTTCTTCCTTCCCCTTACTGTCTTTCTCCTTTATTCTGTTTCTTTCTTCCTTTCTATCATTCCTTCATTCTTCCTTTCGTTCTCCTTCCTTTCTGTACTTCTCGTTTCTGTGTTTCTTTCTTCCTTTCTGTCTTTCTTCTTTCCTTCATTTCTCTCCTTCTTTCTTCCTTCCTCTACACTCACCCTCTTCATCTACTAAAAGAGTAATCCGTTTTTCATTGAATTGATTGATTTTTAACAAAATTCACTTCACCACTCATGATTGATGAATTAAAAAACCCCAACGATAGTAATGATGATGATGATGATGATGATGATAGTAATAATAATTATTACTACTACTATAGCTGTTGGTAGCAGATTCTGGGTAATGTTCTTTTTGCTGAAGAAACTCATGTATTTTGTGTTTATTATTGTGTTGTTCTCATAGAACACTTTTTGTTGTTGTTGAAAGGATGATCATTTACGTTGAAAACGTTCAAAACTATTTCTGTCAGGTAGTGTTTTGTTTTTTGGTTTTTTTTTTTTTTTTTTTTTTAAAAGTTTTGTTGTTTTTTGTGTTTTTTGCACTTGGCACTTCACACAAAAATCACTTTGCAGAAGAGAAACTTGTTGTGTTATTCACTTATTATTGTCTGGTGTGGTGAGCACTTGTAACTTGTCTGTAAGTGTTGGATTGTTTGTTTGTTGCTAAGATTGACCACCGTTCAAACCTTTTTTTTTTTGGATTGAATTTTTTTGGATGATTTTTTGTTGTGCTTTTCGTCTTGGAAGGTGATCTTGTCAGTAACGGTAGATATTTATTGATGATAACGATTATTATGAGATGATGATGATGCTCTTTGCTTGACGTATGTGTGGGTCGTTCGTTGACTGGCTACCAAGCTTGCATTTCCTTGCTCATTCGTTTATGCTGGGTTTGCTTGTTAGTTTTTGTTCGTTTCATTTGTTGTGTTGTTGCTGTTTTTCTTAGAAGAAGAACCGTCGCAAAAGGAGACTCTTCACGGAGAGCAGGGACAAACAGAGGGTCTTTTTTAAAAGGAGAGTTGAGATCAGCATGAGATGAGACGAGTGGAGACGCGGAGGAAAGAAAACGGTTTTTATGGTCCTGAAGTTGTTTCTCTCCTCCTTCTCTCTCTCTCCCTCTTCTCCTCTCTCTCTCTCTCTCGCTCTCTCTCTCCTCTCTCTCTCCTCTCTCTTCTCTCTGTGATGTCTGTTTCTCTCTCTCCCTCTCTCTCTCTCTCTCTCTCTCTATCTCTCTCTCTCTCTCTCTCTCTCTCTCTCTCTCTCCTCTCTGGGGAGAGTTTCTTCTTCTCCGAAGACCCTCTTTTGTCCAGCTCTCTGTAGAGTTTCTTTTGCATTGGATTGGGGGGGGGAATGAAATAAAAGAAGCATTATTTTTAGAAGTAGCTATCGTAGCTGCTTCCGACTAAGCTTATGCATCATAATATACATTGTCTCTCTAGTTATTGTCTATGTTATTGATCCTGTTCGTCTTTGTTAATATATAGAGTTTATTTAGCATTTTGTTGGGAAATGAAAAAAAAGAAGCATTATTTTTAGAAGTAGCTATCGTAGCTACTTCCGACTAAGCTTATATTATTTCATAATACATTGTCTCTCTAGTTATTGTCTATGTTATTGATGATGTTCATCTTTGTTAATATCGTGTCACACATATAACACACACGCACGCACACACGCACGCACACACACACACACATTGATTGATGTGTGGGTTGTTTTTTATGAGGGCAGGATGAAAAAAAGCTTTGTTAGCTTATTCTTTAACCCTCAATAAAGATGATTTTGACTTGACTTCACACACACACACACACACACACACACACACACACACACACACACACACACACACACACACACACACACACACACACACACACACAACACACACACACACACACACACACACACACACACATACACCACACACAATACACACCACCACACACACACACACACACACACACACACACACACACGATTGTAAGGTGGTTCTTAATGACCTAATTAGTATTGTCAAAGAGTTGTTAGTGACTGACTCGTGTGCTGTTGTTGTTGTTGTCTAATTGCTCTTCCACTGACGACATGGCCCATGCTTTTTTTTTTTTGTATCTCATCCCATTCGTCATGTGTTAATTTTTGTTGATTTTTCATCAACAAATAAACCCATGATCATTCGTGACTTGATGATGATGTCTGTTTCACACAAAAAATGCCCCCCTCCCCTCCCCCTTTTAAAAAAAAATTAGAGATGAATGGAAGAAGAGGGTGAGGGTGTGGAACGCGAGACGTGATTCTTATATATATTTTTTTTTGGGGGGGGGAATACATTTTGCACGTGTCTGTTTGGCTTGTGATGATGCGCGATTGAACCTGTGCATTGCAATTGTTTTTTTTTTTTTTGTGGGTTTTTTTTTTTTGGGGGGGGTGTTTTTTTCTTTCTCGGAGACGCAGTATTGTTCTTAATTGTGCCATATTATAATTATTATTGTTTGTTTTTCTTTGCCCCCACCACCACCACCCCCTGCCCCTTTTTATATATATATATATTGTACCATGATACAAAAAAAATAATTAGGAGCGGACTACACAACGCCTTTTTTTGTTTTTGCCAGCTGAGAGAGAGAGAGGATAACATCCCAAAAAAACCAAAAAACAAAAAACTAAGAGGAAGTGACGTAATACAACACCAACAACACCACCATGGCTCGGCCACGTGTCTTTCATTCATTGGTTGAGATTTTGAAGGTAGGAGTGGGAAAGGAGGGGGGGGGGGGGGGAATTGGAACAATGGGGGGGGGGTGGGGAAGGAAGAGGTAGGGGGAAAGGGGGGGGGGAAAAAATAGGGGGGGGGGGGGGAAAGGAGGGGGGGGGGGGGGGTGGAAGTGATCCTTAATTCATTCAATCAGTTTAATTATCAAATTGACAAGGAGGTCATTTTTGTTATGATGATTTATGATGGGAGGTTAATTCACCAAATGTTAGTTTGATTTTTTAAATAAAATTTGGGAGTATAATGTGTTTTGTATTATACATACGATGGAACGGAGTTGAAATCACAAGCCGAACTAAAAGCACTGTATCTGTTTTATTTGTTTTTTTAGTCGAGTAAGATAGAAAAACAGCTACCCTGAGCGGATACTACTACAAACTACACTTTTATGCAAATCGTAAGCCTTGATTTTTTAGATTTTTTTTTTTTGTCGATGAAAATAATGATGGCGGTAAAACATCAAGTTTAAAAAAATGTCTGCTCATCTTGTGTGTGTGTGTGTGTGGTTTTTTTAAAACAATTTTTTACTTTATTTTATTTTTCTTCTCACCAAACTTATCCCTTTCTTCAATTGTTTTGTTTTCATGGTAAAGGTCAAGATGTGCTACCCCCCCACCCCCCCTACATTTCTCGGTTGATTCCATTTTTCCGTTTTTGCCTTTCTTACCATACATAAAGCTGTATTTTAGGAACATTTTTAGCTAATAACCTTTTTGGAATACTACCCTATCCCTAACCCTAACCCTACCCCCCCCCCCCCCCTATAAGACGGAAAAACGCAACGAACCACAACTGTGACAAATCGCGGTGTACTGCAGTACTGCAGTACATAGTGGAGGGTAGGGTAGGTTTAGGGCTAGGGTTAGGGATAGGGTTAGTATTCCAAAAAGGTTATTAGCTACAAAATGTTCCTAAAATACAGCTTTATGTATGGTAAGAAAGGCAAAAACAGAAAAATACAATTAACCGAGAAATGCAGGGAGGGGGGGGGTGGCACATCTTTACCTTTACACAAATGATGCATCAAACAAACAAATAAACAAACAAACAATGATTGCCAATGGCATAGAATTTGAAATACTTAGTAGCGTCTTGTTTGTTTTGCTGTAGATTTTTTTTGATGAAAGAAAAGAAGATTGGGGTTCGAGTTTAAATGTGTTTGAATTTTGAGTCCAACTTTTAAAAACAACACCCAAAAAACCGGTTAGTGTTTGAAATTCCCAATGCTTGTTCTGTATAAGCTGAACAGTGGTTGGTTTGTAGGCAGATGGTTTCTTAGTCTGTTGTTTCAAATCGAAAAAAAGTGATCTAAGCAGTTTTGTGCTACAAGAGATGATGCCCAAAACTACTCTCTCTCTCTCTCTCTCTCTCTCTCTCTCTCTCTCTCCTCTCTCTCTCTCTCTCTCTCTCTCTCTCTCTCTCTCTCTCTCTCTCTCTCTCTCCTCTCTCTCTCTCTCTCTCTCTCTTCTCTCTCTCTCTCGTGTCAATAAAGTGAAGACAAATCTTTAACTTTCCTTTCAATTCGTAAAGAAAGAATCCTGAATTGTTCTTCTATCTTCGATTCTCCACGCCTTTCATTACTTTCTGGTCAGAGCTAAGCGATTTGTTGCTGAAGCTAAGCAGCTGCGGTTGAAAGTTATGTACCTTTAGAGCAAAGACGCAGGGGTTTTTTCTCTCCCTTTATTCTATTAATAGTTTACTCTAATAGCCTCCCTTGTTTCTATTCAAGGACTGTCATTAATAATGAAATATTTAGAACGGAGACGTGGATTGTTTTTTCCCTCTCCTTCTATTAATAACTTACTGAAATAGCCTCCCTTGTGTTTCTGTACGAGGAATGTAATAATAATAATAATGATAATAATAATGTTTTCTAGTCTTTTTGTCCTTGAGCCAGACTGTTTTGGGGTGCCAAACGAGTGGCGATATTATTTCTAATATGGATTTTTATTTTTTATTTTTTGGCCTATGTCGATTTGGAAAAAAGGCATGATAGCAATTTGAGTCGAGTATCTGAAATGTGCGGGGTGTTTTTTTATAATATATAATAATACCGTTATTTAAATGGTGCTGTACAATAGCTCATTTATTTCTCACTGGGGGGTTGATAGATTAATATGTTCTTGTAAACTTAGTAAATAGGGATGATGAGGCTGGCTTTTGTGAATTTGACTCCGATTTTATGATCATTAATTTTCGGTTGTTTCTTTGTGTTAGCCTATGGTTCTTGTGTTTTTCTTTTTGGTCTGTCTTCATAAGTCGTATTAAAAAGGGCTGTGTACTTCTAATTTCCCGTGTGTGTGTGTGTGTGTGTGTGCTTCAGTCTGTAATGAGAGAGAGAGAGAGAGAGAGAGAGATAGAGCGAGAGAGAGAGAGAGAGAGAGATCGTGTGTGTGTGCACGTGCGCATGCTTGCGTGCTGAGCCCTCGTGCGCTTGTATGCATGATAATTGTGTGACGTTGTGTCACTGATTCAGAGAGAGAGAGAGAGAGAGAACACTGAACAATTTTAATGAATATAGGCCGTTGGCCCTTGTCACTACGGGAGGTGGTTATATTAAAATAAAATCTTTGTAGGACGATTATTATTGATTTCACAACCACAGGCATGAGTGCAACAAATACATACAAAAACATTATACTCAAATTCAAACTTTCTCGCATACGGACACACACGTGCCACTTATCGCTGATTTCACAACCGCACGCATGAACACAAATACAAATACAAAACAGTATGCTCAACAAAGTTAATTATATCTATTGTTAAAAATAATCGGGACTTTACTGGCGTTGCACTGCCTCCGGGCATTGCCTCCAGGATCGTCCCCACCATCTATGTATCTACTAATGTCCCATATGTGTCTGTTTCAGACCGGGAGACGTTAAACATTTTCATTCCTACTCAACAAAAACTCACACAGGGAAACACAACCAAAGAGAGAGAGACAGAGACTTGGGTGGAAAGAAGACGGTTGACTTGTTCTAAACTCTCATTTCGTCTAGAAAGAAACTAGGAAACAATAATTTTGAACGTGGCTACTCAACAAAACTATCTCGCACACACGCACACACATGCCAAAGAGAGAGAGAGACAGAGACCTGGGCATAACGAAGACATCTGACTGTTCTAAACTCTTATTTTTGTGTAGAAAGAAACTAGGACACTATTTTTTTTAACTCTTTCACCGCCAAAGTCGCATTTTAGCACCACAGTGGTTTAACCCCTATGTCACTAAAAGGCATCACATTGGGGTCTATTATCCAAAGACCCTGTTGTCTTAGTTTTGGGAAGTAAGGATAGACCTTATTTTATATATGTCACAGAAGAATCCCCAACACTGCAGATGGATTTTGTTCTCTACCCAGGTAATTTTGATGGGTAATTTTGGCTGAAATATGACGCGATGAAAGGGTTAAAATACCGTTATTTAAATGGTGCTGTAAAATAGTTCATTTATTTCTGATGGGGGTGGTCAATAAATTAGGACTAGGACACAATAATTTCGAACATGCCTACTCAACAAAACTATCTCGCACACGCGAAAGAGAGAGACAGGGAGACAGAGACTTAGGTGGAACGAATACAGTGACTTGTTCTAAACTCTTATTTTCGTCTAGAAAGAAACTAGGACACAACCATTTCGAACATGGCTACTCAACAAAACTCTCGCACACGGACACACGCATGCCAAAGAGAGAGAAAGACTCACTTTTTTCACTTTAAGAGAGACAAAGACCTGGGCATAACGAAGACACGTGACCGTTCTAAACTCTTATTTTCGTCTGGAAAGAAACTAGGACACAACCATTTCGAACACGGCCGTCCGACCGAGCTTTAAGCCCTACTACTAGTAGTTGAGTTATCTGTCTATCTTTACATCTGTATTGTTACTTATTCGCTGGTGTTGCACTGCCTCCGGGCATTGCCTCCAGGATCGTTCCCACCATCTTTATATCTACAAATGTCCCATATGTGTCTGTTCCAGACCGGAGGACGTTAAACAGATGTTCATTCGTTGAGTTTATCTGGAATCTGGAATCAATGCGAACGAACAGAAAATAGAAAGTGGAAAGAAAAAAAAAGAAAAAAGAAATTGATTCCAAGTGGGTGGCCATGTTCGCTGAAAGCAGACCAGAGACTTAATAAATAAATAAATAAATAAATAATGG
>CM065710.1:29655367-29660367 GCA_017654935.2 Phymorhynchus buccinoides
CACAGTCAAGAGAGTTATATCCCCAGACCATTTTGCCAGAGTGGCTCTATCAGTTGTCTTTTTTATGGCATGATTTGTCTAATGATGTTTTCTTTAATTTTCTCTGGTAGTCAAGGGGTTAAGTCCCTTGGGTGTTTTTCTGGGTAGCTGTGACCCACATACAAATGCCCCCAACTTGAAATTGAGGCTGCTCTTTAAAAATGATGGTTCGTTTTCAATTTGGGGGGCATTTGTATGGAAGCCAAACCTTGTAACTTAAACAAGATTTCATACCAGCTATAAGAGGGAAAATACGCGAAAACGCGTGATTTTGGCACGTGACCTGGTGGGTCTTTAATGAGCACGGAGTGAGCGAATGCTCAGACTTTTTCACTTAGAATCGTGATGCTGACAAAGATGACCGTTCATCCTTCTTTTTTTTCCTCGTGAATTCCTCTAAGCATGGTGACTGACTGAGTTTTTGTTTATCAACAACTGATTTCTGTCTGAGTATTTCGACTGTTGATATAATTATATATCACAGACTGTATTCCCGCAGAGAGGTTTGAAAACGGACATCTGATCTACACACAAAACAAAAACCACCTTTCAGCAAGAGTCGTGTTGTTTGTAGTCAACGAATCTTCTTCTTCTTCTTCTTCTTCTTCTTCTTCGATCGCTCAGACAGTTTCCTTGTCAATTACGAGCGCGGATGCGTCATGCTGCCGTTATGCACCGAGCTAAGAAATATACAAGGTAAACACCCGAACGCCCGCTTTGAAACCGTAAATATTTCGAATGTTATTCATTCTTTATCTCATATACCCAAAGAAATATAGTTAGGCCCAGCAAGTCCGACTTCGGGCTAGAGGGGGAAATCTTGTTGAAAGTGTTTCTTGAAGCAAAAAAAAAGAAAAAAAGTCAGGAGAATGGATAGACCGGTTAAAGGCAGAAAGATAGTAGTAGTAGTAGATGACAGTAAGCAAAGGGAAAAGGCGGAGTCAAAGAGAGTGACAGATGAGAGGAAGTTACAAGCATAGAACTTCCAGAAGGTGGGGGGACTATTCATACAAAAGACCTAAAAGCGGCCTGGCGAATATGACTTTTTAAAACGGTACACGCCTTAGCATGAGGCTGTGTCAGACCAGTTGACATAAGCTAGAACAGCAAGGCTACATCGAAATGTTGTTATGCTCTGAATGGTTGTGCGGGTATTGTCTTAAAGCCATGACACGCTCCTAGCATAACATCATCAGTCTTCAAAATCCTCCGAAGTCGGAGTGTGGCTGCTCACGTGGTGGGGTAATTAAAAAAAAACGGTCACATACGTAATGTTCTCATCCCTAGCTTGGTGGATTTGTGCCATAGTGTTCAAATGTTTCGGCTGTTGGGATGATCCCTGGAGTCTATAAGTCAGGGTAAGACAGCAACAACAACAGCGAAACGGTACGACGTTGTGGAATTGGGAGATGTGAAGAAACTGGTAAGGCCAGGAAGCAAAAGACCAGATTCAGTTCTATGTCTGATGATGATGAGGTTATGTTAGGCTATGTTAGGTATTAGGGACAGGCTTTCAATAGCATAGGCCTCGCGGCCTATAAAACGTCCCATCGTTGACATATACGTTTTGATTTTGCATTTCTTCTTCTTCTTCTTCTTCTTCTTCTTCTTTCTTCTTCTTCTTCTTCTCTTCTTCTTCTTCTTCTTCTTCTTCTTCTTCTTCTTTATTCTTCCTTCTACTTCTTCTTCTACTTATTCTTCTTCTTCTTCTTCTACTTTTACTTTTACTTTTACTTCTTCTTCTTCTTCTTTTGTTCTTGTTCTTGTTCTTGTTCTGGTTTTTCTTCTTGTTCTTGTTCATCTTGTTCTTCTTGTTCTTCTTGTTCTTCTGTTCTTGGTCCTTCTTGTTCTTCTTGTTATTGTTCTTCTTATTCTTTTTCTTCTTCTTCTTCTTCTTCTTCTTCTTCTTATTATTTATTCTTCTTCTTCTTCTTATTCTTCTTCTTCTTCTTCTTCTTCTTCTTCTTCTTCTTCTTCTTCTTCTACTTTTACTTTTACTTTTTCTTCTTCTTCTTGTTCTTCTTGTTCTTGTTCTTGTTCTGTTGTTTATTCTTGTTCTTGTTCTTGTTCTTCTTGTTCTTCTTGTTCTTATTCTTCTTCCTTCTTATTATTCTTCTTCTTCTTCTTCTTCTTCTTCTTTTCTTCTTCTTCTTCTTCTTCTTCTTCTTCTTCTTCTTTTCTTCTTCTTCTTCTTCTTCTTTTACTTTTACTTTTACTTTTACTTTTACTTTTACTTTTCTTCTTCTTCTTCTTGTTCTTGTTCTGGTTTTTCTTCTTGTTCTTCTTCTTCTTCTTCTTCTTCTTCTTCTTCTTCTTCTTTCTTCTTCTTCTTCTTCTTCTTTCTTCTTCTTCTTCTTCTTCTTTTCTTCTTCTTCTTCTTCTTCTTCTTTCTATACTTTTACTTTTACTTTCTTATTCTTCTTCTTCTTTTTCTTGTTCTTCTTCTTGTTCTGTGTTTCTTGTTCTTCTTCTTGTTCTTGTTCTTGTTCTTGTTCTTGTTCTTGTTCTTTGTTCTTCTTCTTCTTCTTCTTCTTCTTCTTCTTCTTCTTCTTCTTCTTCTTCTTCTTCTATCTCTTCTTCTTCTTCTTCTTCTTTCTTCTTTCTTCTTCTTCTTCTTCTTCTTCTTCTTCTTCTCGTACGTCAGAGGGACACCCCAGCATCCAATATGAAGGCGGCCGTATGTTGCAGGTCCTCCAGTCTTCCGAAGAGCTTCTGGGCCACAGAGACATGGTCTGGCCAGGTCTTTTTTCGTTGCTGTTGGAACAGTGAACATGCCTGTAGGATGTGGTCACTTGTTTTGGGATTTTACATTTGGGGTCTGACACACACAAAATACAAATACAAGCAATCAAATCATCTTGAGTAATTACTAATCAAATTCCAGAAAGAGATCTCTAAATTTGTGGTAATACATCCACAAGATTCTTGAAAACAATTAGTATTGGGTGCATATTTGATATTAGTGGGGAGGTCATTCCAGTATGAAGCAACTCTGTTCTGAAGAAAAACAAAATTTCCTAATGTTAGTATGGCAGTGTTTAATAATAAAAAATAAAAAAAATATAAAAAAAATGTCCCTCAGAATTTCTTGAATTCTTCATATACAGTGAATAGTGACATGGTGTTGGAAAAAAGAACTGTCCAACAAGTATGTGAATGTCACGAGAGATCAGACCATCAAGTTCTTCCTCCCCTTATCTGTGAGAACTGCCTGCTGGAAAACCTGCGAGACGAACACAATGTGTTGTGAAGCCCGTCCTTTCTGCACAACAAGAGGACAAGTTGATCTCCGCACTTGAGCCTCAAAGCCAGCCCGGATCGGGACGAACTAACAGGTCAGAGTAAATCCAGCCTCTGTCTGTCTGTCCGTCTGGTTGTCTGTCTGTTTGTCTGTCTGTCTGTCTGTTTGTCTGTCTGTCTCCCTCTCTCAATCACTCTTTCCATCACGGTCTTCATCTCACAAATCTGTCTTCTTTTTCTTCTTCTTCTTCTTCTTCTTCTTCTTCTTCTTCTTCTTCTTCTTCTTCTTCTTCTTCTTCTTCTTCTTCTTCTTCTTCTTCTCTTCTTCTTCTTATTCTTCTTTTCTTCTTGTTCTTCTTCAACTTCTTGTTCTTGGTCTTGTTCTTGTTCTTCTTCTTGTTCTTCTTGTTCTTCTTGTTCTTGTTCTTGTTCTTCTTCTTCTTGTTTCTCTTCTTCTTCTTCTTCTTCTTCTTCTTCTTCTTCTTCTTCTTCTTCTTCTTCTTCTTCTTCTTCTTCTTCTTCTTCTTCTTCTTCTTCTTCTTCTTCTTCTTCTTCTTCTTCTTCTTCTTCTGTTGTTGTTGTTGTTGTTGTTGTTGTTGTTGTTGTTGTTGTTGTTGTTGTTGTTGTTGTTGTTGTTGTTGTTGTTGTTGTTGTTGTTCTTCTTCTTCTTCTTTTTCTCTTCTTCTTCTTCTTCTTCTTCTTCTTCTTCTTCTTCTTCTTTCTCTTCTTCTTTCTTCTTCTTCTTCTTATTTTTCTTCTTCTTCTTTCTTCTTCTTCTTCTTCTTCTTCTTCTTCTTCTTCTTCTTCTTCTTCTTCTTCGTCTTCGTCTTCGTCTTCGTTCTTCTTCTTCGTCTTCGTCTTCGTCTTCGTTCTTCTTCTTCGTCTTCGTCTTCTTCTTCTTCGTCTTCGTCTTCGTCTTCGTCTTCGTCTTCGTCTTCGTCTTCGTCTTCGTCTTCGTCTTCGTCTTCGTCTTCGTCTTCGTCTTCGTCTTCGTCTTCGTCTTCGTCTTAGTCTTCGTCCGTTCTCCGTCTTCGTCTTCGTCTTCGTCTTCGTCTTCGTCTTCGTCTTCTTCTTTTTCTTCTTCAACGTCTTCTTCTTCTTTTTTCTTCTTCAACTTGTTCTTGTTCTTGTTCTTGTTCTTTAGTTTTTCTTTTCTTCTTCTTCTTCTTCTTCTTCTTCTTCTTCTTCTTCTTCTTCTTCTTCTTCTTCTTCTTCTTCTTCTTCTTCTTCTTCTTCTTCTTCTTCTTCTTCTTCTTCTTCTTCTTCGAGTAATGTCCACCTGCCGTTTATATTATCGGCAATTATTGACATACATCATATACAGGGGTTCAAAGACGAAGATGCGCAGCACGTGATATGATAGGATTTGCAAAAGATATTAGATAATAGGAAAGATGATGAAAATACTGTTTTACGTCCTCTCGGTCATAGACACATATGAGACATTTGTAAATACAAAGATGGTGGGAACAATACTGGCTGCAATGTCCGGAGGCAGTGCAACACCAGTAAAGTCCCGAGTTTTTAGCATTATAGATAGATGTAGCGGTGTAGCGGTAAACACGCCTCGGTTAAACCTCATCGCCACGTTATAAAGTGTAACAGGACACTATAATAATAGGAAAGAGTTTGTTGTTTACCATGATATTTTAAAGATACTAGCGCAACGACGAGCTACCATGATATTTTAAAGATACTAGCGCAACGCCGAGACCCAGTAA
>CM065710.1:29672739-29675239 GCA_017654935.2 Phymorhynchus buccinoides
CACCCAGACAACCACAAACACAATAACAACCTCCCCTCTCCACTAAACTCTTCTATCCCATCATTGATTATCGTTCTTTGTTTTTTGTTTGGCGGAGTGTGGTGTTAACATGATTCATACTTTTGTTTAATTAATTAATAAAGGTTATTACCGGCCAGCTAAGGGCCCTCGTGATCTTTCTTTACTTATTGTTTTTTTCTTTTTTTCTTCGTTTCCTTCTTTTCCCTCACCCCAAGAAGGGACTAGTCATTTTGATTTTGGGTTAAGAAAAAACGTTCAACTCGATCGTGGTTTTTTCAAGGTATGTCTCGTATGACTCTATCATACTACTACGAAGGTTTGAATCCTACTTTGTGGACTGATTGTGACACATATTGTTTGTGTTGTTTTATTTGGGGGGGGGGGGGGGGTATGATGGGGGATGGACGGCTGTTTAGCATTTGTTTGGAGATGAGAAGAAAAGAAAGGAAAAAACTCTTTGTGTAACTAGACATGTTGGTGTTTTTATGTATAAGAGAATTAGTAACGAGAGATATTTTTTTTTTTTTTTTTGGTGGGTCGAGTAAATCACCGATTTGTTCTTTCTTTATTGCTTGTGTATTTCTGTGGTTATGGGTTGTTTGTTTTCTTCTGGGAACCGTATGCATGCGCGTGTTACATTTGAGTTAACAACCGGGTAGCCAGGTCATTTTTTGGGCAGTTGGTCTAACTGACCGTGTTATACTGTTTTAAGACAGCACTCTGATACCTCCCTGGGCCTGTTATTCACGTGAGATAGCCTTCTACTTAGCATCATTCTAACTTGAAGCTTTCCAAAATCTCATATCCTCCTTTTTGAATCTTCTAAGTAGCCATTTTACTAAGTCTCATCAATCTCACGTGAACATGATCTAGCTAACTTAGGTAGCTCTTCACAATTCCTATCGATTACTAGGACTTTTGACAGACAGCTTCTAACTTAGCATCATGCTAGTCTCGATTCTATCTCAACGTGACTACAGGCCCTTGTACCTACACTGAGCAAAAAAACCAAAGTTAAGACCCTTTTTTTTTTTGGCAAAGCACGCAGATTTCTCTTGCTGATTGGCCACACCAGATCGTTTTGTAAATCAATGCAAATTCATGTTAGCCTGTCTTTTACGACCTGCGCGACTAATGTTTGCAGCGCATTTCGTTATGGGCAGCGCCCCCCCCCCCCCCCCCCCCCCCCCCCTCCACCCATGTTTCGAGGGGTTGCTTACCTTTTGGGAACGTTGATAATGATGATGATGATATTATATTGCTTAGTTAGTCAGAGGAGTATGTAGAACTTGCGTTTTGTTTCGTCTTTCGATCAATCGTTTATTGTATCTGTGTGTGTTTTTGGTGGTTGTTTTTTGGAGAGTGGGGCAAACAACTGTTATATTGAAATTTGCGAAAGATTCTGAATATCATCTTCTTTTTTTTAAGATTGTCGTTGAATAATTTTGAATCGTTGTTCATAGTTGGTTGATTGAGGTTGGTTTTTTATGATGTTTGGTGATTTCCTTTAAAAAAAATGAGTCATTTTTTTGGCAACATTGAGAACTACACAATCAAGTACGTTTTTTAATGTATTATTTAGGCGTATGTGTGTACATATTAAATACAAATCATCTACGACTACTCACTATTGTTTAAGAAGAAGGAATAATACGATATCACAACAACAAAAAACTACATTCGAAGAATCGACCCTGCTAACTTGGTGCTTTCGTGTTTTGGCCTCGATTTGGATATTAAAAACAAAAGTAACTTTGGTGCTGAGATGTTAAACTGTGTCTGTCGAGTAAGTACTACAAACCACAACTACTACTACCACTACGTGT
Source organism: Phymorhynchus buccinoides (assembly GCA_017654935.2). Taxonomy (NCBI): domain Eukaryota; kingdom Metazoa; phylum Mollusca; class Gastropoda; order Neogastropoda; family Raphitomidae; genus Phymorhynchus; species Phymorhynchus buccinoides. The sequence continues at coordinate 29,674,587 of CM065710.1, forward strand.
AACCCTCCTTATAGACCTCCCTATTCTAACTCGCCCCCACATAGACCTACTTCTCGAGACATTGCCCTGCTTTGTACGTATTAAAATGAACTCCCATTATAGACCGCTCCCTTATAAGACCTCTTTATTTCACATCCTCTGTATTATTAAAATTCGGACTTTGCTGGTGTTGCACTGTGCATCCGTCTTGTCAAGAGGACAAAGACCCCCTCCAATCGTTCCCATGTCCCTTGTGTGTCTGTTCCAGACCGGAGGAATGTCTTCTATAAGACCTCATTTTGTGATTTTTGAAGTCTTATACGGTTAGGTTTCCACTGTATTACTAACTACTACAACTTGACGTCCCTGGCGTGTTTATTTTTCCATCGCGGGCCTTCTCGAGGTGCTGGCGAGTCCCGCCCTTGTACACAAGATATTTTAAAAAGTCAGAAGGAACAAAAGCAAATACCGTAACAAACACTATAATTAGATTCAGAAAATCTTGCCGGAGATTTTTTTTTTTTTTTTTTTTTTTTAACGATGGTTTGTGGGTCGAAACGGGACTATATTAGATAGTCTTATTGACTCATTATTGAACGTATTGCCAAACTGGTAACTTTGTATATAAAAAAGTCTTTCAAAAAAAGACTTGCGAAATATAAAAAACTACGCTA
>CM065710.1:29680239-29700239 GCA_017654935.2 Phymorhynchus buccinoides
TTTTGGTTCTTTTCAGTGTTCATGCCTGTGTACTTAATAGGTTTACTTCCTTTCATTTTTGTGTCAATAGACGATTTTCCGGGGGGGGGGGGGGGGGGGGGGGGGGGGGGGGGGGGGGGGGGGGGGGGGGGGGGGGGGGGGGGGGGGGGGGGGGGGGGGGGGGGGGGGGGGGGGGGGGGGGGGGGGGACTAGGGGAGAGCACTTTGTAAAAATTAGAGTTGATTGCCTCGACTTACTCGGTCAAAACCGTAGCAACCATGGCGGCATGGCGTCGAAGCTTGAAAACCGCAGGATGCCAGTCAGCGACTTGCAAACTTTTTGTTGGCGAAAAATCAGGGGGGGGGCCAGCTGCTACAAAGTGATATAACTTGCAAACTGTGACGTAAAAAATATAAATGACATCAAGTGTAGAATGACGCACTGCGTTCTGCATGCTGTGTTGTCTCCTCAAACACACGAGGCGAGGGCTGGGGATCTACCTGATGGTAGAGTACCTTCCCCTGTTTTACCGATTGGATTAGGCGAGATCACTCCCACGCACCATGACATTACTCCCCTTAATTAATTATTTCCGAACAATTCCTTGGGTTTTTTTTTGTTTGTTAGAATCATTTGACTTTTGAGTTTCTGTGTGTTTTTCTCATTGCGATCACTTTGTTTGTTAATAATTTAAAAAAGGTTAAAACCACACATACTATGATACACAAGGGAAACTATTTGGATTACATGTTCCACATCTTTGCTTATGTATAAAATAATGTTGTTTTGGGACAAAGTGTGGTCTTTAAGAATTTGACAGTCGTTTCTTCCTTCCTTTCTTCCTTCCTTCCTTTCTTCCTTCCTTCCTTCCTTCCTTCCTTTCTTCCTTTCTGTCTTCCTTCCTTTCTGTCTTTCTTTCTGTCTTCCTTCCTTCCTTCCTTCCTTCCTTCCTTCCTTCCTTCCTTCCTTCTTCCTTCCTTCCTTTCCTTCCTTCCTTCCTTTCTTTCTTTCTTTCCTTCTTTCTTCCTTTCTTCCTTCCTTTCTTCCTTTCTTCCTTTCTTCCTTTCTTCATTCCTTTCTTTTCTTCCTTTCTGTTCTTCCTTCCTTCCTTTCTTCCTTTCTGTCTTTCTTCATTCCTTCATTTCTTCCTTCCTTCCTTCCTTCCTTCACTCACTCTCTCATTCTAAAAGAGTTCATTTTCATTGATTGATTTATTTTTTAACCAAATTCACTTCACCACTCATGATTGATAAATAACAACGATAGTAATGATGATGATGATGATGATGATGATAGTAATAATAATTATTACTACTACTATAGCTGTTGGTAGCAGATTCTGGGTAATGTTCTTTTTGCTGAAGAAACTCATGTATTTTGTGTTTATTATTGTGTTGTTCTCATAGAACACTTTTTGTTGTTGTTGAAAGGATGATCATTTACGTTGAAAACGTTCAAACTATTTCGTCAGTTGTTAGTGGTTTTTTTTAAAGTTTTGTTGTTTTTTGTGTTTTTTGCACTTGGCACTTCACAAAAAAATCACTTTGCAGAAGAGAAACTTGTTGTGTTATTCACTTATTATTGTCTGGTGTGGTGAGCACTTGTAACTTGTCTGTAAGTGTTGGATTGTTTGTTTGTTGCTAAGATTGACCACCGTTCAAACCTTTTTTTTTTTGGATTGAATTTTTTTTGTTTTTTGTTGTGCTCGCTGATCTTTGTCAGTAAGGTAGATATTTATGATGATAACGATTATTATGATGATGATGATGAGCTTGACGTATGTGTGGGTGTTCGTGACTGGCTACAAGCTTGCATTTCCTTGCTCATTCGTTTATGCTGGGTTGCTTGTTTTTTTGTTCGTTTCATTTTGTTGTTGGGGTTTTTCTTTAGAAGAACCGTCGCAAAGGAGACTCTACGGAGAGCGGGACAACAGAGGGTCTTTTTAAAAGAGAGAGAGAGAGAGAGAGAGAAAGAAAACGGGTTTATGGTCCTGAATTGGTCTCTCTCTCTCTCTCTCTCTCTCTCTCTCTCTCTCTCTCTCTCTCTCTCTCTCTCTCTCTCTCTCTCTCTCTCTCTCTCTCTCTCTCTCTCTCTCTCTCTCTCTCTCTCTCTCTCTCTCTCTCTCTCTCTCTCTCTCTCTCTCTCTCTCTCTCTCTCTCTCTCTCTCTCTCTCTCTGGGGAGAGTTTCTTCTTCTCCGAAGACCCTCTTTTGTCCAGCTCTCTGTAGAGTTTCTTTTTGCATTGGTTGGGGGGGGGGGAATGAAATAAAAGAAGCATTATTTTTAGAAGTAGCTATCGTAGCTGCTTCCGACTAAGCTTATGCATCATAATATACATTGTCTCTCTAGTTATTGTCTATGTTATTGATCCTGTTCGTCTTTGTTAATATATAGAGTTTATTTAGCATTTTGTTGGGAAATGAAAAAAAAGAAGCATTATTTTTAGAAGTAGCTATCGTAGCTACTTCCGACTAAGCTTATATTATTTCATAATACATTGTCTCTCTAGTTATTGTCTATGTTATTGATGATGTTCATCTTTGTTAATATCGTGTCACACATATACACACACGCACGCACACACGCACGCACACACACACACGCATTGATTGATGTGGGTTGTTTTTTTTATGAGGGCAGGATGTAAAAAAGCTTGGTTAGCTTATTCTTTAACCCTCAATAAAGATGATTTTGACTTGACTTCACACACACACACACACACACACACACACACACACACACCACACACACACACACACACACACACACACACATGCACACACACACACACACACACACACACACACACACACACACACACACATGCACCCACACATACACACACACACACACACACACACACACACACACACACACACGATTGTAAGGTGGTTCTTAATGACCTAATTAGTATTGTCAAAGAGTTGTTAGTGACTGACTCGTGTGCTGTTGTTGTTGTTGTCTAATTGCTCTTCCACTGACGACATGGCCCATGCTTTTTTTTTTTTGTATCTCATCCCATTCGTCATGTGTTAATTTTTGTTGATTTTTCATCAACAAATAAACCCATGATCATTCGTGACTTGATGATGATGTCTGTTTCACACAAAAAATGCCCCCCCCCCTCTCCTCCCCCTTTTAAAAAAAAATTTGAGATGAATGGAAGAAGAGGGTGGAACGCGAGACGTGATTCTTATATATATTTTTTTTTTGGGGGGGGAATACATTTTGCACGTGTCTGTTTGGCTTGTGATGATGCGCGATTGAACCTGTGCATTGCAATTGTTTGTTTTTTTTTTGTGGGTTTTTTTTGGGGGGGGTGTTTTTTTCTTTCTCGGAGACGCAGTATTGTTCTTAATTGTGCCATATTATAATTATTATTGTTTGTTTTTCTTTGCCCCCACCACCACCACCCCCTGCCCCTTTTTATATATATATATATTGTACCATGATACAAAAAAAATAATTAGGAGCGGACTACACAACGCCTTTTTTGTTTTTGCCAGCTGAGAGAGAGAGAGGATAACATCCCAAAAAAACCAAAAAACAAAAAACTAAGAGGAAGTGACGTAATACAACACCAACAACACCACCATGGCTCGGCCACGTGTCTTTCATTCATTGGTTGAGATTTTGAAGGAGTGGGAATGGACAATTGGGGGGAAAAGGAGGGGGGGGGGGGGGGGAAGTGATCCTTAATTCATTCAATCAGTTTAATTATCAAATTGACAAGGAGGTCATTTTTGTTATGATGATTTATGATGGGAGGTTAATTCACCAAATGTTAGTTTGATTTTTTAAATAAAATTTGGGAGTATAATGTGTTTTGTATTATACATACGATGGAACGGAGTTGAAATCACAAGCCGAACTAAAAGCACTGTATCTGTTTTATTTGTTTTTTTAGTCGAGTAAGATAGAAAAACAGCTACCCTGAGCGGATACTACTACAAACTACACTTTTATGCAAATCGTAAGCCTTGATTTTTTAGATTTTTTTTTTTGGTCGATGAAAATAATGATGGCGGTAAAACATCAAGTTTAAAAAAATGTCTGCTCATCTTGTGTGTGTGTGTGTGGTTTTTTTAAAACAATTTTTTACTTTATTTTATTTTTCTTCTCACCAAACTTGTCCCTTTCTTCAATTGTTTTGTTTTCATGGTAAAGGTCAAGATGTGCTACCCCCCCCCCCCCCTACATTTCTCGGTTGATTGTATTTTTCCGTTTTTGCCTTTCTTACCATACATACAGCTGTATTTTAAGAACATTTTTAGCTAATAACCTTTTTGGAATACTAACCCTATCCCTAACCCTAACCCCCCCCCCCCCCCCCTATAAGACGGAAAAAACGCAACGAACCACAACTGTGACAAATCGCGGTGTACTGCAGTACATAGTGGAGGGTAGGGGTAGGTTTAGGGCTAGGGTTAGGGATAGGGTTAGTATTCCAAAAAGGTTATTAGCTACAAATGTTCCTAAAATACAGCTTTATGTATGGTAAGAAAGGCAAAAACAGAAAAGTACAATTAACCGAGAAATGCAGGGAGGGGGGTTGGCACATCTTTACCTTTACACAAATGATGCATCAAACAAACAAATAAACAAACAAACAATGATTGCCAATGGCATAGAATTTGAAATACTTAGTAGCGTCTTGTTTGTTTTGCTGTAGATTTTTTTTGATGAAAGAAAAGAAGATTGGGGTTCGAGTTTAAATGTGTTTGAATTTTGAGTCCAACTTTTAAAAACAACACCCAAAAAACCGGTTAGTGTTTGAAATTCCCAATGCTTGTTCTGTATAAGCTGAACAGTGGTTGGTTTGTAGGCAGATGGTTTCTTAGTCTGTTGTTTCAAATCGAAAAAAAGTGATCTAAGCAGTTTTGTGCTACAAGAGATGATGCCCAAAACTACTCTCTCTCTCTCTCTCTCTCTCTCTCTCTCTCTTCTCTCTCTCTCTCTCTCTCTCTCTCCTCTCTCTCTCTCTCTTCTCTCTCTCTCCTCTCTCTCTCTCTCTCTCTCTCTCTCTCTCTCTCTCTCTCTCTCTCTCTCTCTCTCGTCTCGTGCAATAAAGTGAAGACAAATCTTTAACTTTCCTTTCAATTCGTAAAGAAAGAATCCTGAATTGTTCTTCTATCTTCGATTCTCCACGCCTTTCATTACTTTCTGGTCAGAGCTAAGCGATTTGTTGCTGAAGCTAAGCAGCTGCGGTTGAAAGTTATGTACCTTTAGAGCAAAGACGCAGGGTTTTTTTCTCTCCCTTTATTCTATTAATAGTTTACTCTAATAGCCTCCCTTGTTTCTATTCAAGGACTGTCATTAATAATGAAATATTTAGAACGGAGACGTGGATTGTTTTTTCCCTCTCCTTCTATTAATAACTTACTGAAATAGCCTCCCTTGTGTTTCTGTACGAGGAATGTAATAATAATAATAATGATAATAATAATGTTTTCTAGTCTTTTTGTCCTTGAGCCAGACTGTTTTGGGGTGCCAAACGAGTGGCGATATTATTTCTAATATGGATTTTTATTTTTTATTTTTTGGCCTATGTCGATTTGGAAAAAAGGCATGATAGCAATTTGAGTCGAGTATCTGAAATGTGCGGGGTGTTTTTTTATAATATATAATAATACCGTTATTTAAATGGTGCTGTACAATAGCTCATTTATTTCTCACTGGGGGGTTGATAGATTAATATGTTCTTGTAAACTTAGTAAATAGGGATGATGAGGCTGGCTTTTGTGAATTTGACTCCGATTTTATGATCATTAATTTTCGGTTGTTTCTTTGTGTTAGCCTATGGTTCTTGTGTTTTTCTTTTTGGTCTGTCTTCATAAGTCGTATTAAAAAGGGCTGTGTACTTCTAATTTCCCGTGTGTGTGTGTGTGTGTGTGTGTGGCTTCAGTCTGTATGAGAGAGAGAGAGAGAGAGAGAGAGAGAGAGAGAGAGACAGAGAGAGAGCGAGAGTCTGTGGTGTGCACGTGCGCATGCTTGCGTGCTGAGCCCTCGTGCGCTTGTATGCATGATAATTGTGTGACGTTGTGTCACTGATTCAGAGAGAGAGAGAGAGAGAGAGAACACTGAACAATTTTAATGAATATAGGCCGTTGGCCCTTGTCACTACGGGAGGTGGTTATATTAAAATAAAATCTTTGTAGGACGATTATTATTGATTTCACAACCACAGGCATGAGTGCAACAAATACATACAAAAACATTATACTCAAATTCAAACTTTCTCGCATACGGACACACACGTGCCACTTATCGCTGATTTCACAACCGCACGCATGAACACAAATACAAATACAAAACAGTATGCTCAACAAAGTTAATTATATCTATTGTTAAAAATAATCGGGACTTTACCTGGTGTTGCACTGCCTCCGGGCATTGCCTCCAGGATCGTCCCCACCATCTATGTATCTACTAATGTCCCATATGTGTCTGTTTCAGACCGGGAGACGTTAAACATTTTCATTCCTACTCAACAAAAACTCACACAGGGAAACACAACCAAAGAGAGAGAGACAGAGACTTGCATGGAACGAAGACGGTTGACTTTTTTCTAAACTCTCATTTCGTCTAGAAAGAAACTAGGAAACAATAATTTTGAACGTGGCTACTCAACAAAACTATCTCGCACACGCACACACACACACACACACACACATGCCAAAGAGAGACAGAGACCTGGGCATAACGAAGACATCTGACTGTTCTAAACTCTTATTTTTGTGTAGAAAGAAACTAGGACACTATTTTTTTTAACTCTTTCACCGCCAAAGTCGCATTTTAGCACCACAGTGGTTTAACACCTATGTCACTAAAAGGCATCACATTGGGGTCTATTATCCAAAGACCCTATTGTCTTAGTTTTGGGAAGTAAGGATAGACCTTATTTTATATATGTCACAGAAGAATCCCCAACACTGCAGATGGATTTTGTTCTCTACCCAGGTAATTTTGATGGGTAATTTTGGCTGAAATATGACGCGATGAAAGGGTTAAAATACCGTTATTTAAATGGTGCTGTAAAATAGTTCATTTATTTCTGATGGGGGTGGTCAATAAATTAGGACTAGGACACAATAATTTCGAACATGCCTACTCAACAAAACTATCTCGCACACGCGAAAGAGAGAGACAGGGAGACAGAGACTTAGGTGGAACGAATACAGTGACTTGTTCTAAACTCTTATTTTCGTCTAGAAAGAAACTAGGACACAACCATTTCGAACATGGCTACTCAACAAAACTCTCGCACACGGACACACGCATGCCAAAGAGAGAGAAAGACTCACTTTTTTCACTTTAAGAGAGACAAAGACCTGGGCATAACGAAGACACGTGACCGTTCTAAACTCTTATTTTCGTCTAGAAAGAAACTAGGACACAGCCATTTCGAACACGGCCGTCCGACCGAGCTTTAAGCCCTACTACTAGTAGTTGAGTTATCTGTCTATCTTTACATCTGTATTGTTACTTATTCGCTGGTGTTGCACTGCCTCCGGGCATTGCCTCCAGGCTCGTTCCCACCATCTTTATATTATCTACAAATGTCCCATATGTGTCTGTTCCAGACCGGAGGGCGTTAAACAGATGTTCATTCGTTGAGTTATCTGGAATCTGGAATCAATGCGAACGAACAGAAAATAGAAAGTGGAAAGAAAAAAAAAGAAAAAAGAAATTGATTCCAAGTGGGTGGCCATGTTCGCTGAAAGCAGACCAGAGACTTAATAAATAAATAAATAAATAAATAATGGCTGGGTGGTGGAACACGAACAACTACAAACAAACAACCTGAAGAAAAGAGAAAAAAACCCACCACAACAACAACAAAGAGCGTTATTTGGTTATTTATTATACGTTATCATCACAAAGTAGGCAGTCTCTTTCTTTCGGGGAAATCCCCCAAAAAACATACAAACGAACGGAAGAAATAAACAAAGCATAATAAAGCAACTTCATTCACACACACAGACACACGTACGCACGCAAGCGCACACACATGCATACGCACACATACACTCATATGTACACCAGCGCGCGCGCGCGCACCACGCACATAAACACACACGCACACACTCGCGCTCGTATGGATTTAAAAAAAAGAGTAAAATTGAGAACAAGTTCATGTTTTGTCTCTCCTCTCTCTCTCTCTCTCTCTCTCTCTCTCTCTTCTCTCTCTCTCTCTCTTTCTCTCTCTCTCCTCTCTATCTCTCTCTCTCTCTCTCTCTCTCTCTCTTCTCTCTCTCTCTCTCTTCTCTCTCTCTCTCTCTCTCTCTCTCTCCTCTCTCTTCTCTCTCTCTCTCTCTCTCTCTCTCTCACACATACACATTACACATACACACTTTACTTCATTCTACCCCACGTCAGCTATATTTTTAAAAGTCAGATTTCTTTTGTGAGGACAAAATCGTGAATTATGTGTGTGCGCGCGCGTTCTTTATGTCGATATATCTAATCTTTCTATGTGCGTGGGGGGGGGGGGGGGTTCTTTTTTTTAATAATTTTTTTCTTTTATGTAGACAATTTTTGTAAGAAGAACAAAACATTTTTACTTCAAACATAAATACACCCCAAGAAGACAGGAATACAGCAATCACCCCCCCCACCCCACCCCAACCCCCACCCCCTCCCCTCCCATCCCCGAAAAAAAAAAGAAAAAAAAGTTTGTGTTTTGTTTTTCATTGTTTGAACTTTCTTCCAACTTGTTAGTGTACAGATAACACTTTTGTTTAATTATAACCAAAAATTTCCCTGGGTTAAGTAATTAATTAATGAGCCTATTCATTATTTGACACAAACCCTACACTCCCCATCTACACCCCTCCCCCCTACGCACACGCACACCCCATACACACCCCTATACCCCCCCCCCCCCCCCCCCCCCCCCCCCCGAAAAAAAAAATCGAAAAAAAATCAGTGATATACTGCTTAGATCTGAGTGGCTAGAACAACAACAACACCATTTTCATTGTGTTTTGAGTGAGGAGAACATCAATTAAAACATTTCACACCTTTTGGATTATTTATTTCATCATCTATTTATTTGTCTTGAGCGAGAAAAACTAAACATTTCACACCTTTTGGATTATTTATTTCATCATCTATTTATTTGTCTCGAGCGAGGAAACCCCCCCCCAAAAAAAACCCACCCAACCCCACTTCACACATTTTATTTATTTATTTATTTATATATTTGAGTGAGAGAAAAACATCTACAACATTTCACGTACTTTGTTTATTTATTTATCCGAGCTTCAGAAAAACACCAAGAAAAAAACTCGTCCTCCTCCCCTTAACCTCCTTCACGCACTTTATTTATTGATTGATTTATATATCTGAGTGAGAGAAACAACAAATTTTATTTTTTCATTTTTCTGTGTAAGAAAATCCATCAACAACATTTCACGCATTTATTTATTTATTTAGACATCTGAGTGAGAAAAACAACAAAACACATTGCGGGTATTTTATTTATTTTTCTGAGTTAAAAAGCCCCATCAAAAACCTTTCACGCATTTTATTTACTTAATACTCAAGTTTCTGGATTTCTTTATTGAAAAGAAAAATGGATTTTGATGTTATTTTGTTTGTTTGTTATTTTGCTTAAATATGGGAGAGAATAATGACTCAAAAGAACTCACAAAATAAAAAAGTAAACCTAATAAAAATAAAAAGAGGGGGGAGGGAGTAAGAATAATACCAACCCTTCAATGTTGATCATGATAATGATCATGATAACGATGATGATGATGCTGATGATGATAATTGTTATCAATGATGCTGATGAATGATGATGATGATGAATGATGATACAGAGAGAATAACTCCAAAAGAAGACATAGTCGAAAAAACGCGTGCTCAAAGACATGTTTTTTGTTTTTGTTTTTTTTGATTTTTGGTGTGTGTGAGGCAGTATATTCCTTCTTTCCTTCCTTCCTTCCTTCCTTCCTTCATTGCTTCCTTCCTTCCTTCCCTCCTATATTCTTGCCTTGAAAAGTTTTGATGAGAATTCAAATTTGCGAGAGAGAAAACAAAATCTGGCGTCTACTAGAACAACAGCAACAAGCCTGTCTTGTTTGTTTGTTTGTTAATTAATTAATCTGATTGAATGATTGATTGATTGGTTGATTGATTTATTGATTGATTCTGATTGTTCATTCATTGTTCAAATGTTTCGATCTTTCATCTTAAAAAAACCTTTTTTATCGTAAAAGTCGTAAGGGATATTGTGTATGTGTACTCGTGAGGTTGTAGTCTTCTTTTTGTTTGGCGATCTCTCTCTCTCTCTCTCTCTCGTCTCTCTCTCTCTCCTCTCTCTATCTCTCTCTCTCTCTTTCTCTCTCCTCTCTCTCTCTCTCTCTCTCTCTCCCGCACGCCCTCTCTCTCTCTCTCTCTCTCTCCCCCCCCTCTCTCTCTCTCTCTCCTCCCGCCCTCCCTCTCTCCCCTCCCTCCCCTCTCCCGCCATCCCCCCACCTTATTGTACATCCCTGACCCCCCCCCCCCACCCTCCCTCTCCCTCCTCTTGTGGAGGGATACGCAATGCTTGTGCCGCGGACTATGTTTTTTTGTCAAGGGATGTAAGAATTTGATATCTATGCGCGTGCGTACGTGATTGGGCCTATTTTAATGTTCGTGTATATGACTTTGTTGCGTGTCTTTTTTTCTTTTTTTTTTTTCTCCTTTTTTGGGGGAGTGGGGGGGACGAGGGGTGGGGGTGGGGTATTTTGATAAGGTGGGGTAATAAGTATAATTTTTAGGACTTTTTCTTTTAATTCAATTCTTATTTGTCTTTTCTTTTTTCATGTCGAATGTTCTATTATTCTTGTTCGTTTGCTTCCTCGTCTTCTGTTGTTGTTCTTATTATTATTGTGGATTGTTTGTTTTTTTGGGCCATTAAAAACCACCCACGAAATGTGAGGGAAAAAAAAGGTGGAATTGTGGATGTGGTGTGAGTGTGTGTGTGTGTGTGTGTGTGTGTGTTTGTGTGTGTGTGTGTGTGTTTGTGTGTTGTGTGTGTGTGTGTGTGTGTGTGTGTGTGTGTATGTGTGTGTGTTGTGTGTGTGTGTGGTGTGTGTGTGTGTGTGTGTGTGTGTGTGTGTTTGTGTTTGTGTGTAAATGTGTTTGTGTGCTGTGTGTGTTTGTGTGTGTGTGTGTGTGTTGTGTGGTGTGTGTGTGTGGGTGTGTGTGTTGTGTGTGTGTGTGTGTGTGTTGTTGTGTGTGTGTGTGTGTGTTTTTTAGCTTATATATATATATATATATAATATATATATATATATATATGATATATATATATATCTATGTGGTGTGTGTGTGGTGTTGTGTGTGTTGTCCGTGATCTGTGTGTGTGTGGTAGATATATATATATATCTATACTATATCATATAATATATAGATATATATATATAATATGTCGTGTGTGTGTGTGTGTGTGTGTGTGTGTGTGTGCGTGTATGTGTGGGTGTTGTTTGTGTGTGTGTGTGAGTGTGTGTGTGAGACATTTTCTGTCTCTGTCTCTGTTACTCTCGTCTATCTATCCCTGTCTCTCTCTCCCTATCTCTCTCTCTCTCTCTCTCTCTCTCTCTTTCTCTCTCTCTTCTCTCTCTCTCTCTTTCTATTTCCCCTCTTCCCCCCCCCCGTAACCCCTCAAACACACACACACACACACGCACGCCACGCACGCCACGCACGCACACACACACACACACACACACGACGCACGCACACACACGCACGCACGCACGCACGCACACGCACACGCAAACACACACGCACGCACGCACACACACACACACACACCACACACACACACACACACACACACACACACACACACACACACACACACACACACTTCGAAAAACGCCTACTTACCTTCCAGTGAACATTATTTATTTCATTGTTGATCATCTATGGCAATCGGAATGTGTCGGCTGTACGCAGCGGGGAGACCAGTTAAAAACTGAAAACCGGACACATGTACCTTACCCAGTATGGCCATATGGCCTGGGAACGCAGAAGAAGAAGAAGCAGATATAGCGCACATTCAAGACTAGCTGCTCATGGCGCTTTTTGCAAAAAATACATTTAACTAAATCACACCAATACCCATGCTCGCACTCACACAAGCACACACACTGACGAATACAACATATCATTTACATGCGCTTGCACACATACATACGTACGTACGTATGTGCGTACATACATACATGCATACATACATACATGCATACATACATACATGCATACATACATACATGCATACATACATATATATACATACATACATGCATACATACAGTACATTACATACATACATACATACATACATTTTACATACATACATACATACATACATGCATACATACATACATACATACATACATACATACATACATACATGCATACATACATACATGCATGCATACATACATACATGCATACATACATACATACATACATACATACATACATACATACATACATACATACATACACCAGACACACACAAACACACACACCTATGCCTACCGTGACACGCACGAGCACACACACACACACACACACCCACACACACACACACACACACACACACACACACACACACACACACACACACAACACACACAACACACACGTGCATGCACGGAAATATGCGCACATGCATAAGCATATGCCAGCGCGCGCATGCGCGCACCAACACACACACTTTCTGTGTCCCACCTTTCCCATGCCCTTCCCCATCCGCACACGCGGAACATTTTGCTCAATAGGCTTAATGGGTAAGATTACCTGCCCAATAAGCCTAATGAGCAACAGTAGGCCCTAAAGGTCTGCGCGATTAACCCCTAAAGGGCCAGCCACACGTCCACTAAAATCGTACGACTGTACGATACGATTCGATCTGGAAGCGAAGCGAATCACATTTTGTTCTTCTTCGAGACCACGTGATCGAAACACCGTATCGCTACAGTCGTGCGATTTTAGTGGACGTTTGTGGCTGGCCTTTAAAGACACACTGACTCACCACGATTAACCCCTTGACTGCCACCAACGTATCACGTACTGACCTGATGACATCAATGATGATGTCATCAGATGAAGAGGAATAACTCTGATATGCTGACTTTTGCTCTAACACAGTCAAGAGAGTTATACCCCAGACCATTTTGCCAGATTGGGCCTCTATCAGTTGTCTTTTTTTATGGCATGATTTGTTCAATGATTTTTCTTTAATTTTCTCTGCGCAGTCAAGGGTTAAGTCCCTTGGGGGTTTTTCTGGGTAGCTGTGACCCACATACAAATTGCCCCCAACTTAAAAGTGAGGCTGCTCTTTAAAACGATGTTTCGTTTTCAATTTGGGGGCATTTGTATGGGAGCCCAAACCTCTGTCAAAACAAGATTTCTTACCAGCTATAAGAGGGGAAAGCACGTGAAAACGCTGATTTTGACACGTGACGTGGTGGGTCTTTAATGAGCACGGAGTGAGCGAAACCTCAGACTTTTTCACTTAGAATCGTGATGCTGACAAAGCTGAACCGTTCTGTCACTTTTTTTTCTTTCTTTTTTTTTTTTTTCTTTTTTTTTGGGGGGGGGGGGGGGTGCTTTTCGTGATTTCCTCTCAGCATAATGACTGAGTTTTTGAATCAACTGATTACTGTTTGAGTATTTCGACTGTTGATATATATCACAGACTGCATTCCCTCAAAGAGGTTTGAAAACGGACAGCTACACACATAAAAAAAACACACCTTTCAGCAAGAGTCGTGTTGTTTGTAGTCAACGAATCTTCTTCTTCTTCTTCTTCTTCTTCTTCTTCTTCTTCTTCTTCTTCTTCTTCTTCGTCGATCGCTCAGAACAGTTTCCTTGTCAAGTACGAGCGCGGATGCGTCATGCTGGTGATGTTATGCACCGAGCTAAGAAATAATATACAAGGTAAACACCCGAACGCCCGCTTTGAAACCGTAAATATTTCGAATGTTATTCATTCTTTATCTCATACACCTAAGAAATATAGTTAGGCCCAGCAAGTCCGACTTCGGCTTTGGGGAAATCGTTTTGAAAGTGTTTCTTGAAGAAATTTTTGTTTTTAAAAAAAGGGCAGGAGAATGGAAGGGAAAGGACAGAAAAATAGATAGTAGATGACAGTAAGGCAAAGGGAAAAGGCAGAGTCAAAGAGAGTGACAGACATGAGGAGGAAGTTACCAAGCACAGAAAACTTCCAGAAGGTGGGGGGACTATTCATACAAAAGACCTAAAAGCGGCCTGGCGAATATGACTTTTTAAAACGGTACACGCCTCGGCATGAGGCTGTGTCAGACCAGTTGACATAAGCTAGTACGCCAAGGCTACATCAAAATGTTATGTTCTGCTCTGAATGGCTAGCGAGTTGGTGCGTGGTCTTGGGATTGTCTTAAAGCCGTGGCAAGCTCCTAGCATAACATCATCAGTATTCAAAATCCTCCGAAGTCGGAGTGTGGATGCCCAAGTGGTGGGGCAACATGGGTGGGTAATTTTTACAAAAAAAACGAGGGTCACATACGTAATGTTCTCATCCTTAGCTTGTGCATTTTTTGTACCATAGTGTTCAAGTGCTTCAACTTTTGGGATGATCCCTGGAGTCTTTAAGTCAGGGTAAGACAGCAACAACAACAGCGAAACGGTACGACGTTGTGGAATTGGGAGATGTGAAGAAACTGGTAAGGCCAGGAAGCAAAAGACCAGATTCAGTTCTATGTCTGATGATGATGAGGTTATGTTAGGCTATGTTAGGTATTAGGGACAGGCTTTCAATAGCATAGGCCTCGCGGCCTATAAAACGTCCCATCGTTCAGATATACGTTTCGATTTTGCATTTCTTCTTTTTCTTCTGTACACTTGTTCTTCATTCTTCTTCTTCTTCTTCTTCTTCTTCTTCTTCTCTTCTTCTTCTTCTTCTTCGTTCTTCTTGACCTCTTCTTCTTCTTCTCATTACTTCTTCCTTCTGGTTACGTCTCAGAGGGACACCCCAGCATCCAATATGAAGGCGGGCCGGTCTGGGGCAGTGAAGAATGTTGCAGGTCCTCCAGTCTTCCAAAGAGCTTCTGGGCCACACAGACGTGGTCTGGCCAGGTCTTTTTTCGTTGCTGTTGGAACAGTGAACATGCCTGTAGGATGTGGTCACTTGTTTTGGGATTTTACAATTGGGGTCTGACACACACAAAATACAAATACAAGCAATCAAATCATCTTGAGTAATTACTAATCAAATTCCAGAAAAATATCTCTAAATTTGTGGTAATACGTCCACAAGATTCTTGAAAACAATTAGTATTGGGTGCATATTTGATATTAGTGGGGAGGTCATTCCAGTATGAAGCAACTCTGTTCTGAACAAAAACAAAATTTCCTAATGTTAGTATGGTAGGGTTTAATAAAATTAAAAAAAAACAATTGAAAAACAGAATGGCCCTCAGACTTTCTTGAATTCTCATCTACAGTGAATAGTGACATGGTGAAAAAAGAACTGTCCAACAAGTATGTGAATGTCACGAGAGATCAGACCATCAAAGGTATCTACTTCCCCTTATCGTTCCTGTAGAATGTTGCCTGTTCTGGAAAAAGACCTGCGAGACGAACACAAGTGTTGTGAAAGCCCGTCCTTTCTGGCACAACAAGGAGAGGAGCGACAAGTTGATCTCCGCACTTGAGCCTCAAAGCCAGAGCCCGGATCGCGACGAACTAAGCGAGGTCAGACCAGCTAAATCCACAGCCTCTATCTGTCTGGTCTGTCTGGAAGTACTGTCTGTTTGTCTGGACTTTACTGTCTGTCTGTTTGTCTGTCTCCCTCTCTCAATCACTCTTTCCGATCTTCATCTCACAAAATATCTGTCTTGTTGTTCGTGTTGTTGTTTGTAGTTGTTGTTGTGTGGTTAGTTGTTGTTGTGGTGAAATCTGTCTTCTTCTTCTTCTTCTGCACGAGAGCTTGACTTCCGAACTTCTTTTTCCTTCCACTTTTTCTTCTTCTTCTTTCTTCTTCTTCTTCTTCGTTCTTCTTCTTTCTTCTTCTTTTTCTTCTGCTTCTTCCTCATCTTCTGATTCCTCAGGAGTAATGTTCCACCTGCCGTTTACATTATCGGCAATTATTGACATAAAACTACGTGATATAGCTAGTCTGTAGCGGATATACTAATTGCATACATTATTGGGGGGAACTGAGGAAAGGGGGAAGCTATTAAAAAAACACCTTGACCTGCTTTTACATATTTTGTCTGCTCAAGTATATTAGCATGATCATTTTGTAATGCTAGTCTTCAGAGTTTTACTGCAAAAACTTTACTTTTAATATTCGTAGTCTTGTAGTCTGAAAAGTAATTCAACGAAAGTTTTAAGAACATTTTGTATGTTATAGTTTTCTTTTTTAATTAAAGTGAGAGAAATCTAGAACCCCTTCTTCAACCGACAGCCTGCGCTAAGGTCTCGACACACGTTGGCATTTTTCATTCTTTCGCCATGGAAACACCGGTCATCTTCCAGGGGGTCATTCTTCTTCACTCTTCAATCTTTCTCTTCCTCTTTAGAACTTCCTCTTCCTCTTCCTACTTCCTCTTCCTTCTCCCCCCCTCCGGTTCTTCTTCTTTGTCATCGTTCTTGTTCTTCTTCTCCATGCTTCTTCTTCTGTCTTCTTCTTTTCTCTTCTTCTTCTTCTTCCTCTTCTTCCTGCCACTTCCTCTTCCTCTTCTTCTTCTTTGTCCTCTTCCTCTTCCTCTTCCTCTTCTCTTCTTCTTCTTCGCTGCGCGTGGCCACAATGAACTCTTTTGATTATTTTGCCACGGAACCGGGGAGGTTCTACCACATATGCTGGGAAGAAAAGGGCTCAAGGCCCGAGAATGAAACTGAAAAGTTAGGCCTTTAAAGAGTCACCGAGGGTCACGTTGTCAAAATCACGCTTTTTCACGGAGTTTTCCCTCTAGAAAGAAAAATCTCATTTTGACCAGGTTTGACTTCCATGCAAATGTCCCCCAACTTGAACACGAAACATCATGTTAAAGAGAAGAGCAGCCTCAATTTGAAGTTGGGAACATTTGTATAGTATGTGGGTTCTTAGCTACCCTAGAAAAGACACACAAGGGACTTAGTTAATCGTGGTGCGTCAGTGTGACTTTAAGACAGAACAGAGCGTAGCATAAAAAGACAAAGGATTAAGCGCTTGCACTTAATCCATAAAATCACTTGCGTATATCACTGTGTTGCCTTGTGGAAAACGTGAAAAATATTAACGTGCGTTGAGACCTTCACAGTCGTATCACAACGATTGAAACAAAAGAGTCACGTTGAAGAGCGTTTATATTGATCTTCTTTGCATCTTTTACTGCTCAGTGAAATAAAAAAAAAGAATAAAACCATAGAGGCATGTTTTCGAGCATGTATTGATTTTCGTCTCTCCCTATCTTCAGATGCAACCAAAAGGCTGTGGATGAAAAAGTGAAATCAATCTTTCTTTTTTCTTTCTGCACGTACTGAGGGGATTTAAAAATTAGATCGAGCGAGGAGGGGAAAGGGGAGAGAGAGAGAGGTAGAGAGAGAGAGAGAGGGAGAGGGAGAGAGAGAGAGAGAGAGAGAGAGAGGAGGAGTGAGTGAGGAGAGAGAGAGAGAGAGAGATGGGAGAGAGAGAGAGTTGCCAAGATTCCTTTGAGAGATGAGAGAGTTACTTTCAAACTTCAAACTTCAAATACTTTATTTTACAAGGATAAGAATTTAGGCTGGGCGGAGTATCTGCTGAGAGAGAGAGAGAGAGAGAGAATGAGAGAGAGAGAGAGAGAGATAGAGAGGGGAGAGAGATACAGAGACGCGACGAGAGACAGAGAGAGAGAGAGAGAGTTTGAGAGAGAGAGAGAGGGAGGGAGAGGGAGAGAGAGGGAGAGGGAGAGAGAGGAGAGAGAGAGAGAGAGTTACTTCAAACTTCAAACTTCAAATACTTTAATTTTACAAGGATAAGAATTTAGGCTGGGCGAGGGGGTAGGAGAGAGAGAGAGAGAATGAGAGAAGAGAGAGAGAGAGGAGGGAGAGAGAGAGAGAGAGGTTCTTCTTGAGAGAGAGAGGGAGAGAGAGAGAGAGATGAGAGATGAGAGGGGGAGAGGTTGAGGAGAGAGAGAGAGAAAGAGAGAGACAGAGAGAGAGGGATGGAGAGAGAGAGAGAGAAGAGAGGGGGGGAGGGAGAGATAGAGAGATAGAGAGAAAGACACAGAGAGAGAGACAGACGAGAGGAGAGAGAGAGAGAGAGAGAAAGACAGGCAGACAGAGAGACAGAGAGAGAGAGATGAGAGCTCAAACGAAGAGATCGAGTTATGAATGACCTGTATGTAATAACAAATAAACTGACAACTGTCAGTCAGTCAGTGGGACATGCTTGCTGAGTCGACTTGTTGAGCAACACACAAAAAACCCAGTATAGGATATTAATATATAAATATACTTATGGTATATAATCATCATCGCAACATAACGAGGAAATGGAGTGAGAGGGGGGGGTGTGGTGGGGGTGGGGTGGGGGGTTGCAGCTTGACAACAATGCAACCCAACAAAATCACCTGATATATATTTTGTTTTTCCTCCATAATTAATGTCATTAGGTGAGAGGGTGTGTGTATTATATGCGGGTCAGGTAGGTTAGGTCGTGTTGTTGACTGAGAGGGTCTGGTGCACCAATTTTTAGGTTTTTGCTGAGCAATGGTGTTCTCTGTCTCTTAATCTCTGCTTCTGTGTCTATTTCTGTATATAATATATAGTATATATATATGCTGTCTCTGTGTTCTGTCTGTTTGTTTGTCTCTGATCCTCTTGTCTGTCCTCTCAGAGTGTCACTTTCTGTCTCGCAACTGTCTGTCTGTTTATCTCTCTGTGTTTCTCTCTCTCACTGTCTCTGTGTCTCTGTCTCTGTCTCTGTCTCTCTCTCTCTCTCCCTCTCTATCTCTCTCTCTCTCGTCTCGCTCTGTTTATCTCTCTCTGTCTCTCTCTGTCTGTCTCTCTCTCTCTCTCCATCTCTCTCTCTCAGTCTCATCCAACTCTGGATTTATCTCTGTCTCT
The DNA here is from genome assembly GCA_017654935.2 of Phymorhynchus buccinoides. Taxonomy (NCBI): domain Eukaryota; kingdom Metazoa; phylum Mollusca; class Gastropoda; order Neogastropoda; family Raphitomidae; genus Phymorhynchus; species Phymorhynchus buccinoides. The sequence goes on from CM065710.1 coordinate 29,699,295, forward strand.
CAGTCTGTCTTTTTGGTTCTCTCTCTGTCTGGACAGTGTCTCTCATCACGGGTCTGCTGAGCAAACAACTTGTCTGTCTCTCTCTCCATCTCTCTGAGGTGAACGAGCTGTCGTCTCTGTCTCGTCTCTCTCTCCTCTCTCTCTCTTGGACTCTCTCTCTCTCTCTCTTAAGTCTCTCTCTCTCGATCTTTAGTTCTCTGAGAGTCTTGAGTCTCCTCTTCGTCGTGACCTTCTTAAGGGCTGTCAGACGTATGGTTTCGCTAGTAAAAGTCGCACTCTTTTCTTTAGCTTTTACATATACATCATAGAAATAGAAGTAATCGTGAAATTCTTCTACTTCTTAACTTGACATAGGCTGTAAGTTAAGAGAAAAAAGAAACAAGAAATCAAGAGGGAAGAAAGAACGAAAAGAAAGGAAGTAAAAGAGGGAGAAAGGAAAGATTTAATTAAAGAAAGAAAATAGAAAGAAGAGGGGTGACAAAAACTAATAGAAAAGGGGAAAGAAAAGAAAGAAAGAAAGAGTAAGGGAAAGTAAGAAAGAAAGAAGGAAAGTAAGAAAGAAAGAGTGACAGAAGGAAAACAAAAGAGAGAAATTAGGAATTAAAGGGAAGAGAGTAGTGAAGACCAGAAAAGAAGAACAGAAGCGAAAGAGAGAGGGGGGGGGGGAGAGAGAAAGAGTAGCCGGGGGAGGGTGGGGTGGGGGTGGGGCACTTCTGCTTAGAACAGTACAACACCAAGAATAAGAAAAGAAATAAAGAAAGGAAGGAGGGAAGGAGGGAGGGACGAGGAAGGAGGAAGGAAGGATGGATGGAAGGAAGGAAAGGAAGGAAGGAAGGATGGAAGGAAGGAAGGAAGGAAGGATGGAAGGAAGGAAGAAGATGGAAGGAAGGATGGAAGGAAGGAAGGAAGGAGAAGAAGGCAAGAAGGAAAGGAAGGAAGGAAAAG
>CM065710.1:29712739-29720079 GCA_017654935.2 Phymorhynchus buccinoides
TCTCTCTCTCTCTCATCTCTCCTCCCTCTCTCTCTCTCTCTCTCTCCTCTCTCTCTCTCTCTCTCTCTCCTCTCTCTCTCTCTCTCTCTCTCTCTCTCTCTTTTCTCTCCTCTTCTCTCCTCACCTCCCTCTCTCTTTCTTTCTCTCCTCTCTCTCTTTCTTTCTTTTCTCACCTCTCCTCTCCTGCTTTCTCTCTTTCTTTCTTTCATTTTCTCCCCTCCACACTCCTCTCTTTCTCCCTTTTCTCCTTTCTTTCTTCCTTTCTTCCTCTCTTTCTTTCTTTCTTTTCTCACCTCCTCTCCTTCTTTCTCCCTTTCTTGTTCTTTCTTTCTTTCTTTCCTCCAGCCACTGTCCCCTCCTCCTCTCCTCCGCCCCCAACGTCCCCTCCTCCCTTTCTTTCTCTCTCTCTCTCTCCAAGACGGTACATGATGCGCTGTTTCTAAGGCCAAAGCCCCGCTCATTCAGTCATTCACCCCATCTGGGTTTTTAGTTACCTGCCTGTCTGTCTGTCTCTGTCTGTCTGTCTGTCTGTCTCTCTCTCTCTCTCTCTCTCTCTCTCTCTCTCTCTCTCTCTCTCTCTCTCTACTCCTCCTCTCTCTCTCTCTCTCTCTCTCTCTCCCCCTCTCTCTCTCCCCTGATGAAAAGAAGCAGTTATTTATGCTTACTCAGTTTATCCTCATTACAAATTTCGAGTTTGAGTTCTCTCTCTCTCTCTCTCTCTCTCTCTCTCTCTCTCTCTCTCTCTCTCTCTCTCTCTCTCTCTCTCTCTCTCTCTCTCTCTCTCTCCTCTCTCCTCTCTCTCTCTCCTCCCTCTCCCCCTCCCCCCCCCCCCCGCCCTCCCTCTCTCTCTCTCTCTGTGCCTGTCTCCGCGACACCTGTGCCGTTTTAGCCGTGCCATTGCCAACTCGGTGCCATGTCACGCTGTTGCCAGGGTTATTTGTTATTTGTTGTTGTCACTGGCCTGGGGTAACTTTGGGAAACTGAAACTCCTTTAAGTTAAGTGAGTGAGTGAGCGAGTGAGTGAGTGAGTCATGCTAGCTATTATATATGGAAGGATACTGTTGTTTATGTTGTTTGTTTGTATGTTTGCTGGCTGGCTTTTGCTGCTTGGTCAGGTTAGGTTAGGTACATTATAGTCACAGAGGCGTCTCTGTGAAATTCGGGTTGCTCCCACCTGGAGAGCGCGTCGCAGCCAGAGGCGCGCCACCCAATTTAAAAAAAAAAAAAATTTGCATGCAATTTTTGTGTGACTGACGAGGAAGGAAAGGGAGGGGGGTGGGTAAATTTTGACTAAAATGACAACTTTTTTGTTGCCACTGGGTTTAACGTGTGCTAAGTGCATGGGCACACGGGACCTCGGTTTATCGTCTCATCCGAAAGACTCCACGTTCAGACCGCGAGGCCTAGTGCAAAGTGAGAGGAAAAATCCCCTGTACCCAGGTTCGAGCTCGGGTTTACTTGACGCGAAGCGAACGCGCTACCACTGTGCCACTCTACACAACAGACAGAATCTACCTGTCCCTCTCCGACTCTCTTTGAATATCCTTCATTGTTCAGACTCGCAACCCTTTCACCGCCAGCCATATTTCAGCCCAAAATGTCCATTACAAATTACCTGGGTAGGGAACAAAATCCATCTGCAGTATTGGGGATTCTTCTGTGACATCATCATCATAAAATTATAGTAAAAAGACAAGTGTCCGTGTGTGTGTGTGTGAAACACGAAACGGGCCTTATAACTCCGCCGTTTTTCGACCGAATCGCTTCAAATTTGCTGTGAGCCCTAACGGGGCGATGGCAACGGCAACCGAGGCGGCCGTATCATTTCCGCTATAAAATAAGGTCTGTCCTTAGACCCCAATTTGATGCCTTTTAGTGACATAGGTGTTAAATCACTGTGGTGCTAAAATGCGACTTTGGCGGTGAAAGGGTTAACGCTATCTTCTAGTGAAAACCCTAACCTTATTATCAAGCTGTCACTATTATTTTGTCCACAAAGCTCTTTCCTTGAGAAAAGAATGTATGAATGCAGGTTGAGTGTCCATGGTATTATGCATGATGTAGAGTGTTGTTTGTCTATTATAATATTGCGAAATCTATTGCTATGGGCCAGAGGCTTAACAAGTAAACTTTTTTTTTCTTACTTTGACTTTTCACTTTGACTCTCTGACTCTCTCTCTCTCTCTCTCTATCTCTGTCTCTCTCTGTCTCTGTCTGTCTCACTCTCTCTCTTCTCTGTCTAGCTCTTTTGGTCTACTCTCTCTTTCATTTCTCTCTCTCTCTCTCTCTCTCTTCTCTTGTCTCTCTCTCACATGATCTCGTTCTTTCTGTCTGTGCCTGTACTCTCTCTCTGTCTCTCTCTCTCTCTGTCTCTCTCTGTCTCTCTCTCTCTCTCTCTCTCTCTCTCTCTCTCTCAAACACATGCATACGTTCTCGTTCTTTCTGTCTGCCTGTCTCTCTCTCTCTCTCCCTCTCTCTATATGTCTCTCGTCTGTCTCTGTCTCTGTCTCATCTCTCTCTCTCTCTCTCTCTCTCTCTTCTCTCTTCTCACAAACACATACATACTTTACTTTTTCTTTCTGTCTCTGTCCTGTCTCTGTCCTTCCGCTCTCTCTCTCTCTCTCTCTCTCTCTGTCGGTCTCTCTCTCTCTCTCTCTCTCTCTCTCTCTCTCTCTCCAAACACATACATACTTTATTTTTCTGCGGTTCTGTCTCGCTCTCTCTCTCTCTCTCTCTCTCTCTCTCTCTCTGCTCCTCTCTCTCTCTCTCTCTCTCATAAATCTCTCTCTCTCTCTACCTAGAAAATCATCATACATACTTATCTCTCTTTCCATGTCTCCTCTCTCTCTCTCTCTCTCTCTCTCTCTCTCTCTCTCTCTCTCTCTCTCTCTCGTCTCTCTCTCTCTCTCTCTCTCTTCCCTCTCTTCTCTCTCTGTTCCGATGTCTCTCGGTCTCTCCCTCTCGCCCTCTCTCGTCTCTCTCTCTCTCTCTCTCTCTCTCTCTCTCTCTTCATCCGTCTCTCTCTCTTCTCTCCTCTCGTCTCTCTCTCTCTCTCTCTACTCTCCTCTCTCTCTCTCTCTCATCTCTCTCTCTCTCTCTCTCTCTTCTCTCTATTTTTACACACACACGCACACATACACGAGCGCGTGCGCGCGAGCAGAGGGGGACACACACACACACACACACACACACACACACACACACACACACACACACACACACACACACACACACACACACACACACACAATCTCTGTCTGTCTGTTCTGTCTGTCTGCCTCTCTCTCTCTTCTCTCTCATACGTCTCTCGTCTCTCTCTCTCTCTTCTCTTCTCTCTCTCTCTCTCTCTCTCTCTCTCTCTCTCTCTCTTCTCTCTCTCGTCATCTCTCATCGTCTCTTCTCCAGTAACGTCCTAGTAATTGTTATTGTGATGATGTCTTTGAGCGTTAACTATAATGGCGATACTTTATTTGTAACATTTTGTTTTGGTGTGATTACACTGGTCAAAATCAAATAGTCCCCCCTCCACCCCTTTCCTTCTTAATCACTTTATACACATTGACTTTAATTTGTCGTGAGTATTTCGAGTGTAAAAACCAAGCTATTTTGCATAACATGTTTTGTACAATCTGCTTTCATTGTAGTATGTTCACATTCGTTTCACTTCATATTTCGAAGATTTTGACACATTTGCAAGTTGTTGCTTCTGTTATGTGTATCTGCTCATAAACCCCTACGACGTACGTTGCTATGTCTATCTATGTTCTGTAATCACTATACATTTATACTTATCTTTGTGAACGTTGCAAACATTGTTGTATGTATTTGTAGTAACCTCCTCCCCCTCCCCCATCCAACCCCAACGTATCTTCCTATGTATTTTTGTTCTTTTTCATCACCATATATTTGTTGTTATCTTTACCCCCCCCCCCCCCTTTTTTGTCCCTACTTGATACGGGCAGAAAGGCATAATCAATAAAAGTTTTTGGATTGGATATTGGATTGGATTGGATCTCTCTCTCTCTCTCTCTCTCTCTCTCTCATCTCTTCTCTCTCTCTCTCTCTCTTCTCTCTCTCTCTCTCTCTCTCTCTCTCTCTCAGCCATTATACTCATGCCATGTACTAACTAACTGAGAACAAAGAATTTAAAGTGCATGGGTCCCTTCGCAGGGCCGGGATCTAGGGGGGGGGGGTGCTTTGGGTGCTGCAGCACCCCCCTCGAGCTACCAACGCTCTTAAGAAGTTCTGTTCTGAGCTCACAGGAGATGCCACAAAACAGTTTTAAAATGTTGTGTTGGAAAACTCGTTTTCTCGTGGACCCACCACCAGGGGCCGCCTAGGCCATGTGGACCCCAGCCTAAAAAACGTTTCAAGCACCCCCCCCCCCCCCCCCTTCATTTAAGGTCTATTTGATCCGGTCCTGCTTGGAGTCCTGCTGGGATGTCTAGTACACGACCGCGCTTGCACTGTTCCGTCCTGGCAGCGCAATAGCGTAGCTTCATCAACACGATTTCCCGCCGAAGACGGAGTGTGGCTGCCCATGTGGCTGGGTAATCAAAAACGGTCACACACGTAATGTTCTCATCCCTAGCTGGTGCATTTGTACTGAATTGTTCAAGTGCTCTGGCTGTTTGGATGATCCCTGGAGTCGTTAAGCCAGGGAACAACAACAACAACAACATCGACTAGATCACCGCGTGTGGGGATGTTTCCTACGTGCCTCTAAACATGCTTCCAAGAAGTCCATTTCTCGATTTGTTACTAGTTACCATCTCTTTTGTTTCCCAGTAGTAGTAGTAGTAGTAGTAGTAAGTAGTAGTAGAAGTAGTAGGAGTAGGAGTAGTAGTAGGAGTAGTAGTAGTAGTAGTAGTAGTAGTAGTAGTAGTAGTAGTAGTAGTAGTTGAGTAGGAGTAGGAGTAGGAGTAGAGTAGGAGGAGTAGGTAGTAGTAGTAGTAGTAGTGTAGTAGTAGTAGGAGTAGGAGTAGGAGTAGGAGTAGTAGTAGTAGTTAGTAGTAGTAGTAGTAGTAGTAGTAGTAGTAGTAGTAGTAGTAGTAGTAGTAGGTAGTAGTAGTAGTAGTAGTAGTAGTGAGGAATAGTAGTAGTAGTAGTAGTAGTAGTGGTAGTAGTTAGGAGTAGGAGTAGTAGTAGTAGGAGTAGTAGGAGTAGGAGTAGTAGGAGTAGTAGTAGTAGTAGGAGTAGTAGTGGTAGTGGTAGTAGGAGTAGGAAGTAGGAGTAGTAGTTGTAGTAGGAGTAGGAGTAGGAGTAGTAGTAGTAGTAGTAGTCAGTAGTAGTAGTAGTAGTAGTAGTAGTAGTAGTAGTAGCAAGTAGTAGTAGGAGTAGTAGTAGTAGTAGTATGAGGAGGAGTAGTAGGAGTAGGAGTAGTAGTAGGAGTAAGTAGTAGTAGTAGTAGTAGGAGTAGGAGTTAGGAGGAGTAGTAGTAGGAGTAGTAGTAGTAGAGTAGTTGTAGTAGTAGGAGTAGTAGTGGGAAGTAGTAGTTTAGTGGAGTAGGAGTAGTAGTTAGTAGTAGTTGTGTAGTAGTAAGTAGGAGTAGTAGTAGTAGTCCAGTAGTAGTAGTTGTAGTTGTAGTAGTAGTAGTAGTAGCTAGTATTCGTAGTAGTAGTAGTAGTGGTAGTAGTAGTAGTAGTAGTAGTAGTAGTAGTAGTAGTAGCAGTAGGAGTAGTAGTAGTAGTAGTAGTATTAGGAGGCAGGAGTAGTAGGAGTAGTAGAATAGTAGTAGTAGTAGTAGTAGTAGTAGTAGTAGTAGTAGTAGTAGTAGTAGTAGTAGTAGTTGTAGTAGTTGTAGTAGTTGTAGCAGCAGCAACAGCCAGCCGCAGTGACAGTAGTAGTAGTTAGTAAGTAGTATAGTAGTAGTAGTAGTAGTAGTAGTAGTAGTAGTAGTAGTAGTAGTAGTAGTAGTAGTAGTAGCAGCCAGCAGTAACAGCGGTAGTAGTAGTAGTAGTAGTAATAGTACGTAGTAGTAGTAGTAATAGTAGTAGTAGTAGTAGTAGTAGTAGTAGTAGTAGCAGCAAGTAGCAGCAGCAGCAGCAGCAGCAGCAGCAGCAGCAGCAGCAGTAGTAGTAGTAGTAGGCAGCAGTAGCAGCAGCAACAGCAGCAGCAGTAGCAGTAGCAGCAGCAGCCAGCAGCAGCAGCAGCAGCAGCAGTAGTAGTAGTAGTAGTAGTAGTAGTAGTAGTAGTAGTAGTAGTAGTAGTAGTAGCAGCAGCAGCAGCAGCAGTAGTAGTAGTAGTAGTAGTAGTAGTAGTAGTAGTAGTAGTAGTAGTAGTAGTAGTAGTAGTAGGAGTAGTAGTAGTAGTAGTAGTAGTAGTAGTAGTAGTAGTAGTAGTAGCAGGAGCAGTAGTAGTAGTAGTAGTAGTAGAGTAGTAGTAGTAGTAGTAGTAGTAGTAGTGGAGTAGTAGTAGTAGTAGTAGTAGTAGTAGTAGTAGTAGTAGTAGCAGCGGTAGTAGTAGTAGTAGTAGTAGTAGTATTAGTAGTACGTAGTAGTAGTAGTAGTAGTAGTAGTAGTAGTAGTAGAGTAGTAGTAGTAGGAGCAGACGGAGCAGGAGCAGGAGCCAGCGAGCAGCAGAGCGTAGCAGCAGCAGCAGTAGTAGTAGTAGTAGTAGTAGTAGTATAGTAGTAAGTATTAGTAGTAGTAGTAGTAGTAGTAGTAGCAGCAAGCAGTAGCAGCAGCAGCAGCGGTAGCAGTAGTAGTTGTAATAGTAGTAGTAGAGGTAGTATTCTTTTTTTGCTCATTCGCTTTCTTTTATTTTCTTTTTTCTTTCTTTCTTGTCTGGCTTTTTCTTTTGTTTTTGTCACCCTCCCCGAGCCCCCCCCCCCCACCCTTCCTCAACCCTCTTTTCCCTGTCTCTATGCCCTCATACCAGACAACACCAGTATTAGTGTTATTGCCTTCCCCTTCCATTTTCACTTCCTCCGTTTCATTCACCTTCTTTCTTTCTTCTTTTTCCATCCGATTTCTCTCCCCGCCCCCTACTTACCTGCCTTCACTTCCTTACCCTTGTTTTCAGGACCGTTTGTCTAAATAATACCTAAACAAAAATGAAACGGGGGGGGGGGGGGGGGTGGGTAATGGTAATAGTAGCAGCATAGTAGGGCCTAAATTCAGAGCGTGTAAACAAACGAGTGCGTCTTGTAGACAGTAAACAACGTGTTATATAGTATGTAAACGGACTAAACTCTGTTTACCCCCCAAACCATGGGCTGCTTAGCCTAATTTACATACTAATACTAAATACGACATACTGACTATACTACTAGATACTACTACTACTACTGCTGCTGCTGCTGTGCTGCTGCTCTGCTACTGCTGCTGCTGCAACTGCTA
>CM065710.1:29728079-29733079 GCA_017654935.2 Phymorhynchus buccinoides
TTTTCTTCTTTCCTTTCCTCTCTTTCTTTTTTTTCCTTATTCATTTCCTTTCCTTTCTTTCTTTCTATCTTATTTTATGATTTCTTTACTTTCTTTCTATCTTTCTTTCATCTTTCTTTTCCTCTCTCTTCTTGTTTTGTTTCTTCTTCATCCTTCATCCGGGTCATTTCATCTTCTTTGCTTCTTTCCATTTTTTATTGCTTTTCTTTCATCTATTTCTTTCTTTCTTCTTGCTTTTCTTTTATTCCTATTTTCGTTCTTTCTTGTCTTTTCTTCCTTTCTCTTTCTTGTTTTTGTTCCTTTCTTTATTTAATTCTTTCATTTTCTTTCTTGTTTGTCTTTTATTGATTAGGTTATTTATTTATTTAATTATGTTATATTAATTTATTTCAATTTTTTTATACAATTATTTGTTTCACGGTCTTTTTCACATTTCTTTTTGTCTGTCTTTCGTTTATTCATTAATTTCTTTACTTCAGTTCTCTCTTTGCTGTTTACTAATTACTTACTATTATTTAAATTATTAATATGTTAGTAATATAATTTATTTAAATCTTACTGTAATAATAATTTATTGTGTTTCTCTTCTTTTATAACAATTTATTTATATGATTTTTTAAAATATTAATTTAGTAGTATTGATTCTTATTAATTTTAATAATCTATCTCCCTCCCTTCTTTCTGTTCTTCTCTCCTCATCTCTTCTCCATTTATTGTGTCTATCCTTCTTCTCTCTACAGATCCCCCTCATCAAAATATCTCTGTTCCTACTTTTTCTTCTTAATCTCCTATTCTCTTAATTGTTCTCTTTCTTTTATCCTTCTCCTATCATTTGGTTTTTTTGGGGGCTATTAAATTAAAAAAACAAAAAACATCTCACTCTCTCCTTTCATCTCTATTTATTTTGGGGGGGGGCTGAACTCTGGATCTCAACTCTCTCAAAGGGGGATTCTTTCTCTCTTTTTTATTGCTTAGGCTCCTCAATTCTTCCTCTCTTTTCTCCAATCTCTTCCTCTTCTTATGGTATCTCCCTCTCTTCTTCACTTATACTCTCTTCCCCTTTCTTTCTTGTTTTCACATCTCTTTTCTCATCTCTTATCTGCTGTCTTCCTTCTCATCTCGTTCCTCTCTCCTCTCTTCCTTCCTTTCTTTACTCACTCTCTTTTTCTCTTCTTCTCTGCTCCTCTCTTGTCTCTTTCATCCTTCTTTCCTTCTTTCTCCACTCTCTCCTCTCCTTCTTCTCTCCCTCTTTTCTTCTTTCCTCTCTCTTCCTTTTATTCTCCATCTTCCTCTCATTCTTTCTCTCCATAGCTTTCTTGCCTTTAATCTCTCTTCCTTCCTTTCTTTTCCCACTCTCTTCCTCTCCTTCTTTCTCACCCTCTCTGTTCTTACTCCTCTCTCTTCTTTTTTTCCACTCCGTCCTCTCGCGTTCTTCTCTCCCTCTCTTTCTTCCTTCCCCCTCTCTCTTTATTTCTTTTCTCCACTCCCGTTCCTCTCCTTCTTTCTCTCCCTCTTTTTCTTCCTTTCCTCCTCTCTTTCTTTTCTTTTCTCCACTCACCTTCCTCTTCCTTCTTTCTCTCCCTCTTTTTCTTCCTTTCCTCGTATCTTTCTTTCTTTTCTCCATTCTCCGTAATATCCTTCTTTCATCTCACTCTCTTTCTTCTCTTTCCTCCTGCTCTTTCTTTCTTTTCTCCCACTCAGTTCCTCTCCTTCTTTCTCTCCCTCTCTTTCATTCATTTCCTCCTCTCTTTGCTTTCTTTTCTCCACTCCCTTCCTCTCCAGTCTTTCTTCTCCCTCTTCTTTCTTCTCTTTCCGCGCTCTCTCGTGTTCTGCTCCACTCTCTTCCTCTCCTTCTTTCTCTCCCTCTTTTTCTTCCTTTCCTCCTCTCTTTCTTTCTTTCTTTATCTCTCCTTATTTCTCTACCACCGGCTGTTCGTCCTTTCTCCTCTTCTTTCTTTCTTTTCTCCACTCCCCCTTCCTCCTGCTTGTCTTCTCTCCCTCTCTTTCTTCACTTTTATTCCTTCTCTTTCTTTCTGTTCTCCACTCCCTTTACTCTCCTTCTTTCTCTCCCTCTCTTTCTTCTCTTTCCTCCTCTCTTTCTTTCTTTTCTCCACTCCTTCTGTGTCTCTGTCTATCTTTCTGTCCCTCTCTTTTTCTCCTTGGTCGCTGCATTCTACGTTTGCTTGTCGCGTTTTGTGTCGCCACTCCCTGGCACGTCTCGCCTTCGGTGTGCTCTCCCTATTCTTTCCACCTGTTCCGGATTCGCTCTCTGTTTCGTGTTCCTTACTCATCACTCGCCTCACGTCTCACCACTTCGTGGCTGCAGTCCCTCTATGTAGTGCGGCTTTCCGGGCCTGTCTCTTTCTTTGATGTGTCTCCACTACCTCCTGGGGCTCCTGTGCACTGTTTGTCGTGTGTCTCCGCTGCTGTTGTTTTTTTCCTTTCGCTCCTCTATGTGTCTTTCTTTACGCTCCGACTGCCCGGTCATCTCTGCCTTGGCTTCCTTCCTGCGTCTTGTCTGTCCTGTTTAGCACCGTCCGTCATCTTTCTGTGTCTTTCCCACTAGGGCCGGGGGTCCTTATGCCGTTTCTTGTTCTCTCCCTTTTTCGTTTGTCTTCAGTGTGCTGCTCTCTTCGTCTTTTCTCCGACTGCTCTTCCTGCGCCTTTCTTTCTGGCTCCCTATTGCTTTGGATTCCTTCTCTCCTCGGCTTTCTTTGTCTTTTGTTGTCATGTCCACTCCCTCTCTACTGTGCTTTTCGCTATCCCTTTTTTTTTTGCTGTTCTTTCTTTTCTTGTCTCACCTACTCCTCCTATCTGCTTTCAGTTTCTTTTTTTCTTTCTCCATTTTCATCCTCTCTTTCTTTCTTTATTTCTTTATTCTCTCCTTCTTTCTTTAATTGTCTCCCATCACCTCTCCCTTCTTTCTCTCTCTCTCTCTCGTCTCATCTACTCCTCTCTTCCTCTCTCTATCTCTTCTTTCTTCCTTTCACGGCCTCTCTATTCTTGCTGTCTTTTCCCAGACGCCCCTCCATCTTTCTCCCTTTCTTTTTCTCCCTTCTCTTTTCTTACCTCCTCTCTTTCATCTTCTTTTCTTTCTTTTTCTTCCTTTCTTTCTTTAATCTCTCCCCTCCCTCCCCTCCCTTTCTCTCTCTCTCTCTCTCCTCTCTCTCTCTTCTTTCTTTCATTTCTCACCTCTCTCTCTCTCTTTCTTTCCTCCCTCTCTCTCTTCTTTTTGGTCTCCCCTCTCCCCTCCTCTCCCTTCTCTCTCTCTCTCCGCTCTCTCTCTCTCTCTCTCTCTCTCTCTATCTCTCTCTCTCTCTCTCTCTCTCTCTCTCTCTCTCTCTTTCGTTTTTCCCCTCCTCTCTCTTTCTTTCCTCCTCTCTCTCTTTCTTTCTTTTATCACCTCCTCTCCTGCTTTCTCTCTTTCTCCCTTTCTTGTTCTTTCTTCCTTTCTTCCTCTCTTTCTTTCTTCTTTTCTCACCTCCTCTCCTTCTTTCTCCCTTTCTTGTTCTTTCTTTCTTTCTTGTTTTCTCCTCAGTCCCCCACCCCCCCCTCCTCCCTTTCTTTCTCTCTCTCTCCAAGACGGTACATGATGCGCTGTTTTCTAAGGCCAAAGCCCCGCTCATTCAGTCATTCATACCCATCTGGGTTTTTAGTTACCTGTCTGTCTGTCTGTCTGTCTGTTCTGTCTGTCTGTCTGTCTGTCTGTCTGTCTCTCTCTCTCTCTCTCTCTCTCTCTCTCTCTCTCTCTCTCTCTGCTCTCTCTCTCTCTCTCTCTCTCTCTCTCTCTCTCTCTCTCTCTCTCTCTCTCTTCTCTCTCTCTCTCTCTCTCTCTCCCCCTGATGAAAAGAAGCAGTTATTTATGCTTACTCAGTTTATCCTCATTACAAATTTCGAGTTCGAGTTCTCTCTCTCTCTCTCTCTCTCTCTCTCTCTCTCTCTCTCTCTCTCTCTCTCTCTCTCTCTCTCTCTCTCCCTCTCTCTCCCTCTCCCCCCCCCTCCCCCCCTCCCTCTCTCTCTCTCTCTGCCTGTCTCCGCGACACCTGTGCCGTTTTAGCCGTGCCATTGCCAACTCGGTGCCATGTCACGCTGTTGCCAGGGTTATTTGTTATTTGTTGTTGTCACTGGCCTGGGGTAACTTTGGGAAACTGAACTCCTTTAAGTTAAGTGAGTGAGCGAGTGAGTGAGTGAGTCATGCTAGCTATTATATATGGAAGGATGCTGTTGTTTATGTTGTTTGTTTGTTTGTATGTTTGCTGGCTGGCTTTTGCTGCTTGGTTAGGTTAGGTTAGGTTAGGTACATTATAGTCACAGAGGCGTCTCTGTGAAATTCGGGTTGCTCCCACCTGGAGAGCGCGTCGCAGCGAGAGGCGCGCCACCCATTAAAAAAAAAGCAAAAAAGCATGCAATTTTTGTGTGACTGATGAGGAAGGAAGGGAGGGGGGTAAATTTTGACTAAATGACAACTTTTTCGTAGCCACTGGGTTTAACGTGTGCTAAGTGCATGAGCACATGGGACCTCGGTTTATCGTCTCATCCGAAAGACTCCACGTTGAGACCGCGAGGCCTAGTGCAAAGTGAGAGGAAAAATCCCCTGTACCCAGGTTCGAACTCGGGTTTACTTGACGCGAAGCGAACGCGCTACCACTGTGCCACTCTACACAACAGACAGAATCTACCTGTCCCTCTCCGACTCTCTTTAAATATCCTTCATTGTTCAGACTCGCAACCCTTTCACCGCCAGCCATATTTCAGCCCAAAATGTCCATTAAATTTACCTGGGTAGAGAACAAAATCCATCTGCAGTATTGGGGATTCTTCTGTGACATCATCATTATCATCATCATATAGTAAAAAGCCAAGTGTCCGTCCGTGTGTGTGTGCGTGTGTCTGAAACACGAACGGGCCTTATAACTCCGCCGTTTTTCGACCGAATCGCTTCAAATTTGCTGTGAGCCCTTCAAATTTGCTGTGAGCCCTAACGGGGCGATGGCAACGGC
>CM065710.1:29745579-29748079 GCA_017654935.2 Phymorhynchus buccinoides
GTCCCGATTTTTTAACAATACAGATGTGTGTGTTATGTAAATATGCCTTCTCGTTTGAGAGACAGTTATAATAATAGTTTGAGAGTGAAAAGTGTTTAAAGAAGCGGACTTTGAGATTGAGGACTGTTGGTAGGCATGCAAAAATACCTCCTACTTTGAGAGAGAGTAAGTCACCTACCAATCTCGTCACCTACCAACCATCCCGCACTCTCCGCTCTAGCAGCGAACATCTTCTGAAGGTTCCCCGCATGAAACTCAAGTCTTTTGGCTGCCGCTCTTTCAGTTATCAGGAACCTATCATCTGGAATTCTCTCCCTCTCCACCTCCGGTCTTCAAAAACTCTGTCTGCCTTCAAGTCTGGTCTGAAAACCTAATCTGTTTCAAAAGTGCTTTTTCACCTCATAGTCTGTGCCCCTTGAATACTATTTCCCCGTTTCTTTCTCCCATTCCCCACTATTTTTAGTCCGTCACCAAGACGGACTATTGCGATGGGCTGGTTTGTATTTTTTTTTTTTTTTTTTCTGTCTGTCCCAAGGATATCTCCCGAACCGCTTGACCGAATCGCGTCAAATTTTGTGTGAAGGTGTGCCTCCTTAATAGGAAGAGATCGGCGCAAACCATTTTGCCGTCGTGACCTTGACCTTGACGTACGACCTTGAAAACCGAAAATCTATTTTTAGCCATATCTCGGGCACCGATCAACATAGGATGTTGAAACTTGGTATGAAGGTGGTTTGGCTTATGCCCGTTCTGATGATGGCATACCGATCAAGGTCAAGGTCAAGGTCAAAAAGATCGCTGGTTGCTAATGTTGTTGTTATAGCTTACGTGTATCTGTAAGTTATGGATGCTTTGTCTCGTGATTGCAACTGTGTGTGCGCGCGTTTGCTCGTGCATGTGTACCGATGCTTTGCTTTTTTATTATTGTTTTATTTTACATTATTGCTTTGTGTCTTGTTCGCTTGGCGGCACTTCCTTTGGCTTTGGTGTCTTTGTCACCCCCCCCCCCCCCCCACCCCTTGATTGCTGTGAGGGAGGTGTGGAAAGGGGAGGGAAGTGCTTGCATTTGTTTCTGCGCCAGGTTTGTTTGTACTGCTTTGTGTGAGAGGGGTTCCTCCCTGTGTGGGGGTGGAGGGGGTGGGGGAGTCGGTGTAATATCGTTTTTGTGTAACTAGCAACACTATTGTGGCGGTGCCATAGCTGTGAGGTTTTAACCGAGGCGTGGTTACCGCTACACCTAAGTGCTTTGTGTAAAAACTCGGGACTTTACTGGTGTTGCACTGCCTTTGGGCATTGCAGCCAGTATTGTCACACCATCCCACCCCACAAATGTCCCATATGTGTCTGTGACCGGAGGACGGAAAGGGGAGGGATTTTTCTTTCAGTCTTGTTCGCTTGGTGGCACTTCCTTTGGCTTTGTAAAGCGCTGTGAGGATGGCACCCATCGAACAGCGCTATATAAGTTTCTGTTATTATTAGGTGTTATTAAGTTTGAGAGTTAGAACCTGTACTATGATTTTCCATCACCAGAGAAAAAAGCAAAGCAACAACAACAAAAACATTCACTGTAGGCCCTGTGCACACGGCTCTCACAATTCTATTGGGTCCCACATTTCAGCTGTTGTTGTTGTTGTTGTAGGCCCTGTGCAAACGGCTCTCACAATTCTATTGGGTCCCACATTTCAGCTGTTGTTGTTGTTGTTGTTTGGCCCTGTGCACACGGCTCTCACAATTCTATTGGGTCCCACATTTCAGCTGTTGTTGTTGTTGTTGTAGGCCCTGTGCACACGGCTCTCACAATTCTATTGGGTCCCACATTTCAGCTGTTGTTGTTGTTGTTGTAGGCCCTGTGCATACGGCTCTCACAATTCTATTGGGTCCCACATTTCAGCTGTTGTTGTTGTTGTTGTAGGCCCTGTGCACACGGCTCTCACAATTCTATTGGGTCCCACATTTCAGCTGTTGTTGTTGTTGTTGTAGGCCCTGTGCATACGGCTCTCACAATTCTATTGGGTCCCACATTTCAGTTTGTTGTTGTTGTTGTTGTTGTAGGCCCTGTGCACACGGCTCTCACAATTCTATTGGGTCCCACATTTCAGCTGTTGTTGTTGTTGTTGTAGGCCCTGTGCAAACGGCTCTCACAATTCTATTGGGTCCCACATTTCAGCTGTTGTTGTTGTTGTTGTAGGCCCTGTGCATACGGCTCTCACAATTCTATTGGGTCCCACATTTCAGCTGTTGTTGTTGTTGTTGTAGGCCCTGTGCACACGGCTCTCACAATTCTATTGGGTCCCACATTTCAGCTGTTGTTGTTGTTGTTGTAGGCCCTGTGCATACGGCTCTCACAATTCTATTGGGTCCCACATTTCAGCTGTTGTTGTTGTTGTTGTAGGCCCTGTGCACACGGCTACCACAATTCTATTGGGTCCCACATTTCAGCTGTTGTTGTTGTTGTTGTAGGCCCTGTGCACACGGCTCTCACAATTCTATTGGGTCCCAC
>CM065710.1:29753079-29758079 GCA_017654935.2 Phymorhynchus buccinoides
GGTAGATCCTGGAGGTAATACCAGGAAAAGACACCCCCCCCCACCCCCACCCCCCCACCCCACCCACCCGTAACAAAATAATGTCAAACAGAATGCTAGCATTCATGCATGGCAACGGAAAAAACCAGAGCCCATTTTCTTTGTCTTTCGTGGGAGGGATCAATTCAGGGGCGGACCAAATGATTCGTAAAGGGGGGGTTTCCGCAGGGGAGTCCAAGGAGCTGCATAGGTCCTGGTTTAAGATGTAAGAGGCCTTGTAGGGAGGGGGGGGGGGGCAGGGGGGGGGGGGGCAAAGCCCCCAGAAAAGTTTGCAATTAAGTGATTATTAAAGCCCCCCCCCCCAAAAAAAAAGAAAGAAAGAAAAAGTCATTTTTTTACTTTTTACCCTTGTATAAAAAGGTACATGCTTGGAGCAATGGGGGGTCCGGAAACCCTGGAAACCCCCCTCCCACACTCAGATCCGCGCCCTTGTGGGTGTATTTGTCCACCCACTGACCCAGTTGATCTCAACTTCTGTGCAGGTATGCATACATGCGGGTCACATCACTTGGATGGGAGGGGGAGGGGGGGGGGATAAGGTAAGATGAGAAAGGAGAAATGGGGATGGAGTGGGGGTGGGTGGTGGGGTGGGGGTTGAGCGATATCTTTTCCGTGGATAGAGTGAGGGAAAAGGGAGGGGAGGGGGCGTGGGAGGGGGAGGGGGGGAGGCGGAGCTATAGCCTTAGCTTTTTAGTTTTTTTTCTCTCTCTTACCCTCTCTCTCTCCTTGGCAAAAGATCGTTAATGATGTGATGTGATAGGAGAAGACGCTGGGGGTTAAACGAAAGGTCTGCTACGCTGCGTACGACTCCCCGTCAATGCGATGCGATTGTGACGACGTGGAATTCGTGTATTGAGGTCTACTTGAGTATTATTGTAGAGCGAAAGTAGTGGAATTATATATATATATATAGTTTGCTTTGATAAAACTCTTCTGTGTCCAATGTCTTTTTGTGAACCTCAGAAACAAAACCAGTTAATGTTAACTTTGAGTAATATTCCGTGTTCAAAAAAAAAAAAAAAAAATAAAAATATATATATATATATCCATCCAGTGCCGAGCTGATGAGACTCCCTAGAGTCGAAACAGCTGTCCTCGGCTGGGTTCTGCCATTGCCTCCCTAACAAGGAGGAGAAACTAAGCTAGCTCTCTTTATGTTTTTTTAGAACATAGATCAAGATACCAAGTTCATATAACTGCTTTTGGTTTTTAATGTTCGTTTCAAAGACATAGGGACAAACAAGTTTTAAACAAGTTTACTATTATTGAATTTCAAATGCTCTAACTTTTGAGTCCTGTAGGCTGGAGGAACGGTGCCAGCAGTAAACTGAGATTTGTTCATACCTGTATATAAATGATATGTTCATCAGATTAGACAGAATTTTTTTTCATGCGAATCACGAATATCGCATCGTCACAATCGCATCGTATTGACAGGGAATCGTATGTAGTATAGCAGGCCCTTTATAAAGGGGACACACACACACACACATGAAAGATCATGGCTATAGACATGTTTTCCTCTTTTACATCTCAAAATATAAGGAGCAATCCTGTTAGTTTAAATTGATATTGTTTTGTGCCAAATAAGTCTGTTGTTTTTTACTTCTAAGGCAATAAACAGCTGTTCTGTTCTGTTCTGTTCTGTTCACACACACACACACACACACACACACACACACACACACACACACACACACACACACACACACACACACACACACACACACACACACACACACACACACACACACACACACATTCATTTATTCTCTCTCTCTCTCTCTCTCTCTCTCTCTCTCTCTCTCTCTCTCTCTCTCTCTCTCTCTCTCTCTCTCTCTCTCAATAGAGTTATTTCAATGCGTTATAACTTATATTCTTAGGCTAATGTTTAGTAGTTTGGAATGTTTTGTTTTGCATGTTGAGTTATTTTTCGAGTTGCTTTCGTATTACTTTTCATTCTGAGGACAGGATGAAAAAAAGCTGTCAAGCTTACTCCTTTATCCTCAATAAAGATCATTTTGACTTGACTTGACTTGACACACACACACACACACACACACACACACACACACACACACACACACACACACACACACACACACACACACACACACACACACACACACACACACACACACACACACTGCAGAGTTCAGACTACACATCTGTATATCCGGGACTTTCCTGGTGTTGCACTGTCTCCGGGCCATTGCCTGGACCAGGATCGTTCTCACCATCTTTATAATCTACTAATGTCCCATATGTGTCTGTTCCAGACCGGAGGACGTTAAACAGATTTTTGTTGGGGTTTTTTCCTTGCAAAAAAAGATCGTTAAGGAGAGAGAGAGATAGAAGAAGCTGCATAATGATTTTGAGGAGTTTAATATGGAGGTTGCAAGTTCCATGTCACAAGCTCTTTATCGTTTTTAATTTTATTTTATTTTTAATTCTGAGGGATGCAGCAGGTCCGATGTCCAGGGAGGAATAAAAGAAAGAAAGAAAGAAAGAAAAAAACAAAAAACAAAAACACAAACAAGGGCGGATACCCGATAGTTTGTTTCCAGGCAGACTTCAAAAGAATGGCTGCTGGAAAGGCAAGATGGTTGAAGGAGGAGGGAAGCAACGAATCTGTCTCTGTCTCCCCCCCCCCCCCCCACGCCCTCCTAGGTTTTTTTTCCCCATTGTTCTCTCCTCCCCCCCCCCCTCCCTCTCTCTCTCTCTCTCTCTCTCTCTCTCTCCGTCCTTTTCTCCCACCCACCCCTCTCCTTCGTACCTGGTGACCTTCTTTCGTTTTTGTATCCCCTCCCCACCCCACCCCTCTCTCTCTCTCTCTCTCTCTCTCTCTCTCTCTCTCTCTCTCTCTCTCTCTCTCTCTCTCTCTCTCTCTGTCTCTCTCTCTCTCTCTCTCTCTCTCTGTTTTGTGAATGATTGCATGCGGGGTTTGTTGCTATTGTTGCTATTGTTGTTTGTTGTGTGTGTGTGTGTGTGTGTGTGTGTGTGTGTGTATGTGTGTGTGTGTGTGCGTGTGTGTGTGTGTGTGTGTGTGTGTGTGTGTGTGTGTATGTGTGTGTGTGTGTGTGTATGTGTGTGTGTGTGTGTGTGTGTGTGTGTGTGTGTGTGTGTGTGGTGTGTACGTGCGCGCGCGCTCGCTCGCTTGCAATAGGAATTGTTCGGAAAGAATGAGCGACTTAGGACGCCCATTTCACCGCTAGGTGGCAATCAAACCAGTAGGGGCTTAGCGCGTGATATTCTTAGTTGGGGGTAGAGAGGTAGAGATAGATGGAGATGAGTCCCTCTCTCTCTCTCTCTCTCTCTCTCTCTCTCTCTCTCTCTCTCTCTCTCTCTCTCTCTCTCTCTCTCTCTCTCTCCCCCACCACCTAAGAATATCACGCGCTAAGCCCCTACTGGTTTGATTGCCACCTGGTGGTGAAATGGGCGTCCTAAATTGACCATTAAGGGGAGTAATTTCATGGTGTGTGGGAGTGATCTTGCCTAATTCAATCGGGTCAAACAGGGGATGTTACTCTACCAGCAGGTAGATCCCAAGCTCTCGCTTCGGGGGGGGGGGGGGGGGGGGGGGACACGTGGATTTCGACGAAGCTCATTACTGTGGTTTTAAAAATGATAAAAGAAACACACGCGTATGGTGTTTGTTGTTTCGGATTTTTTTGTTTTTGTTTGTTTGTTTGATGATATCCAGATTGTGCGTGTGCGTGTGCGTGTGTGTGTGTGTGTGTGTGTGTGTGTGTGTGTGTGTGTGTGTGTGTGTGTGCGTGTGCGTGTGTGTGCGTGCGTGCGTGCGTGCGTGTGCGTGTGCGTGTGCGTGCGCGTATCTATTCTTTTTTCAAGCAGTATGCCTTCTTCTGGACAAGTGGCTGTCTTCTGGCAGAGAAAGGTGCAGTCGTTCTTTGAATATTCCCACTGTTCCTGACTGGGTCAGAATTCAACTGGGTTTGAAGGGTTTGCCCCTGGCTTCCCATCAACCAACAGTGGCGTGGGAGCCATTAATTTCACCCTTTCACCGCCAATGTCGCATTTATGCACCACAATGGTTTAACAACACCCATGTCACTAAAGCGGGCGACAGACTATGTGACTGCCTCGTGTGACTCGATCAGGTCGTGACGTTTCACCTCATTTGCATACCATCCTGCTCGATCAGTCTGACTCAGTCGGGCCCAGTCAGGTGACAGGGCCGAATAGGGCGGGTTCTAAATTTCACTGATCGAGTCTGATCGAATCGGATGGCTAGTGACCTCTTCTGTGCGGGAAACAAAATTTGGTAAACGTCACGACCTGATCGAGTCATATGAGGCAGTCGCATAGTCTGTCTCCAGCTTAAAAGGCATCAGATCAGGACCTGTAATCCGAAGACCACATTTTTTTTTAATTTGGGGAGGTAAGAATAGGCGCAATGTTATGCATGTCACAGAGGAATTCCCAATAATTATTGAAGATATTTGTTTTATCTCTACCCATTTAAGTATAAGGGTACTTTTGGGCTGAAAAATGTCTGGTGGCGAAAGGGTTAACCGGTCCAGCAAACGGCAGAACACGGTCATTCCGTCAAAGACGGGAACTTTCTCGTTGTCCTAACTGTTACGGAACGTGATAATCATGCTCTTGAAGACACACTGACGCTCCACGATTAACTCCGATCCCTTGTTTTTTTCTTTCTGGGTAGCTGTGACCCACATACAAATGCCCCCCCCCCCCCAACTTCTTCTTCTTCTGTGGTGGTGACCAACTTTTTTAGATAGAAGTAATTGTACACACTTTAGGGGATGACCATAGAAAAAGAATCAGAAGAGAGAGAGAGGAAGAGAAAGCGAATACACATAGGGGAAGACGGGGTAAAAAGCGCATGGGCGGGTAAGACGCCCACCCCAATTATCTCATGAAATAAATAAAATTTCAGTCAAATTTGCCCATGAAACGAATGCTAGACATTAACACTC
>CM065710.1:29763079-29780579 GCA_017654935.2 Phymorhynchus buccinoides
TAGATGTAAAGATGGTGGGAACGATCCTGGAGGCAATGCCCGGAGGCAGTGCAACACCAAGAAAGTCCTTAACTAACTTTGAACAATGCAGTGTGTAGAATTCTGTTTCACGTCCTCCGGTCTGGAACAGACACACACGGGACATTAGTACTATAGTAGATAGAAAGATGGCGGGAACGATCCTGGAGGCAATGCCCGGAAGCAGTGCAACACCAGGAAAGACCCGAATTTTTAACAATGGATGTGAATGAATGAAATTCTGCTTAACCCTTTCACCGCCAACGTCGCGTTTTAGCACCACAGTGATTTAACCCCTATGTCACTAGAAGGCATCAAATTGGGGTCTATTATCCAAAGACCCTATTGTCTTAGTTTTGGGAAGTAAGGATAGACCTTATTTACAAATGTTACAGAAGAATCCCCAATACTGCAGATGGATTTTGTTCTCTACCCAGGTAAATTTAATGGACATTTTTGGCTGAAATATGGCTGGCGGTGAAAGGGTTAACGTCCTCCAGTCTGGAACAGACACATATGGGACGCAACAAGTGTGATTCAAAGGACGTAGGTGATGAATTTCATTTTATTTTTAATTGTTCATTTTTTTCATATTAGTAGAAAACAGTTCTTGAAGTCTTTCGTTCGTAAACATCCCAATACGATTAAATTCAACAAACTGTTCACATCAAAAAGTAAGAAGACTTTACAGAACTTAGCTAAATTTGTCAAAGTTGTCATGCATAGCCATTGATTGTACTCTGGTGATATTTCATTTAATATGATTATGATATTATCATAATCACATTGATTTGTGTGTGAGTGCATGCGAGTGTGTGCTGGTGCTCGCGAGCAAGCATGAGCGTGCTTCTGTGTGTGTGTGTGTGTGTGCGTGTGCGCGCGTGCGTGCGTGCGTGCGTGTGTGTGTTCAGATCTGAATTGTTTTGAGATGTTGCTTAGCCACTGCACTATGCTTATTATTGAAATTATTGAGGTTTGATGTTCATCTATCATAGTTTGGAATTGTACTGTGTGTGTCAGGATGTGGCTTGACTGGCTGAAGCACATTGTAATGTAATAGGTAGATCGGCTGATGTGTAATGTCATGAGATTGGTTGCGTATTTTGGACAGACCTCTGTGTGTTGCAGTGCCATGCTGTGGCGGTAATGTAGTTGATTGACTGCCTTGTAATGATGTAAGGTTGATGTGATGTGATAAATGATGCCCGTAATCGTTAAATCCTGGGTTGAAACTAGGTCGGTTGAAGTGTGTTGTAGTGTCATCGTGATCTAGTGTTGTAGTTCAGCGATGATAGGATGGTGCGTGTTGATGCGTTATACATATCATTGTGTATTTCGTTCAAATTTCTGCTCGATGTAGCTGCTCATGTCGAACCTTTTCCAATTGCATTGTTTTTCGTACTTTTTCTTTTGTACGTTTTGTTCTTTTCCTTTCTTTTTTCCATGTACCCCTATGGGGCTCTTTGGAATCTAATAAACCTTGAAACCTTGACACTAGTAGATATAAAGGTGGTGGGAACGATCCTGGAGGCAATGCCCGAAGGCAGTGCAACACCAGGAAAATCCCGGAATTTTTAGCAATACAGATGAGATTTTTCAGCCTTTATTTATTGGCTACTGCAAAGAACACCTTTTGCAAGATCGAATGCCTTTGGTGGGTGGGGGTGGGGGTGGGGGGGGGGGGGGGGTGGTGAGTACTGATCAAACAAGGGAATAACTCGCCAATAGCCCCATATGAGGCCACGGAATGGAGGGGGCGGGCGGGGATAGTATGTAAATTAGACATTAGACTAAGCTCCCAACACGATTGGCTGTTTAGCCTAATTTACATACTAGGTCCTAATCTCCGTTTTGAATGTCTCATGACTACAGGACCAGGCTTTTTGACAGTCCCGGAGGTCATTCTGATTCTCGTCTCCTCTCCCCTCCCTCCATCCGTCTCAAATCTGCTGGCCAACGTTCTTTTTCCTGTCAAGCACCATCTCTTTGGAATTCTCTGCCTTCTCCTCTCCGACACTCCAACTCAGTCTCCTCATTCAAAACCTCTCTTAAAACCCATCTTTTTCCTGCTGCGCCCTAAATATTTGATCAGTTGTCTATCGTTGTGTGCACGTGAGGGAAGATTGAATAATAAGTGGTTTGTGCTGTGCTTTGTGGTGTGTGAGTGTGAGTGTGTGTGTGTGTGTGTGTGTGTGTGTGTGTGTGTATGTGTATGTGTGTGTGTGTGTGTGTGTGTGTGTGTGTGTGAGCATGCATGTGTGCATACATGTGTGCTTGTGTTTTTTGGGGGGAGTTCTGTGGGTTGTGTGTGCACGCATGTGTGTGTGTGTGTGTCTGTGTGTTTGTCTGTCTGCGTGCGTACGTTGTGTGTGAGGGTGTTTCTGTATGTGTTGGTGTATGTGGTCAGTCCGTGCGGCTCAGTTGATGTATGTTTACTGAATGGGGGATGAACGAGTCGGGGCTGTTAAATATGTGTGTATGGCTTCACAGAGAGAGAGAGAGAGAGAGAGAGAGAGAGAGAGAGAGAGAGAGAGAGAGAGAGAGAGAGAGAGAGAGAGAGAGAGAGAGAGAGAGAGAGTTGCTTTGTATGTATGCGTTGTTGCTGGTTGGTGTCATTCTTGAACGCTGTTTTTGTTGTCTATTTGTTGATGAAAAATTGATTGTAAAGCGCTTTGGGCTCATCTGAGGTAAAGCGCTATATAAATGAACAATTATTATTATTATTATTATTATTATTCGAGATTTAAGAAAGAGACCAACGGAGCATAGAAATACTTCTTCATGCATGCAACTACACAAAATTAAAAAAAACCCTGAAAGGCCGGGGTCTAGGGGTAATGTCCCTCCTGCAGCTGAAGAAAAAAATTGCTTTATGAAGGTATTTTAGTTTGCTTTTTCCACAATTTATACAAATGCTTATTTTAAAGGGTTTGAAAAATACAGTCGACACACAAAGATCTTGTTTAACAAATTAAAAAAAACAGGAAATTCCTTTTCTGGTAAAATACAAAAACAGGAAATCCTTGTATAGCAGGAAAAGGTGCACCCCTGCTTCTTAGGAGTGACTACATTTGAACTAAATGTATCAATTCTACGTCTTCTAATGCTGTTTTTAAAGCTTAGATTACCCCAAAAAATAAAGAAGAAAAGAAAAGAAAGCTTCCGTTCTAGCCTTTCTCAGCCTTTTTGGGGTGGGGGGGTGGGGGGTTCAGCCTTTTCAACCTAAATTATAATTTCTGAATCTCCGCTCTCGCAAAATGAAAATCAACATAGAAATTAATAAGTTTTTATGATGTGTATAATTATGTGTAGAGTACATACCGATAAGTATAAGATTGCGCATAACCTGATTGCTTCAGATAAGGTTTTTGTTTAACCCTTTCACCGCCAGCCATATTGCAGCCAAAAATAAATGTCCATGCAATTTACCTGGGTAGAGAACAAAGTCCATCTGCAGTGTTGGGGATTCTTCTGTGACAGATATAAAATAAGGTCTATCGTTTCTTCTCAAAACTAGGACTTTGGATAACAGACCCCAATTTGACGCTTTTTAGTGACATAGGTGTTGAATCACTGCGGTGATAAAATGCGACTTTGGCGGTGAAAGGGTTAATCGTGATATTTGATGTATATTGAACTTTTTTCTTTTTTAGGAGGGGGAGGGGTTATGGACAGCATACCTAGTTGTCTGGGTTTTGTCCTGATGGCGGTGCAATATTATTATTATTATTATGATTATTTTGATATCATGCGCACAATATTATTTTAATAATTGAACACCCGTTTTGTAATGTGTCAACTAACATTTTTAGCGATTTTACTGCTAAGTATAATTAGTATGTGCTTGAATAATTTGTGTACTTATTTCCCCCCCCCCCCCCCAATATTTTTGTGATGCATTTTGTAAAGCGCGATGAGCCCACTATGGGGTATCGCGCTATATAAATATTCATTATTATTATTATTATTATTATTATTATTATCATCATCATCATCATTATTCATCTTCATCATTATCATCATCATCATCATTATTATTATTATTATTATTATCATCATCATCATCATTATTCATCTTCATCATTATCATCATCATTATTATTATTATTATTATTATTTTCATCAGTATTATTATTATCATCATTATTATTATTATTATTATTAAAGTTAAGCTCGTTTTCTTCGCTCCCCGATCTCAATCAATCCATCATTCAATCCATCAGTCATGCATTCATTCATAAAACCAACCAAACCAGTGAATTATGGATGAGCACTAACAAATATATATTTTAAAAAAATCTCCCTAAATAAAATATAAACCCATATAGCTTATTAAATATTTTCCGAGCTTAAGGAGCACGGTATAAGCTTCGAGCTTGTTGTTGCTCTAACTGTCTTTCTGTGTGACTGTTTTCAAAATGAATACAGATTTGTTTAAACCAGATATTTTCCGTTAATAAAAACAAAAACAACCCCCCCCACAAAAAAAAAACGTCGCCGGGCTAATTCAAAATGGCGACCACCGACCACCACTCGCTCGACATGGCTTATTTTTTTTTCGTTTTTTTTTTCGTCGGGTTGTTTGTTGCTGTGCCAAACAAACAACAAGCATGTTTGCGGACTGAGCTTGCGCATGCATGCCAGTCAAATAAAGCCAAAGTATACGCTAAAAGCTAAAAGCTAAAAAAAAAAAAAAAAAAAAAAAAAAGCCTACCCCACCACCTCCTTACCAACAGCACAAAAATAATGTTATGCGCATTTTTTTTATTTTTTTTAATCTCCAGTCGCCTCGCCTTGCCTTTCGAGGAACGACAGGAGAATAAGAACGCCTACTAGCGTCAACAAGAAACAGATCGTACGTTGTCTTGTACTGGTGATGTTGAGAGCACCGTTGCTGTTGCTACCAGCCTGCGTGTTTTTCACTTTCTTGTCTTGTCTTTTGTTAGACTTTCGATCTTTTTTAGCTACTGTGTGTGTGTTGCTGCGAGTGCCGAGTGCGAGAGAGAGAGAGGGAGAGAGAGAGAGAGAGAGAGGGGGGGGGGAGGAGAGAGAGAGAGAGAGGGGGGAGGGGGGAGGGAGAGAGAGAGAGAGAGAGACATATAGATAGATAGCGAGCTAGCCAGCACGATGCGTGAGAGAGAGAGAGAGAGAGAGAGAGAGAGAGAGAGAGAGAGAGAGAGAGAGAGAGAGAGAGAGAGAGAGAGAGAGAGAGAGAGAGAGAGAGAGTGTGTGAATGTGGATGGGTGTCACTACTGTGTGTGCGACAAGACAAGAAAAGACAAGACGGTGGTGGGTTGCGCAAGCCAGGAGACAAGCCTTGGCTTCAGAGACAGAGAGAGGGAGAGAGGGATGGAGGGAGGGAGAGAGAGGGAGAGAGACGACGCTACGGAGTCTACTAGCCTATGTGACACGAGACAAGAACAGTGGGGGGGGGAGGGGTTGCGCAAGCAAGGAGACAAGCTTCGGCTTCAGAGGCAGACAGAGAGAGAAGAGAGAGAGGGAGGGAGAGACGACGCTACGAAGTCTACTAGCCTATGAATAGGTAAGCTTAGGTCTTGCTACTAAGGTAAGAACCACTAGAGGGAGGGGTTTAGTTGGTAGCCTCACTACACGGTTAGTAGTAGGCGGAGTCGGTTTTGTCAGTCACTCTCTTTACCTACCTATCAGCTTTTAGTCTTTAAAGTCGTCGTCTTCTGTCGAAGACTATCGAACAGTCTCGCGAACCATACGTTTACTCTCAAACTGAAGGGGGGTGGCTGTTGGTACTTTCTTGGCTCTTTTGTTGGCGGCTGCAGCCAAAGGGATTAGTTGGCCTTTTTTTCTTTTTCTTAATTAACCCTTTCACCGTCAATGTCGCATTTTAACACCACAATGATTTAACACCCATGTCATGAAAAGGCCTCGAACCAGGGTCTGTTATCCAAAGAGCCTATTTTCATAATTTTGGGAGGTAAGGATAGGCCTTACTTTATACATGTCACAGAGGAATCCCCAATATTGCAGATTTTTTTTTCTCTACCCAGGTAAAATTAATGAAAATGTTTTGCTAAAAATGGCTGGCGGTGAAAGGGTTAAACCCTTCCCGTACCCCGTGGGTGTTTTTGCGACCCATACTTTTACCTTTTGCTTCCTATTTTCACAACCGTTCGTAGAATCTTGTTGAAAGTTTACGACGGTGTCCACGAACGCTTCGAGCAAGGGCTCCCCAAATGTCAAGCATTTGCGTCGACCAACAACCAAGTAAATGAACAACAAAGTCGTCGTTTAACCCTTTCACCGCCAACCATTTTATTTAGCAAAACAAATACCATTAAACTGAACAGGGTAGAAATAAAAATGTATCTGCAGTATTCGGAATTCCTCTGTGACATGTATAACATTAGGCCTATCCTTACCTCCCGAAATTAACAAAATAGGGTCTTCGGATAAGAGGCCCTGATGTGATGCCTTTTAGGAACATGGGTGTTAAACCATTGTGGTGCATAAATGCGACGTTGGCGGTGAAAGGGTTAATTGAAGGCGGGTCTTCCCTCAAAGCCGACATCTGTCCTCAACGAAATCCCTGTTAGGTGGGTCAAGAGAGTTCATGGGGATGCACCCTGGCTATGGGGGCAAGGCATTTAACCCTTTCACCGCCAGCCAGCTTTGAGCCAAATATTTCCATTAAAGCTACATAACAGATTTTGTCTGCAATATTGTGGGATTTCTCTGTGACACATTTAGAATAGGTCAATCCTTACTGCCCAAATTGAGGAACACAATATCATTGAATAACAGACCCCTGATTTCAAAAGCTTTTATGATATGGTTGTTAAATCACTGTGGTGCAAAAATGCGACATTGGCGGTGAAAGGGTTAAGCTATAAACAAAATGTAGACACGTATTTAAAAAAAAAAAATTATTATATATACTGACGGAAAGTATGAAATGTACTTGAAACTTGGCCACATTGTGGCCGCTGGGTATGTTTTTGTACTTTTGTTTAATACAAAATTTACACCCCAGCCCATCAGATTAGCTGACAGCTGCCCCCCCCCCTCCCCCCTCGGAAACGACAGACTGGCATACGTATTTGAATAACTGGATCTGTGCTGCAGCCTTAGGGACGGAAGGGGGGGGGGGTAGGAAGAGAGAGGAAAGGGGGGGGGGGGCTAGTAGGTGTTTTTTGAGGGTTTTTTTTTTTTTTTGGGGGTCATTCATGCCCTTAGTAGTAGTAGTAGTAGTAGTAGTAGTAGTAGTAGTAGTAGTAGTAGTAGTAGTAGTAGTAGTAGTTAGGGCTAGAAGTGGGCCTCGCGGCCCTTTCTCGTTTGTGACTTTGATGTATTTCAGGATGGCTTGCTTTCTACAGCTAAGCTATAAAATTGAACAAAAATATGGAATGGACTTTTTTCTTTTCTTTTTAATATTTGTTTTTTATTCATCGAAAGTAGTATCAAATTGTTTTTGGACATCAGTGTGTCTTTGTCCAGAAGACTTTTGAATATATTTTATGTTAGGTGCGGCCTTAATGTTAGTTGACAAATAAGTATTCCAGTATTGAACAACTCGGTTAGAAAAGTAAAAACTTGCGAATGTTAGTAACTGATCGTCTTTAAAATAACTTCCCTGTACTATTTCGTGTCATGTTTGTGATACTTTTAACAAAATTATTGTTAACCCTTTCACCGCCAAAGTCGCATTTTAGCACCACAGTGATTTAACACATATGTCACTAAAAGGCATCAATTTGGGGTCTATTATCCAAAGACCCTATTGTCTTAGTTTTGGGAAGTAAGGTTAGACCTTATTTTATATATGTCACAGAAGAATCCCCAATACTGTAGATGGATTTTGTTCTCTACCCAGGTAAATTTAATGGAACTATTTGGCTGAAATACGGCTGGCGGTGAAAGGGTTAAAGTCTATAAATGTATAGAGTGGTACAGAGGTAGCGCGTTCGCCTCGTGTCAAGTAAACCCGAGTTCGAACCTGGGTACAGGGGATTTTTCCTCTCACTTTGCACTAGGCCTTACTGGTCTGAACGTGGAGTCTTTCGGATGAGACAATAAACGTGTGCCCATGCACTTAGCATGCGCTAAACCCAGTGGCAACGAAAAAGTTGTCATTTGGTCAAAATGTACCCCCCCCCCCCCCCCCTCATCAGTCACACAAAAATCGCATGCAAAAAGAATCAAACAATTGGGTGGCGCGCCTCTGGCTGCGACGCGCTCTCCAGGTGGGAGCAACCCGAATTTCACAGAGACGCCTCTGTGACTATGAAGTAACTAATACCTATGTCATCAATATTATTTATTATTTTATATACTTGTACAAGGTCTCCCCTGAACTTGATTTTTATTTTTTATTATCATGAAGCTCTTTTGGACCAGAAGAGTAGGGATGTTGCCTTGGGCAAAGAATCTTTGCTGTAAACTAATAATAATAATAATAATCAATAATAATAATAATAATAATAATAATCAATAATAATAATAATAATAATAATAATAATCATCATCATCATCAATCAAATTAATACAAAAAGTCGAAATTAAAACCCAGAAGAAACGGTTTAATGATAAAAAAAAAACACAGAGCAAAACAAAACACGACGTTTCGGGTTCAACCCGTTGTCCAGTGCTAAAAATAGATATGACATAGTGACACACATGACGTAAAGACGTAAACAACTTGTGATGCAATACAAAAATGTTACGGTGGACAATGATGACATCACTTAAGTAAAAATGATGACAAATAAACTTACGACGATTAATATGAAATAAAGATCTATCAGATTGGATTGTCCAAAACAGACAGTATTGTAGAAAAGCTCTCTCTCTCTCTCTCTCTCTCTCTCTCTCTCTCTCTCTCTCTCTCTCTCTCTCCCGATTATTTCATTTCCCACTATCTATCCCATTCTCTATTAATTTTATTGTACACCCTCTTGCTCTATGCATGTGCATATTCATCAGTGAGTATGACGTATTCTCAATGATAATAATAATAATAATAATAATAATAATAATAATAATAATAATGATAATAATAAATAAATAAATAATAATAATAAATAATAATAACAATAATAATAATAATAATAATAATAATAATAATAATAATAATAAAAAAAATAATGATAATAATAATAAATGTTGGCCCAGGTTCTCGGAATGATATCAAGTTTGCCTCTTCCTGTTGTTGCCCTGGAAGGTCGTGGTCAGATTCCAGTGACGAACGAAAACATTGTTTTTTTAATTTTTTAATATAAAAAAACAACAACAACAAACTTGCTTACTTCTCTTGGGTTTTGTTTTTGCGTTCAGTTGCAAGATTACGGGTTTGTGTGAATTTAGGTACCAGTTGATAATAATCCAAATTGTGGGCCTGTTAGGTAAGATCTGCTTGCTTTTAAAAAGATACAAAGAAAAACATGACGATGATAATAATAAATGATCACGAATGATAAATTGATGATAGCGATGATGATAATAATGTTGATGATGATGATGATGATGATGATGATGATGATAATTAAACGAAGAATTGTCACTTATCTTTATTAAAAAAAACACCCCAAAAAACAAAAAAACTAAAGCCAGTTTGACTCCAAAAGATATATCCAAATTGAGTATCAAAGAGAAAAAAATAGAACAGATACTAAAATTACATTTGAACGTTTTTCCCACCCATTTGAAATTTAAAAAAAGACAAAAATAAATGGACATTGAATTTGGTAGATAAAAATTAATTTTCCATTAATCTTACCTTGGTAGAGAGGGAAAAAAACCATCTGCAATATTGGAAATTCCTCTGTGACGCGTATAAAATGTATGGTGGCACAGTGGTAGTGCTTCGCTTCCTCAAGTAAACCTCCCTGGGTACAGGGGAACTTTGCACTAGAAAATTGGGTCTTCGGATAGACATAAACCGAGGTCCCTGTGCTCATGCACTTAGCACACGTTAAACCCAGTGGCAACTTTTAGTGACAAATGGGTGTTCCTTCCTCAAACACAAAAATCGCATGCAAAAAACAAAAAATGTGGTGGGAGCAACCCGAATAAGATCTGTGACGACAATTGGCGGTGAAAATTGGGTCTTCGGATAACAGAAAATGCCTTTTAGCAAAACAATTGTGGTGCATAAATGCGACAACGAAAAGCAAAACAAATATACCAAAAAAACCAACCAAGCAACCAAAAAAACAACGCAACCCCGGAACCGATGCTTAAATTTCGTTAATAATTTCTTGTATATGATGAAGTTACGTTGATTTTTCAGCTATTGTGATATTTAACCCTTTCGCCGCCAGCCATTTTTCAGCCAAAATATATCATTAAACTTGAATGAGTAAAGACATTTTTTTATCTGCAATATAGTGAATTCCTTAGTGACATACATGTATAATATTAAGCCTATCCTTACCTCCCAAGACGAAGAAAATAGGGTCTTTGGATAACAGGCCCTGATTTGATGCCTTTTAGTGACATGGGTGTTAAACCATTGTGGTGCATAAATGCGACATTGGCGGTGAAAGGGTTAAAAAAAACAAAAAAACCTTGACATACAAGGTTAGAGCATATTACAGCAAGGTATTTTTCCAAGAATTAAATCCTGGTCAGATAACTGCAGACAAAAACAATACAACAACAGCAACAATCACATAATTTGGTGTGTTTTTCTTACGACGAAGCATATCGTCAGTGTCCTATCAAAACCTCGTATCTCAATGTTTGGCTGATTTGCGTGTGTTTTTTTAATATGGTTCGGTCCCTTGAATTCTTGCCCATGTTCCAACCAAACCTCAAAACTGAGCAATAATTACAAATAGGTTTAATTGCCGTGTAAAGAAAACCCTTGTAACTCAACCCTGAACCAGAATTACCTCGCAAGTTCCGTTAAGAGGGTTTTTTCGGGACAAAATTGCGCGAAAACGAACTTTTTTTTTTTTTTTTAGAGTTACGCGGTTAGCGCATCATGATTTTCTGCCTTCATTTCATGGGCTGAGGTTACAGTGTTTGTTTTTACATATTATACTTGTGGCGGTGCCATAGCCGATGAGGTTTAACCGAGGCGTGGTCACCGCCACAGCTATCTGTATTAATGAAAAATCGGGACTTTACTGGTTTCGTACTGCCTCCGGGCATTGCCTCCAGTATTGTTCCCACCATATTTGTATTCACAAACGTCCCATATGTGTCTGATTCAGACCAAGAGGACGTAAAACACCATTTTCGCTCGCACAGTGTTTGTTTGTCTGTTAAGAGACTGCTCGACGCATATTCATGAGGGTATATTTTATTGAATATCAAACTTCACATAATTATAAAAACAAAATTTCAACGACCAAAATTAGTAACCCTATTTTTGTTTTACGTACATTCTATGTATGGTTGCAAGCTGTGCTTTTGTTGTTGTTGTTGTTGTTGCAATAACTTAATTATATTTGTTTGTTGTCATGCACTTTCACAAATGTCTTGGTTGTGATGAAAATCTGTTACTTTGTCATTTTAGTGAAAAGGTGCCGTGTACCCTGTAAAAAAACACACCACCAAAATAATAAATGAATAAAATAAAGAATAAGAGAAAAGAAAAAAAGGGCATTTTCGTCTGGGATTTTGTGACGTCTCTCTCTCTCTCTCTCTCTCTCTCTCTCTCTCTCTCTCTCTCTCTCTCTCTCTCTCTCTCTCTCTCTCTCTCTCTCTCTCTCTCTCTCTCTCTCTCTCTCTCTCTCTCTCTCTCTGTCTCTCTCTCTCTCTCTCTCTCTCTCTCTCTCTCATCTCTCTCTCTCTCTCTCTCTCTCTCTCTCTCTCTCTTAGTCTCTCTCTCTCTCTCTCTCTCTCTCTCTCTCTCTCTCTCTCTCTCTCTCTCTCTCTCTCTCTCTGTCTCTCTCTCTCTCTCTCTCTCTCTCTCTCTCTCTACTCTCTTCTGACTGTCTGTTAGTGAGTCTCTCTCTCTCTCTCTCTCTCTGTCTCTGCTCTCTCTCTCTCTCTCTCTCTCTCTCTCTCTCTCTCTCTCTCTCTCTCTCTCTCTCTCTCTCTCTCTCTCTCTCCGAATTTTCGTCCGGATTGGGTTTATTTTTAGTTTTGTTTCAGTCATTTCTTTTCTATATTTATATATTATTATGATCATTGCATATTCACCGGTACCCCTTCCCCTTTGCCTTCCCCTTCTTGACACGGGCAGATGGCCTAATCCTTAAAAAGTTTTTGAGTTGAGCTGAGTTGATAAATGATCTCTCTCTCTCTCTCTCTCTCTCTCTCTCTCTCTCTCTCTCTCTCTCTCTTAAGAAGCAGATTCCTCAGTGACTCTGGTAATCAAACTGTATAATCAATGTGTTCTAGCACTTCATGCTCTTCTCAGAGATCGGTAACCAAGTTTGTTTTCCATGCTATTACAAGAAGGAAATTTTATGTTGATTAATAATTACTTGATTTTTTTTTTTACTGTTTTCATTATCACGTTAACAAATAATTATGACAAAGGACAAATGTATACTGATAACGGTGATATCTAGGTGATGGTATTCTTTAGTAAATTGATTATGGGGAGCATTGTTTCATGCCGTTATTTATTATTATTATGTTTTACTTTTCATATAAGTTATTAGATCAGTCATCTTTGAGCCCGTAGCGTATATTCAATTATTTTCGCAGTGGATGTATGTTCGCCATATGTTTATGCTGCAGTTGTCATTGTGTATTGTTTCTCTAATATTTGTGTTTGCTTAGCGGTTAGTATACTGATGTGTGTTTATTTTTGTTTTGTTCCTGTTTTGTCTGTTATTTGTGTGTGTGTTTGTGTAAATGTGTTGTACATGGGTCAATGGCCAAAGTATATTAAACATCTGAAGTCTGAAGTCTCTCTCTCTTTCTCTCTCTCTCTCTCTCTCCTTCTCTCTCGCTCTCTCTCTAGCATAATTTTGACGAAATTTTGAAAAAGGGTAAGAGGATGTATAATATGTCATCCAAGGATATAGAGCAGGTAAGAGCAAAATTAAAATGATAACCCCGTCGACAAAACTAAGGCCATGTCAGGGCTGTCACCACGTTAAATCAAACCATGTAATGCTTAAAAACGGATCAGGTAAAAACATTCCAAGTCTTAGGTTAAAGCAATTTGTTAGAAATATGTCAGTGTGATTTGAAAACGGATAAAACGTACAAATTAGTTCTAAACAACGCAAGTCGTGTAGTGATATGCTAGTAGAGCAGGTAACATTTATAGTTGATGCAGATTGTCTTAAATCAAATTAATTAAAATTAATAATTATGTTAAATTCAGTTTAATGTCATAAATTATGTGAGTATCTGGACCGCGGAGAGACATAATTTCGTTACAAAAACTTACGAACGGATTTTAATTAAATTCGCCAGAGGGTCGGGTTATTTATTGCCCAAACTGAGAACCGTTGCTTTCAAATAACATAGAGTTAATCTTTAAAAACATAATTTAGATACTGAAATTTCTTGTTTGCTTGTTTCCATTTTTTTAAATTACTTTTGTCGTTGTAAACGGTATTATGTATTTTTACTAAATCAACCACAACAATTAAAAAACCCACCATACACATAATCATTTTTTTAAAGAATATTTCACTCCACATTTTCCATGAATTCTGATGACATTTTTTCTTTGTGTGGGGGAGAGGGAAGGGTTGGGTGATCCAAAAATAATTGCATTAGAATTTTAGTTTTAATTTATTATCTAAACTATCATTAATCTTTCAAAAAGAATTTTTGATTCCACCACGGAGGTGATACTTTCGCCTTTATCACTGTAAAAAAACGACCTCAAGGTCGGATTTTCATTTTTGTTCATTAAACAAATGTAGATGTAGAATTAAGGTAGGCCTATATGACCAAAAGAACTTCTGTTTTCATTAATATTTTTTTAGAAATGATCACCGTTGAAACTCGAAAACAAGAGAGAGAGAGAGAGAGAGAGAGAGAGAGAGAGAGAGAGAGAGAGAGAGAGAGAGAGAGAGAGAGAGAGAGAGAGGAGAGAGAGAGAGAGAGAGAGAGAGAGGGAGAGGGCTGGGGGGGGAGAGGAGAGAGAGAGAGAGAGAGAGAGAGAGAGAGAGAGAGAGAGAGAGAGAGAGAGGGGGGGGCTTCTTTCAATCAACACCTACATTTCTTTATAAAAAAAAAAAATCTGCTGACAACCAAAAATAATCTAGAACAGTAAGAACGTAGGTAAACCATACGATACCGCCCCCCCCCCCCCCCCCCCCCCCCCCCCCCCCCCCCATCTCTCTCTCTCTCTCTCTCTTCAACGACACGCGTACATAATAATGTTTTTTTCTCTCCAAAAAACATGACAAAAACAGGAAATGTCACTCCACCACAGAATGAAAAAGACAATATGAAGCTTTTGACAATACTAGCCTACTCCCTAGTTATACATATTTACCTACCATATATACACACTAGGCCTACATAATATATAATACAGTACGTATCGTCGCAAAAAAGGTAGGGCCCTACATACGAAACGTCCCCTACGTCATTGGGGTAAGACGGGGTAAAAAGCCCATGGGCGGGTAAGACGCCCATGCCAATTATCTCATGAAATGAAGCAAATCTCAGTCACATTTTGCCCATGAGACGAGTGTTAATGTTTAGCATTCGTCTCGTGGGCAAATTTGACTGAAATTTTCTTTATTTTTGTCTCATGGCCAAAAATGTGACTGAGATTTGCTTCATTTCATGAGATAATTGGCATGGGCTTCTTACCCGCCCATGGGCTTTTTACCCCGTCTTCACCTATAATATTCTACCAAATATGGTGACAAATCGAGTAACAAAATCGAAAGGGAAAAAAACAACCCCAGCACCGAATGTTTATTAAAAGAAAATTTTAAAAAATAAAAAAGCACCGCAAAAATGTCCCCACCCAACGTTTTTTCCTCGCCACCATTCTTGTCATCACATTAATAAGCATGTTGGCAGCTTATATTAATCGATACAGAGGTCACAACGCAATCGAAGTTGGTGCCACTGCCACGAGACCTTATGACACGGGTGACATCAACAAATAACTGAGAATAAAATCGTCAAATGTCATCGTACGAGTCGAGTCAGTCTCCTCGAAAATCACCTTTTCCTGTTTTGACCTTACCTCAGCAACAAAACAA
Organism: Phymorhynchus buccinoides; assembly: GCA_017654935.2. NCBI lineage: Eukaryota > Metazoa > Mollusca > Gastropoda > Neogastropoda > Raphitomidae > Phymorhynchus > Phymorhynchus buccinoides. The sequence goes on from CM065710.1 coordinate 29,778,214, forward strand.
AATTGTCGTCTGGTTGTTTTTAGTCGCTACAAAAATGGGATCGGAAAGCTCACGCTCACGCGCGGCATTTAAAAAAAGAAAAATTAGGACAGGAAATGACTTCCCAAATTTGTCGTGCTTACTTAGCGTGAAGGTTAATAAGGGAGAGAACTATGGATTGTGGTCTCGATCAATCGTTGTTGGAAAATGAGAGAGAGAGAGAGAGAGAGAGAGAGAGAGAGAGGAGAGAGAGAGAGAGAGAGAGAGAGAGAGAGAGAGAGGGAGAGGGAGAGAGAGAGAGAGAGAGAGAGTCGGTTGGTTCATTGACCAAAAAGAATTACCGACGAAGGGTTAACAAATGTAAGCCATATTGCTTTTTGTTGATTTAAAGACCTAACTACTAGGTAAGATTGCCTAAAAATATGATGGCAATTTCACAATCTTTTGCTGTTGTTTAATGGAACTAAAAACACACACAAAACACGCAACACACTAAGATGAAGATGAGAAAATAAACGACGTAAAAGAATATTTTTGCTGTTGTACAGAAGAAGAACAAATATTGCCTGAAAACGACTTATAAAAATGGGAAGAAAAAAAAACAACCACCACAGACTTCCTTTTAAGGAAAGTAAAAATGTAGGTAGGTTAAATCTTGCTGACTGAAGGGGTGTGGAAACACAACAACTATCGTGTGTGCGTGCCACAAAATCGTTATTATTATTGAAATTTCTACACACAAAAATTAAAAGGTGAAAAGGAAAGAACGTAATGGCACAGCCATATAAGCTGAACTCCCAGTTACTGATGAAAGGCAAGGGAGTTTCTTCTTCTTCTTCTTCTTCTTCTTCTTCTTCTTCTTCTTCTTCTTCGATCGCTCAGACAGTTTTCCTGTCAATCATGAGCGCAGATGCGTCATGCTGCCGTTATGCGCCTAAGTAAGACATAGTCAGGCCCAGCATGTCCGACTTCGGCTGGAGGAAATTTTTTTGAAAGTGATTCTTGAAAAAAGGGCAGGAGAACGGACCGGACCGGTAAGGCAGAAAGATAGTAGATGACAGCAAGCAAAGGGAAAAGGCAGAGTCAAAGAGAGTGACAGATTAGACGAAGTTACAAGCACAGAACTTCCAGAAGGCGGGGGAACTATTGATGCAAAAGACCCCCCCCCCCCCCCCCCCCCTGTATCCCCACGGGGGGAGGAAGGGAGAAATGTTTGGCTCTTGGGTCATTGTGGTGGGTTTTGAGTGTGCGTTTAAAACATTTCTGTATCGGAAGTTCAACACCGGAAGTCTACTATTTTACACCCCCCCCCCCCCCCCCCCCCCCCCCAAATCCTTTGATGACAATTTTTCACTGCACCAACTTTCACTGAAATCCATCAATTATCTTTATTTTATAAATCAATGTCTTTGTAATATTCAAATTTGATTCATAGGGGTGGGTGGGGGGGGGGGGGTGGTGTCTTCCGTACAGATAGTTCCCCCACCTTCTGGAAGTTCTGTTTCACTCTCAATTTTGTAAAGCAATATTGTCTGTATATCAGAAACGTGTACGAATTGTGTGTGCTTCTCCAATGCTATACTGGCTGATTCACAGTTCATGTTGTACTATGGATAAATTATTGTTTTGTTTCCCCTTGGTCTCTCCCAAATTTACAAATTGATAAACTTATTGATTTATTATTATTATTATTATTATTATTACTATTATTATTATTATTATTATTATTATTACTTTTGTTTTGTTCACACTTAAAACTCTTGTTTGTATTCACAGTTTATATTGGTTTAAACGCAGTCTCCATCTGTTCAATCAATTGTGCAATTATGATGTTAATTTAAGGAGCACGGTATAAGCTTCGAGCTTGTTGTTGCTCTAATTGTCTTTCTGTTTGATCGTTTCCGAGTGAGGATTTGTTTAAACCAATTTATGCACAGCTGTATTGTTATAAATGGTCGACTTATGGCGATTTATTTCACGCCAGAGGGCAGTCAATGCACTAGGAGCTTACCACGCGATTTTCTTAGTTGGGCGTAGTGAGAGAGAGAGAGAGATGGTTGGACCTAAGAATATAGAGAGGATTAGCCCCACACGAGCGTCACGCCTTCTGGCGTGAAAAAAAAATCCCACTAAGTCTCTCATTACTCCATCAATTATCTTTTTTTTTTAAATCAATGTTTTTGTAATATTCAAATTTGATTCATAGGCCCCCCCGTGGGGATACCAGGGGGGTGTCTTCAGTACAAATAGTTCCCCCACCTTCTGGAATTTCTGTTTCACTCTCAATTTATGCACATCTCTATTGTTAAAAATTAATCCATCAATTATCTTTTAAAAAAATATCAATGTCTGTAATATTCAAATTTGATTCATAGGCCCCCCCGTAG
>CM065710.1:29785579-29788079 GCA_017654935.2 Phymorhynchus buccinoides
ATATAAAAAGTTACGAAATGGTGCAGAGATAACATTCTGGTTTACAGATTAAAATTATTGAAAAGCCAGGGGAGGTAACTCATGATTGGAGTGGTAAAAATAGACCGCGTGCCACAAACTATTGCGATTTCGCGCTTGTTTTTTAATCTACTTATTTTCTTTTGCTGTGTAATCAAATAATTAAAACATGGAAACAATTATTGCCCGTAGCAATAGGCCGTGTACACACATAAGCGGATATCCCATGCGGAAACCCGTGCGCAATCCGTAAATAAGTGAAGCAAAGAAGGGGAAACATTTGCGCGCGTGTCCGAATTTCCCCTATTTGCGTAAACTTTTATCCTTCTTTCTTCCACTTTTTTTTTTAGGGTTTTCCGTACGGAACTTAACGCGTCTAATGTGAACCCGGCCTTCCGATAAAGGCATTGCTTTTAAGCTATAAGAAAACAATTAACATTAATTTTATCTGCTTATTTTCTTTGGCAGGGTATTTAAATCATTGAAACATGACCCCCCCGTGGGGATACCGAGGGGTCTTTTGTATAAATAGTTCCCCCACCTTCTGGAAGTTCTGTTCGCCCCACATGGCCGAAAGGCCCAAGAGGGCGTAAAACTTTATTTTCTCTCTGGAAGTTCTGTGCTTGTAACTTCCTCTCATCTGTCACTCTTTGACTCTGCCTTTTCCCTTTGCTTACAGTCATCTACTATCTCTCTGCCTTTAACCGGTCCATCCATTCTCCTGCCTTTTTTTCTCTCTTTTTTTCTCAACGAAACGCTTTCAAAAAGATTTCCTCCTCCAGCCGAAGTTGGACATGTTTGGCCTAACTATTTCTTAGATAGGCGCATAACGGCAGCATGACGCATCTACGCTCATAATTGACAGGAAACTGTTTGAGCGATCGAAGAAGAAGAAGATTCAAACACGAGAACAGCTATAGCCGGTACCATTGTTAAAACGCAATTAAGAAATTGCTTTTAAGCTATTAACATTTTACATTTTATTTGCTTATTTTCTATTGCAGGGTATTTAAAGACCCACCAGATCATGTGTCAAAATCACGGGTTTCACGTGTTTTACCTCTTATAGCTGGTAAGAAATCTTGTTTTGACCAGGTTTGACTCCCATACAAATGCCCCCCCCCAAATCAAAGCGAAACATCATTTTAAAGAGCAGCCTCAATTTGAAGTCGGGGACATTTGTATGTGGGTCACAGCTACCCAGAAAAAAACAAGGGACTTAATCGTGGTGCGTCTGTGTATCTTTAAAGGGGCACCCTGACGGATGAGTTTTTGCAAGAAACACGTCGAGATCACCAGGAAGACACCCTTTACAGAGATTGCAACACTCACATTGCTCTGGTTTCCTATAAATCAAACCGTCAAATCGGATATTCCTCCTTGGCGGAGGTGCTGGAAGTCAAATTATTTCACCCAAAGAGAAGACGTGGGTCGTCTCTTTTCTAATGGCCGCCAAATCGTTTGCACAAAATGTTCGCAATGCAAGCCTTTTTATTTTATTATTTTTAAATTGTATACAGTTTATCTAAAAGAGTTTCGCTCACAACAAAGGAAATAGCTCCTTTTTTTCTTTTTACTGCACTACAAAAAAAAAAGAAAACGCTTCAACCACAATGAGTGACCTCCACCCACCCCATCCAAAATGGCTGCTCTCTCCGGCATCTCCGCCAAGGAGGAATCGCCGTTTTGACGGTTTAATTTCTAGGAAACCAGAGCAAAGTGAGTGTTCCGATCCTTGAAAAGGCTGTCTTTCTGGTGGTTTCGACGTGTTTCTTGCAAAAACTCATCCGTCAGGGTCCACCTTTAAAAGTTTACATTTTATCTGCTTATCTCCTTTTGCATGGTAATCAAATCATTGAAACGAGAGAACATTAATTATTATTGCCGGCATCATAACTAAGAAGCAATTTTTTTTTTAAAAGTTTTTAAATTAAAACATTTCAAATATTACGTTTTGCTTGACAAAAATACGTATTCTTCTTCTTCTTCTTCTTCGCAGTGCGTGGCCACAATCAACCCAATGATTATTGCCACGCAAACATATTTCCGCATTTCAAGCCCATTTTCAATAACTTAAAACACAAAAAGTCACTTAATTATATCAAACTTTGGTTTCTTTTGAAGTAAACTGGGTATGTTCAGTTTGTATATTTGCTCGCTACCGTCTAACAGACTTGCTATGCAAACTAATGAACCAATGATACTGAAATTTTGCGAATAGTAAAGTTGCCTTTGCTTTATTTATTTATTTATTTATTATGTACATTTCTATAGCGCTTATTCATCAAAGCTCTAAGCGCTTTACAATTTTTTTTACTAAAGAATATTATATTAAAAACATATATGAACAAACATTCCTATCCCTCACTGTCAACCCCCCCCCCCCCCCCCCCCCCCCCCCCCCCACCCCCCAAGCTCCATCTCTCATTATCGAACACAGACACACTAAAAAGATAAAACACATGAACAATTATTGTAAACA
>CM065710.1:29793079-29810579 GCA_017654935.2 Phymorhynchus buccinoides
CCCAACACACACAAGATGACAACGCCATATAAACGTAATCCCAGCTACCATCAAGCGTCCCACCCATCCTCCCTCCTGATGCTGGGCAAAATGTAAGTGACTTTGACAGGTCAAATGGACGGCGTCACCGGAAGTAGGGGGATAACTGGTCTACTTCCGGAAAGGAGAGTAGCGGCCCTTTGCTACTTTCGTTTTAGCTATGTGCTACGGTATGGGGTTCCAGATTGGGAGTGAATATGCTATTGTTTCGAGTGTTGGTCAGTACGGTTGGAATAGATTTGTTGACTTGACTTGACTTGACTTGACTTGACACACGGCCGGACAGAAACACACACACACACACACACACACACACACACACACACACACACACACACACACACACATACACACACACACACACACACACACACACACACACACACACACACACACACACACACACACACACACACACACACACACACACACACACACACACACACACACACACACACACACACACACACACACACACACACACACACACACACACACACACACACACACACACACACACACACACACACACACACACACACACACACACACACACACACACACACACACACACACACACACACACACACACACACACACACACACACACACACACACACACACACCTTCGTGCCCATCGTAATGTAGTCCCCCGTTCTTATAGAACTGGGACCCCAAAAAAACACGAAGAAAAACGAGCAGCAAACAATAAATGCACGAAAATATAGAGGTCCCCAATTAAGGCCAACCAATCCCATTGGCTGCAGCACTAGAGTCAGCGCAAATACCCCCCCCCCCCCCCCCCCCCACCCCCCACCCCCTTAGTTAGAGAGTCATAGTCTTCTGTAAGAGACTAAACCGTACCACGCTTTTCTAATGACTGCTGGAAATCATTTACTGTAAGCTCTCATGTTACTGTTGGCCCATGCTGCGGGCTAAATGTCAACCCGTGATAAAAACCGTTTTGAGTCAAGGGCCCAAAACCATGACTAGTATGGTTAGTACGATGATAACAACATGTTAAAACCTCGAAAACTGCAACAACAACAACAACAAAAGAAGACAAAAGGGCGTTAGAAAAGATTACTGGCTTTGGTACTTATTAAAAAAGAAAACCCACCCCGTCAGTGTTTCTACATTTGAATCTGTTATTTCTAAATGAGAAAACAAATAAACAAATTCTTTACCGAAAATAGACGCAAACGTTTCACTGAGAAGCAGCAATCAGCCATTCTCTGGGGAGAGGGATAGGGTCTCTCTGGGGAGAGGGATAGGGTCTCTCTGGGGAGAGGGATAGGGTCTCTCTGGGGAGAGGGATAGGGTCTCTCTGGGGAGAGGGAGAGGGTCTCTCTGGGATTACTTTCATACAAACCGAAAGAAGCAAGACTTTGGGGGTGGTATATCTAAATTACAAAATTGCTTAACCCTTTCACCGCCAATGTCGCATTTTTGCACCACAATGATTTAACAACCATGTCATAGAAACTCTTGAAATCAGGGTCTGCAGGGTCTATCATTCAATGATATTGTCTTCCTAAATTTGGTCAGTGAGGATTGACCCCATTCTAAAATGTGTCACAGAGAAATTCAACAATATTGCAGACGAAACCTCTTCGGTAGCCAAGCAGCTTTAATGGACAGTTTTGGCTCAAAGATGGCTGGCGGTGAAAGGGTTAATTGAATCGGGTTATTGACATGCTGTGTCTGTCACCTACCAGGCGTATAACCAGAAGATTCGGCAGGCGAGCAACCTCCATCGTTGCTGTTTGCAGGGGAACCCATAGTTGAAGTGTCCGAGTTGTTGATGTTGGTGGTGGTGGTGGTGGTGGTGGTGGTAGTAGAAGTAGTAGCAATGGGGGTGGGGGAGGGGGGAGGGGAACTAGCAGAGGGGGTGGGGGGTGGTAGAGCTCGTTGTTCTCGTGGAGGTGGCCGAAGCTTTCAAAATCTGCACCAGCATAATAATTTGTATCCTAGATGCTCACGTGCACACACACACACACACACACACACACACACACACACACACACACAAAAAAGCACAAACGCGCGCGCACACACACACACATACACATATATATGTGACACAGACACACACACACACACACACACGCATATACACGCATGACACAGATACAAACACAGCGACACACACAGACACACATACACATGGGTTCAACTACACACAATGAAAAAACCCTGAAAGGCCGGGGGGTCTAGGGGTAATGTCCCCCTCCTGCAGCTGAAGCAAAAATTGATTCATGAAGGTATTTTAGTTTGCTTTTTCCACAATTTATACAAATGCTTATTTTAAAGGGTTTGAAAAATACAGTCGACACACAAAGATCTTGTTTGACAAATTTTAAAAAAAAAGGAACTTCCTTTTCTGGTAAAATTCAAAAACAGGAAATCCTTGTATACCAGGGAAAGTTGCAGCTATGCATCCAATATCCAAACGCACCAGAGTCCTGTTGTTGGTCAGCGACAACCGCACCGTCAGCCGACCGGAAGTGACGCCACCCATGACGCGCGACGAGGCCTCCTCCAACGACGGCTCGCCGCGCCTCGATGATGACGTCATCGGTGAAGACGAGGATGACGTCACGTTGGCCAACGCTTCCACCAGCACCATCCCTGCTTCCACTTCTTCGCGGCTTTGAAACTGGAGCTGAGAGGGAGGGGGGGGGGGGGGGGGAAGAAGAAGAAGAATTTTTTTGTGTTGTTTTTTAAAGATCCACCAGATCACGTGTCAGAATCACGGGTTTCACGGGTTTACCCTCTTAGAGCTAGAAAGAAATCTTGTTTCGACCAGGTCTCACTCCCATACAAATGCCCCCAAATTCAAACCGAAACATCATTTTAAAGAGCAGCCTCAATTTGAAGATGGGGACATGTGTATGTGGGTCACAGCTACCTAAAAAAAAACACCAAGGGACTTAACGGTGGTGCGTCAGTGTTTCTTAACCCACATACAAATGTCCCCAACTTCAAATTGAGGCTGCTCTTTAAATTGATGTTTCGGTTTGAATTTAGGGGCATTTGTATGGGAGTTGAACCTGGTGTCTATGTTTAATTGTATATTTTGGCGGAAAAATAGCTGGCGGTGAAAGGGTTAAACTTAACACGCTAGAGACACAAAAAAACCACTGCAATATTTCAACTAAGATATTGTATTTTTTGCTTTATTGTAGGTTAATTCTTCTAGATCGAGCAGTATTTACCAATTTTGTTTCTGTCGTACACATCCTCATCCCGTTGAGTGGGTGTTTCGTCATTAAGAAAAACAAAGGAATGTTTAGTTTAAACTACGTGGAGCTAGTTTAAAGGCAAACAAAATAAACTCTCTGGTTTAAATGTTTTATTTTTCCAAATCAACATGAACAACAACTATGACATAACTGAAGCAACAACAAGCAGAGCTTATGGCGTGCTCAGTTCAAAACGAATTACACAGTATAAACATTGGCGGAATTTTACCAGGAAATACCAGCAATACATTTTTGAAAAGAAAATAAACTCTCTCTCTCTCTCTCTCTCTCTCTCTCTCTCTCTCTCTCTCTCTCTCCCCCCCCCCCCTTCTCTCTCTCTCTCTCTCTCTCTCTCTCTCTCTCTCTCTCTCTCTCTCTCTCTCTCTCTCTCTCTCTCTCTCTCTCTCTCTCTCCGTCTTTTTCTTTTATTTCAGTCAGTAATGATTATTCTCTCTCTCTCTCTCTCTCTCTCTCTCTCTCTCTCTCTCTCTCTCTCTCTCTCTCTCTCTCTCTCTCTCTCTCTCTCTCTCTCTCTCTCTCTCTCTCCCCCCCCCTAACAGTACTTAATTTTTTTGGTTTAAACTTCACTGTAGAATCACACTCAGATCGTACGCATTAATAATGCAGTATTATGTGAAAAGTCGCCAGAAATGAAAAAAATACGAAAAATAAACTTCGAAAGACGAAACACCAAAACAACAAGCAGAACAACAATTTAAAGTGCGCAAGAAGGACGGATCAAGACTATCAACAGCATCGATAATGACAAAAGAAACATACACGAGGTTTTTGTTAAGATGTGTATATAAAAAAAACAAATATTCTACCGTACTATTAAGTACGGCTTTACTACGAGAAATGCGTTCTGTAAATAGGACACTTCTTCTTCTTCTTCTTCTTCTTCTTCGTTCGCTCAGACAGTTTCCTGTCATAGGGGAAGACGGGGTAAAAAGCGCATGGGCGGGTAAAGAAGCCCACCCCAATTATCTCATGAAATGAAGCAAATTTCAGTCTCATTTTGCCCATGAGACGAGCGTTAATGTTTAGCATTCGTCTCATGGGCAAATTTGACTGACATTTTCTTTATTTCATGAGATAATTGGGGTGGGCTTTTTACCCGCCCATGCGCTTTTTACCCCGTCTTCCCCTATGAGCGTAGATGCGTCATGCTGGACGTTATGCGCCTAACTAAGAAATCGTCATGCCCAGCTAGCATGTCCGACTTCGGCTGGAAGAAATATTTGTTCAGAGTTTATAGAACAAAAAGGGCAGGAGAATGGATGGACCAGTAAAGATAGAAAGATAGCTAGATGACAGTAAAGCAAAAGGGGAAAAGGCAGAGTCAAAGAGAGTGACGGGTTAGAGGAATTTATTAGCACAAAACTTCCAGAAGGTGGGGGAACTATTTGTACGAAAGACACCCCCCCCACACCCCCGGTATCTCCACGGGGGGGGGGGGGGGGGGGGTATCTGGGGGGGGGGGGGGGGGGGGGGGGGGGGGGGGGGGGGGGGGGAAATAGGACACTGAAAAGGACGTTGTTTCGTTGTTGTTGTTGTTGTTTTTAATCATTCCAACTTTGGAATTTAGTCGACAGTTTATTTTTTAGGCATAGTAAGTAAAAACGTTTCAGTGGTTGTTGTTGTTTTTACTAAAATTTCCATCCTTCTCTCGTTAACATTTTCTTTCATTCTTTCTTTCTCTTTCTTTCTTCGTTTTTAAATGTGAATACATTTCAAAAAATATAGTTTAGTTTGTTTTTTCGTGTTTTTGTTTTGTTTTTTTAAATACCGTAAGCTCATTCTGCTAAAGGGAGAGTAGGTTATGGTTGTTTATTATTTTTGCTTTTGTCCATCATAATGTAAAATCTGATGAAGATAGTGGTGTGTTTTTTTTAGTTTTTTTTTAGAAAGAAAACTTTTTTTTTTACATTTTCCTTTAAATGAGCATGAGTTATACATATTCTTCTTTTCTCCTTTTTTTCTAAGCACATCTTTGGGTAGTTTTGTTTTTGGTGTTGAGTATGTTAAGACGTTCGCCTGCCCAATGTAATGCGTGACTGCAGGGTGAGTGATCCGGGTTCGAATCCCGGCCTCCTCGCCCTTTCTTTCTAGTTTGACAGAAAAAATCGAACTGAACGTCCAGTACTTCGGATAGGGGACTTAAAGCTAGTCTGACCCGTGCTGCTTTACGCACGTAAAACCCCCACGGCAGTTGAAAGTCGGTAAGAGCAGGGATAAATCGCAATCAACCAATAACCAAAAAAGAAAAAGTGAACATCCTCGCGGGCATACAAGAGCCACACCTAGCATTTGTCAAGCGCCGCAAGCTTACCTGGTGCGGTCATGTGACACGTCACAACACTCTGGCCAAAACGATTCTCCACCAGGGCACCATCCAAGGACAACGCCGGTGTGGTGTTCTCTAAGAGGAGTAGTTCACAAACCGTCTGCGCATGTGCGAAGAGTTAGGCCGGATTCACATTAGACGCGTAAGTTCCGTACAGAAAACCTTAAATAAGTGGAAGAAAGAAGGATAAAAGTTTACGCATATAGGGGAATTTCGGACACGTGCGCAAATCTTTTCCCTTCTTTGCTTCTTATTTATGGATTGCGCACGGGTTTCCGCATGTAATACCCGCTTATGTGTGTACACGGCTTTAGGGATAGGGTTAGGGTTAGGAAAAACACAAAAGCTGTAGGTTCGATACAGGTCCTTTAATGAAAATACCACAGACGTTTCAGAGCTTAACTCTTTTTTCAATGTGATGAAAAAGTGACAAAAAAATGAGGAATAAGGGTGAAGACACTGAGTAGAAATCAGAGCAAGGAACCTGAGAGAGAGAGAGAGAGAGAGAGAGAGAGAGAGAGAGAGAGAGAGAGAGAGAGAGAGAGAGAGAGAGAGAGAGAGAGAGAGAGAGAGAGAGAGAGAATATAAAAAGAGAGAGAGAGAGAGAGAGAGAGAGAGAGAGAGAGAGAGAGAGAGAGAGAGAGAGAGATAAAATATAAAAGTGAAGAGTGAACACTTTTTCTCTATTCTCTCTCTCTCTCTCTCTCTCTCTCTCTCTCTCTCTCTCTCTCTCTCTCTCTCTCTCTCTCTCTCTCTCTCTCTCTCTCTCTCTCTTTTTCATCACATTGAGGTTCCTTGCTCTGATTTCTACTCCTGTGTCTTCACCCTTGTTCCTCATTTGTCCGATTTTCTGAATGTTTAACGTTAAATAGGTACCTGGGTAGAGAACAAAATCCATTTGCAGTATTGGGGATTCTTCGCAGACATGTGACAACATATAAAATAAGGTCTATCCTTACTTCAAAAGCCCAAACAACACCAAGACAATGGCAGGGTCTTTGACCATAATAGACAGCAATGAGAGACTTAGTGGTGATTTTTCTCACACCAGAGGGCATGACGCTCGTGTGGGGCTAATCCTCTCTATATTATTAGTTGGGGAAGAAAGAAAGAGAGAGAGACAGTGAGTTTTTGTAACATTGTTAAATACCATCACTCTCTCTCTCACTACGCCCAAGTAAGAAAATCGCGTGATAAGCCCCTAGTGCATTGACTGCCCTCTGGCGTGAAAAATATCGCCATAGGTTGACCATTTGATGCCTTTTAGTGACATAGGTGTTAACCCTTTCACCGCCAAAGTCGCATTTTAGCACAACAATGATTTAACACCTATGTCACTGAAAGGCATCAAAATGAGAGTCTGGTATCCAGTGACCTTATGTTCTTAATTTTGGGAGGTAAGGATAGGCCCTATTTTAGGCATGTCACAGAGGAATCCCCAGTATTCCAGACGAAATCTTTTCTCTACCCACGTAAGCTTAACGGTAAATTTTGGCTGAGGAATGGCTAGCGTTGAAAGGGTTAAATCGCCGTGGTGCTAAAATGCGACTTTGGCGGACAAAGGGTTAATGCTCCATTGCTGCGTGCTATTTCTTTATTTCGTTAGGGTGCTCTGTTCCAGTGTCTTATTACCTTTGGCAGCCATTGTTGCCGCCACCACAGGAGAAGAGGACATTAAAGGGGCACCCTGACGGATGAGTGTTTTTGCAAGAGACACGTCGAGATCACCAGGAAAACACCCTTCACAGAGATCGCAACACTCCCTTTGCTCTGGTTTCCTAGAAATCAAACAATGACCTGTTATGTCCACTATGTAAAGATTCCACTGAAGATGATATTACATTTCGTTTGGTCATGTCCAGCATATTGGGGTCTGCAACGAACACCTTTTGCAAGAGTGAATGCCCTTGGTGGGTGGGGGAAGATGGTTCAGTACTGACCAAACAGGGGGATCACTCTCGCCAATAACCCTATTTAATGCCACTAAATGGCTGCCTTTCGCAAGAGTGAATGCCCTTGTCAGTACTGACCAGCAAGGGCATCACTCTCACTGTCAAGGGCGTTAATAACCCTAGTTGCAGAGGCCTATAGGAATATACGTGAACGTTTAAATACCTAAGAAAATCTATAATCAACCATGTCTCTTTCGTTTTTTGTTTGTTGATTTCGGCGATTCGTCCTTGGCGGAGGTGCTGGAAGTAAACTTCTTTCGGTGAAAGAGCATGTATGTGCATGTATGGCCGCATGAGTTTAGACCAAATCGTTTGCACGAAATGTTCACAATAGAAGCCTTTTTTCCCCCCTTTTCTTCTTTAAAAAAAAATTCAGTTTACCTAAAGGAGTTTCGCTCATGACAAAGGAAATAGCTCCAATTTGTTTTTTTACTGCAATACAAAAAAAGAGAAAAAAGCTTCAACCACAATGAGTGGCCTCCACCCACCCCATCAAAAATGGATTCTCTCCCCGGCATCTCCGCCAAGCAGGAATCGCCGTTTTGACGGTTTGATTTCTAGGAAACCAGAGCAAAGTGAGTGTTCCGATCCTTGAAAAGGCTGTCTTTCTGGTGATCTCGACGTGTTTCTTGCAAACAAAAACTCACCCGTGAGGGTGCCCCTTTAAGGAGTTCGTAAAGAGGGTTCAGAATTCAGGGGGTGAGGGTCATAAAGACCGGAGAGTTTCCTACCTTTGTTTTCCCCCAACTAAATAAAAAGTAATGTCCCATATGGCTTCGGCCGGGAGGACGTAAAGCTAAGTTTTCGTTCGCACCTTTGTTCATTTTCTACTATCTCCACTCCTAGTCTCATTGTTTCCATCTTTATAAAAACCTTAACCCTTTCGCCGCCAGCCATTTTTCAGCCAAAATATACCATTAAGCTTAACTGGGTAGACATAATTTTTTATCTTCAATAGTGTGAATTCCTCTGTGACATAAAACTAATGATATAACATTAGGCCTATCCTTACCTCCCCAAACTAGGAAGATACTAGGGTCTTCAGATAACAGGCCCTGATTTCATGATTTTAACAGTGGCGGTACCATAGCCCATGAGGTTTTTAACTGAGGCGTGGTTACCGCTACACCTATCCATATTGTTAAAAACTCGGGACTTTACTGGTGTTGCACTGCCTCCGGGCATTGCAGCCAGTATTGTTCCCACCATCTTTGTATTTACAAATGTCCCATATGTGTCTATGACCGAGAGGACGTAAAACATCATTTTCACCTTTCGTGATTTTATGCGCTTATACATCTGCATCGTTAAAGATTCGGGACTTTCCTGGAGTTGCACTGCCTCCGGGCATTGCCTCCAGGATCGTCCCCACCATCTTTATATTTACTAATGTCCCATATGTGTCTGTTTCAGACCGGATGACGTTAAAACGGATTTTCATTCATTCATGCCTTTCAGTGACATGGGTGTTAAACCATTGTGGTGCATATATGCAACATTGGCGGTGAAAGGGTTAACCCCTTCAAGACGTCACTGACATCATGACTGGCCTGGGGTTACCTATAATTTTGTTTATATAGCAACTAAGAAGCTCAGCACTGTCAATGATTCAGTTTTGACAACATTACTAGTCGATCCAAATTTGTTATAACATTTTTTATTTCCCTCTCTCATCCCTCCGTTCTACAATTCCTTCATTCTCCCACACACTCATCCATCAACATGCATTTTTCAATAGTAAGCATATTAATCATTCAATGTATATAATTTATATTATATGTATAATAAATGTATGAATCAGTCAAACAATAAATTCCATGTACAATCTAAAGTTTCTTTGTGCTTTTGAGTTGAAACTAAAAGTGTGCATGAGTGGGTGAGTTTGTAATAGTGTTCAAATGAGAGGGTTGTAAATTGTGCATAACAATAACTTAGTGATTACCAAGAGGTTGTTTTTTTTCTCCATCTGTAAGCAAACATGAAAATTTAACATAACATTACTACAGTTTTTCGCTTCGAACTCGTGGTTACTTGCATTCTAATCGGAATCATTAGTCTCCTTATTACTATCAATGTTAATTAATACATAATTATGGGAGTATTATTCCAGGGTCGTGTAGGCCGATTTGGGGGGGGCATTTTTCAACATTAAAAATTGAAGTTGATTCAGTAGTGCCAAACATACGTGAAACCGAAGTTGAAAGAGTGATGCTCCCCGTGGGGATACCGCGGTGATTCAGTGCCAAACATACGTGAAACCGAAGTTGAAAGAGTGATGCTCCCCGTAGGGATACCGGGGGGTCTTTCGTAAAATAGTTCCCCCACCTTCTGGTAGCTCTGTGCTTGTAACTTCCTCTAATCTGCCACTCTCTTTGTCTCTGCCTTTCCCCTTTTGCTTTCTGTCATCTACTATCTTTCTGACTTAGTGGCCCCCATTCTCCTGCCTTTTTTCAACAAAAATCTTCCATATAATTTTTCTTCTTTGAGCTCCTCCCCGAAATCGGAATGTGTCGGCTGTACGCAGCGGGGAGACCAGTGAAAACTGAAAACCGGACACAAACTGAAACAAGGGCGTCGCCGAGCGGCAGACATGTCCGTCACCAGCAATGCCACGCACTTGCGACACCCCGTAGAGTGTCACATCCTGACACAAAATTGGAAGGGATTCTGTCTTCTAGTTCACGAGATACAGCTTGAAGAAGAAACATATAGCGCAAAGAAGGAAATTTCGGTTTTCAAGGTCACACTTCAAGGTCAAGGTCAGCATGGTGATAATTTATGCTCGGATGTTTTCTTCTCTAGGGTATACAGTACCACACACAATCTGAAGCGCTTCTGTCAAGTACCAATGTGGAAAATATGGCTTAAAACCCAATGTGTAGACCCCTACCACTTTCAAGGCCTACGGATCGCCCGGACCGTGACCTTGACCTTGATCGGTATGCCACCATCAGAACGGGCATAAGCCAAAGTACCTTCATGCCAAATTTGAAGACTCTAACACTAACGGTGTGGGAGTTATGGCCCCTGAAAGATTTTCGGTTTTCAAGGTCGTACGCCAAGGTCAAGGTCACGATGGCAATATGGTTTGCGCGGATGCCTTCCTCTCATGGTGACACACCAGCACACACAATTTGACGTGATTCTGTCAACCCGTTCGAAAGATATCCTTGGGACAGACAGAAGGAGAAAAAAATGACCCTCCGATTTTCAGGCTCCAGCGATCTTTTTGACCTTGACGTTGACCTTGATCGGTATGCCATCATCAGAACGGGCATAAGCCAAACCACCTTCATACCAAGTTTCAACATCCTATATTGATCGGTGCCCGAGATATGGCTAAAAATAGATTTTCGGTTTTCAAGGTCGTACGTCAAGGTCAAGGTCACGACGGCAAAATGGTTTGCGCCGATCTCTTCCTATTAAGGAGGCACACCTTCTCACAAAATGTGACGCGATTCGGTCAAGCGGTTCGGGAGATATCCTTGGGACAGACAGAAAAAAAGAAAGAAAAAAAATACAAACCAGCCCATCGCAATAGTCCGTCTTGGTGACGGACTAAAAATGGGACCGTACCCATTATGGACATATGGCCTGGGAACGCAGAAGAAGAAGAAGAAGAAAAAGAAAGAGTGATGAAGAGAAGCAACTCGAAATACGTGGTTTGGATTGGGAAAAAAACCCATGGATTTAGACAAGTTTTAGACTGAGAAATCACTGTTCTGTGGCGTTCATCCGGAATGAGTTAACCCTTTCACCGCCAGCCATCTTTGAGCCAAAACTTTCCATTAAACTTGCTTGGCTACAGAAAAGATGTCTGCAACATTGTGGGATTTCTCTGTGACACTTTTAGAATAGGGTCAATCCTTTAACTGCCTAAATTTAGGAACACAATATCATTGAATAATAGACCCTGATTTCAAGAGTTTTAGTGACATGGGTGTTAAATCATTGTGGTGCAAAAATGTGACATTGGCGGTGAAAGGGTTACAGTCGTCTTCTTGATGTGGATAACTTTTTTTTACTGTTATTGGTACCATTAGCCTTGTAACAACTGAGGTGTTTCTGGAGATGTGAAGGTAGTTTTGAAAATACCATATGGAGAGGAGAACACAATGCCTTGCTCTTTTAGGAAATTAATTTTGTGAGCATTTTTGCAGCAATAACTACAAGATGAAGGCGACACTTTCGAAAGGTCGTCGTAAGATGGTTTAAAGTTGAAGTGTTTCTGGTCATGCAATAGAGTCTGTGTTCGCTTGTCCTACATTAAAATTAACGTACTGAGAAAGACCTGCGAGGGTTTTGCTCTTTGAGGGAATTTGTGAGCATTTTCTAGCAATAACTAAAAGATGAAAGTAAAACTTTCGAAAGGTCGTAATAAGATGAATGGCAGAGGCGGTTAAAAAACAAAAACAAAGTTGAAGTGGTTCTGGTCACATTATTGGCCACTGCAACTACTAGGGTTATTAACGTCCTTGACGGCAAGAGTTAAGCCCTTGTTGGTCAGTATCCAAAAGAGCATTCACTCTCGCAAAAGGCAGCCATTCAGTGGCCTTAAATAGGGTTATTGGCGAGAGTTGTTATGCCCTTGTTTGGTCAGTACTCAACCCCATCTTCCCCCACCCACCAAGGGCATTCACTCTCGCAAAAGGTGGTCGTTGCAGTGGCCTATAGTCTTTGTTCGCTTATCCTACATCATGAAATGAAACCACCGAAAAAGGATTGCAATGTTTTGCTCTTTTAGTGGGGAATTTCTGGTCATTTCTGTCGCAATAAGTACAATATGAGGATGACACTTTCGAAAGGTCGTAGCGAGGTGGATGGCAGAGATGGTTTGAAAAGTTGGAATGTTTCATGTAATAGTGGGCTTCCTCCCCGTAAAAATAGTTCTCCCACCTTCTGGAAGTTCTGTGCTTGTAACTTCCTCTAATCTATCACTCTCTTTGACTCTGCCTTTTCCCCTTTTTCTTTCCTATCATCTACTATCTTTCTGACTTATTGGCCGGCCCATTCTCCTGCCTTTTTTCCCAATAAAACAATCTTCCAAATAATGTTTCTCCTTTGAGCTCCTCCGAAATCGGAATGTGTCGGCTGTACGCAAGCGGGGGGAGACCAGTGAAAACTGAACACCGGACACATACGTACCCTACCCATTATGGCCATATGGCCTGGGAACGCAGAAGAAGAAGAGGAAGAATAGTGAGTTTTATTCGTGCACTTAGTGACTGTGGTGAATATCTGCTTCACGTCCTCCGGGTCCGGAACAGACACGTGTGAGACAGTGGTAGATATTCTTCTTCGATCGCTCAGTTTCCTGTCAATTATCAGCGCAGATGCGTCATGCTGCCGTTATGCGCCTAACTAAGAAATAGTTAGGCCCAGCACGTCCGACCTCGGCTGGAGGAGGAAATCTTTTTGAAAGCGCTTCTTGAAAAAAATTAAAAAAAATAATTTTAAAAAAAGGCAGGAGAATGGACCCGGTAAAGGCAGAAAGATAGTAAGATGACAGTAAGCAAAAGGAAAAGGCAGAGTCAAACAGATTGACAGATTAGAGGAAGTTACAAGCACAGAACTTCCAGAAGGTGTGGGGGGAACTATTTATACAAAAGACCCTCCAGTATCCCCACTGGGGAGATTGGTAGATATATAAAGACGGTGGGAACGATCCTGGAGGCAATACCCGGAGGCAGTACAACACCAGTAAAGTCCCGATTTTAAAAAATATAAAACAATGCAGATGCTATGGATTTGCTGTTGGCTAAAGGCCACTGCAGTGTATGCTACCAAGCTCTAGGAGATGAATTTCATTATGTTTTTGAATGTCAAACGTTTCAGGATGCTAGAAAACGTTATTTGCCAAATTATTGTTTAAAAAACCCAAACGTAATAAAGTTTAATTCCTTATTTCAGTCAAAAAATAAAAGAACTCTCAGTCGTTTAGTTTGTTTCATAAAGGTTATCTTAAAAGAGTTCTGAACCTTAGTTGATACCACGTACCTCATACCACATTCACATTCTATTATTCACACATCTTGGCCACCATGTCTGAGTTTATGTCCTAATTGTTTCTTGTCTTGTTTCATATGTCAATATTTGTTAATGGAGATGTTAATTAGCGGTTTAAAAAAAAAAAGGATTCATATGTGCAATTCCAGCAACTGTGTTGTGCATGTATATGTGTGTGTGTGTGTGTGTGTGTATGAAGGTGTATCTGTGCATGATGGTATAATGTGCCTGTCTATAATATTATGGTGATGAGTACTGTTAAAAAAAAAAAAATGTTTTTGTTGTTGTTTTTGTTTGGAGCCTATGTAATACTATGTTGATGTGTACTGTTATGGTGTCTTTTGGGCTATTGTTTGGAATGTTTGATGCCGCAGGTGTGAATGGTACGTGTATGCATTTTCTTGTGCCCCCAGGTTTTTTTGAAATAAAGTTGATTTGATTTGCTAGTCAGTCGTTTCCGACCATGACTGCCAGATAAGCAGAGGGGGGCAGATACTATTTCTGGCGGGCTGGGCGAGAATTTGCTTAATATAGTGGAGATGCCTTGCCCAGGGTACATCCCCACTCTCTCGGCCCAAAAAGGGATTTGAGGACACAGCTAGGCGCTGAGGGAAGGTCCCCAAAGGCCAGCCCATCCCTTTGGCTACAGCACCAGAGCCGGTGCCAAGGCCCCCTCGTTTTGAAAGTCATAGTCTTTCCACAAGAGACTAAAGCTGTACCGTGATTTTCCATGACTGTAGAAAATCATCTATTGTACAGCTCTCATGTTACTGTTGGCCCCTGCTACAGGCTAATGTCAACCAATGATAAAAGTCATTTGAGTAAAGGGTAAGACCACTGCAGTGTTATTGCTATAAGTATGTGGGTTGTTCGATTTTTTTTTGATTTTTTTTTCTAAAGAAGTACTTTTCGTATCTGTAGGGACGGGTAAACAGAGTCATTCGCTTGCACTTTAAAGTTTGCATGGTGTGATTCAGTTACAGTGTAGAGGGGTACAGAGGTAACGCGTTCGCCTCGTGTCAAGTAAACCCGAGTTCGAACCTGGGTACAGGGGATTTTGTTTTATCTCGCTCGATCTGCACTAGGCCTTACAAACGTGGAGTCTTTCGGATGAGACGATGAACCCGAGGTCCCGTGTGCCCATGCACTTAGCACACGTAAAACCCAGTGGCAACGAAAAAGTTGTCATTTGGTCAAAATGTAACACCCCCCCCCCCCCCCTTTCTTTCCTCATCAGTCACACAAAAATCGCATGCAAAATAAAATAAAATTGGGTGGCGCGCCTCTGGCTGCGACGCGCTCTCCAGGTGGGAGCAACCCGAATTTCACAGAGACGCCTCTGTAACTATAAAATACATAATAATAACCTAATAATAATAATAGTGGGTAAGGTACGTATGTGTCCGGTTTTCAGTTTCCACTGGCCTCCCCGCTGCGTACAGCCGACACATTCCGATTTCGGAGGAGCTCAAAAGAGAAACGTTATTTGGAAGATTTGTTTTTAAAAAGGCAGGAGAATGGGCCAATAAGTCAGAAAAATAGTAGATGACAGAAAGCAAAGGGAAAAGGCAGAGTTAAAGAGAGTGGCAGAATTGAGGAAGCTACAAGCACAGAACTTCAAGAAGGTGGGGGAACTATTTGTTTTACAGAAGACCACACCCCACCCACCCCGGTATCCCCACGGGGAGAGACTCGTGGAGGGGGCGGGGTCGTCCAGCTCCCCGTATGGAGGCACGAGGCATCCACCCACTGCCCCAGGAACTGTGAGTAAAAAGACAATAGTACAGCCACAGACAGACAGACAGACATCATAAAAGACAGACAGATCCACAGACAGACAGGTACATAGAGACAGACAGACAGACAGCCATCATAACAGACAGACAGGTACACAGAGACAGACAGACAGACAGATAGGTACACAGAGACAGACAGGTACACAGAGACAGACAGGTACACAGAGACAGACACACAGACAGACAGGTACACAGAGACAGACAGACAGACAGACAGACAGACAGGTACACAGAGACCGACAGACAGACAGACAGGTACACAGAGACAGACAGATACACAGAGACAGACAGATAGACACCTGTATGCTGTTGACTCGTACGGGCGAAATGGCGGCCAGTGACGTCACGCGGTCCATCAGGGCTCGGCGAAAAGCGTTCTGATTGGTCCACACCGCCAGCCATTGAGATGACGTCACTGCCAAACAACGCGTCACACAGACAGAGACAAATCAATCAAATCAAATCAAATCATCTTTATTATCTCATAACAGAGAAATTGCAGCCAGGTGCACATAAGAAAAACAACAATAAACACATTTATCAACAACAATTAAAGACTATAAACTAATAACTAATAACACTGCAATATTGCAATTAACAAACTGGACGAATACGAACAATTACTCCAGTAAAAGCAGAACGCATTTTAAAAATACATTTAAAATACATTTTAGATTTTTTAAAAACCCAAAAGCAAAAAACCAGGCAAGAATACCGCTTAAAAATGCAGCAATAATAGCAAAGACACTGACAAGAAAAGACTAACATCTGGTCCCTTTTCCCTATATGAGAAGTGAGGACAGAAACACTGGTTATGTCCCTTTTAAACGTGACACATTTAGGCTAAAAACACGTCGATAGGCCGGTTGAATTCTCCGTTCAAATTCCAGTCTTTGGATAGCCCGCCACTGTGAATGGTGTAACTACCCCACTAACGATAACTCTATCAGCCCGGCTCGCCGTAACTCTTAAGTGGTCCATCTTACCCTTTTAGAGTCTTTGATAATAGTACCTACACCATCTCTACAATTTAGTCAAGGACATACACAGCAGTAATCTATTGTAGAACAAGGGGACTACAAATAGGCTTGCACAAACTCAATCCCAAGGAGATGGACAGGCTGCTCAGCAAAACAATCAATCGATGCAGTGCATTAAGAGTTCAACAAATGAATTGATCTTGGTAAGAAAGTTTTCTGTGCTCTTATTTTCAGTTTTAGAGTTCTGTATCGACGGCCCGATGGTAACACTTCATAGTATTTTGCCAGAACATGACTGCTATCATTAAAATAATTCCTGGCTTTCTTAACTACTTGTCTGTCATACAACTCTTGCATACCACTCTGCCTTGCACCCACAACCTTACTGCACACATTCACCATATCACTCAACACACGCTTACTTTTAACATTCAAGCTTCCATACCAACAGATAAATGACACAGTAAGAAAAAGACGGTCTCTAAGACGATCCCATTACTATAAATTATAATTATACATTTTATGATCTAAGTTCATTTTATCAATCAATCAACCAACCAACCAACCAACCAACCAACCAATCATTTTATTGTCTTCACTCAAAGCAAAACAACTCGCTGCCTGGCATGCACATTTATAAAAAATATATTTTTGACACGACACAAGGAAGTAATGTAACACACACACACACACACACACACACACACACGCACACACGCGCGCACGCACGCACGCACGCGCGCACGCACACACAACACACACACACAACACACACACACACACTACACACACACACACACACACACACACACACACACACACACACACACACACACACACACACACACACACACACACACACACACACACACACACACACACACACACACACACACAACACACACACACACAACACACACACACACACACACACACACACACACACACACACACACACACACACACGGATCGACACCATTGTCTCATTTATCCTGCATTCTAAACAATTACTTTGTTCTTGATTCAGTTTGCAAATGTTTGCTAAGTAGTTCACATAGTATTTATCTTTGACATTGTTCATTGTTTTGGCTGTATTCTTTAGATTTGTTTTAATGGGTGGTGGTGATGGTGGTGG